>OW386294.2:17678893-18340893 GCA_936432065.2 Rutpela maculata | reverse complement strand
GCGTCACCAGTGTCACAAATATATTTATACTAGGCCGGGGAGAAATGCAGCAATTTGATTGGCTGGCTTATTTTCAGCCGGACTATAACAATAGACGCAGCAACTTGTTTTGTGTCCTTTGAAGACGGAAGTACTGTGCGTCAGAAATTAAATTCCATGACGCACAGGCATATGTAAGTATTGGCCTAAAAATGACCTTATATAAACAAAGTTTATTTTTTATACTAAGCTTATACGTCTATTGACCAATGGGTATAATTTGCTGAGAGCTGCATAAGTTTTGTTTATAATCTTGGTTATGTGGGGAATGAGAAACCATTAACCATTAACCATTAAAGCTCTTTATTAAAATTTTATATGTACATGTCAGTATAGAATTATTATATTAGAATATCTCAAAAGTATGTATAATAGAGAATTGGTATTTTCAACGAAGTAGGTCCGTTGCTGGTTAATGCTCTGACTATAATAGTATAGCAGTAGAAAAAATATCATAATTTCTTTATTTGTAGTCACCAGTTAGCACACCCTCCACTGAGTTGTTTTACAAAATTCTGTAAATTTATATATATATATATATATATATATATATATATATATATATATATATATATATATATATATATATATATATATATATATATATATATATATATATATATATATATATATATATATATATATATATATATATATATATATATATATATATATATATATATATATATATATATATATATATATACAGAGTGACCCATTTAAAAGCGGGGCACCTCTCTAAAATGTTTATTTACTGTGCGATTTGTATCAAATTTTACTCAAGTATAGAACAAATTAGGATCTAGTTATGACCAGAAAAACATTCACCTTTTACAAATGCAAAGCCACCTGCGGTACCAAAATATGCGGAAAAAAACAAGAAATCATATTAGGCATTTTTTATCGCAAAATTTTGTTAATGAAACTTGTTCAAAATTGTCCAAAAACCTTAAGTCCAAAATTTAATCAAAATTAAAAAATAGAAAAATTTAAATTATAAAAATTTAAAAAATCATTATTTAAAAAAAACTGCAAATTACTTGACAACTACCTGGCAGCTTGTTTTTAATTTCAAACAGAATTGTCATAGTACAGTTTTATAAACAAAAAAATCCCATTAAAATTATATTTTCGGACTTGGACATTATTTTAATAAAAATTTTAATATTTTTTTATTTATATTAAATTTTGGACTTAAGGTTTTTGGACAATTCCGAACAAGTTTCATTAACAAAATTTTCCAATAAAAAAATGCCTAATATGATTTTTTGATTTCTTCCGCATACTTTGACCCCGCTGGTGGCTTTGCATTTGTAGGAGGCACATGTTTTTCTGGTCATAATTAGATCCTAATTTGTTCTATACCTGAGTAAAATTTGATTCAAATCGCACAATAAATAAAACTTTTAGAGAAGTGCCCCGCTTTTAAATGGGTCACTCTGTATATATATATATATATATATATATATATATATATATATATATATATATATATATATATATATATATATATATATATATATATATATATATATATATATATATATATATATATATATATATATATATATATATATATATATATATATATATATATATATATATATATATATATATTTCTTCATGTAGATGGCTCGAAGGAGATATGTAACAAATAATTATGCATCCCATTTTTGAATAATGGATCATTCTCAGCAAAGATTATTTTTTTGGAGATACGATTTAAAAAAGAAATAAAATTATAAAAAAAATATTTTTAAGAAAAAGCTTTTATTTGAAAAAATTACTGAAAAGTAAAAATAATTTTTTAAAAATTTATACACCTGGAAACCAAAAGCTTAGGGGACGGTCATATAGCGCGATTGTATAGTTACTTTGCTCAATTGACCGCCCCCAAAACTTTTGGTTTCCAGGTGTATAAATTTTAAAAACATTATTTTTACTTTTTAGTAATTTTTTCAAATAAAAGCTTTTTCTTAAAAATATTTTTTTTATAATTTTATTTTTTACTTTTTAGTCTACTTATTTTACAAACAGACAGACAAAACCTTTTCATTTGCCACCGCCATCCACCTCTTCCCTCTCCCGTCTTTTCACATTAACTCTAACACTTCTTCCCATCTCTCCCCACCTCTTTCCCCCCTATTCCCACCCCTTCCTACCTCTTCCCCACCTCGTCCCAACCCCTTCCCACCCCTTTCCCACCTCTCCCCACCCCTTTTCCACTCTTCCCATCCCTTCCCCATCTCTTCCCACCCCTTTCCCAGCTCTCCCCGCCCCATTTCCACCTTTTCCCACCTCTTCCTCTTCTCTTCCCACCCCTTCCCCACCTCTCCCACCTCCGCCATATTGAATTTAGAATGACGTCACACAGTTTATCATATTTTACTCGTCAAACCCTTTCATTTGATACCCATATCAAGGTGGTTGTGACTAAAAAGCCGATCCGCCATCTTTTGACGTCCGCCATATTGGATTTAGAATGACGTCACATTGTTTATCGTATTTTACTCGTCAAACCCTTTCATTCGATACCCATACCAAGGGGGTTGTGACTATAAAGCCGATCCGCCATCTTGGGACGTCCACCATATTGGATTTAGAATGACGTCACATTGTTCATCGTATTTTACTCACTAAACCCTTTCATTTGATACCCATATCAGGGGGGGGGGGGGTTGTGACTAAAAAGCCGATCCGCCATCTTGGGACGTCCGCCATATTGGATTTAGACCGATAATGGCTATACTATGTTGCATTGTCACCGGACTTATACACGTGTGCCAAATTTCAAAACTCTAGCTTAATTAGAACTAGTCGAAATTCAGCTTGCAAGATTAGACCTAAACTAACAAACACACATACAAACACACAAACAAACAAACATTGCAAGTTAAATAAAAGCTTTTAAAAAATAATGGAAATTTATTAAATTGATTACATTCACATGTATTTTATAATAAAATCATAATATCATGTGCGGAACGCTTTGGAAATCTATTATTATTGAATTTATGGAGTTTTTTTTTTAAACAATACCCAGAGGAATGATTTGAGCTGAGCCCTTTCAGTTAATTCACTAATTGGCTTAATGACTTTATTTTGTTTTCTCTTTAAATACTGGTTACTTTCTTTGTCCTTAAGTTTTTCTCTACCTGCGAGGTCATTCTTTAGTCGCTCATATCTTGCTCTTTCAGATTCTCTTTTTTTTTTCGTAATTTTTCTTCTCTAGTTGCTGGTTTAGTTTGCCTTGGCTAAGCCATAGTTTAGAAATCTGCTAACAAAATATCTTATTACTTAGAAGGAACTTAGATAAAATAATCAGTCCTCTATCATTACCGTCAGTCCTCTGAAATACTACATTCCAGGCTGATGGTTTTGATGTTTTCCCCGGGTAAAAGCTAGAAACTCCAATAGGCTCATTTAACAATTTTTTATTATTACATATTCTGAAAGAGCTTGGTGAGTATAGCAAGTATGCCAAAAATTAGAATTTACTGACGCCGCTTTCAGGTATAAAAAAATTATTAAAGTAAAGTGAATGCAAGTTAGTAGAGTAAAATCTGGAAGTAAAGTCGCTTAGTTTTCGAGAAAAAAAACCGGCGTAGAACCAAACCAGACTTAGTGGGATTCTTTAGTAAGATAATCGTGTACACGAAATCATTTTTTACGACATTTTTTGGTGGTCGAGAACTTTTTTATTTCAGAAAAACTCAAAAAAATAGATTTTTAATGAAATATGTTTTTTAAAGTCTCCACCGCTATATCTCTGAAAATGTTTGTGCTATCAAGCTATTTTTTTTAGATTAAAGTAGACACAATAGCGCTTCGAACAACGTCCCACGTGAACCCGATTTATTTTTTTTTTAAGTTGGAAAAATAATAGGACTCAAACTTGTTATTTTCAGTAGCGTAATGTTAGACAATTGAGAAAAAAATTTATTTATGAAAATTTGTATATACATGCTGCATACAAATTGAAGCCAATAGTTGAAAAAAGTTTTTAAGATAAAAATTTTTCATGTCCCGTTCATAGTATTGAGTCAGCGAATTTTTTTAAAGGACCAAAGTCATATTCTTGCGCGCTCGGCTGTAGCAAGCCTGCCGACTGCAACGATCTGACGGTCCCGGTCGGAGTGTATGTAGTAGTTTAACTTATACCGTGCGTGTAATTTCCCATTAGGCATGTACATTCACGTAGCGCGAGAAATATGACAACACCGGCAGCCGTAAATTCGTCCATCGGTGGAGCATTTCAGCTCTGTTATTTCATTTAAGCCAGCTGGCACACGCGATGTTGTAATTCTACTCCCCATGCCTAGCCCGCGACTACACACACGGTATCAATAGATACAGAACCAGTCGTGAACAAAAGCATCTAGGGGATCAATATTATTGTTCAATATTTCATATATTGTACAGTAGTATTGATCATATGTTGGAAATTGTACAATAAATATAAAATAGTCTCCTTTTAATAATAAAAAGACAGGTAGGTAGATATAAATACCTAATCTATAAATATCAATCAGTGTTACTAACTACCCACCTAATTAGTAAGTTTATTAGACATTTTTAAATGAATGAAAGTAAAAACGTACGCATAAAATGAGTTTTATTGTTGAAATAAATTTTCTATTTGTATAGATAAATATGTAGTATGTAGTTTATGTAGGCCCTACATTAATAGCATTCTAATTCGTTCATATATGCCTCGAAATCTTTAATAATGTTGTTACAGGAACGACATTTGCACTCGTTGCAACAGTTTAGGACTTCCTTAAAACAAGCACATTTTCGATTGTCACAATTTTTATCCGAACAATGAATACCTAATGATTTTCGACAACCGCCACTTCTACGCGACTAATCTGACCAACCCTGCATGCGAGGTGTATTAATTGCGTCCCAATGTCGCATATAGCGTTGATAAAAAAAATCGCTGTTGCCACACGGTACATTTTAGGAAAAAATATAGGTATTGTTTCAAAAACTTTTGTGATTATTAGGCTTTATTTTCTTCGCTGCATGTAGGTAAATATTTTTAAAAATAAAAAAGTTTATCAATTGGTGAAAATTTCAATACATAAAATATATATTTTTAGTTTATCTGATTTTTAGAGAAATGAAAGTGCGAATTGTGCCCAAACCGTTTATATTGGTAAAAGCGCTACAGTGTGTGCTTTAATTTGACACAAAACAAATTTCGGTACCTTTAATAGTTTTTAAAGATGGAAACAAAAAAAAAACAATTTTATTTAAAAATATATTTTTGTCAATATTTTTAAATAAAATTGTTTTTTTTTTTGTTTCCATCTTTAAAAACTATTAAAGGTACCGAAATTTGTTTTGTGTCAAATTAAAGCACACACTGTAGCGCTTTTACCAATATAAACGGTTTGGGCACAATTCGCACTTTCATTTCTCTAAAAATCAGATAAACTAAAAATATATATTTTATGTATTGAAATTTTCACCAATTGATAAACTTTTTTATTTTTAAGTTCGAGACCACAGAAAAATGTCGTAAAATATGATTTCAAATGCCCGGTGACATACTCAAAGGAACCTAACATGTTTGACTTGGTTCTACGGCAAAAAAAAAACGACACGATAGACTTACGAAATCGCTGCTCTAATATAGGTATCGGCGCACGCCAAGTGACGTCACTCTACTGGCTGTTGGCCGGCCGAGCCTGTTTCTATTCAAATACGAATATCTCTGTGGTTATTGATTCAATTGAGCTGAAATTTTTTTCTGGGGCTATTGGTTTGTTGAGGAAGAAAAAGTAGGAAACTGCCATATCACTAAATGATCCTATTACATAACCTCACTTATTCAATACACCATGCATTCACCTTGTACTTTCATTAACACAATTCACAATAACAAAATTACAGCGTATAAATAAAAAAATACTTACCAGAGGACTGACTGGTCTAGTGTGACAATCTGTAAATTAGCCAATGTTTATTTTTTACACAATTTTGTAAAGAATATTTATTGCTAACAAACAATTAGTCACAAACTGATACATTCCACTTTATCCCCTGAAATAAAGTATAGGTAGCTAGTCCACCCGTTATTAAAAAACAGAAGGTTTAAATTATTGCCAGAATAAAACAGTAACAAAATGTAAACAGCCCAAATAGTAAATAATATTGTATTATCTTTAATATGAAATTATGTCACTTATTTTTCACCACCTGAACTTATTTAAAAACCGCTGCCCAAGGAATCACTACTTCCACATCCAGACTTTCTATCCGAGTCACTCACAACGAAAAAATTTTGTATGTAAAAATAATTATTTATAGAACTTTAATAATATAATATTTGAAATCCTCTACTCCAAAAACCCATAAAACGATACCCCACATCGGTAGTGGGGCGGGGGTGGCGATAGGGGGTGGCGATAGGGGGTGGATGAAGTAAAAAAATATTTTGAGGTTTCTGGTTCTTGTACACACACTAAATCACAATTTTTTTTCATCCCCTTTAATAATGGGGTGGGGGGTGGTAATGGGGGTGGCTAATGTCAAATTTTTTTTTGAGACCTTAGCTTCTCTTATATATACTAAATACCAATTTTATGGACTCTTACCTGTTTGATTTACCTATTTACCCCAAATTTACCCCAATTTACCCCCCAACCCTTCGACGGAGCAAGATGAAAATATAATCTAGTTCTAGATCTCGTTAAAGTACATATGTGTACCAAATTTCAAGTCAAAATCTCAAACGGTTCCTGAGTAAACGTGCGCACAAAAAAAAGTTACAGACAGACCGACAGACAGAGAGCAATTTTTTTTTTCGCTCAAACTTAAAATCTCGACGTTTCATGACATTCTAAGCCTATTTGAATAATAAAAATTTTAAAAAATTTTTTTGTCGTTACTATACTTCCACTGGATGTGGAAGTAATTATAAAAATAGATATTTTCAGAGTTTGTATTTTATTTATGAAGCTAGACGAAACAACTCAGGCCAGTGACAGCCAGAGGATATGACGTTTTTGTGTTTCACAAATCAGAAAAAATGGTTATTTGTAACTTTTAAGACTGTTTTAAAAGGAATTGATAAAAGAATATAGTTCTTTGTTACATTAAAAACAGGAATATGAATATTAATCTGTTTGCTGAATTTTGAAAACATAGTGACAGCAAAAAGTAATGTTTGAGGATAATCGCCCCCTCGTACAGTTGAACATTTGAAGATTCGTCCATATCTACACTTAAAAATAGTTATTTTATAACAATAAAGCTTTAGATATTTTCTGTTTGCATTTGACTAAAGCATATAAAAATAACATTTCTGGATTTCATCTATAAAGGGTAATCCAACAACAATATCGATAGCACATCATGGGGCAGATTTTTTACTGTCAAATTTAGTGTCGGAATCAGGATATCACTTTTTAACTTATTTAAAATATTTGCCAGTTTTCCACGAAATAAAAATTACCAATTAGTCTACAGAACCTATATTTTACCTATTTACCCTATTCTGAATAGATAAATTGCATTTTTCAAAAAATATTTGCCTATTTCGATGTAAATCATTCTTTTACTGCAAAGAATATTGTAGGATTTCAGAAGCAGCACAAAGAATAATGTACGAAAAATCAAAAGACAATGTGTCTAAGAAAATATTAATTTTAGATATTTGCATTCTTTCGATAACCTACTTCTAGTTATGCTAGAAATAAAGAAGTCTTAAAATTAATTTATTTGCAAAATAACCATCTATTCAATCAATAATGATATTAAAAACTTTAAGATAGAAAATCGTTTTATGGCTCTCTGCCTCCAGCACAACCCGATGTAGGTTGTCAGATAATTATTACGAATATTAAAAATTGATATTTTAATTAGATTTTCATTGTTGTCTATTGAATAAATAGTTATTTATAAATAAATTCATTTTAGGACTTCTTCATTTCTAACATAACCAGAAGTAGGTTATCGAACAAATGCATATATTTGATTTTAATATTCTCTTAGATTGTCTTTTAATTTTTCATACATTATTCTTTCTGCTGTTTACGAAATACTACAAAAAATATTCTTTACTATAAATATTTGCCCTTATTAAATTTATAATTTTGATGGATTGTATTATAAAATATACTCTTACGAAAAACCAAAAAATAACGCAACAGCACGCGGAATTCCCGGGAGGTTACCCAACCTAGTACTATCCACGCCTGACGTTGCTTGACTTCAGTGATCAAACGAGAACTGGTATTTTCAACGTAGTGTGGCCGTTGCTTATTAAAATTCTCGCTATAATTAAACAGTTGAAAGAGTATAATCACTGTGTCCTATTTTCTTTGTATACAGTCGTCAGTTAGCACCCCCTTCGGTAACTTCTCTTACAAAATTCTTTTAGATTTACAGCATTTTTTATATTTCTTTATAATTAACTCTCTTTACGAAAAAGGTTAAATACAAGAAATTGATAAATTACTTTTGCAGAAGTTGTTATAGATGGCCCCAAAAAGATGCAAAAATTGTGTATCATAAAATATTACATATTTTAAATACTTTAGATGAGTTGAAATTTGGAAAATTCATGTATTTTTAAACTTTCAAAATTTAAAACTTAAAAATATTGATTTTACAACAAAAAGTTTAAAGATATTTTCTGTTGGCACTTGAGCAAGGGGTATTAAAAATACATACTAGGCTCAAAGAAATCAATACATGAACCAAATTAGACAGTATTAGAAGGGGTCTCACCGGTTAAGTATATGGAATTGTGCCCAGCGGCTTATTGGGTTATTCATTCACATGAATGTTGCTTATGACTAAGGGTCGGAATCCTTCAGCGATAACAGGGTCGCACTCAGGAGCATTAAATAAAGTACAACGAATTGTATTAAAAATACATTGAAAAATAATATTATATTCCTACGTGAAATTTTATTTATTAATATGTAAATTTACCTATTAAATATACAACTGTGTGCATGAAACAGACATATAGTACAAGTGAGAGCATCAACTAGCATTTCCCCGCCCACTGCAGAAAAATACACGAATTTCAAGCTTCCAGATGAATAATATCTTCGGAAATGCCATCTTAAAGAAGAATGTGACAAGAGGCTGGAGAAAATTAAGAAGATCTTCAAAATAAATACATATGTCTGAGTATAGACGAAGCGAAAGATGCAACAGGCTGCCAAATAATTAATACTCTTTTGTGGGGTTTAGATAAAGGAGAGCTGTGAAACCACGTTTAGAGTCGTGCTTTGTGAAAAAAACTGATCACGTCATGATTGTTACCTCAGTAAAAGTCACACTTAAGTGGTTGTGGCGGGAATCGGAGCAATATAATAAAAAAATGTTGATTTTATTACTCACTGACGGCGTGGGATATATGCTTACGGCAGGGAAGGCTTTGCAAGAGAAATATCCCGATTTAGTTTATTTTACATGTGCAGCGTATGGATTCCATCGAGTAGCAGAAGAAATCAGAGATTTATTTTCCAATGTGAATGACTATATATTTCAGAAGTGAAAATTTTCTTGAAGGAATCGAGCAGAATCGCACAGATCTATGAACATTGTCCAGGGATGTCGCTACCACCGAAACCTATTATTGTGACGAGGTGGGGCACTTGGCATTTTATTATGTTAAAAATTTCGAAAATATTAGAAGTTTAATCAACACGTTCGATTTCCGCGAATCTATTGCAAAATGTAAAGCGCAATAGATTTTTGATAAAGCAACGCTAAAGACAGAACTTGAATATGCAAACACTAATTTTAATGTTATAGTAAATATCATAGAATATCTACAATTTCCTGAGCTGTCAATTCATCAATCTCTGCAAACAATTAGTGAGGTGTTCGACAAACTTGAGGAAGCAGAGGGAATAAGAGGTCTCAAAATATACAACAAATTGAATCAAACGTTCTCGAAAAACTCCGGATTTAAAGGAATTGCAAAAATTAGCAAACTTTTGGAGGGTAATCTGGGTAAGACCGAATATTCAAAATATTTGACCATGAAGTATGCTCCGCTTACTTCTGCCGATGTAGAACGCTCCTATTCAGCATTAAAGTCGATATTTAACAATAGGTGTTAAAAAATGACTGTAGACAATTTGGAAGGAATAATTATTTTACACCATGCAAATGAAATAAACGAATAAGACACTTTTTATTACACCTTTCATTCGATGCCCATTATGCTGTACTGTATTTATCTGAAGCTGGCTGTTGGTACACTGAAAAAATTTTGCATCTTATTATTAACAAGCCGCATATTTGGACTATATTTATTTATCAGTAACATATTAAATTATTATAAATAACGCTTCTTATCAAATCATATTTTTTTCCAGAAAGATATATTTATCACTAATCAGGTATATGTTCACGGTGTTTTTATTAACATAGAAAATAACATATTATTAATTAATATTGTCTTATTCTAAGACTAAGGAATTATACCAATTAATAACTATAAAAACAGTAATATTTATAATTAATAAATATTATAGTTTATAATTAAATTATCTAATTAACAAGTAATAAAACCAATAGTTTTTAATAATATATCCTCTTTTAGGCGAAATATACTAATTCAAATATAAATAAATATTTAACAATTATTAAAATATATATATTAATAAAAACATCACCCCTAACTGCGTAAGTAGCCACCTACCAATGCTGCTCAGTCAGTTGCCATTATGTCGTGCAGGTACGTACGCGAACAAAACACCGTGCAAAATGTGAGATTTTTGTAAAAAATACTCAGTTTCTCTGGTAATAATAGTGAAATGAGCAAGCAAAATCTTCAAAGCAACATCAGATCCTGGCAGAACTTATTCCACTGCTAAGACGTAAGTAATTTCATATAATTTTACAGTTAAATATTTTATTTTATATATAGGGTGCTTGCATCAGTTGCAATATAGTATGTTTTTTGATTATTAGCTTCCAAGTGAATAGGAATTAAGTGGCTTCGCACTTAATTTTTTTGTGTGCCTGTGTTCATTACCTATATTTATATTTTTAAGCATCTTCCCCCAATTTAACCTTGAAGTAATTTTTACACACGATAATTATGTTAGTGTTAAATAATATATATTTTTTGGTAAGTGTCACTCGAGGGGTTGATATAAAAACAGCACCCTCAAAAATTAAATTATTTTTTATATATACTAAATGACGTAATAGGAATGTAAAAAAAATGTAAAATTTAAAGCTATTTTATATCATCGTCTCCTATTAATTTCAATTAATTATCTTCAATAGTTCTGAAAAAAAATAATTTTAAAGTTGAGGCCATAACTCTGCTAATATAGGGGATAGAGGGTTTATTATATATTTTATTGAGCATTCCTAGTCATAAGCAACATAAGCAACATGCATGAGAATAAATATCCTAATAAGCCGCTGAGCCCAATTCCATATACTTAACCGGCGAGACCCTTTGGAAAATTCATGTATTTTTAAACTTTCAAAATTTAAAACTTAAAAATATTGATTTTACAACAAAAAGCTTAAGGATATTTTACGTTAGTACTTGATCAAGGGGTATTTAAAATACATTACTGGGCTCAAGGAAATCAATACTCGAACCAAATTAGAAAATATTAGAAATTTTTGTCTCTGATTAGTAATAACATAATAATATCGATGGCACATCATGGGCCGATTTTTTAGTGTCAAATTTAGTGACAGAATCAGGATTTCACTTTTAAAATTATTAAATATTTTCCAGTTTTCCGCGGAATGAAGATTTCCAATTAATCTACAGAAATTATATTTTCTTTTTGTTTATTTACCCATTCTGGTCTTTCATGGAATTTTACCTGTTCTAATAAAGAAGTCCTAAAATTAATTTATTTGCAAAATAACCGTATATTCAATAAATAATGGAAATCTAATTAAAATATGATGACTCATGTTTGAAATATCTTGAGAGTGGCTTTGTGTCTTTCTGAAGAGCGAAAAATGCATCTCGAGGGCTAAGCGTGTAGAAGAATTTTAGAATGATAGTTAATTTTCCTAGGTGAATCCTGCTATATTAAAAACTTTAACCTTCATAGGACGGGCTATCAAAACTTACAGAAAAGACGGACCGGGGTCTGAATGGACCCCACACTTAACATCGAGTAAACTATGTTTTTTCACTCATTTAATAAAAAGCCGTTTTTATTACTGTTTAACTAAAATACCTTGGTTAGTAAAAAGTTACATATTTATAACTAATAACAAGCGGACCTGGGTGCCAGGCTACCAATTTCGATCATTGAAATTTCCCGCAGCGAAATTTGAAAATACTTTTTCCCGGCCAAAAAGTTAGTTTTGCATTGGAGAAGGACTAATAATTATTTTCTTTCAACCCATATATTGGTATGTAACATATATTATATATATGCCCCGGAATTTCGTTGGATTTATAGGGACGTAAACGACGGACTGGGGTCCAAAAAGACACCAGGGTCAAAAACTGAAATTTAAAACTAACATAACCTCTAAATATTAAGGCAAACACCATATTCTGTCAATAAAAAGTATAAACTACAGCTAAAGGGAAGGACAATGCTAAAAATTTTGAATTTTTTGAGGTATATTAAAAAAAATATGTCTTGGGATACAAACGGACCCCGGTCAGTCCTATGAAGGTTTTAAAATAGATTTTTGTAAATAAAATCATTTCACGGCTCTCTGTCTCCAGCCCAACCCGATGTAGGTTGTCAGATAATTATTACGAAGATTAAAAATTGATGTTTTAATCATATTTTCATTGTTGATTATTGAATGGATAGTTATTTTATACATAAATTCATTTTAGGACTTCTTAATTTCTAACAAAACCAGAAGTAGGTTATCGAAAGAATGCATATATTTGATTTTAATATTTTCTTAGTTAGATTGTCTTCTAATTTTTCATACATTATTCTTTCTGCTGTTTACAAAATACTATAAAAAATATTCTATACTATAAATATTTGCCCTTATTAAATTTATAATTTTGATGGAAAATATACTCTTACGAAAAACCAAAAAAAGAACGCAACAGCACGCGGAATTCCCGGGGGGTTACCCAACCTAGTACTGTCCACGCCTTACGTTGCTTGACTTCAGTGATCAAACGAGAACTGGTACTTTCAACGTAGTGTGGCCGTTGCTTATTAAAATTCTCGCTATAATTAAACAGTTGAAAGAGTACAATCACTGTGTCCTATTTTTTTTGTATACAGTTGTCAGTTAGCATCCCCTTCGGTAACTTCTCTTACAAAATTCTTTTAGATTTACAGCATTTTTTATATTTCTTTATATTTAACTCTCTTTACAAAAAAGGTTAAATACAAGAAATTGATAAATTACTTTTGCAGAAGTTGTTATAGATGGCCCCAAAAAGATGCAAAATTGTGTATCATAAAATATTACATATTTTAAATACTTTAGATGAGTTGGAATTTGGAAAATTCATGTATATAACTTTCAAAATTTAAAACTTAAAAATATTGATTTTACAACAAAAAGTTTAGAGACTAGGCTCAAAGAAATCAATACATGGACCAAATTAGAAAATATTAGAAAATTTTGTATCTGATTAATAATCTTACAACAATATAGATAGCACATCATGTGATGATCTTTTAAGGCTTAATTTAGTGGCGGAATCTGGATTTTAATATTTAAGTTCTGAATAGTTAATTTGCTTTTTGCAAAAAATATTTGCCCATTTTAATGTAAATTATTTTTTACAGCAAAGAATATTTTTTATGGGATTTCACAAACAGCACAGAGAATAATGTTTGAAAAATCTAATGACAATGTATCTAAGAAAATGTTAATTTTAGATCTTTGCGTTTTTTTATAACCTACTTCTAGATATGCTAAAAATAAAGAACTAAAATGAATTTATTTGCAAAATAACCATCTATTCAATCAATAATGGAAATCTAATTAAGCGCCGTAGTGATTGTAGGGTTCGACGGGATAGGTATGGTTCGGCTTAACAAGAACAAATAAAAGTTAAAACTCCTACCTGTCGGTGACAGGTTTAAATTTAAAAATAGTCGACAGAAAGGCCTTAAAATAATTAAAAGCACTTAAACTAAAACTGGCGAATCACTAATGAATTAAATGAGAACTGGTATTTTCAACGTAGCATGGCCGTTGCTTATTAAAATTCTCGGTATAATTGAACAAATGAAGAAATATAATAATCACTGTGTCCTATTTTCTTTTTCTACTTTGGCACCCCCTACGGTAAGTTCTTCTGCGAAATTCTTTTATGTTTACAGCATTTTTTTATATTTTCCTATATTTTAACTACCTTTTACGAAAGAAACAAAGATTAAATGTGAAAAATTGCCTAATAACTTTTGCAGAAGTTATTATACGATGCGCCTCCGCATTGTTGTAAACTTTCTTATTTTCGATTTGATTGATTGATTGATTTACCAGCGTGCGGTAGGCATTGCTGCCACTCCTAGGGTTATACAGCTGGGCCTGCTACGTCCACGCTGGGTTGGATTAGGGTCATGCTTGTTGCCTGCAGCGAGAGCCACATGGCGCATGGTAAAGGAATGTGGGAAGGGAGGTGTAGGTGTTTCTGAGATGCGTTACCGCATTATGTCGTGAGGGAGCGTTTAAGCTCCCTTTTTTGTGTTTTTGGTTCTGGGCTTTTGCCTATTCTGAGTCTTCTTGTGAAATATATTGCCGCGTTGTGTCGTGATCTGGAGTGTTTATGCTAATATTTTTGTGTTTCTGCTTCTTCGAATCTTCTTTTTCTGAGTCTTCTGAGTTCCTTTTTTTATTCTGATCCTCTCAATTGTTGTTCTCCACTGTAGCGTGGTCTCCCTATTTTTATTTTGTTGCTGTTACGTACTAGCGCTTTCTTCAGTAGATGTGCTGGGTCCCTTCCGTGAACAGGTCTCCAGTACTTCATTGCGTACATTTCTATCCTGTTTTTAGTAAGTAACTCTTTTTAAATTTTTTCCTCCTAATAATGTTGATGTTTTATGTTGCTGTTTTCGTCTTGTTGGTTTTGCAATTAGCTGGACAATGTCCCTTTCTGCTCTTCTCAAAAACTTCTTCTGTTGGCTTTTGTTGTTGCCGCGTTTTTTGACTCCATATGTTATCGTTGGCCATATGACGACTATGTACATATATTTGGTAAGGTCCCATGATAGTTTATTTTTCTCAGTGGGCGGTATGGTTGCCCTTGTGACTCTGTATGTCGTTTTGATTCTCTCCTTTACCGTTTCTCTCCGTTCCAGTTGGTTCGTCAGGTTTGTCCCTAGGTACTTCAATTTTTTTGTTGTTCTTAGGGAGTATTCATCTATTTTGTGTTCCTCTCCGCTGGTCCAACTCTCTTTTCTTTCGCTCCATTATTAGGCTTTTCTTGAACTTTATTTTCAGTTCAGATGTGACCCGATGCGGTTTCATGTTTTCTAGGCAGTTGAGTATGTGTTGTTCTTCTTCTGCGGCGATTCATGTGTTTTCTAAGAAGAATACCATTTTTCTGAAAGAAATCTGCACCACGCATACCTCCGTTGAAGAGCTGTGAGAATACAGTTTTGTTGCAATATACCATCCCGATCACTTCGGGTTCAATTTAAATGAAATTAGTTTGAGTACTTTTAATAATTATGAAAACCCTCACTTAAGATTTACCTAAGAAAATAACGGGTGTCTCAACAAGAACGCCGGATTTGAGTTTGCCGCCATTTGGTTTGTGCGATTAGTTCCGTATTCATTGGTTGACAGTTGTCATGTACAAACCACGCGATTAGTAGTAGTAGTCGAACCTTCAAAGGGATAGGTCGTGTTCGGAGCTGTGACCAGGCTAGGTAGAAAGGTAGAAAGTTGTAAATCCTACGGGATCTCCGACCGTCATTGGAAATCCCACCATAAAAGACTAATAAAAGTAAAGTGAAGTGTCCATGTGTTGTTTTTGTGCTAGAGTACAAAAAGCTACGTATGTTAAATAATAAATAAGCATGGCAGAGAATTGTGCAAAATGTCGAGTTCGAAAAAAAGATGGTCTGGTTGGATGCGAAGGCTCATGTAAGTTATGGTTTCACTACTCATGTGTTCAGCTAAGTGAAAATGATTTTAAGTTACTCGATAAGTGTAAAAACCTATTCTATCTATGTGATACATGCAAGATAAACTGTGAAGTTGTTAATAAGGGCAATATATCCAAGTTATGTGAGAATATAAAAAATATTGAATCTCATGTTAACAACTTAAGTCAAATAAACAACACCGAAGTCCTTAACGAGTTAATGAGCAAAACATACACTGATATGTTATGCGAAATGGAAGTAAAATTGAAAACTTATAAAGAAGATCTGCAACAGGTGTTTACACTTAAGCTTGAGGAAGTAAACAAAAATTTATCAAATAATGATAAGTCGATGCAAAAGGCCTCCTTCGCTGATGTGGTAAAAACTAAGGCATCTTTTGTAGTACAGCCTAAAAAAACAGACCAATCTACACATACAACCAAAACAGACGTATTACGTAAAGTTGATCCTGTGCTTGAGAATATTAATATTGCCAATGTTAAACCTGTACGTAATGGTGGATTAGTTATAAGCTGTAATAAAGGTGAGGAATCAACCAAATTTAACCAACTACTTAATGAAAAACTTGGTGAAAACTATAACGTTAAGCAAGTATCATCCCTTAATCCAAGGCTCAAGATAGTCGGAATGTCAGATAAATACGAAGACAACATCCTACTCAATTATATAAGGGCAGGCAATCGTAACCTATTCATGGATCATAGTGTTTGTGATTTAGTGCATGTAAAACCTTTACGTAATAATAATAAAATATATCAAGCGTTAATTCAGGTAGATATTGAAACTTATACTAGAATTATTGATAAGGGGAAAATATTTGTTGGATATGATTACTGTTCGGTGTATGATGCGATCGATGTGAGACGTTGTTTTAAATGTTGCGGTTTTCACCATATAGCCAATAATTGCGTTAGAGATACTCCCGTTTGTCCCAAATGCTCTGAAGCACATTCAGTAAAGGAATGCACTACCACGGACCTTAAATGCGTGCACTGCAATAATTTAAATTCTACGCAAAATAAGAATCTAGACATACAACATGCGGCGTGGGATCCTAAATGTCACGTATATAAGGAAATCCAAAGTAAAATGAAAATTAGAATATTAGGCGGACAATAGCAATCAAACTGCCCTGTACCCAGACCCAATTCCAAATGTCTGAATTCTACTTACACTCATAAGTCTAACCCGTTTACTTTGATGTTTTACTATCAAAACGTGAGGGGACTGGGGTCCAAAACTGTCACTCTTTTTAATTCTATGTCAACCATCAATCAGTATGATGCTATTGCTTTTATAGAAACCTGGCTAAGTAAAGATATCTTTAATTGTGAGTTATTCGATTTGAACCATTACGACGTATTCAGAAGCGACCGCGATTTTACTTCTACGAATACTAAAAGAGGAGGCGGTGTACTCCTAGCTCTAAATAAGAAATTTAATGCAGTTAAAGTCAATATTTTTTCTATCTCGGATGGCTTTAGCCATATAAAACACATAGATATTCTAGTTGTTAAATTAAATATAAAATTCCACACGTTGCACATAATCGTAATATACATTCCTCCAGCATGTAATAACACTGACTTCGAATTACTATACGAATCAATAGCTTCTTTGTATTGCATTTATGGATCAGACATTCTAATATTAGGGGACTTTAATATACCTGAATACCTAAACTGTGCTATGAATAATTTACACAAGTCAAATCGAGTACAAAGAGAAATTACATAGTTATGTATGCAGTCAAAAAAGAAAGTCAAAAAAATATATAAAAGGTGTTCTATATAAATATATATTTACACATTGTAAATAGCCAAACAATACATTGTAAAAAGCAAACATAATACAGTCATAGCAAACTTAAAACAAAAAAAGAAGACTTGGAACTGTCGTCTCTATTAAACAATCTCACAAGAGTAACGAAAGCACATCACGTGCCCATTTCTCAGAGTTAGATTTTCCAATTTTCCAATTTTCCACGAAATTCCAATTACCACAAAAAATGTTCTATCTTCTTTTGTTTGCCTACTTAAACTGCCTCAATTTCATCGAACTTGACCTATTCTGGACAAATAAATTGCCTTTTGCAAAAAATATTTGCCCCTTAAACTAATAATTTTATCGAATTTTATTACAAAATATCCTCATTGCGAAAACTGGAAAATAGAACGCAACAACACGCAGAATAGGCCTCTTGCAAGAAATATAATTTTTACAATGTTATCATTTCTTTATTTTTTCTTTTACAAACAGTATTCAACATTAAAGTTTGAATAAATCCGTTAGGCACGCAAACAACGCGTGACTTACATAACAGGAGACACCACAACGCTAGCGTACATTTCAAATTAATTCCAATCATGTCCCTTGTAATAGCTTGATAAAAGTCTTCTCAAGAAAAAAAATCAGCGTAGAACCAGACCAGACCTTATAATTTTTATAAAGTAAACAATTTTATATAAAAAATGCCTATTTACGATATTTTTTTGTGGTACAGATATATTTTATTTTGAAGAAAACTTGAGAAATTGATTGACTATAAAAATCGTGTTTTTTAACATTTACACCACTGTCTTCAAATCTAATCGAGCTATCGATTCGATTTTTGTTTAAATTCAAGTACCCAAACAAGCGCTTCCAATGGTCTTTTTGTTTCTACCGATTATTATTTTTTATTTTCTTTAAACAACAATGAACTTATTACTTCGCTAAGAATGTACTCATATTTTAAGCGACAAACTTTTTTATTTTTGCAAATTTTCATATACCTGCAGCGAAACATTTGAAGCCAAGATACAGGAGAAGTTTTCGAAAAAAAATTCATCTAGGACTTATAGTTTATTATTTATGAATATTTTTGTGATGCAAATGACATACACCCGGCAGGCGTACTGCGTGTTTTAAACTCGATCATGTTTAAAACAATTTAAACCCTTTTAAATATGGTACCTACACTCAAATACACATTATAATTTAATACCACAGACCGAATACAACTAAATAATTTTAGAAAATAACCGCAAACTGTACGAATTATATGTCCGAATAATTACACTCGCAGAGATACTCTGTTAGATGACGTCAAGACCAATATGAGAGTGTTCTGAGATTTGCCTCTTCTCCCGGACATTAGTCGGTGATTTAAATACTTTCTAGTTAGAAATTATGAAAACAGATTTGATAATTGCTAATGTTTAGTAACACTATATTAATTATATAAATTAATTTAAAATATACGGCACATCCAACAAGCCTATTCCCCAGCGATTTACCCCTCGACCATAACAGTATGTCCCATTCCTCGGGAATCACCCCGTACAACAATTTGATAATTTCGTGGTCGCCGCGACTAAGTTTGACTGATTGTATCTCTTTTTGTATCTTTTCATTATATAATTAGCCTTTTACTCAATACCGAAACTTAACATTTTCAATGTTTTTTTGAGGGATTATGAATTTATTTCGCAAAGAAGGGTTTTTCATTTGTAAAAAATTAAGTAAGTGTTTTTTAGATAAGTAAGTAACATTTTCGTGGATATTTTAAAACAGCAGATATCTCTTTGGCTGAAAGTAAATACCTCAAAAACAATCAAATTATGCTTTCAAAGAAATTATAATTAAATACGGTGACCTGTCTTGCATTTTATATAAAGATAATTAGTTTTCGAATACGGGTAATCTCTCCTTCTTTCTTATAAAATTGCCTTTGTGTGTATCATCTGCGGAAAGTAAGTTGATTTAACAAAGATAAATTCTTTGTCGTTTCAATTTTAAAGATGAAATGGTCTTGAATCTCAGAATTGTTACCGTGCTCATATAGGCGTGTAACATATGACAAACAGACGACATGCGATATACTCATTGGAATTTTCTCAAGTTGTTGATATACAATAGATACGTGCCTAATATATAGACGTGGAGAGCTTTGCTTTTGATGCCTGTAGAATTGACGGGAATTTAATAGTCACTGAAGATAATATTAACATTAAACAAGCTAAAAACGTACTCTTTGCCAATTTACTGAGCTTTTTATATATAATTGTTACACATTCTATAGGATACTCTTCGCAGTTTTCTTGTAAATAATGTTAGTTTTTGGACATCCTAAATTTTGTGATACCATCTTTGTTGTGAAAAAAAATATATGAAAAAAAAATGGAAAAAAAATAACCAATCTGTGTGGGATTCGAACACGGGACCTTTGGATTGCAACGCGAAACTTTAGCCGCTGCATCACCACATTGCTATGAAAATTGATTATCTGTGATATATATATTTTTCAACAATCATACATATTTCAACTCGTACTTCTATGAAATATATTAGTAAAATTCATAAACAAAAAAAAAATGTATTATGGAACTAATCTCGGAAGCAATATTTCGCAAGATTCCCATTTTAGTACAAGCGACAAAAATTAAGAGAATATTTTTTTTACATTAAATAATTAATAACTTTTTTATTTACTGATCGATTTTCTTCAATAGGGTTCTTCCTCTAGCTAACATTAACTTACTTTCTAAATTTCAATACAATCGGACTTTTCTTTCTTAAGTTATCGTGCTTACAAGAAACGTGACGGACGGACAGACGGACATTTTGAAAGTTGTTCAGAATTCGTTCACTAACACAATGATATGAAATTTTTTTCTTTACGAGCGATATTTACGATTTTAGAAATGTACCGATCAAATACAATATACTCTTCGTTTTTGCGAAGAGTATAATAAGACCTATTATGTGCATTTACAATATTTACTGTATAAAAGTGGGACAAATGTGTGAGAATATTATAGATTCAGTCGATACATGACAAAAATTAACTTAGAAAAGTTTCTCGTTTCAAGAGACACTTTATAGCAGGTCAGAGTAGGTTTTTTGGACACTACGCCGAAAACTGACGCACTGGAGAACAACCGGTTCAAATCTTAAAAAGGAATATTAACTGGTTTATTTATAAGTAACCTAATCGCGGAAACTGGGTACCTCAGCTTCAAATACAAGTGGATCATTATTTCTGTCTAGAAATATGTGGATTTTTTCCTCTACTTTCATAATTCGTTTGATAAAAAATCCAGAGTTATTTGAATTTGTTTATAACTATAATTTTGAAATTTATAAACATATTTCAAAAAAAAACGGTTTAAATGAAGATATATATTTTTGTTCTTACTACCAAATATATAAAAACCTACATTTTGAAAAAAACCGTCGTCCTACGAGTCGATGTACTTAAACAATAAGCATAACATATTTTGATAGGCTTTTAGAAAAAACTTGATAGAATGATACCTACCAGAACATTAAACCCAGCAAACATTTAAGTAATACCTAACATAACCTAAGCCTAATAGAACCTTAAACCAAGAACTCGCTACCTGACATAACCTAAGACAACACCATTACACAAAAAACTTTATAGTATTAACCCTAAACCTAACATAACCTAAGTTGATGGTGTAAAACTCTTCCCTTTAGGTTCTATTAAGCTTAGACTAGGTTTAATATTCTTGTTTTAAAGTTCTTGGTGTTAGGTAGTTATTACATTATTAGTAGATAAAAAAAGAAATATTAATATGACCTACTTATGCTCAAAATTAATGGAGGACTGAGTCGCATAGTTGTGATTGATAATTAATGTATGGCAGCCATATTGGATATATTTGAAAATTTCAGAAAATTCGTTCCTTTTTAATTCTTTTAATAATTCTTAGGAACAGCCTATTTAGCATAATGAATTTAATTTAATTTTAAGTTAGTTTTATCATAATATTGCCCCCATAGTGGATCTGCCATCTTGAATTTCTCTGGAACTTAAGAGTTAGTTTATGTTAACTTAAAAGTACTTATCAGAAATATTCAAAACTTCTGGCATAAACTTTAACAAAAATATTTCATTTTCCATCATGTTTTAGCATTTTATAGTCGCCATTGATTCCGCCATATTGCAGGTTGGTTTATAACAATTTGAATATCAGATTCGTAACCAGCGACCTCAAAAACCCACGAGTAACAAAATTTATGTAAATTGGATAAGAAAAAAAGGTTTTTTTGTACGTTTTATTAAGACTTAACAGACAATGTAGGTCAGTAAATTTATTACCGGATGTAGAAAAAATTATAGAAGTAATAGACCAAGAGCTAGCGACACTCAAAACGTGCTGATTCCATTGTGAACAAAAAAATTACAGAATGTAGTACTAACATTGTATAATATGAGATCGCTTGCCTGCCTGCTCGGATCGGTTGCGTTTATTTAAAAAAAAAAATGTGGCATTTTCAAAACGTATTAATGGTCTCATCACAATGTGGATAAAATTTTTCATACAGCTGCTAGACACACTACTAAATACGAATTCAAGTGCCTGCCAGTCGGAATCGGTTCCGAAATCCCGCCTGCCAAGTGCCTGCCAGACCCCCAGAAAGTCTCGCGCTCAGCGCCGTTGAAAGTTGATCGAAGTCATTTCAATGTGCACCGAAATTGAAGAAAAGCTAGAAAGTAATTACTTCAGTGCATAAAAAGTAATGAGTGTTTTTTCCCCTTAAAAAAATATTATTACAAACTTGTATCTTCATCAATTTTTGAGATACTAAAAGAAGAGAAAATACGTTTCCATTTTACAAGTTTTTATTCCTACAAGAAAAATTTATTAAAAATTCATTCGCTCAAGTATTCCTCATCAGAAAGATTCTCGCTATCATCGCTTTCTCCCCATCGTTGTCACTCTCATTTTCTTTAATGCTTGCAACGTTTTCCGGCTGATAAGTTTCCTTTGTACAAATTAATAGTTTATTAATATTACTTAATAGCAGCGAATGCGGAACGTAATATCTTGAATTGATGTCATGGGACTTGGTCCCCTTCGAACCACTTGAACGTGTACTTTTCATCCTTTTCAAGCCATCGGCAATCAGTAGGGCAAAGAGCCGTTGGTATTTTCAAGTGCGCATTACTCCAAATATTTGCGATGTAGGTTGCTCGTAAAACTTGCTGTTTGCCTCACATGGGGGAATAGTTAATCCATCGAAATTTGTTGCATTTTTCATGAAAATCTCACACACATCATTGACCTTGAAATTTTTTAAGAAAATTGACAAGCGTGCCGTTAACATTTTGCACGCCTCTCACGGTGTACAATTTTCATACGAAATCTTCGATTTTTTCAAAAACTGCATCGCCATTCAAATTCCCAAGCTTTGCAAAAGCTAATTGGTGTTCCTTTGAATTTTGCACCATTTTGAAACCTTTTTTAATTGGCAGGTGGGATTTCGCAACCGATTCCGACTGACAGGCACTTGAATTCGTATTTAGTAGTGTGTCTAGCAGCTGTATGAAAAATTTTATCCACATTGCGATGAAACCATTAATAAGTTTTGAAAATGCCACATTTTTTTTTTTTTTTAATAAACGCAACTGATCCGAGCAGGTAGATACTCGATCTCATTTATGCAATGTTAGTACTACATTCTGTAATTTTTTTGTTCACAATGGAATCAGCATGGTTTAAGTTTAATGGGGTGTTGGTGTGCTGGGTCCTTTGCTATTTATTGTTTATATGAACGATATATATGTAATGTTTTAAATAATTAATTTGAAAATCTCTTTGCTGCTGACGTCACACTTATATCAATATCTGATAAACATGATAAGGAAGATATGGAACACCTATACATATAGTTATGCAACAACAAATTAAAGTTAAATTCATCCAAAACTAAATACATCGTTTTGGGCATTAGAAACAATTATCGAGCATTTTCGATTCTTTCTCTTAAAATAAATAATGTAAAAATTGACTTTGTAGATGAAATAAAATACTTGGGCATTGTTTTGCATCCATATTTAAATTTCACAAACACATTCTTAGTTAAGATGGAGCAAATGGTTAGTGTATAATACTATTATTTATCCTCATTTTAATTATTGTATGTCGTTATTGGTTTCCTGTAGAAAGTGCGATCTTTACAATTTGTACATATTGCAAAATAAAATAATGGTAATAATTCTGTAATGTGATATGCATGAACCAATAAAAGTATGTTATTCATATGTTCTAAAAAAAAATCTCTTTTTAGTGAAGGCCTTCAACTGTTTAATGAATTGCCCACTAAAATTAAAATGTCAAAAAATTTTAAACAGATGACAAAATGCCAAAATGTTATATTTAAATGTAGGTACCTAATTTCTATTCTGTTTTAATAAAGTTATATTTGAAATTAAACAATGGTGTAACTTCCCTAATAGCACACGATGTTCGCCGGACGTTTTATATTCATTTAATGTACTGGCGTCCGTGGACATAAATTGGACATCCACCGGACTTCTGTCATCGGATTTACTTTGAAACTGTACGGAATGGACGTCCTCTGCATGTCCATTTTATTAACGGGAATTATGTACATTTTTTTGTCCATATAGGAACAGGAGATGGACGTCCATTTCATGCCCGTTGATTTAAATATATTTTTGTAATAAATGACAACATCTTCATACCGCTTTCTCTCCAACACGTTTCCGAGATATGTATACATACCAGCAAATACCACACTGAACGTCCAACATACGTACCGCAACGGACGTCCTCTGGATGGCCAATTTATGTACGGCAAGTACACACATAGGGACAGCAGCAGGACGTCTATTTAATATCCGCTGATGTAAATATTCTATTTATGTTACTGTTTTTTCTTCAACATATCTTCCAGGTTTGTATAAGTACCTCAACCATAAAACTTTAATTCTTAAAATAGTTGACGCCTCATCCCCCCCGCTCATCAAAAATTTTTGTTTGATTTCTCCCCCCCCCCACTGCTCTTTAATTTTGAGATCTGAGGAAAAGGTTTTTTTTTAATGGACCACCATTTAATTAATGTAATGTAATATTACATTGTTCAACAACTACTCGTACTTCTCTAGTGACACTGGTGACAGTTCTATCACAATATCACAGTTTTTTCGTTAGAAATTAAATAAGTTCTTAATAATTAGAAATAAATATAAATGCTAGTAACAGAAAAATTCAGGTTTGGGAACACAAATAAAAAATTGAAAAAAAAGAGAACCTGAACAATTTTCACATATTTTAAATAAGGCTAGAATTTCAATTTCATATAATAAAGACTTATTGTTATACCATATATTACTATACTATACTTTTAGCATCCAAAATAACGGATACAGGATAGCCCAGTGAGTGAGTAGAACTATTAGAGATATAACGCAGGCATGCAGGTTCGATCCCTACCGACGGCAATCGGTAAAAAGGTAAGTAAGTAATATAAAATGAATTTAATGATTTAATAAACATTATAATTTGCAGGTAGCCCTTGTGAGAATAAATTGGAGTTATGGAGTTATGGTAAACAATATTAGATATGTTAATGTAAATAAAATATACAAATGCTACCAATGAAATTCATCGGACGCTCTCATAACCTCCGCTGAGGATGTCCTTCGGATATCCATAGGACAATGTTTATGCATTACTTCATTTTTATCAAGTAAAGTACTTACATGTCGAAGTTGTACTTTTTCGAAAAACGCCCTGAGTAATATATCTACATAAAAGAAGTAGGATGTCCATATATCGTACTTTATGGACATCCATGTCATATACCTACAATATTGTTGAATGATGTGACATTTGGATGTCCTTTGGTTGTCTGTCGGATGTAATTTGCGCCAAAAACGAACGTCCATCGGATGTCCTGTATGTCCGTCCTTCTGATGTCCATGACAGTGTTGTGCTATTAGAGTTGATTGATTGATTGATTGATTGATTGATTTACCAGCGTGCGGTAGGCGTTGCTGCCACTCCCAAGGTTATACAGCTGGGCCTGCTACGTCCATGCTGGGTTGGACTAAGGTCATGCTTGTTGCCAGCAGCGAGAGCCACATGGCGCATGGTAAAGGAACATGGGATGGGAGGTGTAGTTATTTATGAGATGCGTTACCGCATTGTGCCGTGAGGGAGCGTTTAAGCTCCCTTTTTTGTGTTTTTGGTTCTGGGCATCTGCCTCTTCTGAATCTTCGTGTGAAATATGTGCTGTGTCTTGATATGAAGTATTTATGCTCCTCTTTTTGTGTTTCTGCTTCTTCAAATCTTTTTTTTCTGAGTCTTCTGATTCCTCGGTTTCCGATGCTGGGTTGGATTTGAGTCATGCTTGTTGTCAACAGCGAGAGCCACATGACGCATGTTTTTTCCTCGCTTTTCTTTCCTAGTTTTTTTTTATCCTCTCGATTGTTGTTTTCCACGTGTAACATGGTCTCCCTATTTTTAGTTTGCTGCTGTTCAGTGTTAGCTCTTTCTTCTGCTGTCCTTTTTGCTTTAACTTTCTTGATCCTTGCCCTTATCTCTCTGCTTACCAGGATATGGTCTATTTGTGTGATTGAGCTTCCATTACTCCAGGTGTCAATGCAGGTTTGACTTTTGCTCCATGTATTTCTTATTGTTAAGTCAAACATGTGTGCTAGGTTTTTCAACGCGTTTCCATTTTCGTTAGGCCATGTGTGGAGTATATGTGCATTGAAGTCTCCTAATAGCATAATGGACATTTTTCTTGATTTTTCATAGCGTTAGTGTGTGCCGGTTTTCTTTTTCTGATTGATGGCTTAGTGCTCCATATAGACAGTCCTCTCTTCGGTTATTACTGATTTCTTTCTCCTCTTTGCCGCCTGGCACGATTTCACTGAGTGCAGTGGTATATATAGTGATATATACCATTATTTACTGCGTTAGAGGAGAAGCACTGTGTAAAGTTTTGGTTTGTATACCTAATTAAACACTAATTCTTATCAATTACTGAAAATGTTCCGAGATATGTATTATTTTACAAACACTCCACTTATACTTCTTTTAACTATATTTTTTACACGTTGTCACCATTTAAATTTTATAAACTGTTATGGGTATCCATTGGTGACAGAGCATTATAAAGCAGGTCTGGTCGCCTCGACAGCAAGATGACAAGTCCGATGTGTTGTCGCATTGTGTTCGTTATGTTTATGCTCCTCTTTTTGTGTTTCTGTTTCTACAAATTTTCTTCTTCTCCTTCTGAGATTTCTGATCTTCGGTTTCTGGTTCTGGTAGGGTATATCGCTGCGATTTCTTTGTGGAGTTCATTTTTCCACTCGCTTTCTTTTCCCGTATGTTTGGTCGCTTCTCAGTTTGTTCATGATCCTCTTAGTTGTTGTTTTCCACGTGTAACCCTATTTTTTTCTTTTTTCGTTTCTTCTGGTTTCTTGAGTCAGTTGCATGAATACCCTTCCTGCTGTCTTGTCTGATTGATCACTGATCAATGATCTTGATCATTTTGTATGATTGCCGTGGATATGTTTTCGTTTATATTTTCCGTCCTTATTTTGATGGAGCTCTCTCGTCTGGTTACCTATGCAACTCCTCTACTGGTCTTTTCATAGTGTTGGCGTGTGCCGGGGTTGTTATGTTTTCTCCTTCTAACTGATGATGGCTTAGTGCTCGATTTTTGTACCAGTAGCTGATGTGTCTTCGTTGTTACGTTTTGTAGTGGATACATTATTTTTGTGTTCTCTGCAGTTATTATTTCTTGCTTACTTTTTGCGTATTCTTACGGACCTAAACGTTTTTAATAGGTTCCTTAACCTTACCAGAGCCGTACCAGATATGAAGTGTAGACAATCAGTATGTTCTTATAGCTTGCATGAGATTTTTTAAATTTTAATGGCACTGAAACCAAGCTAATAATGGGCAACAATTTTATCCAAGTTTTTATTATTTTTGAATTGATTTAATTTGGTGCGGTGTACTGTTACTCTAATGGTACGCCTCTGGTAGTATTTGCTGGAAGAGAATTGTTTATTAACTTATTTCTAATTTATTGCATTTCAGGTCTGTTTATGAAATTCTTTAAGTTGTCTACAAGTACTTAAGACATAAATATTTTAAGGGTAAAGTGGACTTATCTTGATTGATTTATGGCCTTTCCTTCCTTCGGGTCGGGTACCTACTCGATATTTGTCGACTGTTTTCACTTTTTTACGCTACACTGAAAGATTTAATCACTCGTTTTAATTAAATATTAGCACTTATCACTTAATTGTTGCTATTCGGACACTACCACCGCATGCATAATTTTTCACTTCACAACGAATGTACTTTTGACCTACTTGGGCCAGCTTATTACCGGTTTTTCTTCCGATTTAAAGGAACATTATCTAATAGGCGTCTATGCACCGTAACGTCTCTATTGTATATATATTTCTTTATTCTAAAAAACTAGAGGTAATACAAAAATGGATCTTAAAAATTATATTCAATAAAGAATACACTTACCCTTCAGAAGCTCTTTTTGAAGAATCCAAAGTATTTACCATCAGAAAATTATATTGCGTTGCACTACTGGTTCACCTAAAAAAAAATGAACATAATATTAAATTCAACCAGCACATTTACAACACCAGACATAAATTGAAAATAACAGAAAAGCGTATAACTAAAAAAGCAATAGGACAGAAAAACCATACTTACCTCGGTCCCAAATTATATGATATGATACCCGATAATCTAAAACACATAAACAATATAAAAATATTTAAAAACAAATTAAAAATGTGGTTGTTCTCAATGCAAAATAGTGCAATAGAAAGTATAATTAAAAATTGATTTCTACACCGTGATACTGTTTATGTTTATTATTATTAAATAAAATAAAATCTCTAACCGATATTCCGTTTTCTTTTCTACAGAACTTTATTTACCTTGTCTTAATAATGGTTGCTTATCCCTTGTTTAATACAAGTCAGTATTAGTAATAATTAAAATTAAGATACCTTGAGTTACCTACTCCAATGTTACTACTACCGTTTTTATTTTACACCTTTTGTTTTGTACTTTGTACATCCTCACGAACAAGTATTTCAAATACTTCAGTGAGTATTTCAGTATATTTACAATTGTGTATTATTACATTACTTAAGATTAATAGGAAATCAGATTGATTTATTAGTACTTGCAATTATTTATTTTTTTAGTAAAGTTTATTGATCTATTTGTATTTGTATCTGTATTTGTATTTTGTATTTATATTTTCTTTTTTCGTAAATATACTATTATTATTATTATTATTATTATTATTATTATTGTTGTGAAATTTTTTTTAATTGATTTCTGTAACTAGCATCCTGCCAAATGAACTATTTATTTATTATTTATTTATTGTTACGATCGTAAGTTAAATGGGTTAAAAAGAAAAAAACGCTTCACTTCACCTCCTTCTACAGTATCAGAATTACAAGTCCTACGTCAACACCCAAATACGTCAAGTGTCTGTCGAGAGTAGACTACTTTGCTCACCCACTCACCTGTCCGGTGACGCATAAACACAAAAAAATAAAAGTTTTCAATCAATTACCAATATTAACCTGCAATAATTACCTGCCTACTTTACTTTGAGTGCCGCTTCCCATTAATTGGAACACTGAGAGCTTTACTGTTTCCGTAAATAGCTCCCCTCTGATTTGCCACCATTACTGGTGCCCCGAAGGGCAATAGGTCTAATCTTTGTGAAGCGCTCATTTAATGGAAAAGCGATACAAAATTCAAGAGAAAGAGTTATCGATGTGGTATAATTAAAATAACATCAGTAATTCCCCGTTTCGTATATTAAGTAACTTAAAGATTAACAATGTTTTAGGTAAATTTGAAGTTGCTGGGCACTTTGTAGGGATTATAAAATGTTACTTTTCGTTCGCTTTATGCGGTTTTCTCTGTACACGTTTAATCCTGCTTTATGTATTTCTTCATGGCACAGCGGCAAATAAAAGCAAAGTCATATAACCATTATTTCAACAAATATACATACAATGCGGCCATCATGTACCTCTGCTAAGTTTTGAACGGGTCGACATTGAACAATTAGTTTTAGAGCGTTTCATTTGAAAGTAAAATACTATCATCTGAGCCACGAGTGGCTCCGGATATTATCTTGCTCTAAAATTTTAGTTGGTGTGAGTTTAATGAAAAGGTTTTCTTATGCTGAATACAACCAGATAGTTTCATTACATTCTGTAAATATAAATTGCAATACTGAGATCAGAAGTAGAGGCATACAAAAACAGAAACTGACAAAGCTGAGACTAACAACGACACACTAGAAGCACTTTTGGTGTGGATATAATAGACTGAAATCTGATGAGCAAATCAACGTCCGTCTTGCTATATAATAAATAATAATCTCTATTAGGGTGGTCCTTATTTTACGACATTGGATTTTTTTTCGGTCTCGCCCCCTAAAGTTTTTCCAATTATTCAAAAAATGTAGTAAGTATACAAAATTTTAACTTGATCGGAAAACGCTAAAAAATATTTGAAAGTACAGCTAAAAAAGACGAGAACATTTTTGGTCACGTCAACCGAAGAGTGGACAATATAAAACAGTTGATATTTCAGGAAAACTAGATAGCAAAAAGCGAAGAGACCGATCGGCTGAACGTTGTAGTGATATCAGCAAGGAGCTGATGGGAAAAGCTTTGGAAAAGTTGTGCGGCAATGACAATGCTAGTGGGTTTGGACGTGTCTGCAGACAGCCTTGGTTTTGGATTTGGGGGTTGTCTAGTTATATATGGTGTGCGTGTTTGTGCGTATTACTTCAGAGTTAGATTCGATGTAGATAACTGAAAACAATATTCTTTTTTATTTCAAGCAATACAAATTTGAGATCAGTTTGAGCTCGTTTGGAAACGACGTAGAAAATGAGCAAATAATGCTTAAAGCCAAAATTGCACTATTTATTTATTTATTTATTTATTTTATAATGCACTCAACAGGCGAAGCCTTATTACAGAGTGATACAAAACTTACATAAGTTGATTAATAATAATTATATGCTACTACTTAATAGTAACTATATGCTAACTAATAACTAATAACTAATAACTAATAATATTAACAAACAGTAGTTAAAACAATATATTTAACGTAGATTTTAAACTTCCTAAGCTGATATTAAATATATCACAACTGGTTTGTATCTCATTATAAATACTACATATTCTATAAAAGGGGGAATTTATTTGATAGTTTGTACTAGCAAGTGGTAAATGAAAACACAGTAGACTAGAACCACCTTTAAATGAAATATGCATGCACTCTCTCAATTCCTACGGGAAATGGTAGCTTTATCTGTCCTGAAACAATTGCCGTAAAATCTAAAATCATTCCCTTGGCCGTTTTCTAGAAAATTCACTTTTAATTATTTTTTTTTTTGGAAACTGATTTTTTGCATTGATAAGCTTGTTAAAATGTCAATCAAGAAAGTAAAATTAAACATTCCAATACAAATTTCAACTTAAGCTAAGTTTGGGGAAATAACATACAAGAAACCTTCATGCTCGACAACTCCAGACGTTTTGATAATAATCGGGTTATATGAACTTTCCAAGTAGTCAATTTAGACAAAATCATTAGATCTATTCCTTTGTTATTTTGAATTACAGCAATTTTTGTCTTCCAATATATCCGTAACCAATGAATAACATTACTATTTGCGTAACTGGATTTTCTATAGGGAAATCCGAGCGCCTCTATTAGCCATCTGAGTAGACTTTCCATTCGCTCAGTCGGATAACTGGTGAGTATGAGAACTATACCACCGCCGCTGAAGACAACCCACAGAAGAGACATGACGATAACCCAACCACCCACCCACTACCCTGCAGGTATCGGACGAAATGCCATCCAGTACCCGTAGTCACCTAGCTCCGTGCAGATCGAAAGTGCTACCAAAGTACTTAGGTCTGTACTTCCTCAAGCTACATAGCTCATTCCTACCTAACCGATGATCCGGATTGCAGGATGTCAATTGACATTCTGCATACCAGCAGTCAATCCCAGCCAAAAATACCCTAAAGTTTCCGAACAGACAGATGACTACCCAGGGGGTGACAAGCTGGCGAAGAAAGATCATCAAGACAGAAGAGCGCCAGAAGATAAAGGCCTTAGCCAGCAAGGTCCAAAAGGCCAGGTCCCGGGGAGGTGGGCCGAAATCATCCACACCGCTCACATTTGTGAGTGGGGTTAATGTAAAGTAAGCTCGCGAGGACGGTCCAGGTCTACAGCGATGTACTAGGGTAAAGAGCAGTAGTTCTGCTCGACCTAAGATATCTGAGACCGTCATCACTGCCAAAGAATATTGGCGTCGCTCGGTCAGTTACTCTTTAGACTTCACTAGACAAACAATCCAAGACTGCAAGAGTGAAAATTTTCTGTGACCATGACTAAAATCAAAGAAATTATGCAAAATGCAAATGCAATACAAATCATGCAAGAACGCACAATGAAAATAGATATTGTCTTTGTCTATTTTATAAACGTAAGAATCACGGATTGAAGAAGATAACTGATACTTAACTGATAGGTTGTTTGAAATATGTCCGGGTATTCAGAAGCTTCAAAAATATAGTAGATTCTTGTTTTTATCAATGCAAAAAATCAGTTTTCAAAAAAAAAAAAAATAAAAGTGAATTTTCTAGAAAACGGCCAAGGGAATGATTTCAGATTTTACGGGAATTGTTTCAGGACAGATAAAGCTACCATTTCCCATAGGAATTGAGATAGTGCATGCATATTTCATTTAAAGGTGGTTCTAGCCCACTGTGAAAGGTTCTCAATGTTCTGGTAGGATACTTGGGTACATTTATACATATTAAAGACAGAAAATTAAGATCATCAACATTGCCATGTAACAGTTTATGTAGAAATACAATATGAAAATTTGACAGGCCAATTTTATATGGCCAGTAGTATACAAAATTTCGATTGTAAGGTATTACTGAGAAGCCAATTCGAATAATTCATGGGATCTAGAACATCTGCTAAGACGTCAATAGCAAGATGTTCTAGTACCTGTTTACGCCAATCAAAGCTCCATTTATTTCGAAAAGTATTAATTGTACGAGAAAAATACAAATAAACGAAGTTTTAGAAAACGAAAGTTTCATTCAATTAAAAATGTAGAAAATTTCTATATGATCAACCGGTAACGAGATACTTTTGAAAATAGGTGAAAATAGGTAAAAATTGCGTATTTTAGTGACTTTTAATGGCCTTGTGGCATGGGTAAGCGTTATCCGATCGAGTTAAAATTGTATATACTTTATTTTTTAAACAATTGGAACCACTTTAGGGGGTGAGGCCGAAAAAATTGTAAGAAAAAAATATCGATGAAAATTGCGTCTGATGGTGAATTTTAATTGCCTTAAGGCACGGGTTAGCGTTATTCGATCCAGTTAAAATCTTGTATACTTCATTTTTTAAATAATTGGAAAATCTTTAGGGGGTGAGAACGAAAAAAAATCCACTGTCGCAAAATAAGGACCACCCTAATCTATATGTATAAAACACAAGGCTTTTTCCTTTCCGGCTTCGTCAGCGGCATCCACGGGACCGATTTTGATGATTCTTCTTTTAAAGTAAGATGTGTGATCACAATTTTTATTTTCTTAAATTGTTATTTTCATACATAAAAACGAAATAGAAGTTGAAATGAATAAATGAATCTCTGCGCTCCAAGTATAACGTACTGATGGCCCCTACTACATCAAACTGCGCATGTAGAGGCCGCACTTGATCGAAGAGATCCTATAACGACACTTTGTTGGTTATAGCACTTCCCCAAACAAGAGGTGCGTTAACTTAGCTCCTGCTAGCTCAGTGCAAGTCGGTGGGTTTTTTTGTGAAGTTAATTTTTTTTTAAGTTGTATTAGGCCTTAAGGACGCCAGCGTATTTTTAAATAGATACTTGTTACACAAAACCAAAAAAAATGAGAGATAATATATTCTTGAATATAGTGGTGAGTAAGAATAATAACACACAGTAGATAAAATTTGAACAATATATTACATAAACAATTTTTAGAAAAATTTGCAAGATAAATCTTTAACATTAAAAAAACGTTTAAATATAGGCAAAGTTATTAAATAAAATATTAAAATCACAATTTAATTTGTTAAGTTAAGAAAGTAAAAAAATGAATAGTAACAAATTACTAAAAATTTGACAAAACTACTAGTTTTTTTACAAACATCTTGTGACCAAAAATGTATAACGTAGCAGTATAAGATCTTACGTAACTTTTGTTTTGGCCAATGGGGTTGGAAGCTGCCGATAGCTCAGTAAGTAGTGAGGGACTTATGGCTGAGCCGGAATCCATACACAAATCTCCTTATAGCGTGGAGTAAAAAGCTCTGTCATCTCTCAACGTGGAAGCTGTCCAAACCACCAACTTCATCACAAAAGATCAGGTGATAAATGTTGACTAGTACTGTGGTGACTCCCCTTCTCTCGGTCCAAAGGTTTAACATATAAAGGGGGGGGGGGGGGGATGTTTAAAAACCAGTAAGGGTAAGATAGAAAAATGACTAACTACGTTAAAACTAATCAATTAACTACAATCTTTTTTTACTACACTATGCTAAGTAGAAATTTTAAGTAAAATAATAATAATAATAAGTTAGCAAGATATTACGTTAAAGAAAAAAAACAAAAGTTATTAGATAATATTACGTCAAAAATAAACGATATTTCAAGTACGATATAATTTTTGACTACTGAAAAATTAGATATATTTGAAAATATTGATTTACGTGGCAAAGAAAATTTAATTGCAAATAAATTAGATAATTTGAAAATATTAATGTCTGCGGTAAAGAACATGAAATCTACACGAAAATAGGTAAGGAAAATAGTATTCAAATATCAAAAACAAAATAAGTCTGTACTAAATATTAAGGATTATGTAATTAACATAATTATACAAGAAAAAGCGGAAAAATTAATATATAACTTATAAGGCAAAAGTTAAATTAATGTAAGCTAAACAAAAAAAATAATCTATTTTAAAATAATGCCAAAAAGATAATAATTTATTTAAAATTAAGGTAAGACAAAATTGACAAAAAAAAAAGAAATTACTGGTGGTGGCAAAAAAATTCGATATTTCCTCAGATTTGACTCCAAGGAATCAGACAAAAAAAATTATAACATGTGAAGTGATGGTGACTTTTGGTGACAGATAGACATAGGTAATAATATTTGATAATAAGTATAGAAATTTAAAAGATATATATTTTTATTTACCAGCAATTAACCGGAATAAAATAAAAAGCCGACACTTGCATTAATGGTTAACTGAGGTAAAAAAAAGATGGAAATATAATTAATCCATTAATGAAGCTACACAAAAGACAAGAAGAAAGGAAATGGTTTGTTAGTTCTGAAATCCCAAATTCTAGGACTCTCTGGACGTACGTTCGGTGAGTGCATTAAATCTCTACAGATTTGATCAAAATATAATAAAAGATAGAAAAACACTCACCATACGCTTTCCAGAGGTGTCCTGACATCAGACAATCTGGACAGATTCGGCTTTAAGCCTGGTTCCAGCCTACGTACCATTTAACTCCTGAATTCCTGAACCAACATCATGTGCCTACGCACAATATATTCTCTGTGCATCCACACCAGTATGTAGTTCACCTAGAAAACGCATCAAACAGCAGAAAAATATCTAGGAACCATAAAAGAGAATATAACGACCACCACGGGTCAATCTATGATTGTTTAACCCTTACGTTACACAATTATTGATAAAAGATAAATTGCCAAGTGGGCCGATAATAATTATTTAATCATTGTTAAATAATCAAGGTACATAAAGATAATGCCAAATGGACCGATAATAATAATTAATTAACCCCCACGTCAAATAATTATTGATACAAAAACAGGTATTTAACCTTTTAAACAAAGCACACGGGTTAATAAACTATTCTGAAAAATATGTCCACCCACAAACTTAAAATATACATACAATTAAATTACCTACATAAAATAATTGAAAACTAAAAGGATTAAATAGATACAAAGAGAAATAAATGCACAAGACCATACCTTCCCATGTTATCAAACCAGCCAGGATCTGAAACCAACCGCTCCGTACAAGCGCTGAGTCAAAGATAATCAATTTTCGCCCAGATTCTACAATCAATTATCAAAATTCCCCACAGCGGCGCTGGATGTCTTAATTACATTTACCTACCAGATATTGTTAAAGATTCGCGCACACTGTAGCATATCACTTTATGACTCAAAACTTCACAAAATATTTTAAACTGATCGCAAAACAGCGAAAAAATACTAGATATTAACAAAAAACAATGTTAAAGGGAGCTGTAATATTATTTCGACAGAAATTCCGTTACAGTAAATCAGTGAGAGCCACCGATTGCCAGCGTGTGTGTATCGCATGTCGCAACTTCAGTCGAAAACGAATTCGAATTAATTTTCGCTTTTGTTCTATTCATTTCTAAAATAAAATATTTTTTGGAGCGACATGTTTTTCCCATTTTATACACAGACCATTAATCACAGGTCAACATTTGATCTAAAAACAATCACCAGACTTTGGGTCGCTGATTCCGAATCCGTGGTTGGTTAGCCTTCATCACGTCAGGTTCTTGGTAACTTGAAGGTCAAACTGAGAAAAAGTAAAAAATTTGAAAAAATTTATGTTTATGTTTCTGAGGTCGCTGAATTCAAATCCGCTGTTATTTTTCCCTTCAAGAACATCAGAACATCTAGAGGTCATTTCAAGGCATTTTGAGATCAAATTGAGAAAAAGCGACTAAAAATCTGGAAAAATGCTTTCATGCGTTTTTTAGGTCGCTGACCTCGAATCCGTGGTTGGCTGGACTCTATCGGATCGGATTCAAGGTCATTTGAAGGTCAAACTGAGAAAAAGTGGTGTAAAAAATTTGAAAAAATTTATGTTTATGTTTCTGAGGTCGCTGAATTCAAATCCGCTATTATTTTTACTCTTCGAGAACATCAGAACATCTAGAAGTCATTTCAATGCATTTTGAGGTCAAATTGAGAAAAAGCGACTAAAAATCTGGAAAAATGCTTTCATGCGTTTTTTAGGTCGCTGACGTCGAATCCATAGTTGGCTGGACTCTATCGAATCGGATTCAAGGTTATTTGAAGGTCAAACTGAGAAAAAGTGGTGTAAAAAATTTGAAAAAATTTATATTTATGTTTATGTTTCTGAGGTCGTTGAATTCAGATTCGCTGTTATTTTTACCCTTCAAGAACATCAGAACATCTAGAGGTCATTTCAAGGTATTTTGAGATCATTTTGAGGTCAAATTGAGAAAAAGCGACTAGAAAATCTGTAAAAATGCTTACATGGGTTTTTTGGGTCGCTGACCTCGAATCCGTGGTTGGCTGGACTCTATCGGTTCGTATTCAAGGTCATTTGAATGTCAAACTGAGAAAAAGTGGTGTAAAAAATTTGAAAAAATTTATGTTTATGTTTCTGAGGTCGCTGAATTCAAATCCGCTGTTATTTTTACCCTTCAAGAACCTCAGAACATCTAGAGGTCATTTCAATGCATTTTGAGATCATTTTGAGGTCAAATTGAGAAAAAGCGACTAAAAATTCTGGAAAAATGCTTACATGGGTTTTTTAGGTCGCTGACCTCGAATCCGTGGTTGGCTGGACTCTATCGGATCGGATTCAAGGTCATTTGAAGGTCAAACTGAGAAAAAGTGGTGTAAAAAATTTGAAGAAATTTATGTTTATGTTTCTGAGGTCGCTGAATTCAAATCCGCTGTTATTTTTACCCTTCAAGAACATCTAGAGGTCATTTTAAGGCATTTTGAAATCATTTTGAGGTAAAATTGAGAAAAAGCGGCTAAAAAATAACTAGACATGCAAATAGACGAATGGTTGGATAGACAGTTAGGAAAATCATACGAAAGACAGATGGGTTTGCTAGCGGCTAGGAATATAGAGACAGACAAGAAGCTAGATAGATTGAAAAGCTTACGTAAGCGAGTAGACAACATAACTGACAGAAATGTCAATAGGTTGATGACAGATGTCTTAATATAGATTTATACTCAGTAATAAATAAACCTATACCTAAAATTTTTCAGTTTCTTGGTTTTCAACATTCTTGTTTTAATTTGATCATGATATGGCCTTAAAGAAACTTTGAGATGAAATAACGACAAAATTGATCCCAAAAACATAAACATAATTTTTTTTTAATTTTTTACACCACTTTTTCTCAGTTTGACCTTCAAATAACCTTGGATCCGATGTGATAGTCCAGCCAACCACGGATTCGAGGTCAGCGACCTAAAAAACCCATGTAAGCATTTTTCCAGATTTTTTAGTCGCTTTCTCTCAATTTGACCTCAAAATGCATTGAAATGACTTCTAGGTATTCTGATGTTCTCGAAGGGTAAAAATAATAGCGGATTTGAATTCAGCGACCTCAGAAACATAAACATAAATTTTTTCAAATTTTTTACAACACTTTTTCTCAGTTTGACCTTCAAGTGACCAAGAACCTGACGTGATGAAGCTTAACCAACCTCGGATTCGGAATCAGCGACCCAAAAAAACCTATGTATACTCTGGTAAAGTATGGTGATTATTCTTTGATCAAATGTTGACCTGTGTAATTTAACTGAATATCAAAATTTGTTATCGTTATTTGGTGCATACGTTGATCATGTTGAACTCCATTGCATGGCATTAATCAATTATTTTCTAATTATTTATTTAGGGTATATGGAGACGAAAACAACGAAAACAGTTTTGACTAGGGTTCGGAAAATATTATTTGTAGCTAATTATAATCGTGGAATAATCACCTTCGGAAATGTAAAATAATTTTTCTCTATTCTTATTGGGATGCTCTGCCACATGTATTCTTCTAAACAATGTCTGAAATCTACAAAATAATACAATTAACCAGTATTTTATTGGAAAATAACCTCTACGCCTGTGACTTTTACGTCAAAGGATTAGTTAGAGGGTGGTTTTGACAAATAATGAATAAGAACAAAAATAAAAATAATTTGTTCTTATTCATTATTTGTCAAAACCACCCTCTAACTAATCCTTTGACGTAAAAGTCACAGGCATAGAGGTTATTTTCCAGTAAAATACTGGTTAATTGTATTATTTTGTATATTTCAGACATTGTTTAGAAGAATACATGTGGCAGAGCATCCCAATAAGAATAGAGAAAAATTAAGAAAATGCCACAACCAACGTTTAGACAATATGTAAAATAATATTTGAGAGTTCACGCTACTGCCAAGAAAGTGACCTGACAACTTTTAATAAAAAGTATACAGGTTGGATATTTTAAAAAATAAAACGACAGGAAAATAATGTCTGTGGTTGACAAGGATGAAAATCTGATACAAATTTGTTATAAAAATGTATACAGAGTGATCACTGAAAGGAATAAGATAATTAATGAATAGAATGTGTCAAATTGAGAGGGGGGGATTTTTGCAAATAATTTTACAAATTCTTTATATTCCTCGCTTACCGAAGATAAGTATTGTAAGCGTGAAAAAATCACTATTCTAGATTACTTAGGATTTTCACATTTCATATTTAGATTATGAAAAATGCCAAACCAAGTGTACATTCCACTAAAACCATATCTAACTCACCGCTATTTCCAAGTTAAATCTGAGAATACTTTATCGGATCTACATCATATAAAAGCAGGAGTACCGCAAGGCAGTGTTCTTGGGCCATTTCTTTATTTGCTCTTTACTTCAGATATCCCATTGTCAAATTCTACTACAATGGCTACATTTGCGGATGACACGGCTATCCTTTCATCAGACTTAAATCCAGATAGAGCATCCAAAAATCTGCAGAACCACCTTAACTCACTGCAGGTCTGGTTAAAGAGATGGAAAATCAAAGTCAATAGTGAAAAATGAACTCAAGTCACCTTCACGACGAAACGAAGTACACGCCCTCAAGTCACTCTAAATAACACACCGGTACCGATCAAAAGCTTACGTGGAAAACACATATTAAGGCCAAAAAAAAACACAACTAAACCTAAAAGTTAGGAATATGTACTGGTTAATGAGTAAAAAATCCCAGTTATCACCAGAAAATAAAATATTTGTATATAAGACTATATTAAAGGCTATCTGGCATAGAACTATGGGGTTGCAACAAACCATTGAACACAAAAATATTCCAAACTTTCCAGTCCAAAATGCTTCGAATTATAACAAATAGTCCAAGAGCTAGCAACGGATTTCGTTACACCATAGAGAATATGGCCAGAACTTTCCTATTCTGCCCCTTGTAGCGTAACAATAAAGTAATCGGAAGTCTGGCAACTGTGGGGGGTGGCTTTTACGTCCCTAGATTTGCACCCCTAGGGTGAATCAAAATTAATAAAATTACATTACTATAATCAGTCTGGCACTTTGAGATATCAAAGTTGAAAATATTTCAAATGAATAAAAAAATCGCCAGACCGGCGGGTGGGTGGAAAGTGGGTGCAAAAGTGGGCTGAAGTGGCTCACAAAACTGCACTATTTACAGTAAAATAATCATCATTGATTGATTATTCTAAAATACATCCCCACAAAGTAATCATCCCGATGTCAGACTGAAATTCCGGTGGAAATGTAGAAGAACGCACTACCGGGCGTCAAAATGACGCGACACCAATTTATTTCTCAGGGGGCGCCAGTCGCGTGCTACCCCGTTCTTCTACCTCCCAGGCGGGTTCGAGATAAGATGCACTTCGATAGCCGAATAATGGACCAAGGCTGCACCACCACAGATCGGTAACGACGCTCTCTCTGGACATGAATTCCCTCGTTAGGGGTTTAGGTACCTTTTGAAATTCTGGATTTTTACATAAAAAAATCCCAACCGAAGAATTTCTCTGCGGAGGGATTAATTTTGTACGTGGTACCCACGTTTTTATCTGTTAATAACGGACTCTACACCTTAGGGATTTACACCTTAGGGATTTCTTAAAAAACGCATAAAAAAAATCCCTATCGAACCTCCGTAAGGCAACCAGAAGGTCAAGTGTTAATGTGAGTTAACTCGACACATCTGGTTTTCGATACGAAAATTCCAGGGATTATAGACCGTCAACAGGCCTCAAGATCAATTAAGAAACAATAGTTCAAAGATTCCGTTTATTTAACAGAAATGGTTACACAAAATTCTCAAGATAAGAATCGTGCCTTCCCCAATCAAGGCAATGGCTTTCAGACCATACAAGCAAGAGCACTTACGCTAACGATCGATTAGGCAGAAAAGATTCATGCATACCTTCTCAAAATCAAAATGCGAGCTTTTTTGAGAAGTCTGAGACTATTTGTAATTTCATAATTACGACTGACTGATTTTAACTTAAAAAAGTTTTACTAAATGAATTTAGTTTCGCTAGAGACTACTTAGCTTTAAAGTTCTTGAATCGTGGCGGTTCACGTACTCATACACATTCGTGAGGACTTATGACTGCATAAATTTGATGGCGTTCAATCACTCCACAATTTACTTGCAGTTGTTCAATATTATCGATATAGCAGCAACCCACCTTCGAGCGACATTTAGGCAAAATTGAATTTTTGGTTTTTTATGCACAAGGCGTTTTCCTCTATAACTTTGTCATTTGGAAAGCCCTGCTATTGGCTTTCCTACTATCGCTTTGTCGGGACCACTCAACGAGCTCGACCAAATTGCGAGCCGCTGAGTTAATCCAAACTCTTTCCATACGAGAAACCGGCCTTGTGCATGTGCATTGATTTTTATCAATTTTTGCTTATCGGCACTACGCCGGCTTTGTCAAAATCGTTTATTTTGCCTTTTGGATGCATTTTCAGGCCAAATTTAGACGCAGTTTTGAAAAATTATCTGCAAGTGAAATTTCGGCGTACTTTTGATAAATTAATTTTCAAGCCAAATTTCGATGCAGTTTTGAAAAATTATCTGCAAGTGAAATTTCGGCGTACTTTTGATAAATTAATTTTCAAGCTAAATTTCGACACACTTTTTAAAAATATTATTTTTCTAAGTCCAATTTGTGGTACCTTTGAAAAAGTATATTATTCATAAATCTGTGTCATTATATACTTTTGCTCTCATATCCTGAACCAAAAATATATTTTCCTAAGTGAAAATTCGGTGTTTCTTCGAATTTTCACCTGGTCACTTCTAACGCCTTATAGAACCCAAAACGGTCCTTATGGACTGATCTATGCCTCTGCAGACTCTTAAAAATGTCCTTTAATGGAACCCTTACCCAAGTCGAATTTTGATTCTGTCTTCAACTTAGGACGATTTTGGAGAGTTCTACAACATAAACACACCCCGCCAGACCCACAGAACGTCCCCCGTGAGAATAATAAAAAAGCTTGCATTTCGGAGCTAAAAAAATTGCAAAAACATGTAATCTTGACACGTACACATTTTTCGAAAAACACCTGCGGGACTCCCGTACGATGTCGCGACATAAAGAGGAAGTCTTCCAGATAAACCCGATCATAAATTACACATCAAAATACAAAAGAGATCGATTTTAGATAATTACCGATTAATTACGGTGGCAAAATGGCGAAATTTTACCGAAAAAAAGAAAAGACCCAACTACCGCCCTCTTTAATTCCGTCATTTTTGTCGGAATTCAAAAAATAAAAAAATGTGTTTTAGCAAATTTAATTCTAAGTAAATTGTAAATTAGCAAGAGTAGTATTTTTGCGTAGGAGTCAAGATTAAGAAGGTGCCAATTTTTGGAGCGCAAAAGTTGGCAACTTCTTGGAGTTGAATAGCTTAAGCTAGACTCCGCCTATTTTAGGGAAATAATATATAAATATTTTTTTTCTTATATTATTATTATTATTAAAATTTGTGATTTTTTTGCCATACATCGCCGATATTTAAGTACATATCTCAGAAATGAAAAAAAAAAAATCGAAACTCTGATGGTAACAAAAGATTCGCAGTAAAAAATTTTTTGTTTGGAGCTCTCACCGTTTCGGAGATATATGCGAAAGATAGTAAAAGAAGGACTCACATTTCGGAGCCGAAAAAATTACAAAAACATACAATCTTGACACGTTCATATTTTTCGAAAAACACCGTCGGGACTGCCGTACGATGTTGCGACGTAAAGAGGAAGTCTTCCAGATAAACCTGATCGTAAATTGCACATGGAAATTCAAAAATTCAGCTTGGCATGAACGAATGGAAAGTGGCATTTTTTGACGCTTAGCTATTTCGAAGGCAATCGAGACGACGATTTTGATAAATCATTCGCGGTCCGCATACAGTATTTGGTAACTTACCGAAAGTGAATTTTAGATGTGGTAAAAGTAGAGATAGCCGTCATTAATAATTAAATAACTTTATAACTACATTTAAAATTTGCGAATGTCGCGTTGAGATTAAGCTCTTTATCCCGTTTCCATCAAAATAAAGTGACGCTCTGAAAATTGTCCTTCAAAAAAGCCTTTGCCACTTCAACCCCCTCTTGCACCTAATTTCCAGCCATCCACCGGTCTGGCGATATTTTTATTCACTTGAAATATTTTCAACTTTGATATCCCGAAGCGCCAGACTGATTATAATAATGTAATTTTATTGATTTTGATTCACCCTTTAAGAATTTAGGGACGCAAAACCCACCCCCGGATGGTTCCCAGATTTCCGATTATCTTATTGTTACGCTACAAGGGACATATTATGAAAGTTCTAGACTGATTAAAAATGACGTAATGAAACCGTTGCTAGCTCTTGGACTAAAACGCTTCATGGTTCCTTTCATAAACGATGTGATTAGCAGATATGCCACCAAATATAGAGATCGTACTAGTGACCACAACAACCAGCTTATAGGAAATTAGCAACACAGCCCTTAATAAACAGAAGATTAAAAAGACAATAGCCAGAAGACCTAGCTAGGTGAAGACAGGTGGACCATCATTGGATGGTAGCCAACTCAAGATAAGCGTCGCGCACAAACCATTTACTTATTACTCTGTAGTATAGTTAGAGTAGATTGTAAATAAATAATAAAATTGAATAAAAAAAAAGATTATGAAAATTTAGGTATTTCAATTCAGACATTCAGTCCGTCTATCGGTAGGTCTCTTGGCTCTATATCGAAAGAAATATTTGACAGAAATATAATATTCGGCAGGTAAATAAGGCTTATTGCTATGGAAAAAATCTGGCATATTTTTTATTGAAAAATACAGAGGCTGAACACGTGAACACCCCAAAAAAATAATTAAGTAAAAAATGTTACGGAAGACAATAGTATGGCATGTAGTTAACACAATTGCTTTAGTTTTAGTGAAAAACATATACACTATATTTAACGTAGATGTTTTCATTGTAAAATTTTAATCCTTTATATTTAATTATATTAATTATTATGTGAACTGTATAATACCAATTACACATGCTGTTGAAGCGTAAAACAATGCACGTCCTACAATGTCTCTGAATTGTGAGTGTACTTAAAGATACTTTCAAGTAGAATATCGATGAGAAAACCTGATTTGTAGATGTATAGGCATAAGTAATAAAACATCCCCACAAAAAAAATAAAAGTTCAAAGCAGCGAACCAGACCCATGTATCCCTATGTATCTTAGGTCGCTGAATCCGAATCCGGAGTCAAAAAAATCGTACACCCCCCAAAATCATTAGCTAGAGCCAAAAAACACCCCTGAAATGGGATAAAAAGAAGATTAAGCTACCAGAATAGTTGTTACTTCTTAATCAATCGAATTATACAAATTAAGGTTAAACAGCAGCGTACATACAATAGATATGAAACACACCCCCAGGAAGGGGCGAAAACTAGCCTCCATATATAAAAAAATCGATCCAAAACAGCAATGACCGCTGAAAAAGCTCGAAATGTCAAGTTTTGTTAAAGTGTTAAGAAACTACATCAGGTCTGATGTAATCTTCATAAACTGCCCCTATAGGATTGAGAAGAACCACCTTTAAGTTTAAAGGACACGAGGAAAACAAGAAAAAACGTAAAATCCAACAGGATTTCTATTTTCATGGATGCTATGATGATTGGCTGAAATTGCGTAGTACTCTAAAATAGAACCAGAAATTTACGTACTATCAACATCCTACACTGTCAACCCTCAGAGGGTGTGAAAACTACCCCCTATGTAAGATTTAACTATAAAAAGTTACAATGACTTTTATACAAATTCGAAACACCTGCGTTGTGTGGAAGAGAGAGGAAGCTAGACTATGTTCGACGATGTGCTTGAAAACCACCCCCACGGAGTTGCGAGATACTACCCCTATATCTGTAGGATGCTGGAAAAACAGAGAGAAACTAACCGGATTTACATTTTTATGGATGCTATGATTGGCAAAAATCGTGTTGCACACTTAGAGTTTGAAACTCATGTTCTATAAATGTTATTAAGTAACACCCCCAGAAAGGATGTAAACTACCGCAATTCAAGATGTAACGAAAAAGCTATACTGTTACTTATTCGTTTCATTTCCATAGTTTTTTTTTATAGGGGTGGCGTCTCTCAACCCCGTGGGGGTGGTTTTCAAGCACAGCGTCAAACGTAGTCTAGTTTCTTCTCTCTTCCACACAACGCTGGTGTTTCGAATTTTTATAGAAGTCACTGTAACTTTTTATAGTCAAACCTTACATTGGGGGTAGTTTTCACACTCTCTGAGGGTTGACACTATAGAATGTTGATGGTAGGCAAGTTTCTAATTCTATTTTAGAGTACTACGCAATTTCAGCCAATCATAGCATCCATGAAAATAGAAATCCTGTTGCATTTTACGTTTTTTCTTGTTTTTTTCATGTCCTTTAAACTTGGAGGTGGTTGTTCTCAACTCTATAGGGGCAGTATTTGCAGTCGGACCTGATGCAGTTTCTTATCACTTTAACAAAACTTAGACATTTTGAGCTTTTTCAGCAGTCATTGCTGTTTTGGATCGATTTTTTTTATATATAGGGGCTAGTTTTGGCCCCTCCCTGGGGGTGTGTTTCATATCTATTATATGTACGCTGCTGTTTAACCTTGATTTGTATAATTCGATTGATTAAGATGTAACAACTATTCTCGTAGCTTAATATTCTTTTTACCTCATTTCAGGGGTGTTTTTTGGCTCTAGCTAATGATTTTGGGGGTGTACTATTTTTTTGACCCCGGATTCGGATTCAGCAACCGAAAATACATAGGAATACATGGGTCTGGTTCGTTGCTTTGAACTTTTTTTTTTTTGTGGAGCTGTGTTATTATTATGTTGTCTGTGGAGACATTAATGTAAATCTTTTATGTGACAATAATAACAGCATGCAAGTTTTTAACCTATTTAATGAATTTGGTCTAAAAAATATAGTAAATAAACCAACACGAGTAACTGAACTATCCGCTACTATGATAGATGTTGTGTTTACCAATATGCCTCATAATAGCATCTCTGCAGAGGAAACTCATTTATCCGATCACACAATGCAAGTAAGTAATTTTACAATCGCATTACCAATGATGCCTTTGTGTAGTAGTAAGGTCATATATATAAGCGAGATACCTCTAATAGCAATATAGCTAGCTTTAAAACCTTATTAAAATGAGCAGTGGAATGAGATGTACGGTGCTAATCAGTTTAACAGTAAATTTAATGAGTTTTTCTCAACGTTAATCTTCCACTATAATAATGCTTTCCCATTTAAAAAAATTAAGAAAAATGGGAACAATGATAAAAAATGGTTTACACAAGAACTAACAGACTTGCATCAAACGCTCTGTGAAATGTCGAAACTATATAAATCTAATAATAACGAAAATATACGAACAAGATATAAAGAAATAAAAATGATCTATAATGAAAAAATCAAACAATCAAGAATTAGTTATAATAATGATAGACTGGCCAATACCTCAAATTTACCAAAAGAAAGTTGGCGTATAATTAATGAGATAAAAAATGATTCCAACAACAAAAATCATCTACAAGAAATTATAACTAAGAATAACGAAATAATTTCAGATAGGCAACAAATGAGTTCTTTATAGATATTGCATGTCCTAAACCAAACTATAATCATACAATTCTCTCTCCATATGTCTATAAATCTTTCTACTTATACCCAACAACCCCTCAGGAAATAAAAACAATATTAGACAAAAGTACCATTAAACCGACACCAGGTATAAATAAAATTAATGGGAAAATTCTAGCAGCAGTATCTGACATTATCTGTTCTCCACTATCTTATTTAGTAAATGAATCCTTTAAATCTGGTTAATGTCCTGATTTCTTAAAACTGTCCAAGTCTGTACCAGTATTCAAAAACAAAGGATCAATTATTGAAATGAGTAACTATAGAAACATATGCCTACAGAGCCAATTAGCAAAAATCTTTGATATCAGTTATAATAATAGATTAAGTAATTTCCTAGAGTCAAATAACCTATTAGCATCGTTTTAAAATGGCTTCAGAAAACACAAATCAACCTACACTGCCATCTCGGAGGTCTGCAACTTCATTTATGAATCACTAAATAATAAACATACTGAATAACGCTAATTTTCGACTTAAGTCGAGCATTTGACACAGTCGATCACAAACTGCTTTTAGAAAAACTAGCCAGAATTGGGGTGCGTGGTGTCGCAAATGAATGGGTGTCCAGTTATCTAAGTGAGTGAAAGCAGACTGCAGTTCTTGATAATGTTAAATCGGATCCAAAGGACGTAACCGTGGGTGTACCACAAGGTTCGGTATTAGGTCCTTTATTTTTTATAATATTCATGAATGATATATCTCAATCGTGCACTAGTCCAAATTTGAAAGTACTCTACACAGATGACAGTAACTTTTGTATAACAGATGAATCTATCGATCCAGCTGTTGAAAAGGCCAATACTGCTGATGAATTTCGTAAGTTTTGTGTAAGCCATGGTCTTTTACTTAATATAAGTAAAACCATATATATGTCATTTTTACCAAAAACTGTAAACCACGACTATAGTGTTCTCATAAAAATGAATCATCTCTCTATTGAGCATGTTGATTTCACAAAGTCCTTAGGGATGACCCTAGATCAAAAGACGACCTGGGAAAAACACATTAACCACACAATTTATAAATTAGGCTCAACTTGTTTTTTGATAAGGCAGCTACGTAACACTGTTACGGCAGAAATATTAAGATTGGCATATTTTGGCCTTGTACAATGAATTCTGTCCTACTGACTTATATTCTAGGGATCATCGGCCCATTTTGAGAAGGTATTTATAATGCAGAAAAAACTGTACGCTGTATGGACGGAGTACATCCCCGAGCTCATTGCAGAGAAATATTTAAAAATCTCGGTATTCTCACTCTTTCATTCCTGTACATTTATTTGTTGATCTTAAATACAAAGAAGCATGAACATGTATTAACTAGAAATAGGTCAGTACATGCCCATGACACACGCAATAAAAATAATTTACATCTACCATTTTCGAGACTTTCTGTTGGCCAAAACTCCCACGTATACCAAGGTATTATTTGCTATAATAAGTTCATATCTCTGTTTGGAGTAATTGGTAACTTCAACTAATTTAAATTGACACTACATAACTATTTGTTAAATATGGCATTTTACTCCCTTGTCGAATATCTGGAAATGCAATGATGTTCAACGTTTCTTGTTTGTTATATATGTTATAATTTGCAATTACATATCTTATACAATGACTTGTTTTATACAATTACTTACTCATACTCTTTATCTCTATACTATATTTGTATTTATTTGTTTATAAATCTTTTGACTCGTCCGATTAATTTTGTACTACAGCATTGTATGTGAAATTTTATGTGATGAATAAATCATTATTATTATTATCATAGACTTAACAGCGGCACACTTTCTCAGCCGTAGCTGGAAACTATTCGCGCGCGATTGAAATTCGGCTCTGTTGGAGCCCGTTCCAGGTTTTTTGGCCCTTCAGTTGGTGATGCCCGCTCCAACAGCTCAGTGTCCAGACCCCAACAAGGGATCACAGAGACTCCTAGTCCAGGACTTTCCTTAAAATATGCGCTGTTCCCAATAGTGAGATCTTCTGCACTTCTTGTGCGCTCGGTTGACCAGGCAGCTGTTGTAGACTCCGGTTATAGCCCTTCTTGACGGTTCCAAGAGCTCCTACAATTACTGGTACGACTGTGGTCTTTGCATTCCACATTCTACTAACTTCTTTTTGGAGGTCCTAATACTTGCTCAACTTTTCCGTTTCCTTGAGCATCACGTTGATATCATTTAGAATGGATACATCGATCAGCAAACAGGATTTTTCCTTTTTGTTATGTACGACGATGTTTGGCCGGTTTGCGCGTATTTCTCTGTCAGTTATAATCCGCAAATCCCACATAATTGTGACGTCGTTGGTATTGACAACCTTCTCGGGGGCATACTCATAATATTTTGGCGGTACTGGTATCTCGAAGTGCTTGCACATGACCCAGTGAAGATATCTGGCCATTCTGTTGTGCCTGTGAGTGTACTCTGATGTTGCCAGGGTAGTACATCCCGTCACCACGTGGCTGACATGTTCTTCCGCTAGCTCGCACATCCTACACTTGCTATCAACAGGGTGTTTCAAGATCATCCTCTGGCGATACCTGGTGTTTATTATTATTATTATTATTGTTATTAATTTATTTATTTAGAACTCAACGTGTCTTATTTTTTATAACATGTGTGTGGCCAAGATGGCCGAAAGTGTCGACCTGTTATTAACTGAGCTGAATAAAATTAACAAAAAAGACATTATAAATACTCTCGTTTACAAAAACTTGATCGATCAGATCAGTGCAAATACTGTGTTAAGTGAGTTTTTAAAAGTTTCTGTGACGTGCAGAAGAATGTTGAGAAAACACAAGAGAATGTTCCTGAGGTCCATCAACACGAATGTAGTAATGTCCAATGTATTAAGAACAAAGTAAGTAAAGAATCTCTGGTGAACGAAATAGTACTGTATAAACAAACCATATTACATATGGAAAAACGCCTCGATGCTCAAGAACAAATTATTGAATTATTAAAACAACCAAATGTGCAAAATAATGTAAACAAAAACCTAGTGCCATCTACTAGTAAATACCCGGAACTTAATCCGAATTGTGGTGTTGTTAACACCTCACCTACCAAATATATAGCACCATCGACATCTAGCAGTAATCATCCACCGACGAATTCTAAATCATATGCTAGCGTAGCCAACAATCCCAAAATCACACTTAGTCAAATGAATAAAGCAGTAAGTGAGGCAGTAGCGGTCAGCCAGGTCACCGCGCCAAGGCGCCGCACAGTAGAAAAAGAAAGCCTTTTTTGGACAAAAATCTGCCTACAAGTCCAATCTTAATCAATTTCGATCTACCTTGACTTAAAATGTAGGTTATTGGCTACCCTTTCAGAGTATACTGCCTAAATTGCAAACCCCGGTTTCCTAGCCTCAAAAAATGTATCAAATATGAGAATAATCACTTTTTTTTATTTCTACAAGGCAAATCTTGATCAATTTTGACAATCCTGGGGTTCATAATTTAGGCAGCATACGCTGAAAGGATAGCTAATAACCTGCATTTTAAGCCCAGAATCGTCAAAATTGATCAAGATTCGACTTGTAGAAATAGAAAAAAGTGATTACTCTCATATTTGATACATTTTTGAGGTTAGGAAATCGAGGTTCACAATTTAGGCAGTATACACTGAAAAGGTAGCTAATAACCTGCATTTTAAGTCCAGGATTGTCAAAATCGATCAAGCTTTGACTTGTAGAAATAGAAAAAAGTGAGTCATATTTGATACATTTTTTGAGGTTAGGAAATCGGGGTTTGCAATTTAGGCAGTATACTCTGAAAGTGTAGCCAATAACCTACATTCTAAACCAAGGTAGACCAAAATTGATTGAGATTTGACTTGTAGGTAGACTTTTGTCCAAAAAAGGTTTTTTTTTTTTCCACTGTGCGCCGGCCTACTCCCACCAACCTCCGTAAACCTGTGATCAGTTGTAATGCTGACAGATCCATTAAAACTGTTCCTAAATTCGGGTACTTACATGTGTACCGCTTGGATCCCAACACCAATACTAGTGATCTACAAATCTTTTTAAAACAATCTGCCCCTGATATAAATTTCAGTTTTAAAGAAAACAAAAACAAAACAGCCCAGACAAGATCCTTTATCGTAAGCTTTCCAATTGAACACGTTAGAGATGTCTATGATCCTCAAATATGGCCTAAAGGCGCCCATATAAACAGGTACTATTTCCCCAAAGAATCGAAGAATGAAAATTTTCTAAAGGAAGCCTCGGAGACTCAAAAGGATTAATCGAAGCTGAACTGTGTAATTCACTCGATAATTCATTTAGATGTAATAAGAGTATCAATGATGACTGTGCAAACACTCAAAGTCATGAGGCAGGTCATTTGGTTGTCTATCATATTAATGTAAGAAGTATCCGAAATAAGACTGATGATTTGATTCTACTGCTAAACACATTGGATTTGCCAGAGGTTGTATGCATAACTGAAAGCTGGTGTAGTGAAGAAGAAATAGTGTGTATAAGTTTGCAGCCCTATATTCCCGCAGATTATTTTTGTAGGGAAAAGTCAAAAGGGGGAGGCGTCGCTATTTTCATTAGAAGTGATATTAATTAGAAAATAAAACCTTGTACTTGTAAAAAAATTGAAATTAATTTTGAATATGCTCTTATTGAAATAAATATAAACAATCTCAGTTTTCTGATAGGTTGTTTTTATAGGCCTCCTTATTCTGACTTTCCACTTTTTCTAGTGTCCTTGGAGGACTTATTAAACAGAGTCTTACAACCTAATAGTTTTGCATTCATGTGCGGTGACTTTAATGTAAATTTCGATACGACTGTGAACAATAAGTGTGCTGAAGATCTAGTAAATATATTTTTATCTTTTGGTCTCCATAAAACAATAAATGAATATACTCGTGTATGTAATAAGTCAAAAAGCACTATAGATAATATTTTTTCAAATATTGATACTACACTACTCAGTTCAAAAATTATTTACTCCGATATATCAGATCACTTCATGCAATATGTTTCATTTAATTTCACAAGTTGTAATACTGTAGAAAATGTTAGATTTAAGAAATTTTTCAATAGGGATAAAAATCTAAACAAATTTAAACAATTGCTTTCCAACGTAGACTGGTCCTTCCTGGAAACCATGGATAAGTTCGAAGACAAATTTAGCACTTTTTTCACTCTCTTTATAGAGCTCTGTCACACAGCATTTCCTCTAGAAAAATTTGAATTAAAATCAAAACGTAAAAACCAGAAACCGTGGATTGATGACGATATAATCAACCAAGGAAGCTTTCTTAGAGATTTATTTAAAATTTACAAATTGACTAATGACAACGTACTTTATGAAAGGTACAAAGTACTTAAAGCTAATCATGAGAAGAAAATAAAACTTGCAAAAAAAAACTATCACGACAACTTAATTTTTCATTCTCAAAACAAGTCAAAAGCAGCTTGGTCTATAATAAAAAATGAATCAAACATTAAACATAGAAAAAGTGTCCCCGATCACTTTTCTGATTCTGCCGGAAATGAAATACATGATTTTCACATTGCAGCTAATTCTTTTAATGAGTACTTTGTATCCTCCGTTCAGACGCAAAATGACGCCTCAGTTATCTATAGGACAATCAATAAGAATTACAGTAAGTCATTTTTTATCACCCGTTACTACTAATGAGGTTTATGATATAGTTCTGTCTATTTCAACAAAGGACTCTTCAGGTTTGATGACATATGATGACATACCATGTTCTCTTTTAATAAAAGTTATTGATTATATCTTAGAGCCCCTTACTATGTTAATAAATATTTCTTTCCAGGAAGGAATTTTTCCATCTTTACTAAAGATAGCCCTCATTGTCCCTATACACAGAAAGGGTGATATTCATGACATTACCAACTATAGAGGTATTGCATTGTTATCAGCTTTCTCAAAAGTACTTGAAAGGGCATACTTCATCAGACTATCTGACTTCCTAGAGAAAGAAAAAATTATCGCTAAACAGCAGTATGGTTTTAGGAAAGGTCTCTCAACCCAAGATGCGGTACTATACTTATATAATTTTATTTTATCAATTTTAAACAACAGTAAAATCACTGCTTGCATATTTTTCGACTTAAAACGTTCATTTGATACTGTGGATCATGCAATTCTTACAATCAAGTTATATAACTATGGTATACGCGGGACAGCACTAACTTGGATAAAATCTTATTTAAGTGACAGAAGCCAAGAAGTAACTTTAAGACAAAATGGCACAACTTACATATCTGATGCTCTTGCGATAAACATTGGCGTGCCTCAGGGGGGTATTTTGGGGCCGTTACTTTTTATAATTTTCATTAACGATATTACAGAGTGTTTAAGCAATTGCTACATTTCGTTATTTGCAGATGATACCGCTGCTTCTGTTTCCGGAAAAGATTTCGGTGAGTTAAGCCAAAATGCAAATTGCATTGTTACTAGCATGCAAAAATATTGCCAAGATAATTGTTTAGTTCTCAATAATTCAAAAACTGAATTAATGGTTTTCAACAGTCGTGAGCTAGAAAAAAGTCTACTAGTAAAAATGGATCATAACACCATCCAACAAACGAGCATTACTAAATTTCTTGAGTTGCAGATTGATTTCAAACTATCTTGGAACCATCAGATAGAAATGATAATAAAAAAACTTACTTGCTTTGTCCTATGGCAACTTAGAACTAAAGTAAGTCTGAACATACTGAAATTGTACTACTTTGCTTATATTCATTCCTGTTTAAATTACGGCACCATATGCTGGGGAAACTCAGTTCGAATTAATGATATATTGGTCATGCAAAAGAAAATCATACGAACGATGACCTTTAAGGGACCTCAATTCTCATGCAGGCAACTTTTCAAAGAGTTTGGAATATTAACTATTACAGCTATTTATATTTTACACTGTTGTTTTTATAAAAACGAACCCTGACAAATTTGTTCAAGGGCGGGATGGCTCTGAGCACTACAGTTTAAGAATAAATAATAATATAAACTTACCACAAGACCGCTTAACCATGGTTGCCAAAGGACCTTTTATTATGTCCATAAAATTGTTTAATAAACTTCCAACTTCCGTCAAAGAAATAACGAATATTTATTTATTCAAGAAAACCGTAGAAAAATTACTATTAAATAATGTATTTTATTCTGTGTCGGAGTATCTTGATTGCTCAGATTTTTAGTGGATGTTTTATTGTAATAGTTTTATTATGATATATCATACATATATATGTTTTTATACCAAGATTTTTAAATATTGTGTTGCTGTTTTTCTTTTTTCAGCTTCTTTCTGTAGTTTTAGATATTGACAATATTCTGTATACTTGTTTGTACAAGTCTTATTGAAAATAAAGAGATAATATTATTATTATAACTAAAAACACATTTTTTCTATACCTTACCTTAATCTTGATAAAATAATGTATACATATGTGTGTATAGTTCATTTCTGTTATCTTTTACTGATTTTACTAATCCATAATTATTGTATGGCTATAAAGTTGAATAAAGAATTTAAATTTGAATTTGAATGGCTTTAATTTGCAATTTCCTGCACCTAGGTTAAAAACACTTCAAAGTGAACAACTAGTTCTAGTGAATCATCCTTTTTACTCCGTGAATGAATAATTAAATTTTAACTGACGCTTTACTGTGTACTCCCTTTCTTTTTTATTTAAATGCACAATTACTTCTCATTTGTAATCCTCTATTTGGCTTTTCCTATATCATGAATAATTAGTATAATTGCTATTTTATTCTCTTCTATGCTATACTCAATTTTCAGTAAAGCCAGAAAAAAAACTCCAGTACAAAAGATCGCAATATAACTCAATTAGGTCTCAAAGCAGACCAATTCGAGCGTTTTTCGAGCGTCGACTGTGAATGTACGTAATTGTTCAGAACAATTTGTAAAAGCATATTCAACAGTCTACAGCACTTTCGTGTCAATTTCACAAACTGATATGGTTTCCGAGATGTTACCACATTTTTACATATCTACCTTCTCACAAAGTGGCAACTCAATCTATTACAGTTTCCTGTTAGTAGCCGCCAGAAATGTCTTCTAACGCCGGAACTTCCAATACTGTGGGGAATATAGTCGATGAAACATCGGTAAACCTTCGATTTGATGTGGCGTGAACGAATAATCGGGAATCAAGCTTCTCAAAAGACGCTCCTAAAATGTCATGTCAGGGTGTGCACTCGAAGATATAATTTTGAAAAAATATATACATTATTTGGAATGACCTTGCGCATCTAAATCCAGAGGGCGGCATTTTGTCCGTGAGTGCAAAAAAGCTTAAAAAAATTTTTCCGAAAATTTTTGAATCACTGAAAATTGATTAATTTTATGTTCCCACCTCATTTACAGGGTTATCTTTTAATAAATAGGAAGGAATTAGTAGGGTCAAAAACAAATAATGAGAAAAATAGCGCCGTACAAACCCAAAGAGGAAACACGAAGCAGCTACGGACAGGTGTTTCGGAATTATTGTTCCTCATCAGCGCAGCGTAGCATAGCAACAAAAAGGATCTGGAAAGGACATATAGGAACGATAATTGAAGGTTGAAAGTACAGTACACAGTACTCTTATTTGTGCATTCATATCTAGATCGGCCCATTTAAGACCATCACCGATAGTCAGCACATAGAGCCCTATGTAGACTGCCCAATTTCAACCTAGCGAGTCAAATAAATAGAAAACAAATACTAACTATTTTCCTCACTATTTGTTTTTGACCCCACTAATTCCTTCCTATTTATTTGACTCGCCAGGTTGAAATTGGGCAGTCCACATAGGGCTCTATGAGCCGACTGTCGGGGAAGGTCTTAAATAGGTCGATCTAGATATGAATGCACAAATAAGAATACTGTGTACTGTACTTTCAACCTTCAATTATTGTTCCTATCTGTCCTTTCCAGATCCTTTTTGTTGCTATGCTACGCTGATGAGGAACAATAATTCCGAAACACATGACCGTAGATGCTTCGTGTTTCCTCTTTGGGGTGTATGGCGCTATTTTCCTCACTATTTGTTTTTGACCCCACTAATTCCTTCCTATTTATTTGACTCGCCAGGTTGAAATTGGGCAGTCCACATAGGGCTCTATGTACCGACTGTCGGTGAAGGTCTTAAATAGGCCGATCTAGATATGAATGCACAAATAAGAGTGTTGCGAACTGTACTTTCAACCTTCAATTGTTGATCCTATCTGTCCTTTCCAGATCCTTTTTGTTGCTACGCTACGCTAATGAGGAACAATAATTCCGAAATACGTGTCCGTAGCTGCTTTGTGTTTCCTCTTTGGGGTGTATGGCGCTATTTTCCTCACTATTTGTTTTTGACCCCACTAATTCCTTCCTATTTATTTGACTCGCCAGGTTGAAATTGGGCAGTCCACATAGGGCTCTATGTACCGACTGTCGGTGAAGGTCTTAAATAGGCCGATCTAGATATGAATGCACAAACAAGAGTGCTGTGAACTGTACTTTCAACCTTCAATTGTTGATCCTATCTGTCCTTTCCAGATCCTTTTTGTTGCTACGCTACGCTGATGAGGAACAATAATTCCGAAATACGTGTCCGTAGCTGCTTTGTGTTTCCTCTTTGGGGTGTATGGCGCTATTTTATTCACTATTTATTTTTTAATATTTCTTAATGATTTTTGAACTATAATAATAATAATAATAATAATACTTTATTAATCCAGTTGATCACATAACATGATATAGGATATGTCAACACTTTGCAGAGTATAAATAAAAAATTACATGAAATTAGTTAATAAAAAAAATACATATGAGTGTATATAAGGTGAAACAAGATTATATATGCAATACTATATAAAATATCACATCGTCAGTACTAGCATAAATATAACAGATATACAGATATACATATATACATATATTTCAAATGTAAACTTCAACAGTTAATACAAACGAACATACATTACACGAAATATCACAGGATGTCATCAAAGCATTCAGACAATGAATAATAACATTTATTACACAACATTATTTTAACAGAATTTTTAACTTTTTTGAGATCAAGCAATTTGTATGAATTTGGAAGTTTATTGTACACATTTGCTGCCAAATATTGTGGACTTTTTTCAAATAAGGATAACTTATGTTTTGGTATTTCGAGTGTTAAGTCATTCCTAGTGTAATATGAGTGATTAGCATTTAGTGAAGATACATCGGGCATAGGTTGCTAACTGTAGGATAAATATACATGGTAGCGTTAATATATTTAGTTGTTTAAATATATTTCTACAGCTTGCTCTTCTATTGGCTCCTATTATAAAACGTACCGCTCTTTTTTGTAACTTAAAAATACGAGTAGATTCAGTTGAGGCACCCCAACCCAACCCAAGATACCATAGGATATCACAGAGTGGAAATGTGCGTAATAATACGTCACCAAACTAATGGAAAGCTTATTCTTTCTAGATGCTGGTGCTGCTAAATAATTTTCTAAATTGTTGTTAACAAATGCTACAGAAATTGCTTAAACAAAGCATGCTCAAAGAGGGCACGGCAAATTTCAGCATCGAGACATTTTAAAAACCGCTGCCCAAGGACTCACTACTTCCACATCCAGATTTTCTGTCCAAGTCACTCACAACGGAAAATTTTTTTATGTGGAAATAATTGCTTATGGAACTTTAATAATATAATATTTGAAATCCTCTACCCCAAAAACCTATAAAACGATACCCCACATCGGTAGTGGGATGGGGGTGGTGATAGTGGGGTGGTAGTGGGGGTGGATGAAGTAAAAAAATATTTTGAGGTTTCTGGTTCTTGTACACACACTAAATCACGATTTTTTTTCACCCCCTTTAATAATGGGGTGGGGGTGGTAATAGAGGTGGCTAATGCCAAAAATTTTTTTGAGACCTTAGCTTCTCTTGTATATACTAAATACCAATTTTCTGGACTCTTACCTGCTTTATTTAGCTATTTACCCCAAATTTACCGCAATTTACCCCCCAACCCTTCAACGGAACAAGATGAAAATATAATCTAGGAGTTCCAGATCTCGTTAAAGTACATATGTGTACCAAATTTCAAGTCAATATCTTAAACGGTTCCACAGTAAACGTGCGCACAAAAAAAGTTACAGACAGACAGACCGACAGACAGACCGACAGATAGACAGACCGACAGATAGACAGACCGACAGACAGAATTTTTTTTTTCGCTCAAACTTAAAATCTCGACGTTTCATGACATTTTAAGCCTATTTGGACATGGAAGTAATTATATAACTTACAGCCTTACAGCCAGCTCAGAAAGAGTAAGTTATGAACTCCATATAATAATTAAGTAAATTATTTTAAGGACAATAATATCACAAATACGAATTTGAATGCATTTTATAATCAGTTAAAAATTCTTAATATAAGAATGCTTTTACAGTGTTACTAATTTTAGATAGGTACAATTCTTGCATGTGACTTTAAATTTGCTTTTACTGTATAAAAGTGGTCAAAAAATAAATGGCAGATGTTATCTGTTAAGGAGTATATGACACCGATAACATCTGCCATTTATTTTTTGACCACTTTTATACAGTAAAAGCAAATTTAAAGTCACATGCAAGAATTGTACCTATCTAAAATTAGTAACACTGTAAAAGCATTCTTATATTAAGAATTTTTAACTGATTATAAAATGCATTCAAATTCGTATTTGTGATATTATTGTCCTTAAAATAATTTACTTAATTGTTATATGGAGTTCATAACTTACTCTTTCTGAGCTGGCTGTAAGGCTGTAAGTTATATAATTACTTCCATGTCCAAATAGGCTTAAAATGTCATGAAACGTCGAGATTTTAAGTTTGAGCGAAAAAAAAAAATTTGTCTGTCGGTCTGTCTATCTGTCGGTCTGTCTGTCTGTAACTTTTTTTGTGCGCACGTTTACTCTGGAACCGTTTAAGATATTGACTTGAAATTTGGTACACATATGTACTTTAACGAAATCTAGAACTAGATTATATCTTCATTTTGTTCCGTGGAAGGGTTGGGGGGGGGGTAAATTGGGGTAAATTTGGGGTAAATTTGGGGTAAATTTGGGGTAAATAGGTCAATCAAGCAGGTAAGAGTCCATAAAATTGGTATTTAGTATATACAAGAGAAGCTAAGGTCTCAAAAAAATTTTTGGAATTAGCCACCATTACCACCTCCACCCCCTTATTAAAGGGGATGAAAAAAAATGTGATTTAGTGTATGTACTGGAACCAGAAACCTCAAAATATTTTTTTACTTCCACCCCCCTATCACCACCCCCCACTCCACTACCGATGTGGGGTATCGTTTTATGGATTTTTGAGGTAGAGGATTTCAAATATTATATTATTAAAGTTAGATAAACAATTATTTTCACATTCAAAGTTTTTTCGTTGTGAGTGACTTGGATAGAGAATCTGGATGTGGAAGTATTGATTCCTTGGGCAGCGGTTTTTAAAATGTCTCGATGCTGAAATTTATCATGCACTCTTCGGGCTCGCTTTGTTTAAACAACTTCTGTAGCATTTGTTAAAAACAATTTCGAGAATTAGTTAGCAGCACTGAATCTAACAAGAATAAGCTTTCCATTGGTTTGAAAATCATTAAGAAATTTAAAAAAATAAGCCTGTAAATGCGGTGGGAACATGGAATTAATCAATTTTCAGCGACACAAAATTTTTCGGAAAAATTTTTTTTATGCTTTTTTGCAATCGCTCACAGAACCCAAGGAACAATTTAAAAGTCATTTGGACTTGAGGAGGTTTTAAGAAAGGTTTGTTAGGGTTAGGAAATAGTCTTGTGCTTTATTGGTGTTGTAGTTTTTAGGCTTCAAATATACTTGCCCTTATATGGTGAGTTTTAAAGCATTCTGTAAGACCTAATTATAAAGTTAATTTGCTTCTAGGATAATATGTATTTGTAACGGGTTTATCATACCTACATAAAACTCTCCATAAAGCTAATTAGTTTTATTTATAAATCCATTTAGATTTAAAGAGGCTTTAAATTATTCTTTATAGTTTTAACATATTTGCAACAAATGCATTTTAAATCCTTTTTAAAACTAGATATTTTCAATTCCTATTAGTACTTATTAAAGGCCATTACAAAACTAGACTCTTAAAACATCCTTGGCAAATGTTGTGATGAAACCGTTATGAAGAAGAAAAGGCCTCTATAAATCTAAAAGGCAAACTTTAATTCCATAAAACACTTTCTAAAACCTCAAGAAAACATTTATTATAAAAATAATAAACAATATGTCTGCCTGAAGTGTCGTTGATGCATGTGTGTGTGTTAGTTAAAAGAATTTCACACTGTCAAATTATTTTGAGGTTAAGTTTTAAGTTTTTTGTATCAAATGTCAACGCGGTTCGTCTTGGAGGCGGTTCTTTTAAATCCCAAACATTTTATTACAGCTTTTATCAAGTCCATGTGATCTCCGCCAAGTGCATTTGCATTTACGTAAGGAAGGGATTATTTGTGATAGTATACACAAAGACTAAAATGACTTCATTTAGAGTAAATGTTCTAGGTCATTACGATTATTAGAATATATAGTTTAATGAGAGGACTGTAAAATGACAATAAATATTCAAGGTCAATCTCACAATTATAATTATTAATAATTATCACTTTTTCTTTAGCAAATTAAGGTAGAATTAAATTTGCTGATTACGCGTCTATGCAAATTTTGTATGGATATTAAAATCATTATTATTTCTGAGGCGCCCTTATTTTTTGGGGCCTTTCTTTGTAGTTTTAATGATAAACTGCCGTTGGTTTTAATTTTTTTGTCATACCTGATGTCTTTTTATTACCTTTTGAATCGGCCTTAAGAGAGGTTATAGTGCCACTCTACGCCTTATAAATTTCAAGTTCCATTTTATCTTCAATAAGTCTGATGGTGTGTTTGCTTAAATCAGTTTAGAAAAAATAAATGCAATAATAAAATTATTTGGATTCCTTCGTGGATATTCTTATAGCTTCTCAGTTCTAATATGGACTTATAATAGTTTTAAAAACCAGTTTTAAGGTAGTCTTCTAGGAGTTTTCTAGAAATGCGGGAAGCTAATAAAAAAGCTTCCGACAGCTTTAAAATAGGTTTTAAAAAAGGCTTTAAAACGGCCCGAACAAGGTTTTCAAGAGCGACACCATGCCTCACTAAGGAGTTTTATGATGGAATTTAAAAAGGCCTTAACAACCTTCATAAGGGTGGGCCCTTTTAGTCTACAAGTCGCTTTATGATGGTATTAAGGATATCGTTACAGCAAAATAGATTTTTCAAGGCATTTTATAAACAGTTTTATAGCACCCTTGTATATATTTAAGAAACCAAAATTGTTCCTTGGGAATGGCTCCCTCTGGATTTAGATATGCAAGATCATTTCAGATAATGCATGTATTTTTTAAAAATTATCTTCGATACATACCTTATGATCGAATTAGTGACTCCTGATTTCTGATTAGACCTTGCATTTTGAGTACATAAGACTGGTCCATAACGTTCTGAAGATTAACGTGTTCCGTCTTCATTTATGACTTCGACGAGGTACGAAATCGCTTGCTTATATTGATATGATCCGGTATAAAATAGTTTTAAACATTTTTTCCGTCATTTCAGGAAAGTCCCATACATCTTTGCTGGAAATGTCTACAGCCAATGAGAATCGAACTGTTGTATGTTGTTCCCATGTAGCTGCTGTCGAGTACTATCTTTCTTACGGACGATATCTATCAAGCATACCTAAACCGGCAGAAGTTCTCTCCCTATTGTTCCAGAAGGATAGCATGAGTTCAGTGATTCCAGATGACAGTGAAGAAGATTAACATCCATATGCTTCTAAGGTTAGTAATGCTACGATTTAGTGCTGCAAACTGTTAGCAACATGTGACTATTAAGATCAAGCTCCTATCCCTGCCGATGGTAATATGTAAATAATTGCAGGATTTTGACAAGGTACTCGATAGTACCGCTGACTTTAGTTTTTACCGTTAATGATATTTAATATTAAGGCTATAAACTAATTTTTGCGGCGCAAGAGTTCAACTCTATTGATCATCTAATTAACTGTCAGCGTTGCAGCTTTATATTGGTTCCTCTTCAACGTTCATCACCAAGTATGGCGTAATCTTCAGACAAGACTGGGGAAAAAAATATAACATAAGTGAGTCCGCAGAGATATACAGAAAAAAGTTCAGGCTGGTGCCGCAGGGATAAGTTACCCTAAAAAAAATCTGAAAATAATATACAGGGTGTCTCACCAGGAACTGCATCGATCGATATAGGGAAAAGATCGCACCAGAAAATTTTGAAAATTTAGGGAGCTACTAATGGCAGTGTGGCCGATCCAACTATAATTTAATTAGAAGCATCTGTTACTTCCGGTTATACCGGAAGTCGATACCAACTTGCTTATTTTAAATGGAATACATACCCTATGCCTAAACCCAGCCGTTTCAGATATATTTGATATTTTAAAAAAATTTGACAGGTGTAATGGTTTACAATAACCTTTATAACATTCTCCTATGTCAAAAAATTCCACCGCGTTTAAATTACACCCACGAAGACTTTTTTAATTTGTTTATTATTTATGGAGAATGTGATAAAGTATGAGGTTGTAGTACATCTGTTATTAGATATCCACAAAAACGGAAAATAACACTAAACACTGTAACATGCCTATTAATTCGATTGAACACATTTTGCATAAACTAAAATAGCCAAGATGAAATCCACTAAAATATGATTCCATTTTAATTAATAATTGTTCAAAATTCCGCCCTCGAACCTCCACGCATTTTTCGCGGTTTGAAGTTTGCAAAATGTAACGTTAAAAATGGAACACTTGGTATACTATTATTGAATGAAATTTAATTTTAGAGTGCAACTCTCCATGTGTTCTTTTTACATGCCAAAAAGCAAATGAGTATCTTTTACACGAAGAAAGTTATAAAGGTTATTGTAAACCATTAGACCTGTCTTTGTTTTTAAATGTCAAATATCTCTGAAACGGCTGGGTTTAGGCATAGGGTATCTTACATGTTTTTAACTCAGAATTTTATACTCTTTTCGAAAACCCTAAAATACATAAGGTATTCCATTTAAAATAAGCAAGTTGGTATCGACTTCCGATATAACCGGAAGGGCCAGATGCTTGTAATTATTTTAGTTGGATTGCCCATACTGCCACTCTAAATTTTCAAAATTTTCTGGTGCGTACTTTTCCCTATATCGATCGATGCAGTTCCTGGTGAGACACCCTGTATATATATTTTTTATTGTATCTGTTTTCGGAATTTTAGCGTGATTTTTTGTTTAGTACTTAGTACTTTTTCAGTACATATATTTCTTGCAAAGCGACTGAATGCGCCGTTTCTTAGAAAAAAATTAAGTGGTATCGTCCATGCTGAGCACCCACAACACTGAAATCACGTTTCGCAACGATTCGGTTAGGGCCAAAGCGGGTCGAGGTTGTCCGCAGAGTGGGGTACTGTCCCCGCTATTGTGGAACCTCATACTCGAGGGGCTACTGGCCGAATTGAATGAAGCAGGCTACTATGCGCAGGCATATGCAGACGATCTGGCTATCACGATAAGAAGCTGATTTGAAGTGACTATTGCAGGGCTCATGCAAAGGGCTCTTAACAGAGTTCAGTTATGTTGTAACAGACACGGGCTCTCCGTCAACCGTGGCAAGACAGAGCTAATGCTGTTCACTAAAAGGAGAAAAATAGCGATTTTCAGCTTCCTTCTCTTATGGGCACACGTATTTTCCCGTTCCGTGACGTACCTGGGAATAACCCTAGACTCCAAACTGTCATAGAAGGACCACATGGAAGCCCAAGCGAGGAAAGCCTGAGCATTCCTATGATGTGCAAGCGTATCTTTGGTCTTAAGTGTTTAATAAATCCAAGGACCACCCTCTAGATGTACACGGTTATGGTGAAACCCCTCATAACATATCTTTTGTGTGGTGGCGCTCCCAGGAGCACTCCACAATTAGGGCTCTCCTATGTCAAGTTCAAAGGTTAGCTTACCCAGGAATAACAGGAGCAATCAGGACCACCCCGACAGCTGCAATAGAGACCATTCTTGGACTCACTCCCTTGTATGTCGAAGTGGAACTGGAAGCTAGGAAAGCAGCAAATAGACTGTTTAAAGGTGGAATGTGGAAGGCGATGGGACAAGGGCTGGGGCATACAAAGGCTTTAGCTCTACTTATAAGGGACCAGGTTGTTGCTCAGTCAGAGGACGACCGATGTCTCACCGTCTATAAGTTCACTATTCCATATACAGTCGTGTTCCCTAGTCGAGACGACTGGGTACGAGATAAAATAAATCTTTTGAGTCCCGGCGGTCTGAAATGGTACACAGATCGAAGACTCAGGAGGGAACCGGTGCTGGTATACACGGATGCAAGCCAAGGGCCAGTATATCGGCGCCACTTCGTAAGTATGAGTTATATGCCATTTTACTGTGTGCAAGCGAAAACCTCAAAAGAGGTTTCGTTAATAAGCATATTTATATATGCAGCGACAGTCAGGCAGATTTGAGGGCTCTTGCATCAAACAAGGTGACCTCTAAGCTGGTGCTGAACTGTCGAAAAATTTTTACTGAACTGTGTGAACGCAACTCATTTAAATTTATATAGGTATCTGGACACAGTGGCGTCGTGAGCACGTGAGCAACGAAGAAGCAGACCGTTTGGCGGGTGAAGGAGCAAAAACTCCTTTCCCTGTCCCCGAGCCAGCCTTCGGTCTGCCAAGAAGTCTGATACAATAAGAGTTGCAAAACTGGGCTACGGCACAGTTTAACAACTATTAGGCTCAAGCCTCCGGAATAAGACAGTTGAGGCAAGTCTGGTGCAATAAGAGTTGCAAGACTGGGCTACGGCACAGTTTAACAACTATTAGGCTCAGGCCCCCGGAATAAGACAGTTGAGGCTTCATATAAAGGGGCTCTCGACTGACTCCACCGTAAAAACGGCTGATTGGGCTCGACAGAGAACGATTGAGACGGATGGTACGCCAGATAACAGAACACTGTCCTCTGAGCAAGCACCTGCATACAATGCAGTTGAAAGGTGATCGTACTTGTAGGATGTGTGTATTGGAGATGAAACCATTACTCATATCCTATGCCATTGTGCACCAATAGGAGTGTCAAGGTTAGGTATTTCGGAAGGCAGTTTCTATAGCTGGAGGAACTATGGGATCTACCCTGGAAAGGGCTGCTCTCCTTCGTGGAGAGCACTGGTCTTTTCTAGGGGATCCGAAATGGCACGAATGTATAATGGGCCAATAGGCCTAAGTACTACAGTCAATATAACATGTCACTAGTGACATAGACTTAAAAACCAGTGTTAAGCAAGCCCTCTAGGTGTTTTTTAGAAATGCAGATAGCGTATAAAAACTCAATTTGGCTATAAATAGGTTTTAAGAAAGGTTTTAAAACGAAATGGATAATGTCTTCAAGAGCGACACTATACCGCTCTAAGTAGTTTTATGACTGGATTAAAAAAAAAAAAAAAAAAAAAAAAAAGGTGTTAACAACTTTCATAAAGGTGGGCTCTTTTAGTCTTAAGGTTGCTTTATGATGGCGTTAATGATGTTGATGCAGCAAAATAGATTTATTAAGACATTTTATAAATAGTTTTATAACACCCTTGTAGAGATTTAAGAAAACAAAAATTGTTTCTTGTACTACAATACTACTCTAGAAACCTATTAGGTTGTCGATACTATAGATATCAATCAATGTTCAGAATTTTTGCTGATTGAGAAAGTGTCTCATAAAGAAACAACTGTACTAAAACTTAGCATTCAGTAAGAGCTATCACGTTTACATACATGAAATAAAAGTTAATAGAATGTAAAAAACAGTAAAAACTTACCTAATTTGTTATTTTTCAGCTTTTTTTGCTGGATCCAGTTCCAACCTCCACAAATGACGGGCTGAAAATTAAAAAATAAAATTATAGGGTCAATGAACTTCCTAACTTTTTGTTGATGTACCATTTATAAAAACCGCTTTGAAAGAAAATAATTCCGCATAATTTTATTGATGAAACATTTCTAGATTTTAAGGGTAGACAGAATAAACACCAAAAGAGAATTTTAAAGGGACGATTGATAGCCACGGTCACCACTCCGTACATTCCTCGAATTTTTGATGAACTTAGACAACTTGGTAATTTAAGGACTACTTTTAAGGATAGGATTTTGCAGAGCGAGAGGGAGATATGCATTTATTTTCGGTTTATTATAAATATTTAAAAAATTATAAATAGTATAATCTTTAAAATAGTTTCAGGTACTTTTCATTGCTCTAAGGAATAAAATCATATACAGTTTTTATCATAAATTTTGTATATAGTTAAATGCCATACTTTAATAATGAAATTAGGAACTCTTTTCATTAACAAACTACGATATTCAACAGAAATTTACATTAACCCCCAAACGGGGGTTAACGCGTATTATAATCGTTTGAGGGACTTTTATTGTTGACCCCCCATTTTTGAGGACGCTAAACACCGTGGTGATTGTGGAATTCCACCCCCGTAAATAGCCAATAACAACCCTCCAAAGGGGTGAGAGTGCGTTCTCAGCATGCCCCCGGGAAAACTACCGCCCCCCCCCCCGTTTTTGAGGATGCTACACAGGAAAAACCATTAAGATATCACCTCGATCCCGTCAACAATTTACTGTGGAGCTGAAAAAAGATGAATGTATATTTTTTTGTACATATTTTTTGGGAAAAATAGGTTTATATAATAATTGAAACATCCGATTTATTTAATTATAATACAGGGTGACTTGTGGGAAACGGATGTGTTTGCAATAAATAGTACTCAGTTGATTTTCAAGAAAACATTATTTTATTTTTTACAAAATGAACTTTTTGATTTAACATATTCAGATTTGAAAAATTATGTCATTCAGGTGGCGGCCATCTTCTCGAATGCAGTTTCAAGTTTCTCCCAGAACTCATTCATAACTCGAGCCAATAGCTCTCGGTCAATCAAATGCATCCCTTCTATAATGGCATTTTTCAACTCCATTAATGTATAGGGTCTGTATACATAGACACCTTCTTTTAAGTACCCCAACAGGAAAAAGCAGGAGGAGGTGATCTTGAGGGCTACGGCACATTACCGAAACGCGAAATGGGGCACTCAGGGAACATACTCCTCAGAATTTGTATGGATGCGTTGACAGTGTGCGCAGTGGCACCATCCTGTTGAAAATAAACATCCATGTTGTGAGTTTACTGTTACTGTTGCGCGGTTCTTTTCAAGAAAATAGGACCTGATTATACCAAACTGTGACACGGTCAGAGTGAAGAGGTCTTTCATGAATGATGCGAGGATTTTAGGCGGCCCAGTAACGGAAGTTCTGCTCACTGACTGAGCCATTCAAGTGAAAATGAGCTTTCTCGCTCTTTATCACTGCTGCATTTCAGTCCTCTTGCCAAATCACTTGCATACGCACAGCAAAGTCTTCTCGTGCTGCGTAGTCCCTCACCTTGAGCTGTTGAACCACCACAATTTTACAGGGATGCAATTTTAAGTCTAAACGTAAAATTTTTCTTACTAAATCACGGCTAACCCCTAACTCAGGTGCATGTTGACGTGCGGATCGACTCGGACTCCTCTCGAGTGCGTCTCTCACTCTGCTAATGTTTTCGGGCGTCCACGAAGTTCTTGCAGGGCCTGGCGGCTTTTCCTTCATAATGTTTCCTCGTGTTCTAAAAGCTTCAGGATCGTATTGCGGTTTGGAACTGCGTCATTACGACCGATATTGAAATGGCGACGAAGGATCCGCTATGTTGTGACAATACACTCACCATTTTTAACAAAGGTATCGTACGCGAACACGCGGTACTGCAACGTCCATTGCTCCATTGTAGCTGTAATGGTAGGCCACCTCGAAATGAATGACTAGTCGCCCCTTTCCCTCCCACTAACAACGGCTGAGTATTATTCATTGCAAAAACGTCCGTTTCCCACAAGTCACCCTGTATATCATATAAAATATTTTTATTGACGCAAACAATTACTACATATATTGTTATATTGTTACGCAGGCTTTTCTTACATTATAAAATACTATGACTATATAAAAAAACTAAATTTATTTTTTTATTTAAAATTTATTTTTTACTTTCTTTGAACTCGTGCAGTTACACTCATTATGAAAATGCGAAGGGGTATTTTTTTGCTATTGAGGGGGTGAACGGGCGTCAAGCACTCGATTCGTGATCCTCAACGTATTCGGCATGCCCGAAAATGGGTATTCAGTGGTATGATGAGAGCGCTCTCTCACCTCTTTGGAGGGTAGTTATTGGCCATTGAGGAGGTGGGCGAGTGTCAAACACGCGTCCCAGGATCCTTCCTTTAATTGGCATGTTCGAAAACGAGGGATCAATAAGTTAGATTCCGTGAAACATGTTCAATACGCGTTTGACCTCGTTTGAAGGTGGTTTTTGGTCGTTTGCGGGGGTGGATTACTCTAACGAGACATTCTGCCACCACCACGGTGTTCAGCATCCTCGAAAACGGGGGGGTGGGAGAGAATTACTTTGGTTGCATCAGATAATAGTCGGATTTTTCGGGTCTTTTTCCGACTCACACAATCCACTAATTATTTAAAACAGCTTTAAGATTATGCATGTTTGGTTTTTTAAATATTTATAATAAACCGAATAGAATTGCATAATTCCATCTCACTCTGCAAAATCCTATCCTTAAAACACCGTGAGATCTTTCTCAAGAAAAACAAAACCAAATAAACTACTGTGTAGTTAAATGTACTTGTAAGTGTTTTACTTTTAAATAGTACTTGATACTTGATACAGCAAGAAAATACTTGAAGTATTTAAATGTACTTGTTAGAATTAAATGACTAATTGAAGTAGAACAAGTAGTACTTACACCCAAAATTGCAAGTACTACCTCGAAGTACTTGATACTCAAAGTATTCTGCTTTTTGAAAAGTAATTGACACTTGATGCAACAAGTACCCCAACTAATTATTTGGTACTTGATACTTGAAGTAATTTAAATGAGTACTTTGCCCATATCTGCGTACACACAATATTTTTTACTTCATATCTAAATATAGGTTTGCACAAAAACTTACAAAGGTCTACAAAAAAAAAACTGCTCCAAGGACTATGCCTTAAGTATTTTTGTGTGCTGAATCCGAATTTTCGATTTAAAAAATTTTCTACCATGTAGATTTCCCAGTTTTTATTATCAAAAAAACGTATTCGGATTCAGCACACAAAAATACTTAGGCATAATAGGTTTAGTCCTTGGAGCAGATTTTTTTTTGTAGACTTGTGCACAGGTCTTACACAGGTCTACAAAAAAGAAAAAAATCTGCTCCAAGGACTAAACCAATCATGCCTTAAGAATTTTTGTGTGCTAAATCCGAATTTTTAATTTAAAACATTTTCTACAGCGTAGATTTCGAGTAAATTCCAGTTTTTACTGTCAATTTTTGACATTTACTCGAAATCTATGCGGTAGAAATTTTTTTAAATTGAAAATTCGGTTTCAGCACACAAAAATATTTAAGGCATGATAGGTTTAGTCCTTGGAGCGGAACATTTTTTTTGTTGACCTGTGTTATTGTTCCCTTCTTTTACATAGCAAAAGTATTGTAATCGTGAAGAAATCACACCATGAGAATTCTTCGGAATATTTCTTCTATTTTGTTAGACATTTCTCTTGTAGATTGTTTAAGGGGTCGCTTGGCCCTGGGTTGGCCTTTCTTCACCTCGACCTAAAAGGTCTTTTGTGAATTACCCTGCATCTAGTTGTTACCCAGGATTCCAAGACTTTTTGCAAAGCTTGCGATTTTCCTGGGGGCTAATTTCCCTATGTCTTCAGGCGTTAATTCCGCCTGTTCTAGGTACTTTAGCCTAATGCGGATTAACATCTTGCATTCACAAAGTATATATTCCGCAGTTTCGGTTGCAGCTTCACAGTATCTGCATTTGTCATCTTCTGCCATGCCCATGTTCTTGAGATGGTATCTCAAGGGGCAATGGCCAGTTAAAAGGCCTGTGATCAGCCTTAAATCGGACTTTTCCAGTTCGAGAAGCCTTGTGGCATTCTTTGTAGAATAGGTTATAAACCTTTTTGCATGTCTTTGTCCTGGAGTGTTCCTCCAGTAGGACTCTTTTTGTTCCTTTTCCCATTTTAGGACCTCCTCCATTATGTGTCCACTGGATAGGCCACAGAACGGTTCGGGTCCAAAAAACGGGGCTTCAGCCCCTTTTCTTGCGAGGCTATCAGCTAATTCGTTGTTTTCTATCCCCTCATGCCCTGGCACCCACATCAAGGTAACCTTGTTGTTTTTTGCCAATTGCTTCAGGGATTGTCTGCATTCCCAGGCAATTTTTGACTCAAAGGTATATGACCTGAGAGCCTTTAATGCTGCCTGACTATCTGAAAGTATATAGATCTTTGCCCTTCGAGTGCCTCTATTTAGGCATTCCTGGGCGCATAGATCTATAGCATAAATTTCAGCTTGAAAGATGGTTGGGGTGTTACCAAGGGCTTTAGATAGCCTGCATTTAGGCACTGCTACGCCCACACCAACCCCTTCATCCATCTTGGATCCGTCCGTGTACCAGATGTGTGACTCTTTCTCCAACCTCAATGCTCCGGCCCTGCCCGCCTGACGGCTTTCAATCAGCACATCAAACGGGCAGTCAAAGTCATATTTGATTGGCATTGAGTCAGTGGGTTTGGTCATGGATTCGAATTGGATTAACTCCAGAATCCTTAAGTGACCAACCAGGTCGCCTGGTCTGAATTTAAGTGCCTGATGCAGTCTTAAGGCACTAAGTGCTATCTCCTTCCTCACATGCAAATGCAGAGGAAGTAAGTCCAGCATTGCCTCCATAGCTGCTGTGGGATACGAGCGCATTGCTCCTGTAGTCCCTAGACAGGCAAGGCGTTGCAATTTCTGCAACTTTCCTTGTGCTACTTTTTCTTATGTTTTTGGCCACCATATGCGTAGGTAACCATAGGTCTCACAACCGATAGGTATGACCAATGTATCATTTTCGGCTTTAGACCCCAAGTCTTACCAAACAGCCTTCGGCACGTCCAAATGGCCGTTGTTGCCTTGGTAAGTGTCCTTTCTAAATGTGAGTTCCAAGTGAGTTTTTGGTCCAGAATTACTCCTAGATACTTGACCTCACTGGAAAAGGTCAGTACTGTTCCATTCAACATAGGAGCTCTCAAGTTGAGTTTTCTCCTTTTGGTGAATGGAACAATAACTGTTTTGCTCGGATTGACACTAAGACCCTCTGACGAGCACCATTTGGATATTATGTTTAGGGCAATTTGCATGTGGTTTGAGATCATAACCTCATGCCTGCCCCTGACAGTAACGACCAGGTCATCAGCGTAGCCCTGAACGTTGAAGCCATAATTGCTCAGCTTATGGAGGAGATCGTCGACCACCATTGACCACAGCAAGGGCGATAAGACTCCACCTTGTGGACAGCCCCTAACTGCAGTCACGGTGGCCGACTCACCCCCCATACCTGTGGTAATTATTCTGCTTCTTAGCATGGATTGTATCCATTTGATTGTTGGGGATTGTATACTCCTTTTTTCCGCGGCTCTTTGTATGGATTCATAGGAGGTGTTATCAAAAGCACCCTCTATATCTATGAAAGCACACAGAGACAGTTTCTTGGCAGTAAATGTATTTTCGATGCCTTTAACCAGGCCATGTAGAGCATTTATTGTTGATTTGCCAGGTTGATAGGCAAATTGTTTCCAGTGAAGCGGTTTCACTGTAATGATTTCGCTTCTAATCTGTTGATCTAATATTTTCTCCATTGTCTTAAGGAGAAAAGAGGTTAAGCTGATGGGGCGATAAGATTTTGGCTCGTCTGGTGGACGTCTGCCTATCTTTGGGATAAACGCCACCTAACTTCCCTCCAAGCTTGGGAAATATACCCAAGAGTGTAGATTGCTATGAATATGCTTCTCAGGCATGGGATAAGTTCCTCAATTCCATGTTGAAGCAGGGCAGAAAAAATACCGTCCCTGCCCGGTGATTTAAAGGGCTTGATACCGCCCATTTAATTCTACTAGGGGTGAATATTTTTCCAGCTAGCCTTTTCCCTTCCCTGGTAGGACGATGTGCATCCTCTTCCAGGGAGGCCTGTGGAAGTTCACCTTCGATTACATGGGAGCCAGGGAAGTGAGTACCTAAAAGTACTCTTATGTTTTCCTGCTGACTCTCTGTATGTTGGCCATCGGGCTTTTTGAGTAGCCCTATTCCATTTGAGTGGTCTTTTGCAAGGACTTTTTGGAGACGGACTGCTGGGGCTAATTCATCTATCCCCTCGCAGAACCGTCTCAATGATCTTCTTCTAGACATTTCTCTTAGTCTCTGTGATATTTACATTGTATATATTTATTTTATTATCTTTCATATTCGGTACATTTTGGAAATGATCAATATCTAAAAAGTTTACACATTACTGTGAACATTACAAAATGAAATTTGAAAATATTAAGAATCATCTAAAAGGTGTTGTTCTTTACTATGTATAATTTGAATATTATTTTCTAAACCTTAATAGTTGGTCGTATTTTGTTTACCTCCATAATAGGATCCTATGATTTAAAATAGTTTATTACTTCCACACCCACGTAGGTAACGGTAAAAAAATGTTGAAATCTGTTTTGTTCAAATAGGCTTAGAATGTATAGTAATGGTAAAAAAATGTTGATTTTTGTTTTGTTTTTAAGCTTAGAATGTCATGAAACGTCGAGATTTTAAGTTTGACCAAAAAGAAATTCTGTTTCCTGGTCTGTATGTGTGCAACTTTTTTTTGTGCGCACCTATATATTATAACGAGATTTGGAACTAAATTATATTTTGACCTCATTTCGTTGAATGGTGTGGGGATGGTTAATGGGGGTAAATAGGTAAAAGAAGCAAGTAAGAGTCCATTGGATTGTGATTTAGTGTATGTACGAGTAGCCAAGGTCCCAACAATCTTTTTGGCACCAGCCACCCCCACTATCACTCGATATTAACTCTTTCTCTTCTCATACTTCTTCTGTTGGCTTTTGTTGCCCCATATTTAACTCCATATGCCATCGTTGGCAGTATGGTGCCTACGTATTCGAATGGAAATTGATTGTAATATTTGTATCCTATTCTATAAAGTGTTATTCTTCTGTAGTCATCTATAGAAACAACTAATTTTACCTTCAATAAATACAAAGTTGCCTCTCACTTTTCTAGATCAATACATTTACATGGGGGTGTCTTGATTCTGTTAAATTCAATGCTACAATTTGTTCCAATATATAGTATAAATGAACTTTCTATAGAAATACAATGCGAAATATGTGCTGTTGAACTAAGTCAATATAACTTGGTTGTAATAACAATCTACAGACAGATTAAGGGTGTGATCGATGGTTTTTTGAACGTACTTCACCAAGCATTTTCTCGAATTTCGTCTAAAAAAGATATAATATTATGCGGATACTTCAATGTGAAATTTGGAACTAGTCAGAGAGAATGTATTACCATTTGTGATTTTTTAGAGTCATTTGGATTTGAACGCATGATCCACGAAAATACACGACTTGCTAACTACTTAGATAATATTTTTATTAACTTTAAAAAATGATAACTGTACAGCTAATGTTGTTAACGCTAACTTGTCCGATCATAAAGGACAGGAGTTTACGACAATTTTAACTAACAATAATAGCAAAAAGACAATCAAAACACACTTTAGGCCTATAACTCTTAATGGTAAATTTATGTTTCATAATCAAATTTCGGAAACAAGATGGGATTTGGTTTATGATAACAGTTTTGACATTGATACCAAATTTAACATTTTCCACAATAAAATATTAACTACTTCTGAAACTTGCTTTCCTATTAAAAATAGAAATCGACCTACATGTCAGTCAGGTGACATCACATGGTTTAATAACTCTCTAAGAAGTATGAGAGAGCACTTATCGTTTCTCAATGAATTATACAATCAATATAAAACTCCAAAAATGTTACTACAAAGAAATCAATATAGAAATCAATATCGCGCTGCGTTATGTAACACTAGGATACAAGCTCATGATACTTTAATAAGGAAGTCAAATAACTCTTCTAAAAGTATGTGGAAGGTAGTAAATAACTTTAGAAACAAGAACAGTACACAAGAAACCCCCAACATTGGTGCAAATGAATTTAATACATATTTCAATAACATTCCTCATCAAATATTAGCCGACATACCGAACAGTTTGAATAATCCACTAGATTACTTACATAATGTCTTGCCGATCTCAAATTTCACATTGAAAGAAGTTACTCCAAATGAGATTCGTGATATAATCGATTCATTATCGAACACAAACAGTAGAGATATATATGGTTTGCCAACTGAAATAATTAAATATGTAAAAAACTTCCTTGTTATACCTTTAACTAACCTAATAAACATCTGTTTTAGAGAAGGTGTATTTCCAAGGGCTTTGAAGAAAGCACTAATATTACCACTATATAAGAAAGGCAACAGGAATGATCCAGCGAGTTACAAGCCCATTTCCATCTTAGCATTAATATCAAAAATCTTTGAAAAGGCCATAAAAACGAGAATAATTGATTACTTTGAAAATAATAATTTATTTAATGACGTTCAATTTGGTTTCAGAAGTGGTAAGTCAACTTCTGACGCCATATTAGAATTATTAGAATCCATTCTAACTAGCTTTAATCACAATGAATTTCTGTCAGCAGCATTTTGCGACCTATCAAAGGCTTTTGATTGTGTAAAACATGACATCTTGCTAGAAAAACTCAAATATTACGGCTTCAATGACATAAGTGTTCAGTTAATTAAATCATATTTATCTGACAGGACACAAGTCGTTAGTGGTAGTGATGGTATCTCAGAAGAATTAGCAATGACTGTAGGCGTACCCCAAGGTTCTATCTTGGGCCCAGTATTGTTCTTAATCTTTATTAATGACTTGCCTTTATGTACTAACACAGAATTTGTTCTGTTCGCTGATGATGTTGTAGAACTCTCCAAAATCGTCCTAAGTTGAAGACATAATCAAAATTCGACTTAGGCAAAAATTTCATTTAAAGACATTTTTGGGAGTCTGCAGAGGTGCAGATCAGTCCACAAGAGCCGTTTTGGGTTCTATAAGGCGTTGGAAATGACCAGGTGAAAATTCGAAGAAACACCGAATGTTCACTTAGGAAAATTGTTTTTGGTTCAGAATATGAGAGTAGAAGTATGTAATGACAAAGATTTATGAATAATATACTTTTTCAAAGGTACCATAAATTGGACTTTGAAAAATAATATTTTTGGAAGGGCGTCAAAATTTGGCCCATGAATCGATTTCTCGAAAGTACGCCAAAATTTCACTTGCAGACTAATTTTTCAAAACTGCGTTGAAATTTGGCTTGAGAATCGATTTTTCAAAAGTACGCCAAAATTTCACCCGCAGATTAACTTTTAAAAAGTACCTTGAAATTTGGCTTGAAAATCGATTTTTCAAAAGTACGCCAAAATTTCACCCGCGGATTAACTTTTCAAAAGTACCTTGAAATTTGGCTCGAAAATCGATTTTTCAAAAGTACGCCAAAATTTCACCCGCAGATTAGTTTTTCAAAAGTACCTTGAAATTTGGCTCGAAAATCGATTTTTCAAAAGTACGCTAAAATTGGTCTTAAAATGGATTTTTCAAAAGTACCACAAAGTCAGTTTAAAAAGTACCACGAAAATATACTTTAAATTATTTTTTATTTTTTATTCCTCAACCAAAGACATTGACCTTTGAGGTACGGTCATTGAAAGCCCAATTCTAAAGTATGAGCATAAAATTTTAACGATGCACTGCATCCGAAAGGCAAAATAGAAGATTTTGTCAAAGCCGGCGTAGTGCCGATAAGCAAAAATTGATAAAAATCAATGCACATGTACAAGGCCGGTTTCTCGCATGGAAAGAGTTTGGATTGACTCAGCGGCTCGCAATTTGGTCGAGCGCGTTGAGTGGTCCAGACAAAGCAATGGTAGAAAAGCCAATAACAGGGCTTTTCAAATGACAAAGTTATAGAGGAAAACGCCTTGTGCATAAAAATCCAAAAATTCAATTTTGCCTAAAAGTCGCTCGAAGGTGAGACGCTGCCAAATCGATAATATTGAACGACTGTGATAAGTGTTAGTAAGTCGTGAACTGATCGAACGCCACTTATGCAGTAATAAGTCCTCTGAATGTGTTTGAGTACGTGAATCTCCACGATACAAGAACTTTAAAGCTAAGTAGTCTCTAGCGAAACTAAATTCATTCAGTAAAACTTTTTTAAGTTCATTTCAGTCAGCCTTAATTATTCATTTACCCAGAGTCTGAAATGATTCTAAAAGCTCGCATTTTGATTCTGAGAAGGTATGTATGAATCTTTTCTACCTAATCGATCGTTAGCGTGAGCGCTCTCGCTTGTATGGTCTGAAAGTCACTACCTTTTATGCGTTTTTTGAGAAATATATTCCGTTATTAATGGACCAAAACGTGATTTTCGCGTACCAAAACTAATCCCTCCGCAGAGAAATTCTTCGGTTGGGATTTTTTTATGCAAAAATTCAGGAAATTAAGAGGTGCCTAAACCCCTAACGAGGGAATTCAGGTCCAGAGAGAGCGTAGTTTCCGATCTGTGGTAGTGCAGCCTTGGTCCATTATTCGGCTACCGAAGTGCATCTTATCTCGAACCCGCCTGGGAGGTAGAAGAACGGGGTAATACGCGACTAGCGCCCCCTGAGAAATAAATTGGTGTCGCGTCATTTTGACGCCCGGTAGTGCGTTCTTCTACAATGACACCACCTTTGCTAATTCTGGCGATAACTTAACTGAGGTACTGGCAAGATGCCATGAATTACAGAGGATATCCAGATTGGTTCGATGCAAATAAATTGTGCCTAAACTCTACAAAAGCAGAACACATGGTTTTTTCTTTAAAGCACTTGGAAGACTCGTCCTCTACCAAGTCTGTAAAATTTCTAGGGGTACACCTAGACTCCACTTTAAGATGGGAGGTACATACAACCAATTTCTGGCTGCTGGTTTCCGGGTCTTCTTCCGCGTAGACTTGGTTGAGTGCTTGACGTTTTCGCTTCAGAAGAAGATCACGACAAGATGGTCGAAACGTCAAGCACTCAACCAAGTCTACGCGGAAGAAGACCCGGAAACCAGCAGCCAGATCACCAGCTCCGCGAAAGCCTTAGCACCAAGATACAACCAATTTGTCCTCAAAGCTATGTAGTAATATTTATCTACTTAACACCTTATCCAATTTGGTGTCCACAAATGTGTTAAAATCCACTTATTTTGCATTGATTCACTCGCTTATATCTTATACAGTAGTGGCATGGGGCCATGCAGCATCGAGTGATCGTATTTTTGGTCTTCAACGTAGAGCAATCAGAATTATTTCCCAATTAGGTTTCCGAGATGACTGTAAGACTGCTTTTGTGTTCCATAGAATCATGACATTTCCGTGTATATATATATATATATATATTTAATTGTGTAATTTTTGTGAAAACACACCAGGCTAGTTTTAAGTCTCATCAAGACATTCATAATTATCAGACTAGGAATAATTCCAAACTTTGCCAGAATTTGTACGATTGAAAATATGCCAAAATAGCCCAAATTTTATGGGAATAAAATTTTTTAACGTGCTGCCAGAATCTGTAAGATGTCTTGACGTAAAATTGCTCAAATTTAAGTTAAAGCAATACTTAATATATAAATCTTTTTATACTTTTGAAGAGTATTTAGAAAATAATTTTTCTGACATGTAAATTAATTAATTTATTTTTTTTTTCTAAAAAGAGTTTGTTTGACTACTGTAATGTTCTTTACTTATATATTTTTTTGTAATTTACCCATTTATTATATTTTTGTGACCCTTGTAAATACTATATGTATAATAACACTGAATAAACAATATGTTTTGTAGCGAGTTGATTTTAGAAAGGATATTTGTATGATTGTGTTCTATTCCATACTGAATTAATTTTTATTTTCTCCACTCTTAATGAAGTATTTCTTCTAGCTCTGACTATTTCTTCTAGCAGTCGACCCTTTGATGATGGCTTGTCCTATATTAATATTGTTCGATTTTTCTTTGTGTTCCCTTTTTTTTCCTAGTTTCTTGGTCCAATGTTGCAGTTGTATATCTCTTCTTGTGTCCGTATTATTGTTTCTTCTGTATTTTTTCAGATGTCTGAAGGTTTAGTTTAGTCATTGTCCTAGTGTGAGGGTTTCTATGTTTTAGAAAATTGTGTTTCTTTTAATATTTTCGTTTATGTTCCACGTCTGGTGTTATTTGTATGATCTTCATAGTTTTTACCTGTTCATATTTGTTGTTTGTTCCTTTCTTTTTGGGCTAATAGGTGACTTCTTCCCTTTTAAATATTTTTCTTGCTGCAATTTATATTTTTGAATTTATTAATGTCCGGTCAAAGTCTTCCCCTGTCAGTTGTTTTTCTACTTCTTCGAGATACTTCTTCTGGAAGTCTTCGTGCTTTAATGGAAATAAATCTGAGGTATTGTACCGTCTTTTGTTATTTCCTTTATTTCTCTTCTCTTTTCATATTTCCAGTTTCACATATAGTAGTTTGTGGCCTAGACTGACTTGCTGTCCTATTCACATTAAAGTTCTTGGTCCGTTCTCTTATCTCCTTACGTACCAAGATATATATTCTGGTTTCTTGAGTTGGCTGCTGAATACCTTAATAGTTTGAAATAATGTATTCCTACTTTCTATTTCAATTCAAATCATGTTATTGAAAGTATTTTTAGTTACTTCAATTATTATCATTCGATTTTCATGTTAAAAAATTTCTTATTTGAAATGATGAAATAAGTAATTCAAACTGTTAGAAAGGCAGTTCAGTAAATTGACCAGTCTGCATCAGGAAAATAGCAAAATGAAATAGGACGCAAAACTGTTCATGACATTTGACCACTTTGGTCTCGATATTCCCTCCGTAATCTGCTATAATGGCCAACGAATCCTAATACAATTCTTTATAAATACTTTTTTTTTTACCTCAGTTTGAGCTTTTAAAATGTAAATTATAATTTAAAGTACATAACACATATGTTATTTGGAATAGTCATTAAAAATTATTTTCACCTGTAAGGCTATTTTTTATTTACTTTTTCAAATACAAATATTTACAAAAAAACGAAAAGTATATTGCATTTGATCGGCACAAAAAAAATCATATCATTGTTAGTGAACGAATTCTGAACAACTTTCAAAAATGTCCGTCTGTCCGTCCGTTACGTTTCTTGTAAGCACGATAACTTAAGAAAGAAAAGTTCGGCTGTATTGAAATTTGGAAAGTAAGTTAGTGTTAGCTAGAGGAAGAACCCTATTGAAGAAAATCACTCAGTAAATAAGAAAGTTATTCATCATTTAATTTAAAAAATATATTTTCTTAATTTTTGTCGCTCGTACTTAAATAGAAATCTTGCGAAATGTTATCTCTATAATATATTTTTTTATTCTACTAATATATATATTATAATAATAGTAATAATAATAATAATAATAATAATAATGTTTATTCACAACACTTCATATAATATAATACATCATATTACATAAAACATAGGCAAATAAGTGAACAAACATAAATAATCACTGAAGTAGATAATTCTACTTGTTTGTGATCAAGAGTAATAAATTTATTATTTTATTTTATTCATTCATTTATTTTTTTTTGACATTTAAGTGACAATTTCTCAAGGCGTGTTTCGATATTCGATTCATTTTAAGTTAAAATCTATTTCAGAAAATATGCAGGTAAGTTACTTTTTATAAATTTGTTATAATATTATTTATTTGTAATCTTGCTGATTTTATCCACGTTTTTATTTTTTTTTTAAATAGGTATAGAGTATTTATATTTTTTAAGTCATTGGGTAGGGTATTATATATTTTGGGAATGAGGTAAGTATGACATTTTTGACCAATTGCTTTTATACATCTTGGATTTATTTTACAATTATTTTCTTTATTTCTTGTGCTATAAGGATGTTCAATTGGTTGTAAATTGTTTTTATTTTTGAAATTATAAATTAGTAATATTAAAAAGTAAAGCTGTCGTAAATCGAATATTTCACTGATTTTATATACATCATCAGACGAACAATTATATCCCTTGTCATAAATAATTCTAAGAGTCCAGTTCTGCACTACTGTTAATTTTTTTAGGTAGCAATCACATACTCCACCCCAACCTATGATACCATATGATAACTGTAACTATATTAAGGCATAATATAGAATTTTTAGTTTTAAATTTAAGTAGGGTTTTAAATATTTAATTCTTGGAAGCAGTCCTCTAATTTTCGCAACAACGTTATTTATATGCAGATCCCTACGTAAATGTCTGTCAAATGTTATTCCAAGATATTTAATAGATGTTGCTTCCGGGATTAATAAGTTGCTGTCCATCACTAATGGACCGAAAGAAGGTAAATTATTACTATATGAAGTAAAGGGCATATAAAATGTTTTATTAAAATTGACTGTTAACAAATTAAAATCAAACCACTTTTTGATGGTAGTAAAGTCTTTTTCAGCAGATTTCTTTAATCCGTCCCATGTATTTCCTCTAAAAAATATAGCCGTGTCATTGGCAAAACTCAAAATTTTACAATTCTTACTAGTTATTTTTAACAGAGAATTTAAATACAAAACAAATAAAACTGGACCAAGTACCGTTCCCTGTGGTACTCCGTATTCAACTGTTTTCGGTTCACTGATAACATCATCAATTTTAACATATTGAGTACGTTCCGACAAATAACTTTTCAATAAATTTAGTACATTTCCCCGTATTCCGTATTTTTCAAGTTTGCAAATTAATCGTTTATGACTCACAGTATCGAATGCTTTCGCAAGGTCAACGAATATAAAAAGAGAAGGAGTTTTTTCATCTAATGAACCATAAATATAATGCGTTAATACAGCAATTGCATCTTCAGTTGATTTACCTTGCTGAAAACCAAATTGATTGTCCGATATTATATTATATATTTTTTAAAAACTTGCAAGGCGAATCTTTAGAATTTTTTCAAAAATTTTTGCGAGATTAGAAATTATTGAAATAGGTCTGTAATTAATTAAAACATTCTTTTCCCCTCCTTTATACAAAGGTTTTATTATACCAATTTTAAAACATTTGGGAAAATATCCTTTATTGAAGCATTTGTTAATGATGTATTATAACGATTCTGCGATTTCATCCGATATTTCTTTCAATGCTTCTGCACGTATACCATCAAATCCGGGAGATTTTTTAGACTTTAATGATTTTATTATTTTTTTTACTTTATTGATATTTGAATTTACTGCATTGATATTATAATCATCTAATTGCGTTGAAATATGATTCTCGAAAGATATATATTACAGACATTCAATTTTTGTAGTAATGTGTGGTGGTTCAGTGGCTAAAGTTTTGCCTTGCAATCCAAAGATCGTGTGTTCGAATCCCAGACAGGTTGGATGTTTTTTTTTTTCAATTTTTCTCCATATATTTTTTTTCACAACAAAGTTGGTATGTCCAAAACCTAACATTATTTACAAGAAAACTGCGAAAACTATCCTATAGAATGTGTAACAATTAAATAAAAAGCTCTGTAAATTGGCGAAGAGTACGTTTCTAGCTTGTTTTTATCTTAAATGAATTATGACGAATCTTAGAAATAAGACTCATGAAAATATATAAAAAATAAAATCAAATAAAATCAATCAATAAAGTCAATTATAACAATTATTAAATATTAGACGATTTAAAGAAATCAGATACACGCCGCGAAAATATAGCTTACAAGGAATTTTTTGCTTGTATAATGCATAGAGGAGTGTGGACTAATCATCAATTAATGTTTTTCACAAAAATAATGTTGTCGCTATGGCTGCCATAATATTAATGTGAATAATCAAATCAAATCAAAATATGCTTTATTGTCTAAATCTACGGCCTTGCCCAAGCAGCACATAATTTTATGAGAGTTTTTATAACTATGATAAACGTTTCTGTTATTTGAAATTATAAAGAAGATTTATGTAAATAATTAAATTTAACTAAACATGTTAGGAAGACTTACCATTACATGTGTAAGACTCTGATTTACTAAATGAAATGTCTGAAACTCTGAAATAAATACTCAGTGTACAGTAAATTATATTAATTCAAATTTTTATAGAAGCTTTATAGAAACATAAATGAGCTCCTCAGTTTTAAACCTATTAAAGAATATAATATGGTTAAGGTAATAAATTCTATAAAAAACTCTCACCACGGGCGTGGATGGTCTTTCAATTTATAATATTAAATTTTGTCTTTCTGTAATAATCATACATAGGATTCTTGGGCGTCATGACGTAACTAACAGGAACGGACTGGGATAATGAACTAATAATTTTTTTTGTGGTTTATTAGAAGACGGCAATATGTATGGAAGAATTTTACAAAACAGCAGTACGCGCTCAGGGACTTTACGAAACACTTAATTTACATTGGAAATTAGTATGTCCATTTTGAGATAACACTCCCTAACTGTTCCTGCCATACAATGTAAGGCGTGCGCTGCACAAGTTACATGAACAAAATTGTATTGTAATTGTATTATTTTTAAATAAAGTTAATGATTCCTTTCTCAGAAATGAAACATATAATTTGGCAATTTTTTAAAACTAGTTTCGGAAAATGATGTCCTGCAAAGACGGGCTTCATGTCATTCCTGAGAATAGGATCGTCCATCAAGAAGTATCTGAAGGTATCAGTAGCTTCCGGAGCCCTAGTACAGATGCAATGAAAGGGAGCTTCCGCCTAGTTTAAGTTGGCTTCTGCTACATCGGGTGCTGCGGCGTCACCTTTAATCAGACGCAACTCCCTGCTGCCCACGGACTGACTACTCGTAGCTTGTCCAACGCAGCATCGCAACAAGAAGTGGCGCCTACTGAGGGCGAAGGGGACGCAACATAATACAAATGGGCCATTTCAGGGCCACCAAATGTTTCCATGAAAGAATTAGTTCTCTCCTATGGTGCTACAGCCCGATTTCGAGCCTTGACCTCCTCTAGTTTAGCCTTCTATACTGTGCTGTCTGCCGCTGTTTTTCTCCAAACTCGTGTCCTTAGAAGATTTTTGCATCCTCTGCAACTCCATCTTCCCATCGCTTCCTGGGCCTGCCCTTTCTCCTGGTTCCCTGCATTTTTCCGTTAAGGATTCTTTTTGGGATTCTGTGGTTGTCCATCCTTACGACATGACCTGCCCAACGTAGCCTTTGTATTTTGGCTAACTCGGATACTGGGGGGTTTTTATATTGTTGATAGAGTTCGGCATTGTATCTTATTCGCCACACCCCCGTTGTCATTGACTGCACCTAGGATCCTTCTCAGTATTTTCCTTTCAAAAATATCGACGGTGTTTGCTGTTTTTTTGTATTATGGTCTATGTCCCACAGCCATAGGTTATAACTGGTCGTATAATTGTTGAGTATAGTCTAATTTTTGTCCTTCTGTGAATATCTTTTGAACGGAAAATTGTTGTCATGGCAGAATATGCAATGTTTTCAGGGTGATCCTATTTCTGCGTCTTCGCTGCCATTTTTGATAGGGTTACCCCTAGGTATTTAAACTGTGTGACCACTTCCAAATCATCCTATTCTATTATGATGTTCTATGAGTTTGCGTTCCCTTCTGTTTGGGTCATTATTTTCATTTTATTGGTGTTGACATGCAGGCCTACCGTCTTAGCTTTGCTTTTGAGGTCTATGTAGGCTTCCTCCACCACTGCATATGATCTGCCCATTATGTTAATGTCATCTGCATATGCTGCTATTTGGATGGATTTGTTGGGGTGACTCTTGTCAGTTGCCTTATAACATATTCTAAGCATATGTTAAAGAGTGTAGGGGGCTAGCCCGTTACCTTGTTTCAGTCCCCGCGTTATCTCGAACGAATTCGTCAGTTGGTTCTGAATTCGTACCGATGTTGTGGTATCTGCCATTGTTGCCTTGATTAGGTTTACCAATTTAATTAGTAGTCCGAAGTTTGTCAGAATTTCGTACAGTTTGTTTCTATCAATACTGTCATATGTTTGGCGAAAGTCCACAAATATTTGATGTATGTCAACGTCATGTTCCCAAGCCTTCTCCAGGATTTGCTTAACCGCAAACAATTGGTCACTCGTGCTTCTCCCTTTTCTAAATCCGGCTTGATATTCACCTATTAGATTTTCCGAAAATTCTGCTAGTCTTTGGTTTAGTATCCATGTGAATATCGCAGTGCATAGCAGTCTCTATAATTCCTGCCGTCTAGCTTGTCACCCTTTTTATATATTGGACAGATTATGCTATTTTTCGAGTCGTTGGGTATTTCCTCTTCTGTCCATATTGTCAGTATGAGTTTGTGGAGTTGTAACAGTTTTTCGCCTCCTGCTTTATATAGTTCAGCCGGGATGTCGTCACATCCTGGTGCCTTGTTCCTCTTCTTCTGCTTTATGGCTGTTTCTACTTCTGCTAGTGAAGGGGGTTGGGTTGCAGAGTTTTGACGTCTCGCTTGTGGCAGGTCTGGGTTATCATTCTGATCATGCTAATATATATAATATTAGACTTGAATCATCAATATATAGAAAGAGTGGTTGTTTTATTGCTTTTCATGCTGAATCTTAGATATGGTAGGTGTATGAAAGAAGTCGACAGGTCACCGTAGGGGGGAGTTTTGTCGATCTTCCTTTTTTGGTCAGACTTGCACCAATGGTATATGAAAGAAACGAATGTTTTCTTTGAAAGTTATCTGCTGAATACCCAAAATAATATTTTTTAACAATGATGTAAGCAGAAATAATAGGTATTTATTTATTAAACTAGACGGGTTTTGGGGCTCTAAAGGAATGTTTGTTTTTTGTTATTTTTAATATATTTGTCAAGTAAATAGATGTCTTCCTGTCAGATTTTTGACATGAAAATATTTCATTTTTATTTTCTAATAGTAACTTTTATTTCGAATTGGATTTATATCCTTCTGACGAGTTTTAAAGAGAACGAAAAAGATTGTACAATGTTTAAAGGAATTAATCCATCGAAAATATGATATACTTCAATTATTGGACATGCATGCGGTGAGCAAAATTTTATAACTATTTTCTTTGTGCTTTTCAGTATTTTCTTGACTTTGAAATGTAATAAACATTTGATTGTGATATAGTATCCTCTAGGTAGAGCTAGAGATGCTTAATATTATATATATTAGCATGATCAGACTTGAATCATCAATATATAGAAAGAGTGGTTGTTTTATTGCTTTTCATGCTGAATCTTAGATATGGTAGGTGTATGAAAGAAGTCGACAGGTCACCGTAGGGGGGGAGTCTTGTCGATCTTCCTTTTTTGGTCAGACTTGCATCAATGGTATATGAAAGAAACGAATGTTTTCTTTGAAAGTTATCTGCTGAATACCCAAAATAATATTTTTTAACAATGATATAAGCAGAAATAATAGGTATTTATTTATTAAACTAGACGAGTTTTGAGGCTCTAAAGGAATGTTTGTTTTTTGTTATTTTTAATATATTTGTCAAGTAAATAGATGTCTTCCTGTCAGTTTTTTGACATGAAAATATTTCATTTTTATTTTCTAATAGTAACTTTTATTTCGAATTGGATTTATATCCTTCTGACGAGTTCTAAAGAGAACGAAAAAATTGTACAATGTTTGAAGGAATTAATCCATCGAAAATATGATATACTTCAATTATTGGACATGCATGCGGTGAGCGAAATTTTATAACTATTTTCTTTGTGCTTTTCAGTATTTTCTTGACTTTGAAATGTAATAAACATTTGATTGTGATATAGTATCCTCTAGGTAGGGCTAGAGATGCTTAATATTATATATATTAGCATGATCAGACTTGAATCATCAATATATAGAAAGAGTGGTTGTTTTATTGCTTTTCATGCTGAATCTTAGATATGGTAGGTGTATGAAAGAAGTCGACAGGTCACCGCAGGGGGGAGTCTTGTCGATCCTCCTTTTTTGGTCAGACCTGCACCAATGGTATATGAAAGAAACGAATGTTTTCTTTGAAAGTTATCTGCTGAATACCCAAAATAATATTTTTTAACAATGATGTAAGCAGAAATAATAGGTATTTATTCATTAAAATAGGAGTAAATATTTTGAAGGAATTTTTTTTAATAAATCTTGATCAGTCCCTTAATTTCCAGAATTTCGATGGCGCATTGTTATTTCATGAGATATAATAGTCATATATTGACAGTAAAATTTAAACCTCAAATTAATTTCAGCTTTAGTAACCCCATGAAAATTGAAATTTTAATGTAGGTACACGTATTGATTGAATCACAAAACAGGTAAGTCGAAGCAATGACTGGATATGTTTCCATATTTTTTAAGTTCATATAGGTATACAACTGTTACGAAACGAGAAAGCTCTTCAAATTATTCAACCAAGAACAGTTATACAGTAAAATTACTTCATAACTGATGCTTCACTAGATTATAAAAGTACTTTATTGTTACATAGAGGAGTGTAAATGAACTTCTATTCGATTTTGCATCTCTATGAGAGCTTCATAAGATACTCTATAGATGCTGTGAGAATTTTTAAGGAGTACTAATTAGTTGTATAATTATTGTTTTTGTGACCTCTAAACGATAAAATGGCCTTATAAGCCTGCGCCTATTGTGAGTATATAGTGGTTGTATAGACATTGAGAGAACGTTCTTGGACCTTAATTATAAATTTTTTATTCTTATTCAATCGCAATATAAATGTTCTTATAGCTGTTATAAAATAACCAGTATTACTTGGGTGTCGACCCAGGGAAACTTGGCGGAGTGTCAAGTGCTTCTAAAGAAGATGAAGGGATGACAAACAGAGGCAAGCCGACAGGAATTTGATCTTCGGTGCTTAGGATAGACAGCAGAAACGTGGAAGAGGTCTATGTCCAGGAGTGGACAAGAACGTGCTGAAGAAGAAGAAACGCAATGGGAGCCCTTTGGGCTGTTCAAGGAACTTTGAAATTTTTCATAAGTCATTACGTTCATTTACATAATACCAGGTGGCATGGCGCATAAGTCTGGCAATTCATTTCAATTTAAAAAAAAAAAAAATTCAGGATTCTCTAAGGTCAGATAATTTATCATGACAAAATTCAGTACCGAACAGCGCATACTTGAATTTTACTTTGAATCATTGGTCGATAGCATCCCAACTAACACTAATTATATTATAATAACCATAAGAACATCTATATCGCTATTGTATAACAGTAAAAGCTTTATAATTAAGGTCTAAGAACATTCTCTCAATATCCAACACCCACATACCCAGAATAGGCGCTGGTTATAAAGCCATTTTGTCATTTAAAGACCGCAAAAACAGTATTCTTAAGCACTCCTTGGAACATTCTCTCAGCATCTATCTTAAGAAGCTCTTATAAAGCTGCAAAGAGTCGAATTTGTTTACATTCCTCCTTCAGCATTATTGACGTATTACTGTATAATTGTTCTTGTTTGAATAATTTAAAAAGATTTCTCGTTTTATAACAGTTGTATTATATGAACTTATAAAATGACGAAACATATTCAATCATTGTTTTGTGACTGAATACCTGTACATTAATACTTCAATCTTCATGAGGTTACTAAAATGAATTTGCGATTTAAATTTTACTGTCGATATATGGCTATGAATATACCATGAAATAATAATGCGCAATCGACATTCTACAAATTAAGTTGTCAGATTGTGATTTATGGAAAAATTTTCCTTCAAATTATAACTTTTTTTTAATTTTCTTATGTGAATTTTTCTCAAGATGGATGCCACACCTAAAACCTTACATCTACATCAAGTAATATAACCTTTATGGAAGTGAGATAGATAGTCACTATAGAGCAATTCTGTTATTAACAAGGGACAATGGTTTTATAAGAAATTATTGGTAATTTTCAAGTTCAATTATACAGCTTTTTCAAAAATATTTATTTTATAACAGCTATTACAAAGCTCTTTTGGTTGGATAGAGACTGTTGTGAAGTATCTCAAAGAATAATTCAGCAGTATTGGCGGAAATTGTATATATTTCAAATTTTTGTAGTATAAATAACGGACTGTTTTACAGAACTACGTAACTCTGTATATAGCCATTATATTATAGGGCCAAAGTTCTTATGCCATGTAAAAACTATTACGGATTATCTTATAGAAGAATTTATTATTATATAGCTACATATTCTTTTTTGTCATACACAAAATTTCAGCTCATTATGCAGTTACTATACAGCCCATTAAGTGTATTACGCAGTTATTATAAAGTCATACAGCTCTTTAATCAGTTTGGCGATAATTATATAAGTATCATAACCCCTTAGAGTGTCTAGTTATTATTTGAAAACATAGCTGAATTTCAATATTGCCTGGTTCCAGAATACTTACCACTATACTAAATTTTTTTTACTACTAATTATTCTGATGCTCTTTAAATACGTTAGCTGATGGAATCAAAATCTATGTACGATTAATTTCCCATGTTATAACAAGAACATTAATAATTTATCCCACAGCCTTATAAATATAACTATCGCAGGAAAAATGTTACAATGGCGAACTTTCAGCGGTATAATAGTTCTTTATATATTTACTGGGGTCTGTTAAAATGTCTTAATAAAGTTTCTGTATAAGAGCACGTATAAAGAACTGTCTATATAAGTCTAACGGCTTTATAATTAGTTGCAAGCATGTTTATATTACCTGGTAATATGACATTAAAGGAGTAACCCATTACTATTATAATAGCTCTATAACCAACATTTATGTAATCGTTATAATATAAAAATATTCGCATAGTTACTTGAAGCTCTATAATAGATATATCGAGAACCTTTACAAGGGGATAAAAGAGCTTATATAAAGCCGTTTATTAAGACATCTTCAACCTTCAATTATTGTTCCTATCTGTCCTTTCTAGATCCTTTTTGTTGCTACGCTACGCTGATGAGGAACAATAATTCCGAAACACGTGTCCGTAGCTGCTTCGTGTTTCCTCTTTGGGGTATAAGGCGTTATTTTCCTCACTATTTTTTTTTGACCCTATTAATTCCTTCCTATTTTATTTGACACGCCAGATATCTTTATCCTCATCCTCTAGCTAAAATGACCAATGTATTATGTTGAAGGTGTTTTTTCATTTGGTTCGGAAACAAAAGCTTCACTGAACCATTGCTAATGCTATTTATTGAATTGTAATTCTTTTCTTTTCTTTGAAATTTTAACTTATTGACCACTTCATTAAAGATTTTAAAATTACTTTTTTCTAAGTTAACTTAGCTAGTAAATAATAAAGCAGCGAAAAACCGAGATTAAATATAAATCTTAGTATTACGTTAAAATTTTCCGAGTGATATCCATTATTTGCCTGAGCATAAAAGCTTGGACATTACAACAAATCATCCGCATCAATGACTTAAACAAAAGGGAACATATAAAAGAAATCAAATATTAATTTTAAAGCGACCACCCGTTGTTTACCTCGAGTTTACATTTAAGCCTTAGTTATATGTTTCCAGAAATACTGGACAATGTATGAAGCTTTATTAATATATGAAGAATGGATTTATTATTCATTTTAATTAACTAGAATCCCATTGTTTACCGAGTTTTAGATTTAAGTTTTAGTTATATTTTCCCAGGAATACTAGACAATGTATGAAACTTTATTAATATGTGAAGAATGAATTTATTATGTATTTTAATTTACTAGTCTGCGTTAGATAAAACAAAAGGTTTTGAAATTATTTACATTTTAAATCGGCTTTGACATGCAGAACTTGGAAAATGACTTTTATATGGACAGTACGTTGCTAAAGTATTCACGTTCGAAAATGCATAATTTAAAAAACTTCACTGCGACTGCCAAAAATTCAAACAAATAGAAATTAAAAAAATATTACGGCTAATATATTTTAACGTTCAATGGCTGCAGTCGGGAATAGTAGTACAGTTTAACCTTACAGTATTTTCGTATTATAGTGGGTAAATTCAATAAAAAGCGTAAATTTTTTTTGAAGTGAAAAAGTTAGCCTGAATCATCGAATAAAGAAAACCATGAAGTGGAGGAAGTAGTTCAGTATCTAACTGAAGTAATACAAGAGGCAGATGGAAAACCACACCTATAAACAACAAAACCATTCCGTAAAGTCATAATATACCACTACACATCGGGGAAATTCTAGTATAAATGAGAAGAGCACGAGGAAAATGGCAAAGGACAAGAATATCCTCAAGATAAAAATGGATTAAATAGGCAACTTTTCAGCTTAACACAGCTATACAAGAAAAAAGAAAGAAACGGACTCTACACCTGGGGATTTCTGAAAAAAATGCAATAAAAAATCCCTATCAAACCCCCGTTAGGCAACCAGAAGGCCGAGTGTTAATGTGAGTGCCAGGGATGGTAGACTAGCAACAAGTCTCAAGATCAATTAAGATGCAATTAGTTCAAAGAATCCGTTTATTTAACAGATAAGGTAATATACAAAATGGATATAGCAAAATTCTTATATTAAGAATCACGCCTCCCTCAACTAAGGCAAATGGTTGTCAAACCATACAAGTGAGAGCGCTTGCGCTAACGATCGATTAGGTAGAAAAGATTCATGCAAACTTTCCCAGAATCAAATGCAAGCCTTTTTAGAGATGTCTTAGACTTTTGTAATTTGATAATTACGGCTGATTATAACATAAAAAAAAATTTAGTTTCGCTAGAGACTACTTAGCTTTAAAGTTCTCGTATCGTAACGGTTCACGTACTCAAACACATTCATGAGGACTTACTACTACATAAGTTAGATAGCGTTCGGTCAGTCCACAATTTACTTGCCCTTGATGTAGGTATTCAATATTAGCAAAATTGCGACGACCCACCTCCGAGAGACTTTTGAGCAAAATTGAATTTTTGGTTTTTATGCACAAGGCGTTTTCCTCTATAACTTTTTTGGATACCCAAAAAGGTGGTAGTTTAATAGTCGTGACGTAATTATTATGAGATATCTCTGCACCTGATGAAACTGGTATATCATCCAATAAAATATTTTCTGTAGGAGGTGCCATAATTAAGAAAAGTAAATAAAATTATCGATGACTAATTAATTGATTGATGTATGGATTGACGAATTGTTTCTCCAACGGAGGAAATAAGGAAACACGAACTCAACTCACTTACCCAATAAAATAGCTTGATGATGATTTCTTGAAAATCTTTATGTCGGCCCAAAAGATCAGTCTAGAATAGTTAGCAGTCTGCTCAATAATATTTCTTCGGATTATTACGGCTTAACAGGTCAAAACCAAATATCAACCGATGAAATCCAATTAGGACCATCAACGTAAAATAAAATGTTGGATAATTTGTTGGGTCAATTCAGCTCAGCCGTCTGTCTTCATCATATGTCATCAAATGCTAATCGAATAAATAAATTTCTCCAGAATCACGTAGGGGTCACCAAAATATGGGTGTAGTTCTTACCCATATAATTAAAATTAAAATAAATTCAAATTGGTATATTGATAATATTTACATCTGGAGGGAAATATATATGCAAATTCGTTTTTGTATAAAAATATTATACCGTGTGTGTAGTCGCGGGCTAGGCATGGGGAGTAGAATTACAACATCGCGGGTGCCAGCTGGCTGAAATGAAATAACAGAGCTGGGATGTCCACCGACGGACGAATTTGCGGCTGCCGGTGTTGTCAGATTTCTCGCGCTACGTGAATGTACATGCCTAATGGGAAATTACACGCACGGTGTCATATATTTTGTTATTATTTTTCTTCATGGAAACGATTGGAATCAGAAGTAGCTAGTAAGTCGAATCTTCTTAACTGGAGTGAGCGAGTCGCTACACCCTGCTATTGGCTTTCCTACCATCGCTTTGTATGGACTACTCAACCCGCTCAACCAAATTGCGAGCCGCTGGGTGAATCCAAACTCGTTTCATGCGAGAAACCGGCCTTGTGCAAGTTCGTCGGTTTCGTCTTTGAGAGGCATTGCATCGTTAAAATTTTACATTCAGTCTTTAGAACCGGACATTCAATGACCGTACTTCTATGGTCAATGTCTCTGGCGGAGGAATAATATGGAAAATATTTTATTATTTTTCAAAGTGCCATTTTGGAGTACTTTTTAAACTAGCTTCGGCGTACTTTTGATAAAAATCATTTTCAAGTCCAATTCTGACGTACTTTTAAAAAAATTATTTCCAAATTTGTCGCATCTTTGAAAAAGTATATTATATTTTTATCCTTGCCACTACATACTTTCACTCTCATATCCTGAACCAGAACATATTTTCCTAAGTGAAAACTGGGTGTTTCTTCGAATTTTCACCTGGTTATTTCTAATGCCTTATGAAACTCATAACGGTCCTCATGGACTAGTCTGTGGCTCTGAAGTCCCTCAGAGTCTTGAAAATGTCCTTAAATGAAATTTTTCGGTCGAATTTTCCTTTTGCTTTCGACTTAGGTCGATTCTGGAGGGTTCTGCAACATTACCACCCCATACAGTGGAAATACGTGCAAGTTATAATGATCGCTAACGTGGAGAACACCTAATGAACTTACGTCTTATCGACCAATTAGCCTTCTACCGATATTGTCCAATATATTTGAAAAACTCCTTCCCACCAGAATTGAAAAAATAGTACCATTAAATGACCTACTTGCTCACCATCAATTTGGATTTAGGCAAAATCATTCCACCATTCAACAGTGCCATCAAATATATAATATAATAATAATAATAATAATAATTTATTTACCAAAATAAAATACAGTACATACTAAAATATAAAAGATATTTATGTAAAAGTAATAAAAATTTTAATACTATAATGCAGAAAAAATTAAATATCTTAATGTGGTAAATAAATGGTGAGTAGCAGAGATGGTACGACACAAAAGAAATCTTGTCTGTGTTTTCTTATACCATCTCACCAGCATCTATTCATTACATTTTTTTATAAATTAATTTTAGGAGCGTAGGTGTAGATATATGAGTTATAAGGTAAGTATAGGTTTATGACTATATACATCTAAAATATATCTATATCTAAATGTAAACATAAAATATAATATAAAATAAAAGTTAATATAAAATATAAATATATAAAACTTAAGCTTAAACATATTAAAATAAGAAAATGCAAAAAAGAACGATCTATATATTTATTTGTTGTGTTTTTAAATATTTTATGTAAGCGTGGGAGAAAATTCCCTGTGAAATTCATGATTCTCAGTAGCCTTAATTTAGCCATTTTTTTTTACTTATTTTTAAATAATTTTGTGGAATTTAGAATTTTTAGATCTAAAGGTACTTCATTATATAAGTGAGGTCCAATAAACAGAAATGATCTCTTCATTAAAGTTTTTTGTGGTTTAGGTATTATTATTGAAGATTTTGCTTTGTGGCTCGTGTCGTGCCTGTGTTGAACAGTATTTTTTAGTTTGTTAGTTTTTATGTGATTTATAACAGCAGCACTATATAATTGTGTTATATCTAACGCTTCAGCCAATTGAAAAGGTGATTCGGTGGGGTAAGTATACTCTTTTTTAAATATTATTTTTAACATCCATTTTTGTAAGGTTTCTAAATTTTTTATATGATTGTCATACGTCCCACCCCAAGCAATTGTTCCATATCTAAGTTGGCTCTCCACTAAGGCGTAATATGCTGTTATTAAACTTTTTGTATCCATAAACCTTGCAAGGTATTTAAATTTAGATAGCAAACAGCAAATTCTATTTACGACGTGGTTTATGTGTAGTTCCCATTTTAGATATGGATCTATATGAAGTCCTAGATATGTAATATCATTTGTAGGGGGTATTTCAAACATTGAGTTATCTATTTCTATTTTAAGTGGCCTTAGAGTTGGTATAGACACAGTACTCGTAGCAAATGGCAGGATCTTGGTTTTGATACATTCAGTGTTAATAAACGCGAGTCAAACCATAATTTAATGTTTTTGAAATCCTTTTAAGCCATGTGTATAACATCATCCCATGAGTCGGCAGTATACAGGATAGCCGTGTCGTCAGCAAAGCAAACAATTTCTCCACAAGTACTAATTTTAAGTAGATTATTTATATATATGCTGAATAATACTGGTCCGAGTACAATACCTTGTGGCACTCCATATTGAACTGCTTTCATGTGACTGAATATATCATTAATTTTCACATTTTGTATTCTGTCTGTTAAATAAGATTTAAAGAGATCATAACTTTTTCCTCTTATACCAATTTCTTCGAACATTTTTAGCAATTCCGTATGACAGACACAGTCAAATGCCTTAGCCAAGTCAACAAAGATGCAGAGCGTTGGTTTACTGTCATTAAGGTCTTTATAAATTTTCGAAACCAAATATGCTATGGCATCTTGAGTAGACTTAGTTTCTCTGAAGCCAAACTGTTTATCACTCAATATATGATACAATATAATATAATGATCGTCCTATAAATTTATCGAGTGGTAAAAATAATAAACCCCAACATTATAAACAAGTAATAAATATCTTCCATTTAAATATACAGTGCCTACGCAATAAAACTTTAGAGCTAGAAGCCTATCTAAACGATACAGTCTCTTATCACTTCCTCTGTTTTAATGAACATTGGCTGAATGAGGAAGAAATAAATTCTATAAGTGTGGAGGGATACACAGTCTCTTCCTTTTGTAGATCACATAGAATACACGGAGGTGTAAGTATTTTTGCCCGAAACCACCTTAAATGTTCACCGTTAACCTTTGATATTAATGATTTGTCTTGTGAAATTCACTGTGAGATGGCTGGCTTACTGTTTGATAATTATCAAATGATTACAGTGTACAGATCACCCCTAGGAAACTTTAACATTTTCTCATAAAAGCTAACCCTACTTCTTGATAAACTCTCGCTTACAGGAAAGAGAACCATACTAACAGGTGATTTTAACATTAAGTTTAACACTCGGGACCCACAGGCACAGCAAATCAATAATATTTTTCAGTCTTACGGACTGAGACAAGCAGTCTTTACAAATACAAGACAAAACTCTTGCCTAGACAATGTTTTCACAAATTGTGAACTAAATACAACACTTGTTGAAACTTGTGATCCGAATCTTTCTCATCATCTTGGTATTTCTATTGAGATTAGACAAAAAAATAACTTTGGCAGCAAAACTAGAATTAATTATAGGCCGATTACCGATCATGGGCTTTTGCAGTTTTATAACTTAATTGAACACACAAACTTCGATTTTATAAATGATGCAAACTTACAATCTGAAAATAAATGTGAACGGTTTCTGGATTGCATAAGTAATGCTATTGAAATCTCCTTTCCATTAAAATCAAAACTTATAAATCCCTCTTGTAATACTCCTAAGCTGAACTGGTTTAACGACGACCTTAGAGCTATAGATCATCTGAACTTTCTCAGAAGAACACATGTAAGTGATTACAATTTTATTACACAGGAATGTCTTAACTCTTATAAAGCACGGTATAGTACTGAACTCAGCAGAGCCAAGAAAAATGCTCACGGCAACTTCATAAAAAACTCTTCCAATCCTCAAGCAGCCTTTTGGGACCTTATAAAAAGAAATAAAAAACATCACCATAGTGAGTCTTTAACAGCAAATGACTTCAACATTTATTTTACTGATATTGCAGATAATATTATTAGCGAACTTCCAGAAACCAATCAAAATCACCGGAAATACTTTAAAAAGACCAATGATACTACAAATTTCAAATTTAGGGAAATTACTTACAACGAAGTTCGTGATATAATCGACAATCTTAAAAACAGCAAAAGTCGGGACGCTTATGACATCAATGTAAAACTTATCAAAAGTATAAAAAACTTAATTATAATCCCTTTAACAAACTTGATAAACATGTGCATCAAAAATAATGTATTTCCCAATGTTTTAAAAGTCGCAGAAGTAATTCCCATTCACAAGAAGGGTTCATATGAAGATGTTAACAACTATAGACCAATTTCTCTGGTACCAATATTAGCCAAAATTTTTGAAACAGCATTAAAAAATCAAATTAATGAATACTTTGAACATAACAACCTATTTCACTGCTGTCAGTATGGTTTCAGGAATAAGCGATCCACAACTCTCGCAATAAATAATGTTGTTCAAATTGTCCTTGATACATTTGAAAACAAGAAATATACAACAGCTAGTTTCTTTGATCTATCTAAGGCCTTTGATTGTGTTTCACATGAAATTCTCATAGATAAATTATTAGGTTATAATTTTCATCCTGACAGTGTGGCACTTATTAATTCCTACTTATCCAATAGATTTCAATATGTTAACTATAACCTATGCACTTCCCAAAAACGCAGAGTTTCTCATGGTGTTCCTCAGGGTTCTGTGTTGGGTCCCATACTATTTACGATATTCATCAATGACCTTGCCAATTCTGATGATAACACAAACTTTATACTGTTTGCAGATGATACCACTGCACTAAACGCTAATTTCACACCTGACACGGACTGTCACAGAAACTGATAAACATACTTACGAATGGTTTTTAACTAATCAGATTAAAACTGAATGATGACAAGACACAATCATTACCATTTACATTGCGAAACCAAAAGAACAGACCGATGCATCCGTAAAATTTCTAGGTGTGTACTTGGACTCATTATCCTGGGAAGAACATGTTACAAAACTATCGTCTAAACTCTCTAAAAATATTTATTTCCTTCGCAACTTTGTCAACACAGTATCCCTTAACTACCTACTCACGGCTTATTATGGTTTTTTTCATGCCAATATGTTGTACGGAATTTTAAACTGGGGGCACTCAGCCCATGCTTCCAACATTTTTGGTTTACAACGTAGATGTGTTCGCATACTATCTCATCTTAGATACAGAGATGATTGTAAAGACCAATTCATTAATCATTCTCATCCTCGTACTTGTAATTTTATATCCAGATCCAGAAAAACTAGATCTTTCGAGAAGAGACTTATCCTTTTAATTACTACAAAAAAAAATGTCCGCTCCAAGGACTAAACCTATCATGCCTTAAGTATTTTGTGTGCTGAATCCGAATTTTCAATTTAAAAAATTTTCTACCCCGTAGATTTCGAGTAAATCCCGGTTTTTTCGTCAAAATACGTTTTTTTGACAATAAAAAGCGGGATTTACTCGAAATCTATGCGGTAAAAAAAATTTTAAATTGAAAATTCGGATTCAGCACACAAAAATACTTCAGGCATGATAGGTTTAGTCCTTGGAGCAGATTTTTTTTGTACACGTGTGTTATGGAGCACCTCCCCCATTACGCAGCCCCTGTCAGGGCCTATTTAAATGAGGTATTTTCAAATCGCTGGATAGGAAGAATGGAGGCAATTGAGGCGCCAGCCTGATAGCCAGATCTGACGCTTCTCGATTACTTTGTAAGGAAATGCCTTAAATGCAAAGTACAAGTGAGCCACCCCAGTGAATGGGGAAGATTTAAATGAAGTAATTCGTAATAAATACGGCGTATATCAACGGAAATTATAGATAACGTTAAGACAGAGTTTATTAATCGTTTTGGCTATTATCAGGTTGCGAATGGAGCGCAATTTGAACATTTAATTTCGCTGTTTTTGACATTCCTTTTTTTCCAGTATTTTATAACTATTTGATTTAATCAAATAGGTATATTATTTTAGTAGGTATGCTTTTAGAGGGCACAATATTTACTAGTGAAATATTTCTGTCGAACTCCTCTATACATTTCCTTAAATATATAAAGAATAAGAAAAACCAGACTGCAACCAACAGCTATTCTCTGGACTAATGCCCCGCTAAACGCTGAATTACAAATTACAAGCCTGGCCGCGTTAAGTGCAATAACTGTGTATTGACACAAAACGCTAAAGTTTCGATTACATCAGACACCAGCCCAGAAGTGGGTAGTACTCGTATGATTCGTATCATTGGTACGAAGCCTTGCAGTGATACGAATGGTACGAATCCCACAAGAAAAGAGATTTGTACATTTCGTATCGCCGATACGATTGATATGAATATGGAATTTCGGTACTGGTATTGCGATGCGATACTCTTAGGGCCCGTTGTATAAGGTTAAATTTTAAACGGAAGATTTCAGATTTTAAAATACTCATAACCTCATAATTGAAAAAATTCCCTGTTTCTATATGTAATATGTAATATGATGGATATATTCGAAACATTTGATTATTACTATATGATTATTATCAATGTACTGCAAGATAGCATTCGTTTTATACAACGTACTGATTACAAAATCTGTGATATATTACCTTTTTTTTTCTTTCTTGTTATTGTTTTTTTGTTTAGTTGATTTGCTACAAATGTACAAACATGTATATAATGTGGTTAAACAAACGCTATCTATCTATCTATTTACTGTCTAATGATGACGAAGAAATTATTAATGTAATAGAAGGTGCTCGAAGTCCTAATTTTAAACTATACGGCAGTGATGGACGGGTAGTAACTATTCGTTACTTGTAATCGTTACTTAGTAGGACCCGAAGTAACGATTACTCGATTTACAAAAGTAATCGTTACTTTTCCCTTTTGATTACCTACTACTACGCACCGCCGTCACTGACACTAGTTAGTAAAGTTCACAGTTGAGATATATACTCAATCGTATCTATTTAATCAGAATTCGTGTAAGTTTCAACTCAAACATAAATTTACTTTAGGTGATAGGTATATACATCAGACTATAATCAGACCGGCATGGTATAAATTATAGAATTTTGCTAATAACGTTTTGAAAAAATATCGTATACTTACACCTTCGACTTAGTATACCTACATTACCTACCGGTGGTAATAAAAAGCTCATAATTATTAAAAATAATGCTTGCTGATCTGGCCACTAGGAACAGGAGCATGGGAAGGGATGAAGGTGCCCTATTAATTTCTGTTAAGTACCACACTATTCTAAACGAAAGGGAATAATAATGAATATTGGCTAGGATGACATCAATAAACATGTTTTCAGAGTGAAATAGAACCTCAGTCATTTCTTTGAAATATTTACAAGTTTTGCAATTCTCTGGTAACTTTTGCAACTTAAAATTAGTATTTTGGTTTACTAGTGAAATATTTTGTCGAACTCCTCTATACATTTCCATAAATGTAAAAACCTCAGCGCCCACTGAGAGGATATTCTCCAAGGCTCGAAAGATTGTAACAGAAAGAAGGAATCGTCTTAAAGGACTAACATTACAAAGAATATAATCCTCGCATTAGGGATTAAAAGTTAAAATGCCAATTTTGAATTTTTCAAAGTAACGATTACTTTTTAACGATTACTTTTCAAAAAGTAACAATTACCTATGATTACTCAAAAGTAATGATAACTTCCATCACTGCTGTACGGTTAATATAACATTATAATACTCTGGCCCTAACTAACACCACAGATAATATTCTATAATCTATGCTGAACACTGTGGAGTGGGAGTATGGGTACGAATAGTACGAATGGTACGAATCAGTACATGATACTGTTTAGTATCATGGAATCAGTGATAGTGGTACGAATAGTACGAATCTCTCGATACGAATCTTTTCTTAATACGGATTCATTTGGTACGAATCCTTAAAAAGATTCGAATCGCCCATCTCTACACCAGCCGAAACACTTATTCCTAATCAAAGGAGCTCTCGTGCCAGCCACTCCACACCACTTGCAGACTGCAGTTTCGAGCTATTAGTTCTAATCAGTGCAAGGTATCTCTGGGATGGCTGGAACGAGGCACCTGTTCACTCTTGGTACATAACGAGATTTATAAAACCACGACATGCAACAAAAATGGCAGGCTCCATCTAGCGGCCATTACAATCAAAACAGTGTAGCATATAAAATGCTCCAGAATATTTTAATTCAAGCTCGCATGTATAGTTGGTCATCTACCTACATATTAATATAGCCGCCAATCAAAGACATAGTTAATCATAGATAAATAAATAAAAACCATAAGAGTAAATAATTTAATAATTTCATAAACTAAAGTATTGGTACATTTAACATTCATAATTCACGTTCATTGATATTTTATTGCTTAAATAAATTAAAAATACAAGTCTATTTGTTGTTCTATTGAGTAGTTCTAATATGAAATTGTTTTCCTTTATACTTCTGTATGATGGGCTCGTCACTCGTTATTTGGGTTTAAACCAAGTCGGTTGGTGTGTACCTTATTCATTTTACCAATAATATCGGTACTTCGTATAATCACACAGTCCCACAAAAAAAAAAAAGTTCTGTACCAGATACGTGAATACATAGATTTTGTGTATTTTTTTATGCTGAATCCGAATCTGCAGCCAAAAATATGGGTTACTCAGGTAGTTTTTTAGTAAAACGCAAAACATCCCCTAAAATAGAGTGATACGGTAAAGCTTTATAATGAGGTGAGGTGAGGTACGGTACCTGTTTCAGTGAGTGGACATCGATCGGCGAAGTCAAGCACGCCGATGCGAGTCCATCACTTGGATGGGTGACCGCAACTCATCTTGCCGTCCTGGTTAAGTGGTAGAGTAGCATTAGCTAAACTTCGCCAGGACGTTAATCTAATTAAGGCATAAAAAAAAACAAATGCAACAATTTGTAAATACTTTGAGAAAACATTTTAAAATAAGATTTTGAGCATTAGAAAGAAATATATGCAAATTAAATCCATACCCACTCCTACGAGGGGGTTAATTCCACCTTTAAGATCAAATAACGAATGTTATAGTGGAAAACAATGTGAAAAGTCATAACCTCGTAGTTTGTAATTCCAAATATACAAATGTAGGTTGACAGACAATATACCTAAAAAATATAATATAATCTTATTTTTAAGGGACTTGAACCCACCTCCGCAGACCTAGGTATTTCTTACCCCTTCGAGTCACATATTTTTCTATTCAATGGTTTGGTCTAAATTTTGTTACCCCGGGTTTTTGTGGTCGCTGATTACGAATCTGAAGTCCGAATCCGAAAAGTCCTGAATAAAAGATGGCGGATGTAGAAAATCGGAAAAGCATTCAAAATTTGAAGATTATGGCTGAAACTTGTTACTCGGGGGTTTTTGGAGTCGCTGATCACGATTCTCTGTAGACGCCTATTTGGTAAAAATTATAAAACAAATTGTCTTTCAAACTTACAGATGTCAAACTGACAGGTGTCAAAAGGAATAAACGTCATTTTGACAGATGTCAAAGTGACAGCTGTCAAACGGGATAAACGTCATTTTGACAGATGTCAAACTGGCAGATGTCAAAGGGAGTAAACGTCACTTTGACAGATGTCAAACCGACAGCTACCCCGACGTGGTCATAAAATTAATAATAATAATGTACTATTCGCCATTCAAATTTTCCACAAAGCTCATGTAACTCGTTAGAAAAGGGGTACTTTCAAGCTCTAAATTATAATTCCCCACGATATTGCCAGGATGATCAGTTTTATATATATTTGGCTCCAAATCGTCCCTATTTCATTCGTCCCCACTTTCACATTTAAGCGAGACTGCACACTGCAAATCGAATTTATATTCCTTGTTTCTCATTTTTAGACATTTGCCTATTTTTACTCAAATGCCTCAATTTTTTTAAACATTCATAATATATTTCTTTGTGTGGTAAATACCAATTTCTATGGTACTTTTTAATCCGCCATAATGGGTCCGCCATTTTGGATTTAAGAATTTGCGAATTAAGACCCCAGAATCGTGATCAGCGACTCCAAAAACCCCTGTGTAACAAGTTTCAGCCATAATCTTCAATTTTGAATGCTTTTCCGATTTTTACATCCGCCATATTGGATACGCCATCTTTTATTCAGAAACTTTCGGATTCGGACTCCAGATTCATAATCAGCGACCCCAAAACCCGCGGTAACAAAATTTAGACCAAACCATTGAATAGAAAAATATGTGACTCGAAGGGGTAAGAAATACCTAGGCCTGCAGAGGTGGTTTCATGCCCCTTAAAAATAAGATTACATTATATTTTTTAGGTATATTGTCTGTCAACCTACATTTGTATATTTGGAATTACAAACTACGAGGCTATGGCTTTTCACATTGTTTTGTACTATAACATTCGTTATTTGATCTTTGAGGTGGAATTAACCCCCTCGTAGGGGTGGGTATGGATTTAATTTGCATATATTTCTTTCTAATGCTCAAAATCTTATTTTAAAATGTTTTCTCAAAGTATTTACAAATTGTTGCATTTCATTATAAAGCTTCACCGTATCACTCTATTTTAGGGGATGTTTTTGCGTTTTACTAAAAACCTACCTGGGTAACCCATGTTTTTGGCTACGGATTCAGATTCAGCATAAAAAAATACACAAAATTTATGTATTCACGTCTCTGGTACAGAACTTTTATTTTTTTTTTGTGGGGCTGTGTTATTCACTGCGAGGAAACTCCGTTTTGCAATTCTTTTCATTTATATATATGGTCGAGCCAAAGAAATATATCGCTTAATTGTTAGCCTCATGGTTAAATATTTCAAGATGGCCGGATTTTCTTCCATAAGTAGATTGAAAATTACCTTTTTTATTTCATAATTTCATTCGTAAAATGCAGTTTGCTATATTGTTTTTTTCGACTTGTAGGGTCTTATTTTTGGATCATATTAAGCATCTTAACCTTAGTTGAAGATTCACCCTTGACTTGGGTTTTTCTTAAACCTTATTACTGTATTTTGTCGGAAACAAATTTCGCTTAATTATCATATTTACCCTATGATGATTCTATATTTTACCCTCAATTTTAGAAGAAAGTCTTAAATACAACTAATCTACCCACATGGGATATTTTACCTTTTTTTTTTGGAATGGAGATGTTTGTTCGCCATTTTGTTTAGCAGCCCATTTTTTTTTTAAGTCGATGCTTCTAGCTGTAATGGTTTCCTATTTGGAGAAGAGCCAAGGCTAATTTTTTGTCGCCGATCGTATCTACGTTCTTCAAAGAAAACTACAGATTTTTCAAGCTAAGTGTTTAATTTAAGTAGTATTTTCACAATTTAACAGTCATTTTTATGGAATTTCTATATCTACACATTCACTATTTTTTGTTAGAAAAATTAGTAAAATTTTATAAGCCATTGTGCTGTCCTTTTTTCTACAAAGAAAAATTCATTTAAATTTTTATATCTCTTATCAATCTTGATGATTTATTACAATATAACATATCTAAATAAGATTTATTTTTAAAAATATGAATGTTTTCGAACTTCACGCGTTCATGCTATAATTATGTATTTTCTTCAGAATTTTATAGTGAAATACTAAAATATTCCGGTACAACTGTACAAGGTTTGGTGATCACCAAATTTTATTACTGCGTCGCTTTAATATAATTAATTGTAATATATCATTGGGTAAATTAGTTACAACTTTTTCTATATATATATATAAGCTTCTTAAAACCTACATTTAAGGTTGGGTAACTTGTAAAATTTAATACCTACTATTCTTTTTACTATCAATGTTCTATATTGGGTAAACAACACGTTAGTTTGATCAGTTTCTAATATAGGAAAATATTCTTAATGTTTTCATATAATCTTGGGTAAGTTAACTACAATATTTTTGTATAAATATTTCAAAATTCATATCTAAGGTTGGGTAGCTTATAAACTTTTGTATATTTCGTTTTTTTAATTGTCAATTATTGATGTTACTTTGGCCTGACATCACCCAGTTTGATCAGCTTCTAATAAAACTGATTTTAAATTTTATTAAAACTTTTATTCACAAACTTGTTCTTGCTATTTCAACAAAGTCCATTCCACTATATAAAAATATATAAAATAAATATTCAGATCATAGATAATTGTATACTGTTTACCATTCTTGGTATTCATCAACATCTTGTATAAAGAATGGTTGGCGCCTGTTACACAACACCAGTTTTAGCTCATCATACATATTTGTAGGTAAGTCTCTATGTATTGTACCATCTTAAATATAAATAAAATTGCCTAACCCACAACCCAAAGCTTCCGAGCTAATGATCTAGCGGCAGTCTACTTTTCTTAGTTTGTTATCAATAATTTCGATTCAAATAATATTTTTTTTATTAACACCTTATAGGTAAACAGTTATACACGTAAAATAATAATTATTGATAATCGGCAAAGAACAAGCTACAACAGCACAGTAGTCCTACATGGGCACAGTTAGTAGGTAAGCCTTTAAAGGGCAGAATATTTACTAGTGAAATATTTTTGTCAAACTCCTCTATACGTTTCCTTATATATAAGGAATAAAAACCAGACTATAACCAACAGCTATTCTCCGGACTAATGCCCCGCCGAGCGCTGAATTACAAATTACAAGCCTGGCCGCGTTAAATGCAATAGCTGTGTTTGACACAAAACGCTAAAGTTTCGATTGCAATAAACACCAGCCGAAAGACTTATTCCTAATCAAATGAGCTATATAGAGAACGTTTTAATGACATAGAAGAATTGGAAAACAAAACATTAGCTGCGTTTTGTCATGATTGGAAATGCAACAAATGCTGTAAGGAGAAGGAGTCAAAAATGTTGTTAATGTTTTTCATGGCCTCCTCACAAATATATTAAATTTGTCGAAAATTAACCACTTTTTCTAGAGACAAATGATATCGTTGGGTAGCTAATTTAAGTTGCGATCGAATAATGAAATAATTTACAGAGTGTTCCATTTAAAAAACACAAGTTAGGTGTATATCTCGAAAACTGAGGCATGCATAATTTTCTTCTTATCAGCAACGGATTCTACTCAAGAAAGTTCCCCAAGAATGTGTTACTCGATTTTCGATTCGACATTTGCTAATTGGTCATCCAAAAGTGCCAATTTTCCAAAAACGCTGTGTAGCTCGATAGTCGAAAAATATAGACGCTCGCGGTTTTCGCCATTGTTTGTTTCTCGAAAATCGAACTCAGGACACCTTGGAGATGAGATATATTATATTGGTTTTTGTCTATCTGCTATAGTTGTAGAGAAAACCACAAATCCCATCTAATTTTGTCCACCCTGTATAATATCTGCATAAGAATCTGAATTGTTCTCTGCTGATTCTATAAACTAAAAGTGTTTGTGGTTGTATAGCAACTGCATAATGAACCTAATTGTTTTATAGCAAAACCTGCGGCAGTGTTTATACAATGCTTACAAACACTATATAATGCCTACATAACGAGTAACATAGTTTTATAAAATAACCTGTTACAGTATTTATACCATAGAATATTGGAATATGTATTCTTTAAGATACTTCGCAACAGTCTCTGTGCAAGTATAAGAGCTTCCTAACAGCCGTTATTTATATTCAGTAATAAAACAAATAGTTTTAAAACGCTATTTACCTGGACCTGAAAATTGCCAATAATGTCTTATTAAGCGATTGTTCCTTATCAGAATTATTCTATAATAGCTGTACAGGGTGTAATCATTTTCATGTCATAAAAAAAACTGGTGGTGGGGAACGACTAAACGAACAAAAAAACCTTATATAACATGGGGTCAAAAACCCATAGTTTTAGAAAAAAAATAAACAAAAATTTCGAAAATTTTCAGTAAAATCGTTTGAGAACTGCTGGAATGTTGGGATAGGCTTTTATCTTCGCGTATGTCGGCGCCTCTAACCATCAAATACGCTAATACGGCTCATTCAAAGTGCCGCGTTCCTTTGTTAGAGGCCGCGCGTCGACGAGGACACGAGTTGATAGTCACACTTTTTTATGGCTTTTTAAAATTAGGTAGCCGTTTCTTGTTTTATATGTTACTTTGTTCTTTTGAATTTTGGACCATGTATTTACAGTTAAGATTTATTTTATTGACTTACCGTTCAAGTCGTTAAGTTCTTGATTACGTACAGACTCTACTTGTTCGTTCTTTTTGTGTTTGTTGTGGATTTTGGACCAAGTTTTTATTTTTATTTTCTTTATTGACAACGTTAGTTGATAGATTAGCGTGGTATTTTAATGTGCATAGAAACCATAAAAAATGATCTTAATTTACCAAATGTGTTGAACGGAGTGCGTATGTGCCGAAAAGTGTATTGATGCAGACGGAAGCCATTTCGAACAATTTATGTAAATCAACAAATTTATTGGTAAGTTCTAAATTTACCGAATATTTTAGTTTTCGATACCTGACCGGCAATTCGTTAAATAAATCAGATTTTTTCCTGACTTAAAATACACATAATTGTTTTCTGTTATCGTGTATCTCAGACGTTTAACTCTTTATTTCCCAGTGTCATGCAATAATTATTCATTTTTTAAGCTTTTAACCCAGAACACTCATTTAGGTTACAAATGTTAATAAACCACATTTAAATCTGATAAATTATAAACAACAATACAAGCTCCAATATTTTGTTCTAAATTAAAAAAACACACACGTTAAGAAATGCTGTATTTAACTTCTACGCCCACCATTTGATTTTGAAGTTCTGCAAAAAGAGATAACGAATTACTTACATTTTTATTTGAGGCACTCATCAAAGGTGCCGCCCTCCTTTGCTTCGAACCGCCGCGCCGCGCCGGCAATCTTTGCACTTTTTTATGACAATTTGAAAGTTGTACAATTGAGAACTACTACACGTCCATTGACCCAGAAAGGCAGTGGTTCTCAAATATTTCCTACCCTAATATTCAAATTGTTGACCTAAGTCAGTTTTGTGTGCCCCTAGGGGGAAAAGTCATAAAGATTTTTTGTTTGTCTAATCGGTCCCCATTACCAGTTTTTTTAATGACATGAAACTGATTACACCCTGTATTACTTCCTTAAAGGTTTTATTGTTTCAGCCACCATATTTTTCAAAGACGATCTTGAAAAAATTCACATAAGAAAATTAATATTCTATTTCCACATATCAAACTATTCCACATGTGCTTTTAATTACGTATTATGGTTTAAATAATGAATTTACGGAAATTTAGAAGTTTTATTTATCTAGGAGTAAATAATTTGAAGAACGATTTTTTCATAAATTTTAATTAGTCACTTAATTTCAGGAATATCGATGGCGCATTGTTACTTCATGTGCTATCATAGCATATACGAAGCAAAATTTTAATCGAAAATTAATTTTAAATCAAGTTATCTCATGAAAATTGAAATTTTAATGCACACGTATTTAGTCACAAAATAGATAAATCGCTTGCAATAATTGAATATGTTTCCATATTTTATAACTTCATTATAATACAACTGTAACGAAACGAGAAAGCTTTTAAATTATTCAATCACGAACAGTTATACAGTAATACATCAAGAATAAAAATTTGCCGAAAAATTACTTCATAACTGATGTATCACTGGGTCATAAAAGAGCTGTATTGTTATATAGAGGTGTGTAAACGTACTTCTATTCGACTCTTTACATCTCTATAAGAACTTCTTAAGATACTTTATAGCTGGAGTACTGTTTTTTTGCGACCCTTAAACGATAAATTGGCTTTATAAACCTACGCCTATTCTGGATATATAGTGGTTGTATAGATACTGAGAAAAAGTTCTCAGATCCTATTATAAAGCTTTTACTCTTATACAGTGACGATATAGATGTTCTTATAGCTATTATAAAATAGCACAGCCGCACAAAAAAATGTGATCTGGCTTGAGGACCAGACCAGTTCTTATGTATTTGGACCCGCTGAAACCGAATCCGAAGTCAGAATTGTCAGATTCGCTTGTTTTTCGTCCCTAACCCCAAAAACACCCGAGAACAAAAAAAAGTAGTCTGACCTGCGGACCATATCAGTGTATCTTTATGTATTCTGAGCCGCTGAAACCGAAGTCAGACTTTTCCGATTGGCTCGTTTTTGAGCCCTAACCCCCAAAAAAAAACACTTCGACCCCCAAAAGTTGTCTGGACTGTGGACCATACCAATGTATCCTTAGGTATTTGGACATTCTGAAACCAAATCCGAAGTCAGAATTTTTAGATTCGCTCGTTTTTCACCTCTAACCTCAAGAAACACCCCCAAAACAAAAAAAAAGTGGACCTGACCAGTGTATCTTACCAAATACATAAGAATACACTGCCACTGGTATGGGTCCGCAGGCCAGACCACTTTTTTGGGGGGGTGTTTTTTGGGGGTTAGGGGTAAAAAAAGAAGCAATCTGACAATTCTAGCTTCGGATTCGGTTTCAGCGGGTCCAAATACATAAGGATACTGGTCTGGTCCGCAGGCCAGACAATTTTTTTTTGTGTGTGTGGCTGTGTGGTATTCTTGTTAACAAGAATACCAAAAATAAATCAATGTTCATTTTGCAATGAACATTCAGTTTTTTGAATATGGTTCAAAATTTTGCCCCTTAACGTGAATGCAGTAATTAAATCTTTTTATTAATTCACCATTCACTGTACCTAATAAAGTATTCCGTCGAATAGAATTACATCCATTTCTTATTCTATTTTTTAAATCCTCAATGTTCTGTGGTTGGGTGTTATACACAAATTCCTTAAGGTAACCCCACAAAAAGAAATCCAGCGGATTTAAATCTGGTGATCTAGCTGGCCATCGCACAGGTCCGCTATTGCCTATCCACTGGTTTCCAAAAATCGTGTTTAAATAATTAGTAACAATACGGGCATTATGTGGAGGAGCACCATTTTGATGGAACCAAATACTTCTTCTAACTTGCAGTGGAATTTCTGTTTAAATTATTTTCAAAAAATGTGGCCCTATTAATCTGCCACACGTTGACTTTATATTTTACTTGAAAATTTCTTTCTCGCGTCCATCGAGGATGCCTTTCCCTCTAATAGTGCATATTGTGCCTGTTTACACTACCGCCTTCATTGAATGTCGTCTCGTCGCTCCAAAGAATTTTATAAAGGAAATTGTATCTTTCATTCGGTACGGACATTCGTGCTATAAAATTAAGTCGCCGATCATAATCTCCTTGGCGAAGTTGTTGTATTAAAATCATTTTATAAGTATGATAACTTTTTTCTTTGAGGATTCTTCGACTTCTGTCAGAAGTCGAATATTTGTCCTAGCACTGATTGCTGATATTGAGGTTTGTGGATTTTCATTAACGGCAGCGACAACTTCATTTATATTAATATCATTCCTCGCCGGTTTACTTCTGTTTCTCTTTGGTTTAGTAAATACCTTCTAAGATTGCCAACTAATAATTTTATGGTTTTATGGTCAGGACAGCGTCTACCAGGAAACCGTTGAGAATAGACTGTGCAAGCTTCTCTAGCATTACGTTTACATTCCCCATAAATCAATAAAAATTGAAAACTGAACCATGTCGAATTGTTAGTCAATTGACGAGCGAATTAATGTTCAACAGAAAATAACTACTCTGATTTATTTCAATTTGACATATTAAAACTTTCATGGCTAACTTAGAAAATGTAAAATATTACTAACAACAAATATATTAAATCTGAAATAAATAGTACAGAACAACTTAAAAGTCGAAAGAATAAAATAAAATGATTAAAAGTAAGGAAGTTCATAAAAATGAATCATGATTATAAAAATTAGAAGAGCAACCAAACTTTATTAGTAAGAAATGTGTACTATAGTCCAGTAAACTCTAAGGTGGCGTATGTATGAGTTAGAGGTGGGTAGTACTCGTATGATTCGTATCATTGGTACGAATCCTTGCAGTGGTACGAATGGTACGAATCCCACAAAAATAAAAGATTCGTACATTTCGTATCGCCAATACGATTGATACATTTCGTATCACCGATACGATTGGTACGAATATGGAATTTCGGTACCGGTATTGCGATGATGCCTATACTGGCTGCCCAGTTGTATAAGGTTAAACTTCAAACGGTGGATGGGGACCGCGCGTTTAAACTGGAGATTTCAGATTTTAAAATACTCATAATCTCATAATTGAAAAAATTCCCTGTTTTTATATGTAATATGATGGATACATTCGAAATATTTGATTATTACTATATGATTATATTATCAATGTACCTACTGCAAGGTAGCATTCATTTTATACGCAACGTACTAATTACAAAATCTGTGATGTATTACCCTTCGTTTACTTTTTTGTTATTGTTTTTTGTTTAGTCGACTTGCTACAAATGCACAAATATGTATATAATATGGTTAAATAAACGCTATCTATCTTTTTACTGTCTATGTCTAATGACGACGACGAAATTATTAATGTAATAGAAGGTGCTCGAAGTCCTAAAAGTTTAAACTGTACGGTTAATATAACATTATAATACTCTGGCCCATACTAACACCACATATAATAATATTCTATAATCTATGCTGAACACTGTGGAGTGGAATTGTGGGTACGAATAGTACGAATGGTACGAATCAGTACATGATACTGTTTCGTATCATGGAATTAGTGGTACGAAACATACGAATAGTACGAATGGTACGAATCAGTACATGATACTGTTTAGTATCATGGAATCAGTGATACGAAGTGGTACGAATCGTACGAATCTCTCGATACGAATCTTTTCTTGATACGGATTCATTTGGTACGAATCGTACGAATCTCTCGCTACGAATCTTTTCTTGATACGGATTCATTTGGTACGAATCCTTAAAAAGAGTCGAATCGCCCAACTCTTGTATGAGTTGGTAACACGACGTGTGATGCGCATTAAGCTATCGCAGTGATGAACTAGTTGCGTATGTCTTATTCTCTTAGTTTATATGATGAAGCGACCTTTCGACGCGCTAGCTTAGAGTTTACTCGACTATACATGAAAGTATGCACTTATTAGCAATGGGTTCATCAAGTGATATCACAAAAGAGAAAAAAAAAATTGTTTCCTTTTATTTGTTGTTGCTGTTTTGTTACTTTAAATATTGTTTATGATATGCTTTTTACAAATAAAGCTTAAAATTATCATTTATATTCTTTTCAAATTTATTTTAAGAGAATTCAGTTTGGAGTCGAAAAAAGATTTTTTAATTTTTTTTCTCTAAAACGAAAGAGAATATCGAATATGACGTAATAACATAAATTGCAGCTAATTAAAACCTTTATAAGAAAACATTAACACAGTTCATGTACAGGGCGAGGGAAAAAATATTCAAGGAAATTAATTTTTTTTTCGTAATAATTTTTCCAATTTTTTTTTAAATCACTCTGTATGCATATTTAAAGGCCTTAAAAATATCTACAATATGGTCGTAGCTTAAAAAATAAGGAATTTACGAGTCTGGGGAGTTTTAAGTGGCGGACCCTGTAGACAGAAGAGATTCACTATTGACGCAATCTGTGAAATGTACGGAAACATTATAGAAGCTTTTGAGTAATGTGAACTATGCACTGCAAAATTTTACGACATGTCTAAAGCATTTGATACAGTTAACCATGGTGTTCTAATACAGAAATTGGAATATTATGAGATCAGAGGAAAAGCCTTAAATCTATTTATCTCTTATCTTGCGGACCGTCAACAGTGTGTTAAGTTTAATGATAGAGTATCAAAACTTTCTAGTGTTGATTATGGAGTGCCACAGGGGTCAGTTCTGGGTCCTGTGCTGTTTACAATATACATTAATGATGTATCATTCAATTTTTGCTAAGCAACGAGCTATTCCCGACTAAGGAAGAAGAAGCTGATAATTTAATAAAAAACTGGAAAAGGTGTAATTATCTTACCATAAATAATGGTAAAACAAAAACTCCAAATTTTGCATTGAAAAAAAAGAAAAAATAAATAACGAACCTATTAATCTACTCGGAGTGCATTTGGATAATTCATTAAACTTTCACTTCCAAATTCACAGCTTATCAAAACGGTTGTAGACTTGTATTTATATAATAAGACAACTCAGCAACAAAATTACAGCAGATTGCTTAAGAGTAGCCTATTTTTCCATTTTTCACAGCATAATGACGTACGGAGTGATAGTATGGGGATCATCATGTCATTCGAAAAAAAAGTTATAAGAATAATGACTCAAGTTAACCACCTTGTAAATCCGTTTTTAAAAGTCTCCATATATTAACACTGCCGTCATGTTATATATATGATATATGCTTGTGTCATATTAAAAAAATAAAAAATAACAAAATTACCAAGCAGGAGGACATACATAACCATGACACTAGGACAAAAACAAATTTAAGATTGCCCAAATATAGGCTAAGTAAATCTCTATATCTATCAATAAAATTTTTTAATGTGTTACCTAAAGATTTACAAAGTCTTGATATGAGTGTAAACATGTTTAAGCTAAAAATAAAAAATATCCTTTTACAGAATGCCTTCTACTCATATGAAGAATAACTTGACTATTTTGACTCCTTGCCTAATTTATTGTCTGTCTAATTAGATCATTATATTTAAAGCTATAATTTAGCATTTTTGCATTAACTGTTATATTTTACGTTTTTCCCTCTACTTGAGGTACTAGTTTTTATGGCTACTACTCATTTTATATTGTGTTATCATTACTTTTTTTAACATTTTTTTTAAATTAAGTAGTTAGTTTTTATCTCTAACGTATGCAAACATTATATACATATACAGCATGAATAAAATTCTATTCTATTCTATTCTATTCGATTGTATCAGACACTGAAGCAGCACTAAAGGCATTGGCCTCTACATCATCTAGACTGGTATGGAACTGCAACGAAGAGCATAGGGTTAAACTACTCTGCACTCAAAGAAAATGATAGGTAAATTCAACCAAAAAGAGCATATGAAATCGCGCCTATCTAGTTTCATAGTTCAATCAGAAAAGAATAGTCACACAACTTTATTTGTTTTCGTAAACAAATAGTAGTTTAATAATCATATCTACTTGTAACAAATTAAATAGTACAATGACATTTTTTTATGTTCACTAACCATTTTCAATTTGGTCTATAATTAAATAGTACAACGACTTTGTTTTTTGTTCACCATCTAATTTTCAGGTTGATCTACACTTTATTGTATGATGAAGTTTTTTTGGTTAGCCAAAATTTCAGTATTGAGACATCAGACCACCCAAACCAAAGATTAGAGATCGTTTATAAGATCCATCCAAATATATCGATGATCCCTGAGAGAATTTGAACATTGCAATCATGTTATTAATTTTCTATAAATTCATAAGAGTATAAGATAATGACGATTGATTGATGATTGATTATTGTCAGTGATTTGTATGTGGCGTTATCTGGGAATAATTTCTGTAATAGACTACGTGGTAAGCAAGCAAATTTTATGGTAATTCTTTTAGAACTTCTAGAAGACGACAATAATATTGGTTTGTCTACCAAGTACAATAATACAGCGAACTAATATTAGGTTAGAATTACAATTCGATAATAGTTAAAAATAAAATATACTATTATCTAGTTTAATTTGACAGAATTCAACAAAATAATAGTCAAACGAAAAAAATAATAGTCTTATTCATCTATCACCTCTTGTTTAGTTTAACAAAATTAACGATATTGTTAGTTAACCATTTGTTTTTGTTGAATTTACCCATACTATTTCTTTAAGTGTGGGTACCAGGATATTTAAGAATAGACCACAAAGAAAAATCTGATGAACTTGCTAGACAAGGAGCAGCCGACACAGTCTATGGCCCAGAACCCATGCTGGGTACTACCAAAAGCTCAATCAGAGAGGTTGTCAAAGATTGGGCTCTGAACAAACATAAATACTATTGTAGTAATATTCCAGAGAACCGATATGGGAAAACATTCACTAAATGATCATGTCCAAAACAAACTGAAGGACTGCTTAATAAGAAATATTGCAATCGAGCATTAGAGTAGGTTTTCTAACAGGACACTTTCCTGTCAAGAATCTACTGCATACAATCAGAAAATTCGATGAACTACAGATTATGCGGAATAATAATAGTTATTCAGAAGTGTGTCTCTGTGCGTACCAAATATTAAAAGTTGTATTTTAGGTTCATTAAAAATCAGGCCACGGGCTATTGATATATGACAAATGGAGGATAAGTCCTCGTTAATTTTATTTAAAGCAATAGCAGTCTCATTCAATGAAAAGTTAAAAAAACATCTGAAAATCATCAGTGTATTGATGTGAGCTACGGTGCTTCAAAAATTTAGAAAAATTGGCGAAGTGGAGAAAAGTAGTGGGCCTAGGTTAGGTTAGGTTAGATTAAGTTGATATGTGAGTGGGCTAGTAACAGACCCTCCACCGCGACCATCTGGTCTATTGTGGCTCACTCCTGATTATAGGTCACCCAATAGGTTCAGTTTTTTGATAAAGTCGACTACCTTATTGGGTGAGAGGTTGTCCAGATCCTCTGGCAGCAGTTGCCCTTTGCCAAAAAGTGAGAATCTGGTTCTTTCTGCAGCAGGACAGGTACATAAAATGTGCGCTGCAGTTTCATCCTCCTCCAGACACAGTCGGCATTCAGCGTTGTCCGCTATTCCGAGTCTGTGTAGGTGGTGGTTAAGTCTGCAGTGCCCAGTGTATAGGCCAACTAGAGTTCTTAGGTGTAACCTATTTAACTCTAATAGTTTTTTAGTTCTTGATTTCAAAGGGTATGTGATGAACTCCTTTGAATGAACTAATCCTGGTAGTTCTTGCCAGTACTGGAGGATTTTCCCCTCAGTCCAGGCCAAGATGGTTGTTTTCGAAGTGCTTGCCGATATGCCAAGCACTGGCTCCGGTCCGATAAATTTTGATACCGCACCTTCCCTGGCTAAAGAGTCGGCTACTTCGTTGCCCTTCAAGCCAGAATGGCCCGGTATCCAGACCAGAGTTAGTTTGTTGTATCTGCCCAATCTGGCTAGAGCCTTTTGGCAATTCCAGACCAATTTAGAATTGCAGCGATATGAGCCAAGAGCTTTAAGAGCTGCTTGGCTGTCTGAAAAGATTTTTATTGATCTGTGTCTAGGATGCATCTGCTCAAGCCTCCTTGTACACAGTTCAATGGCATGAACTTCTGCCTGAAAGACGCATAATTACCCAGGCTCGAAGTGATTCTTACCTTTGGGTTGCGACTGTATGCTCCAGCTCCAACTCCCTCAGGGGTTTTGGAGCCGTCTGTAAACCAACAGATGTCCGCTCTTTGTAGGTCAGTTTTGTTCCGATCCCATTCGTCTCTTCCAGGAAAAAGGACGGTTAAAAGGCAGTTCATAGTTGGTCGCGGTAGGCAGGCATCACATCTGAAAGCATTCAGAGGATGCCATGACACTCCATGTCATCTGACAGCCTGTTGCGTTCCATGATGCTAGCCTGCGGCATATTATTTACCGCTTGTTGAAGTCTGTATGTTGCCCACCTGGCCTCTCTCTCCAAGTAGATGTGGAGAGGGGGTAGATCCAGGGGGATTTCCAAAGCTGCTGACGGTGTGGTACTTACCGCACCAGTTAATGCTAGACATACTTGTCTCTGTAGACCAGAGAGTTTGGCTTTGGTCGTTTGTTGTAGCCCTTTCGACCACCAAACTATGGAGGCATACGCTACCATTGGTCTTATGACCGTAACGTATAGCCAGTATATTTGTTGGGGACCTATACCCCAGGTTTTTCCACAAATTCTGCGACATGTCCACAAGGAGAGTCGCGCCTTGCGGATTACCTTTTCCAGATGGGAGTTCCAGTTGAGTGACTTATCTAGTGTAACCCAGGTATTTCACTTCCCCCGCAAATGGAATAGTTTCACCTGCTAAGGAGGGCGGCACTAAATTGTTCAGCCTCCTTTTTCTGGTGAAGGGTACTATTACAGTTTTGTGGGGGTTCACAGTCATCTGCTCCCTCTCACACCAAATATGGACTGTATTTAGCACCTCTTGAAGGGTATCAGAGAGTACCTCTTCAGATTTTCCTCTAACCATAATGACTAGATCGTCCGTATATGCTTGAATCTCGGCTTCCCACAGAGAGAGAATGACCAGCAGATCATCCACAAGCAGTGACCATAAAAGGGGGGAAAGAACCCCGCCTTGTGGACATCCTCTTGCGGCCCTGAATCTGACCGTTTCTCCCTGTAGAGAAGTCGTTATAATTCCGTTTTCAAGCATAGCTTGAATCCAGCCAGTTATAGTTAGCTCAACCCCTCTAGCAGCCGCAGCTGTACATAGGGAGTTGGGAAATGCATTGTTGAATGCTCCTTCGATGTCAAGGAATGCTGCCACCGCAATCTCTTTTTCCTCAAGAGATTGTGTGATTTTCCCGACCAGGTTATTTAGTGCTAGTTCTGTTGATTTTCCGGGTTGATAGGCATACTGGTGAACATTCAGAGGATAGGTGCTCAGGATGTTTCCCCTGATATGTCCATCCAGAACCTTTTCTAGGCCTTTCAACAGAAATGATGTCAGGCTGATGGGTCTTAGCGATTTGGTGTCTGGTTCTGTCCAACCCACTTTTGGTATATATACCAATTTTACCGCCGCCCAACTGGATGGGATATAGTTCCATACCAGACCAGCTCTGTATAGTCTGATGAGGAAAGGTAGCAGTATTTCCAGTCCGTTTTGTAGCAGCGCTGGAAAAATGCCATCCTCACCAGGCGATTTGAATGGTTGAAAAGATTTGATCGCCCATTTAATCGCTGGTGCTGTGATAACCTTTTTGGCCACCAGCCAGTCGTCTTTGTGAGGTCGTTTGGTTCGGCCTCCTGATGGTGGTGGTTGTTGGTTATCCAGGATCGAACTCCCTGGGAAGTGGTTCAGTGTAAGGAGTTCAAGGGTTTCCTTTCCAGATTCAGCAAATGAGCCATCTGGACGTTTTACCATACCAAATTCTCTTGCCGGCTCTCTGGAAATGATCTTGTGGATTCTAGTGCTGCTAGGTAAGTCAGTAATACTCTCGCAGAACCTCCTCCAAGATTCCCTTTTTGCCCTTTTGATTTCTTTATTATAGTCTGTTAGCGCAGATCTATATTGTTCCCAGTTGCCCGAATCTTTAGCTCGATTACAGAGGCGTCGAACTTCTTTTCTCATTTTATCTAATTTTTTGTTCCACCAAGATGCCCCTCTGTTGTGTTTGGACCTAACACACTACCCTGAGGAACGCCCTTTTTGACATCAATTTTATCAGACCGCACACCGTCTATAACCACTATTTGACTTCCGTTACCTAGATAGTTAGAAAACAATTGTACAACAACTTCATCGAGGCCAAAGTATTTCAACTTAGTACACAACATTGAATCCATTGGTCCGCAGAAAGTATAATATCTTCGAGCGAACAAAGACAGACTTGGAAACCATCAACACCTGATCTGCATCACCTGATCAGTAGCAAAGGAGAGAGAGAGAGAGAGAGAGAGTGAATTAGAACAGGGAGAGCATACTAATCTCAGGACGCTGCAATATTCTCGGAGTAATAAATAATAATAATAAAAAAATCAGACTTATTGAATACATAAAGAACCCATTTCCATAAGAATATTCAGATATTCTTTCTCTTGAAAACATTTTTACAATTGTCCATTCGTGCCATATTAAAAAACCGCTGCCCAAGGAATCACTACTTCCACATCCGGATTTTCTATCCAAATCTCACAACGAGAAAATTTTGTATCTGGAAATATTTGTTTATGGAACTTTAATAATATAATATTTGAAATCCTCTACCCCAAAAACCCATAAAACGATACCGCACATCGGTAGTGGGGTGGGGGTGGTGACAGGGGGTGGGAGTGGGGGGTGGATAAAGTAAAAAAATATTTTGAGGTTTCTGGTTCTTGTACACACACTAAATCACATTTTTTTTTCATCTCCTTTAATAATGGGGTGGGGATGGTAATGGGGGTGGCTAATGCCAAAATTTTTTTTGAGACCTTAGCTTCTCTTGTCTATACTAAATATCAATTTTATGAACTCTTACCTGCTTGATTTACCTATTTACTCCAAATTTACCCCCCAACCCTTCGACGGAACAAGATGAACATATAATCTAGTTCTAGATCTCGTTAAAGTACATATGTGTACCAAATTTCAAGTCAATATCTCAAACGGTTCCAGAGTAAACGTGCGCACAAAAAAAAGTTACAGACCGACAGACAGACCGACAGAAATTTTTTTTTCGCTCAAACTTGAAATCTCTACGTTTCATGACATTCTAAGCCTATTTGAACAATACAAATTTTTAAAAAAATGTTTGTCGTTACTATACTTCCACTGGATTTGGAAGTAATTATCCTGACTATGCATTTTTGAGCTATTAACACCCTTTGTATTTTATTGGTAATTTCCTAGGAGACAATATTTTTGTTAGGTGACTGTACGCCAGCCCATAGTAAATATTTAATAGACCCTCTACGTTTAGACACGATTTCATCCGTATTATTGCAAAGCATGTTGAGTTGAGTTTAGTACAAACAAAATCAAAGCGTTTGTTTCACGTTAATTTACTATCTAAGTGTGTTCCTAAGAATTTTGCGGATTCAGAAAGTTCAATATTATAGTGTTTCAAAATTTGAGGATAATGGTTTTCTTATATAGAAATCCAAAGAGTGTAAATACTCTTGAGGTATATCCCAACTCTGATCTGTAAGACTCTAAAATTTAACTGTGTCATTAATCTACATAAAACGATCGGCAGCTTTAATAGTCGGGAGCTTAGGTCGTGGATATCTGATTTGATTAAGTAGCAGTGGGTGCCAGCCAATGTGAAATTGGCAAGGGAAGCTTGGGAAGCACAAAACAAACATAAATGAAGTTGTTTAAAAGCGCTTAATGCATATCTAGCCTATTTAATAATAGTCGGGAATCCAAGCTTCAATTTAAGGCTTAGTTTATTAATATAGTTGTTTAAAATTTCTTGGATTTAATTACTTCGACATCGTGGAAGTGTAACGGCCAAAAAAATTTTTTTCTTTTGTTCTTTTGTTTAAGTTTAGAATGTCATGAAACGTTGAGGTTTTAAGTTTGAACAAAATTTTAAATAACCTGTCTGTCTGTAGGTTTTTTGTGCATACGATTAATCTGGAACGGTATTTGATATTGATTTGAAATTTGGTACATCTAATAATAATAATAATATAATAATAAAGCTTATTGAACCAAGTGTTACAAGATTGATTTAGATACATTAAATTACTTAATTATTGAACAAAGGTACAAGGAAAATAAACATTTAGGTAAACCTCACATAGTTATAAAAACTGGCCGTGAGTGCTATACCGATACTATAAAAAATACTATTTATAATAAAATGACTTAAGTAATAAATTAATTCTATTAAGATTCAACTGTACGAATAAGAGTTATAACTATTAAAATTAAGTATATTCTGATAATTGGATAAGTATATTAAGTATAGCTAGTGCTATAATTTACAAATCTTCTTAATATTTAGAAGGAGATAATACAATTTTAAATTGACCGAAATAACTTAAATAATAAATTAATTCTATTGAAATTCAACAGTACGAATAAGAGTTATATTATAATTAGGTACATTCTGATTATTGGATAAGTATATTAAGTATTACTAAGGCTATAATTTACAATTCTCCTTAATATTTAAAAGTAGATAATATAATTTTCAATTGACCAAAAAGACGCCAGTGTCAATAAATCTGTGTAGTATTTGGAATGGATAAGTTAGAAGCCATTTATTTATTTCGTATTTAAATTTGTTTAAGTTGCAGTTTTTAATTGCTGGTGGTATATTATTATATATTCTAGGAGCTAAATAGATAAAGCTTTTTTGTCCTATCGTTTTTTGGGCCCGAGGTACTGTTATTACATTTTTTTCTTTACTTCTAGTGTGATAGTCAAAGGGGAGAGATAAGGTACTCTGTCTGTTTTTATGTTTTAGGTAATTATATTGGTGTAGTATTAAAGCTTTGCTATATAATTTTCTAATAGTTAATAATTCTAATCCATTATATAACAAATCTGTCGGGTAAACGTAATCTTTTTTAAAAATGATTTAAAAAAATCTTTTTTGCAATTTCTCTAGCGGGTCTAAATTGGTTTTGTTTATGCCACCCCAGGCTAGGATACCGTAGCATAATTGCGACTGTATAAGTCCATAATAAACAGTTTTTAATTGTTTTTCTGTTAATATGTTTTTTAGTTGTTTGAATGTATAGATGAGATACCTTAGTTTCTTACATACATTTTCTATATGTAAGTTCCATTTTAAGTGGCTGTCAAGAATAACACCAAGATACTTTATAGATTTTGCACTTTGAATTTTCAGATCGGTTCCTTCGATGGTGATGTTTGTGAACTGTGGAAGATGGCTTTCATAAGAACAGAATTGTAAATATTTTGTCTTTTCTATATTAATCGTAAGGAGATGATTATCGAACCAGTCTTTTATGGTTTTCAGGTTTTTACTTACGAGTTGCACTAGTATCTCCCAAGATCGTGCAGTGAAAAATATTACAGTGTCATCTGCAAACGATATAGTTAAGCCATCTAATGGTAGGTTAAGCAGGTCGTTTAAGTATATACTAAACAAAATTGGTCCTAGGACCGTGCCCTGCGGAAAACCGTAAAGAACGGTTCTGGGATCACTTAATGTATCACCTACTTTCGCTATTTGGGATCGATTTTCTAAATAACTGGTCAATAGTTCGTGTATTTTACCCCTATAGCCCATGTTCCAAAGTTTCTCTAATATTTTTTTGTGACTTATCGTGTCGAACGCCTTCGCAAGGTCAATAAAAACACAAATGGAAGGGAGGGTTTGGTCAACGGCGTTATATATTTTTCCAACTAATTTTGAAATTGCGTCCTGGGTTGAAGTTCCCTCACGAAAACCAAATTGTTTACTTCATAACAATTTAAATTTGTTTATAAATGATTCCATTCCAGTTTTGATCGCTTTTTCGAAGATTTTTGAAATATGCGTTGTGAGAGATATAGGTCTATAATTTATCGCCTCCAGTTTATCCCCACTTTTATAGATTGGTTTTATAATCGCGGTTTTGAAATGAGAAGGACATATGCCGGTATCAAAAATATTATTAATTAGGTGAGTAATTAATGGAGATATTATGTCAACAATATCTTTGAGGGTTTCCGATTTTATGTTGTCATAGCCGGGAGATTTCTTATTTTTTAAATTTAATATATAGTTTCGAATTTCTCTATCTGAAACTGGTTCTAAAAGGAAGGTATTTTTCTGAATATGACTCTCAAAAGTTCTAAATGGTTTCTTAGTTTTATTTGCCATGTTATACCCCATGTCGGAATAGTGATTATTAAAATGGTTTGCTATTTCTTTTTTGTTTGTAGATATTTCATTATTATGCAACTTGATTTTATTTATTTCTGTTTGCGTATTTTCATTATTTGTAATGCTTTTAACCGTCTGCCAAATTATTTGTGAATTATTATTTGCTGTAACTTGTTTTTGAAAGAATTCCTGTTTGGATTTTTTTATTAAATTATTTAGTTTATTTTTGAATATACGGTATTTCTCTTTTATTGCAATGTCCCCGGGGTTCCTAATGACTTGTTGATAAAGGTTGTCCCTCGTTTTTATTGACTTTACTAACCCTGTCGTAATCCATTCTTTTCGCTCAAATTGTTTCTGCTTCACTTTTACAGTTGACATTGCTATGGCATTTTTTAATGCATTTTCTAAAATTGTACAGGCGTTTTCTACATCACCACACTTATAAAAGAAACCCCAATCTTTTGTTCCTAAAATATTTAGTAATCGTTTTTTATTTATTGTTTCAGTATATAGACTTTCCTTTTTTTTATATGTTATATTTACATTTCGTATGTTTGGAATTGAAACTATAGTACTGTAATGGTCTGAGATATTTGATTGTAGTATAATGGGTACTGGTGTAGTCTGTTTTTTCATTGTTTTTAAGAAAATATGATCTATGCAACTAGAGAGTTGTCCTTGATGTCAGGTAGCTTTGTTAATCAGAGATTTGTATCCATTTTCATATAATGTGTCTAGGTATTCGTATGCATAATTATGTTCCGATAGAATATTTATGTTAAGATCACCAATTATAATGTCGTAGTCAGTATTTCCCAAGTTTTCAATATAATATTTTAGATTTTCTATAATTTCGTTCACATTTGTGGAAGGGAGTCTATATATAAGAGAAATCATAATAGTGTTATGCTGCAGTTTAAGGTTAATTTTTAAAATATTGATGTTGCCTAATGCGACGATTTCAACATTTTGTTCAATATCTTTTTTTATATAGATGACTACTCCATCATTGCGGTTTATTTGATCATTATTGCATTAACAACGGTACCCCGGTATATTAAAATTGTTAAGATTTTCTATTTTGTGTGTTTCCGATAGGCAAATGCAATCGAAATAATTATTAAGATGTGAAAGGTAGACCTGAAGATTGTCGAAATTTTTATATATACTACGTATATTTGTATGGAAAACTGTAAATTGTTTTGGGGTTTAATTAAATTTTTGCATGCATCGATGTCATCTGTACAATGTGTGTCAAGTTGTGAATAACTAAAGTCTCTTAAAAAGGGATTCATGTTTATATAAATTGTATATAGCTAATAGAGTTTTATTTTGTATTTGTCTTTCTTACTTGAAAAATTCGCTAGTTTTTTATTTGATATGATGATACTTGTTTGATTAGGATACTATGGCTTTTAGCGATTTAATCAGGTAAAATGGCTGTTTTTACTTTTTTGTGCATTGTCTTGTTCTCGATGGTTTCCGTGCGGCTGCGGCTGTAGGTGTCTGCAGTGTTGACGAAGAATTGGCCCTTTCACACGTCAATGGATTTTTAGATTTAGTTTCCTTGGCAAATGATGATCCCGGTTCCTCTTCACTTCGTTTTTCTTTTTCTAATGCCTTTAGTTCATCTACAGTATAGCTAGTTTCATCTATGTATAGCAGATTTCTTTTTATTTTTGTTTCCACGCCTTGGTCTCTAGCTTCTTTTAAGTGCTTCCTTAGTATGTTCTGAGCTTCTCGTTCTTCTCTAGTTAGGTCGTTTGATATAGATATAGTGGTACCTTTTAGATTGTGACAATTGGTAAATATTTCCTGTTTCTTGTGTAATGTTACGAACTTAACTGCTATAGGTCTATGTTTATTTTCTGCAATTTTTACTAACCTGTAGCACACATTAATTTCAGATTTTGCCACACTTGTATTGACTTTGGTTTTAAACAATTTGATTACATTGTTGTAGATGTTTTCACCTTCATCTTCCTCGACTCCAAAGGTGATAAGGTTATTTTTCCTGGCTTCTTTTTTTGTCAGCTCCAATTCAGATACTAGATCTTTATTGATGTTTTCTAGCTCTTTTATTTTATTATTTGCCTTAGTTCACTTTGAGGTTATATTTTGCTGATATTGCTCTAATTTTTCGCTTATACTCAACGCTACTTCTGACAACGTTTTTTTAAGCAATTTGTAACATTCTGCGATAGTCAAATTGGTATGTCGTCAATCTACATATTATAACGAGATCTGGTACTAGATTATATTTTGATCTTAGTCCATTGTAGGATTGGGGGTAAATATGGATAAACGAGGCAAGTAAGAGTTCATAAAATTAGTATTTAGTGTATGTACAAGAAGCCAAGATCTCAAAATTGGTTGGCAGCAGCCACTCACCCACATTGCCACCGCCACACCATTATTAAAACGGTGTAAGGAAATAAAATTGTAATTTAGTTTGTGCACAAGATCCAAAGGCCTCTTTTTTTATCAGCCAACCTCGCTACCACCCCCTTTTAATATTGGGGATGATAGTGGTTAACTTGGATAGAAAGAGACCTGGATAGGAAATCTGGATGTGGAAGTAGTGATTTCTTAGGCATCGGTTTCTACTTCGAACAGTGGATTATCATTGGTAATGTCATTTCTTACGGGAAAAATAGGTATTCTTTCACGAAATCTGGTACAAATGCATTGAAGGGTTGTCGAATCCAGTGGAGTACTCAGAAATAAAAAAAGTCGCTAATAAGATTTCTTCATTTTCCACCCCGAAAAAATACCACAGTAGGCCGAGCTTTTATGTTTTATAAAATGTAATACACTTCAAAGATGCACTTTTCAGAGGTCTAGGTTAAAAAAAACTGCTCTAAATCGGACATAAACAAAATTTGTATGGTCTGGCTGCTGGTTTCCGGGTCTTCTTCCGCGTAGACTTGGTTGAGTGCTTGACGTTTCGACCATCTTGTCGTGGTCTTCTTCTGAAGCGAAGTGAGCTCTGCTGGACTGATCTCCTCTATTTTTACAGGTTAACAGGTTATCAGGAGGCGTGTTGCGGATCATTGCTCATGCGGAACATTGACTTCCACGTTATTGGTATTTGTAGTCCGGTGTCACGGTTATAGTTATTCGGATGTTTATTTATTTCAATGGCTTCTCTGTATCTTCTTGGCCAATAATTCTTGGTGTTGGCTAATTTCTTGGTTTTGTCGAATTTTATTAAATGGCCGGTTTCTTCTGAATGTTCGGCAACTGCTGATTTTGTAGAATTTCCCTTCTTTGTATTTCTAATGTGTTCTCTGAGTCTGGTGTTTATACGTCGTTTGGTCTCTCCGATGTAAACTTGTCCGCAGGAACATGGGATTCTATATACTCCTGGTGTTTCTAGTTCTTCTGGACCTTGGTATTTGGGAAAATGTTGTGCCACCTTCCGTTTTACATTATATATTACTTTGACGTCCTTTTTCTCCAAAACTCTTCCGATTCTGTCCGTACATCCTTGTATATACGGTAGGTAAGCTGTTGCCGTGTATTTCTTTTCTTCTTTTTCTACATGGAAGTCAATGTTCCGCATGAGCAATGACCCGCAACATGCCTCCTGATAACCTGTATAAATAGAGGAGCAGTCCAGCAGAGCTCACTTCGATTCAGAAGAAGACCACGACAAGATGGTCGAAACGTCAAGCACTCAACCAAGTCTACTCGGAAGAAGACCCGGAAACCAGCAGCCAGATCACCAGCTCCGCGAAAGCCTTAGCACCAAGATAAAATTTGTATGGGGTTAGTTTCAAGCAAAATGGGACACACTGTATGTACCAAAGTCGTATATTTATAAATAATATACATAAATACGGTGAGTTTTAAATGCGTCATATTAGAAATTGGCATAAGTGCCCATCCCCGGAAGAATTGTAATGGTCGACCAATCTGATGTTTTTATGTTTATAAACATTGACTCATATTATTTACTAAAAACTACTCTAACCGCTCGCTACAATTTTTTAAATAAAAAAAGCATTTTATACTCGAATTAATAATTTTTCTAATAATATAATGTTTATATCTCACCATGTATAAAATAACAACACTAATTAAATGTAATTGCTAATCACTTGTACTTGTGTCTGTATCACTTTCATTACTGTTAACCTCGATGATTATTAGAGGAATATTATCTATAAGTACTTGTAGACCAGGAGCTTGCCGACCACTATTTGTGTGTCATAAGTTTACTCCAAAAATGTGTGAATTGTTGTTAATTTGAGATAGTAGAGCACAGAAATGTCCATGCCTGCCCTTTTTTTGGTATTTTGGTACAGGGGCGTACAGCAGGCCCCCAAATGTGTAAGAAATATGACTTGCGAAAATAAAAACAAACAGCCACAAATAAGTCGTAGGTTTACGCATGGGGGTTGTAGGGTTCTTAACCCCACATCTAATTACACGGGTAACTAGTACACGCGCTAGGAAGCTCCGATACGCTGTCAATTATCGCGAAAGGCAAGACCCTTGCACCAACTTTCAAATATGGCGCACGTATTTTCGCAATCAGCAGGTTGGGTGAGCGTAGCGCCTCCTTGTACCACCCAAAATAAATGGGAGTCTGGATTCATGATTTTTGGGGGTAAATTAAGAAATCCCTTCAATTCCCATGCGTAAACCTATGAGCAACGATTGCTCTGGGAAGGTGCAGGCAGATGTGTGGAAAAAACTGGGGGTTAAATCCTAAGATGACCCTATGGTTATATACTAGGGTCGTTAGACCCATAGTAACCTATGGATCGGTGGTATGGTGGACCAAGATACTGCAGCTGGGAGCAATAAGGCTATTAAGAGGCGTACAAAGGCTTGCTTGCCTGTGCTCCCACGGCTGCTTTGGAGGTCCTTGTAGATCTGCCACCACTACACATTTTCATCCAGGGGAAGCTCGTTCAGTGTTGCACAGACTAATGCAAGGCACAACGCCCATAAGGCGACAACACGGAGCAGAGCACCAAAAGTTATACTCAAAGCTGAAGGCAGACCCCATTATGGGAATGCCCACGGACAGCATGGTCCCAAAGTATAACTTCTATAAAAATTTTCAAATCAAAATACCAGACAGAGAGGACTGGAAGAATGGCCCTCCGATATCAGCACAAACAGTCTGGTATACGGACGGCTCCAAGACAGAACATAGAGTAGGAGCTGGGATTTACGGGATAAGGTCGAAAACGGAAATTCCGATAAGTCTAGGAATACATGCCACAGTATTTCAAGCAGAAGTGACCGCTATACAATGGTGTGCAAAGAAAATAACGAGGCAACGAACTGTCAACCAGTCAATTGCCATTTTTTCCGACAGACAAGCAGCGCTAAAGGCAATCGATTCCATGCCGATCGACTCAAGACTAGTATAGGACTGTATTAACGCCCTTACGGACCTAGTGAGTCAAAATAAAGTGACCATGGCATGGGTACTAGGACATGAGGGATACAGGGGAAATGAGAAGGCTGATGAACTGGCTTGGGAAGATGCATCTAATGCCCTGGTAGGTCCCGAACCCTGTTGTGGCATGGCTAAGCCATGCAAACGATCATCCATTAATAAATTGGTACAGGATAAATCTCTAGAATGGTGGAAGAGTTTCCCACGACAGAGACAGGCTAAAGAGTTCATTAAAGAACGATCGGCCAAATTCACTATGCCAAAATAGAAAGGTCATTAGGTAATAGTGGATCTTCTAACTGGACATTGTAGGCTCTATAGGCATATGAGTCTAATGGGCCTGACAGATGATGCAACATGCAGATTCTGTCAAGACGAAGAGGAAACCTCAGTGCATGTGCTGTGTCATTGAGAGGGCCTAGCCAGACTGAGATTCCAACTACTTGGTGAGGAAAAACCAAGGGCAGATAGCTATACTGAGGAGCCTCTATCAAGGCTATGGAGTCTGGTACAAAGAATAAAGCTGGATAAGGAACTCTAAATGAAGTAGATTAGGAGCGCCACAATAGATCCAAAGAGGTCGCAGTGGCCAAGGCCAAGCAGCCAGCTCCTACCTTCAATTTAATCTAATCTAATCTATGTACCAAAAAAAAAGGGCTAGCATGGACATTTCTGTGCTCTACTACCCCAAATTAACAACAATTCACACGTTTTAGGACTTATGACACAATTAGTGGTCGGCGTGCTCCGGGTCTATTGTCTCTTCACCCACTCCTCGATAATATTTTCCGTGTACATAACTTTTGCCTCCCAAATTTCCGGAGTCCATTTTTCTAAAGCTCGTTGCCACATTTCTATAACTTTTTCATATCCGTAACCCATCTTTTCCCATATGTTGGTTATATGTTTTTGTATCCAAATCATTTCAATCACATTAAAAATGCAATGATAAGAAGATAATCTTAAAACTTCATGACCATGCTCCCTAAGAAGTTCATCAATTACATATTGTTTTTCCTTCCAGTGGAAGTATAGTAACGCAAAAAAAATTTGAAAATTTGTATTGTTCAAATAGGCTTAGAATGTCATGAAACGTCGAGATTCTAAGTTTGAGCAAAAGAAATTTCTGTCTGTAACTTTTTTTGTGCGCACGATTACTTTGGAACCGTTTAAGATATTGACTTGAAACTTGGAAAACATATGTATTTTAATGAGATCTGGAACTAGATTATATTTTGATCTTACTCTGTTGGTTCAGGGTTAAATTGGGGTAAATGGGGATAAATGGGTAAATCAAGCAAGTACGAGTCCATAAAATTGGTAGTTAGTACACATATATAAGAGAAGCTAAGGTCTCAAATTTTTTTTTTACATTTGCCACCCCCTCCTTTGGGGTAGCCAATTTTAAATATTACATTATTAATTTAAGTTCCATAAACAATTATTTCCACATACAATTTTTTTTTTGTTGTGAGTGATTTGGATAGAAAATCTGGCTGTGGAAGTAGTGATTCTTTGGGCAGCGGTTTTTATATTGCCAATTGCAACAGTTCCATTTTTAACATTGCATTATTATAGAAAGTATATTTGAGATTTTTTCCATGAAGTAGAGTGTCGAGGTAGACACTGTGATAAGCAGCGTTGTCCATTATAATCAAAGATGGTTCTTCGAGATTTGAAACAAGGTGCTCCTTCGTCCATTTTGTGAACAAGTCACTGTTCATGTCTCCATGATAATCTGACATTTGTGATTTGGAGGAAAAGACAAACCTGCATTGGCCACAAATCCACGAGTGTTTCCATGGAGAACAACGAACCGTTTTCCATCATACCCTCCAGGTGTTCGGATACCCTTAATGCTGTAGTCTTGCCATGATTTAATTTGTTTTAATACTAACTCTTTGAAAAGGTGAATTTTTACTCTCTTTGTATTCCCTGAAAAATTCATATCTTTTGGCAGCAATATTTGTTTTCTCCATTAAAGCTCGTCTGTTATCATCGTTTTTAAATTTAAATCCCAAATGTAGGAGTGTTTGTAACTACCATAGCTTATGTCAGCAATATATTTAGTACGAAGTTCTTTTTGCAAGATTTTTAATATAACACGCTTTTTTGGAAAAAAAAATTATAAAACACACCTCATACAAACAACCCCCAAATCCAAAGCCAAGGCTGTCCGGAAGGGGGGTTGCATATTCGAAAAAACACAGACATACATTCATACCTCCGGCATTGTCAGTACCGCAACTGGGGCTAGTAGTTCATCACTATGGAGAACCGGGCGAATGGCAGATGGTAAATTGGGGTATTGTATTACCATCCTTTTTTTCTTGTTAATACCCTGTCTAATAGGAGGTATCACGCAAAAATAACAATCGGTAACATGATCTGTAGGTTCTCGCCAGATCATGGGCACAGCAAAGGCCATTGAACGTCCTCTTCCACTTATCCAACTGCAAAGATTGTTCGCACAATTGCTGCAACATATATGAGGTGCCCATTTTTTGTCTTCATCTCCAATTGTACAACCAAAATATAACTGGCACGCCTTCTTAATTTTGGGATTAAAATTACGTTTTTGATGCGTAAAAGTCACTTCACCACAAATATAACAAAAGTTGTTAGGTGTATTTACCCAATCTCGTGGAATATTTTCAAAATAGCACTATTTACTTTCGAAAATGAACGCTTATCATGCACAAGGTACAAATACGACTACCTAAGAATGAATTATATTTTTAGTGACAAATAAAGAGGTAGGTAGTTAGTATGTCTATTTTTCGTAGAATTCTAATTCTACCGGTTATTTGTGATAGGACCGCCCATAAACTAGGGTTTATAAGGGGTCTACACACGATCCAGCGGCAGGGTGCCAGCCTTGTCGGCATGCTTTGAACTCATTCGTAAAAGTGAACTGGTCCGCTGGAATTCCAATTATATTCAAAGCGTACCGACAATGTCGGGTCCCAGTAGCTGGATCGTCTGTAGACCCCTACACTTCCGTTACACTTTATTACCTGTATTGGGAAAACCAGAGCCAATTTGAACTTTTGCTTTTTATATTGTTATTTAGCATGACGAAGTTACTAAGAATTTGCTATTTTTACTTCCAATACATGTAGGCTGTAGAATAGTGAAGTTAGTGTGGAATCAAAGATAACACCCAAGTCCTTGAATTCGGAACATCTGGTAATGGCTTCACTACCTATATTACACGAAAAAGTCATTGAATTAGTTTTCCTTGTGAGGGACACGACATTAAATTTCGATATATCTAACGGTAACATATTAGTATTACACCAATTATTAATTTTTGTGAGATCTTGCTGTAATTTATCACAATCACTTATTGACCTAATCGAGATAAATAGCTTGAGGTCACCGGCATATAGGAGAGCATTAGATGTCTCGGTGTCCTGACAAATATCATTAATGAATAATATGAAGAGTAGGGGTCCAAGAACTGAGCCCTGCGGTACTCCCGATGTTGCCGACACTTGAACAGATGTGAAACCACGACAATGTACATTTAATAGCAAATTAGATAGATGAACAGGAAAAAATGATAAAGTGCATGGTTAGTCCAAAGGTTGATAATTTTTTCATGATCTAGCATATCAGAAGCTTTGGAGAGGTCAGTATAAATTACATCAATCGGACCATCTTGATCAAGTGATATGGCAAGATAATTGGTAATACTTACAAGATTAGTGGTCGTTGATCTACCAGCTAAGAAACCATGCTGATGAACTGATATTTGAGATTTCGTATGAAAAGATAATTTATCACTTAAGATAACCTTAAAAAGCTTGCCAAAGTTACGGAGGATAGATTTATAGTTCTCAATTCTCCGATTAAAGAACTTATATCTAGATACATAACATATCTTTTCACTATATACCTTGTTTGCTCCTAATATAGTCACATTATATGTCCATTAAAAAGAATAGATGAAGATCACATCTCATAGGCAACAGTGGCGTTGTGTGTGTAGAAAATGTGTAGAATTGTAAATATTTTCATTAAAATGAATTATTGCAATTCCTGCATTACCGGCTCTTTATACAACGTGATGTAGGCATACGATATTACAGTAAGATAATACAGTAAGATAAATATGTATTAAAAGGATATTAAAATTTAATTGCTATTCACTTTATAACTGTAAACTGAACTTCATCATGTTACGACTATGGAACGATCGATTTTCTTCTTTTCTAAACTGCTTTCTGCAAACGGCACAGCACTTCAACATTTTGTACTAAATATATTGTCACTAAACTATGTAAATATGAATAGAGAATATTATTTAGGTATTAAGCAAATCACAACTTAAAATAAAAAGACTTCTTCATGACATTTTGATCGAAAAACATGAAAAACACTTATTAACATTAATGGCGGACACTGTCAAAAGTGTCAAACTAAGATTATGATAATCGAACTGAATCGATCGTGCCCGAATCGGCCGCGAATAGATCGACTAGCCAATCAAGAACTTATGGGAAGAAGTGCCTTAGATTGTAACTATCTCAGCAACATACAAATCTGTACAATTATATATCTAGATATAAGTTCTTTAATCGGAGTCTCAGTTGCATTCTTGTCACCTTTTTTGAATATAGGACAAATTTGAGGTAATCTTTCTGTTTGAAGAGCTAGATTCAAGATGGTAATCAGCGGTAAAGCGAAGACACTGGCGCAGTCTCTTAGTAGAAAAGATGGAATTCCATCAAGACCAGTAGTTAATTTGTTTTTAGATCTCTTTAAGGCTATGAGAACTTCTTCCATTTTGATAATTGGAGTATTAAGTTGTAGCTTGTAGCATATCGAAAGTGTCATCCTGATCTGCTTTAACATAATTAGATGATATAAGAGCAGACTGAAAGTAACTAGCAAACGCATTGACTGTGCTTTGAGGATCATTAAGCTGGCTGTTGTAGGAAAATTGAAGAGTTGTCGGTGAATTACGCATGTTATTAAGAAAAGACCAAAAACAAGTAGGATTAGATTTAATTTGCTATTCCGAACTTTTGACATATTTTTTATGTGCAGAGTCAAGATCTCTTTTGATTTTGGAGCGTAATAACTTAAATTGATGCAGATATTGTACTTCCCCCTTCTCTTTATATAAGTGCCATAAACGAGATTTTTATTTAATATCACTAGAGATAGATACTTCTGCTGAACCATGGTGGATATAAAGTGTTTCGGGGTTGCTTTGGGAACACTTTCTGCAAAAACAGCATTTAATACCTCATAAAACTGTAAACAGGTATCGTTTACATTTTTATAATTAGTCAAAAAAGACCAGTCAATGCTACTCAAGTCGTGGTACAATTTATTAAAATCCGATTTTCTGAAGTTAAACGATGAGTAATTATGATTATTACATTTCTTATAGCTAGAATTTAGCTTAAAGCACAGATCTAAATTATCAACCAAAGGTGGATGATGAGAATCCTCTGAAAACAAGTAATTATCAGATTTCCGAATATGAATATTGAATCTACTAAGGACTAAGTCTAAGTCTGTTATAATTTAATATTTCATTATATTGTTTAAGATCCAAGAATTAGCAAAAATTAGTTATTGAGCCAATATACCGATCCATAATAACGTTAATGGACTTGTAAGTTACGTAGGTTGGAATATTAAAATCACCAATCTCTTCAGTGAGAAAATATGTGGCAAGTGAGTCCAAAACCTTCTAGCATGATCATACTGATACTTTATCAGTATAAAGAAGGAATGGTTAGTCTCTTGTTTTTCGTACTGAATGTTAGACATAGTAAGTGTATGAAAGAATTTGGCAAGTCGTTTCGTATGGAGAACTTCTTGTTGATATATTAGCATGGTCGGACTTAGACCAGTGGTATATGAAAAAAACGAATGGTTTCTTTAAAAGTTATCTGCTGAATACGCAAAATAATATTTTTTAACAATAATGTAAGCAGAAATAAAAGATATTTATTGTTAAATGTTAAATAATGTCACATATGTAGTATATTCCATGATATTTAACAATATTAACTCGGTACTTTGTACGTGAGTTTTAACTCCATTAAACCAGCTGCATTTTTCGCTGAGTTCATATTTATAGTTTAAAATATAGAAATAGAATTAAAATCCCCGGGACAGTAATGTATAGTTTAATGAAACAATTCAATTACAAACGTTAATTGTACATATTTAATACAAGCAGTTAATTGAATTTCCTTTAATTTAAATTAAATTAAATTTAAATTAATTTATTTCGAAAAATAACATGAATTTATACACATCAGAATAACATATTCCAGTGAACTTTGAACCACTGAACACGAATTTGAGGTCCAAATTGCGAAATCTCACACTATTTTTCTTAAATCGCTAAAAATATCATCGACATTTTTTGTAATTTGTCCAAAATAAGAAATATCCGAAGGTTTAAAGGTCTCAACAAATGTCATGTGTATTTCTTTTTAATCGACTTCATACATGGTGTCTACGGTATATGTACAAATATTTTGCTCAAAAGAAGTAAAAAATCCTCATAAACTTTTTCATAACTCAAACCTATTTTTTTATTTAAAATTAATTAGAACTAGGCAATGTTGTCAGTTTAGACAGTACAACTATAAACAAAAGACGGAAGAGATTTGGATATCGCACTCACTTGTCGTGTCACTAACATGGGTTTTACAGTGTTGCAAGACTGTCATTTAAAAATAATAAAACAGTTTTACTTTTACCTTGTTTAATCAGTTTTGAAATGAAAACACTAACTGACATTTAATATTAATTTGTTCATTGCCATTAGGGATTGCAATACCGGTTAACCGGTTAACCGGTTATCAGGACAAAAAACACATGATGATAATTACCGGTTATTTTAATTTTTTACCGGTTATTTCGGTAAATTCTTAACTTACAATATGTCACGTATTCAACGTTTCTATTTATGTGACTAGTATTCACTAAATACATAGTGACTGTTCCAACACTGAGCACTTTTAACAATAAATAAATAATAAATAAATAATATTATCAACAGACTTGAATCTGTACAAAACAAATTTGTCCGATTTATGTGCTATAAACTGAGCATGAGGGGTATATTCTTAACCTGTGAGGAAGCAAAATCATATTTGGGAATTACTTCCTTATATAGCAGGCGCTATGTTCAGTCCGGTGAATAGAATAAGTTCAACAGTCAACAAATACTGCACTGAACTTGACTTATTGAGAAAATCTCTTGGTGGTTTTAAAAACCAGGCTAAACGCGCTATACCGCAGTAATTGTCGTTAATCAGTTTTTAATCTTATCTTTGTATTTCGCATTTTCTCTTCATGTTTATTTTAGTTGTCAAGTTTTTAGGATTAGTATCACAATATGTAAATGTATTTATACGTAAATAAATAAATAAATAAATAAATAAATAAAATCCACACACCAAGCCCTATGAAATACAAGAGAGACATTGACAATATCTTGCGACAGGAAATTGAATATTTCGCTGCCGCAAATATCCGTGGAATACATTTAGAAGTATGTTATTACCAATTTTTTTTAACTTATCGACCAACCAATATCGATTGGGGAAGGGCATCTGTAGGGTACTAGCCTACATACTGATACCATCACCATGGATAATATATAATAACAAAACAATTTATTACAAAAATTTATATTTTCAAATTTGAATACAAATATTTCTTTAAAAAGTTTATCTTTATTAATATAGCAACTATAGTGCTATATATTGGTGACCCCGAACGTCTTCACGCATTGTATACCTCCGGAGAGTTAAAGACAGTTGTCAAAAATTAATTATGAAGGCTGAAGTTTAATAACTTTTGACAGTGTTGTTAAATAGTTATGCCGAAAGTAACCTCCCATGGACATTCTATACAGCTTTTCCAGTCGCGACAACAATATGGGGCCGAACCAAACTGCTCGTGCTGCTGACTGCTGATGACGGACGACGTCCATAACGAAGACAGCCAGCTAAAGGTCGACCGTTCCATAGATATCTTCGCTAGACACGGATTCCTCAGTCTCTCCATGAAGATAGTACCAAGATACGAATCATACTAGATTTTCAGAAGACTTGTTATTTTCTTTCTTTCTTTCTTTCTTACTCAATTATGTACATGTATAGGTAAGTACTCTGCTATATGACTCCCTGCAATGTAAAACCAGCTTATCAAGTGTATAAATTTATTAATTATTCACTATTTTAATTGTTTCGCCAGCTTTTCTTTAGCCAAAGCTGCTATAGCTGGTGCGACATCTTTTTAGAGAAGCTCAATCCAATTATGATTGCAAACTCATTCCCTATTTTAATTGTCCCACCAGCTTTTCTTTAGCCAAAGCTGCTATAGCTGGTGCGACATCTTTTAGAGAAGCTCAATCCAATTATGATTGCAAACTCATTTCCTATTTTAATTGTCCCGCCAGCTTTTCTTTAGCCAAAGCTGCTATAGCTGGTGCGGCATCTTTGAAAGACGCTCAATCCAAATATGATTGCAAACTTTCATTCACTTAGCACAAGCTTGCTACTTTATTTCAATTTATCAATAACATATAACATACATTAAGGATAATGTTATTTCAAAAATAAATGTCCTTGTTTTACGTTAATTTGTCATCTATCAATCAAAACTGACTTTTCTTTTATAAAATGTCATCTTAAATATTGATACCTTGGTAAGTTGGTTTATTTGTTGTAGGAGGGGAGTATATGTAGGGTACTAGCCTACATACTGATACCATCACCATGGATAATATATAATAACAAAACAATTTATTACAAAAATTTATATTTTCAAATTTGAATACAAATATTTCTTTAAAAAGTTTATCTTTATTAATATAGCAACTATAGTGCTACAGCATCTAGCAGCTGATGGTATTCTATGCACAAATATCAGACGACTAACAGATATAGCTTTGAAAAACTAACCCTTTTAACCGTCTATTTTAAAAAAATATTGTATTTTTAGATTAGGTATTCAGTAAATGTGCTATTTGAGTTTATGTTTATAATTTTTGTTATTTAAGTTGATATTTTTGTTATTTACAGAATAATTATTTATTTAAATTTATTTAATTTATATTTTTTCCTTTTGATAAAAAACCTTTTGTTTGTTCATTATATTAAATATACGTATATAAAAATGTTTTTTGTTAAAGTTAGATAATTTTGTACATCAAAAAAGGCAATTGCCATTTTCGCCACCCTAATCATTCATTTTAAAAATTACCGGTAAATACCGGTTAACCGGTTATTTACATTTTTATTTACCGATTTACCGGTTATTAAAACTTCCGGTAAATTGCAATTCCTAATTGCCATTTTAGCAATTTTTCACAAATCACAATTATTCCATAGGTTTTAATGAAAAAATGGCACTAATCTCAGTAATTTACTGTCAGCAGAAAATGTATTTTAACGATGAGTATAAAAATTAGAATTTGTTAATTTTTTAAGAAAATCTCTTTAACCACTGCAACAATTAAATAGCGATTTATTAATTTTCAATAAGCAATTAATTAATCACCTCGTTCATTACACTGTTTTATTATTATACTATAAATTTACTTTATCGAACTCATTGGCAACACTGAATGATTGGTAAGCGGCAGCATAGCCTACGGTTAAACAACGAAGTATAGCCGACAGTGGAGAATGCCTTATGAAAGAGACACCGGCGGTTTTTTTTTCAGTTGTTTTACGTCTTATTGTCTTTACAATAATAATAAAATAAAATTACAAATTTAAAAACCCCCGACACAAAAATATCGACTAAATAACTAACATAAAAAAATAAATTAACACAACTTTAAAAAAATTATAAAACAATTTTGATTCCATATACGTACTCTTATGATTTATTTAAATCCAGCTTACATTTTCTTTATGTCCTCGAGATTTGCTTTCTTATACGCATGAATATATCGGGAGCTGCTGTTTTGAATATAACTATTTAGTAGTTCGTCTTTACAGCAGCCCCCGACATATTCATGCGTATAAGAAAGCAAATCTCGAGGACATAAAGAAAATGTAAGCTGGATTTAAATAAATCATAAGAGTTCGTATATTGAATCAAAATTATTTCATAAATTTTAAAGTTGTGTTAATTTATTTTTTTTATATTAGTTATTTAGTCGATATTTTTGTGTCGGGTTTTTTTTTTTAAATTTGTAATTTTATTTTATTTTATTCTTTTTAAACTAAACATATTCATACAACATAGCGTATTATTATATCACGAGTCCCACATAGAACTTTTTAACCTTTAAGCCGACGCGGTCCAATTTTGTATTCTACTAGTCGCACACGGTCTACAAGACCGGTTCTATTATAAATATAGTTATGTGTTATATTTAATTTTAATAAAAACTGCCGAACCTCTTCCCTTAAGAAGAGTAGGGATCTTTTACTTGCCTAACATTTAATAGACAAGGGACCGCCTGCTTTACATCCCCTCCGAAGGATGGTATATCCACTACGTAATACTCGTCTGAAATTACGTAACTTCCGCGTATACACTGATATACAAGCCGCTAGAAGGTGGGAGGAGAACGCTGTATTTCCCAAGATAGGTGGGTCACCCATCCAAGTACTAACCGCGCTCGACGTTGCTTCAACGGAATATCGACTGATATTCACATTGAAGTCGCCTCTACGCTCGCCCCAAATGGATACTTGCAAAGGAGGATCATTTGGCCACTTATTGTCTTTTCCAGAATGCATCACGAGGAGGCGATCCTTTTTACATTCCGAGTTTTTCTAATCACTTTGGTAAGTACCTATTTTGTTAATATTAGGTGCTGTGTATGACGTTCCACCCCCTGAATATGGTGTGAATAGGGGTAGTTTTTACCCTTTTGTTATCTCTATTGAATCGATACCTAATAGTAATCATTAAATAAATATAATTTTCATATTCAACATAAGCTATTAGTCAAAGCAATTTTAGGGGTTGCTTTTATGTTTTTAGGGGTGAAATAGAATTTCCCCTAGCCTTTTGATACCATGTATTTTTATTAATTTTGAGCCTTTTCCAACCATTTTCTCTGGATCTTATTCGTTCCACGCTGGGGGCCAAAAATCAGCTATTTTTAATATTGTCCTTTAATTCGTTATCTAGCTCTCAGTTTGGCTTCCTTAGCCCCATCACTGCGGGAACCGTTTAAACACGGAAATAAAAGTCAGGTCTGTATATCGGGAACCGGCTAATTACGCGAGGATGGAGGCACACTTAAATGCGGGAACTGATCGAATCAGTTCAGTTCAGTAAAAATAGAAGAAGTAAGAGATGCTATTTTGCAATTATCTGATAAAAAATCAACTGGATAAGGTTCCTGTCAAATCAGTAAAAGACTGTGTACACGAATTTGCACTGTGTTTTACGTACATCATTAACAAGTCAATTTTGACGGGTAAATTCTCAAATAGGTTACAAAAGACATTAATTATACCTGTATTTAAAAAAGGAAATGAGGAGGAAATGAACAATTATAGACCCATCTCACTTTTAAGTGTTTTTTCTAAGATAATTGAAAAAGTAATCGCAAATAGAATTCTTTCATTCAAGGACGGATCTGGACCTTGAGCTTGGGGCGGGGGGTAACATAGCCGTGTGTTGAAAATAACAAAAAATGTTTTTCCTCGAAAATTGAAATTGATGAGCGGGGGGTGGGCAATTATCATAAATTCGCGCTTGGTTTCATTTCTAAATGAAAAATCTATTAACATCGTCTCAACATGGCTTTAGAAGTAAATTTTCTACAGAAACCGCTGCAAATGAACTAATTCAAAATGTATATGAGGAAATAGATGCCAACAATTATGTAATGCGAGTTTTCTTTGATCTTTCAAATGCTTTTGACACTTTAGATTTGTCTTTTGTTTCATACAAATTAAATATGCTAGGTATTAGAGACAATCTAAATAAGTGGATTATATCATATCTCACTGATAGGAAAATTAAAATCAAAATAGAAAACTCTCTTTCATATGAACATGAGCTAAATATTGGAACACCTCAGGGTAGTGTGCTGGGTCCTCTGATATTCCTGGTATAAGTAAATGATCTACCACACTATATAAACTCTGCAAATGTCTACATGTATGAGGACGACACATCTTTTATAATTACCACAAAAACTCCTGAACAACTAGTGAAAAATATGAACGATCCTTTACATTTGTTCAGTGATTAATGTTTTAGAAATAGGCTTATAATAAATTATGGTAAAACAGTTTGCATTCATTTTACTACAAAACAAAAAAGAACGGAGTATAATTTTAATATAAATTTACGTAGTCATTCTGTATCGCTTCAACCAGAAATAAAGTCCCTGGGAACTATAATTGATTCGAATCTCAGCTTTATAAGTCAAGTGAAACATTTATGTAAAAAAATGGGACAATCCTGTTTCGCTATAACAAATTTAAAAAATAATTTGGACAAAAAGTCGCTCCTAAATGTCTATATGCCTTAGTATACTCTCAAATTTCCTATAACATAATTTCATATGGAAACAGTACAGACATGCAAAGATAATTTATAATGTAAAAAAGAGTCATAAGATTAATATTTAATTTAGGTGATATAGAATCATGTAGAGATACCTTTAAAAGAGAAAAAATATTGACTGTGGCATCTATATATCTCTATAAATTGTTAATTTACAAATATATAAATAAAAATAAATTAAAAACTTACAATCACTGTTATCAAACTCGCAACAAAGACGAGATATACATAAGTAGATACAGGGTGTAATCAGTTTCATGTCATTAAAAAAAACTGGTAATGGGGACCGACTAGACAAACAAAAAACCTTTATGACTTTTCCCCTAGGGGCACTTTGAAAAAACTGACCTAGGTCAACAATTTAAAAATTATGGTAGGAAACATTTGAGAACCACTGCCTTTGTGGGTCAATGGACGTGAACTAGGTATAATTCTACTTCTTTTAAATTTTCATAAAAAAGTGCAAAGATTACCGACCGACCCGTCGCCGGCCCGCGGTTCAAAGCAAAGAATGGCGGTACCTTTGATGAGCGCCTCAACCGAACCAATTATAAAAATGTAAATAATTCGTTATCTCTTTTTGCAGAATTGCAAGCAATTCATAGGCGTAGAAGAGGTTTAAACACAGCATTTCTGTACATGTGTGTTTTTTTAATTTAGAACAAAACATTAGAGCTTTTATTGTTGCTTATAATTTATCAGATTTAAATGTGATTTATTAACATTTGTAACCTAAATGAGTGTTCTGGGTTAAGTTTAAAAAACGAGTAATTATTTCATGACATTGGGAAATAAAGAGTTAGACGTCTGAGATACGATAACAGAAAATAATTATGTGTATTTTAAGTTAGAAAAAAATCTGATTTATTTATTGAATTGCCAATCAGGTATCGAAAACTAAAATATTCAATAAATCTAGAACTTACCAATAAATTATTTTTGATTTACATAAATTGTTCGAAATGACCTCCGTCTGCATCAGTACACTTTTCGGCACGTCGAACTAAGGACATACGCACTCCGTTCAACACATTTGGTAAATTAGGTTTACGGTTTCTATGTACATTAAAATACGTTGCTGCAATTGTTCCAAAGTGTCAATTAGATCACGGCAAACCAGAGATTTGGCCCCAAAAATAAAAATCCATCGGATTTAAGTCGGGTGACCTAGCAGGTCATGGTACTGGTCCGCCCCGCCCAATCCATCGTTGAGGAATTTCCACATTTTTCTACGCCTTGCCAAAGGTACATCTCCCAACAAATTTGGCAATGTTTGTTGTAAAAAGTTTAAGTATACATCACCATTTAATCTAGCAGGTAATTCTATAGGTCCAATTATTTCATTACCGCAAATTCCTGCCCACAAATTAACGCTGAACCGTTGTTGAAAATGCGCCCTTCTTATTACATGTGGGTTTTCATCTGCCCAATAGTGCATATTTTCAAAATTAAACACTCCACTCCTGGTAAAACACGACTCATCGGAGAAACAGAGAAAGTTTAAAAAATCCTCATTTGCCGCGTGTTTTCTCAAAATCCACCTACAAAATTCCATTCGCCCTGCATAATCTTGGGGTTCTAGAGCTTGTACACGTTGATAGTGATGTGGGTGTAAGTTCATATCTCTTAAAGTCCTCCACACCACAAAATGGGATACTCCCACACGGTTCGCGATATCACGGGTGCTTAAAGTTGGATCCTCTTCTACGAGTTCCAAAACTTGAACCTCCGCTTCAATTACCCTGTCTTCGCGTTGTGGACCTCTTTCTCCTCCACGTCCATCGAGACGACCTGTTTCCTGAAGACGCTGAGCAATCCTTACAAATGTACGTGCACAAGGATGACGTCGATTAGGGAATCTTAAACGATAAAGCTGTTCCCCAGCTGCTGCATTTCCACGACATTCTCCATACATCAAGTGCATATCCGCGAGCTCTGGGAAAGTGCAATCTCCTATAGCGTGCAAAATCTGCGTTTTAAAATACCACACTAAACTATCAACTAACGTTGTCAATAAAGAAAATAAAAATAAAAACTTGGTCCAAAATCCAAAAAGTAACACAAAAAGAACGAACAAGTAGTGTGTAGGTAATCAAGAACTTAACGACTTGAACGGGAAGTCAATAAAATAAATCTTAACTGTAAATACGTGGCCTAAAATTCAAAAAGAACGAAAACAACGAACGGGTTCGACGTGTGTACTTAACAAAGTGTCCACAGAAACTAAAATATTGCACAAGAGGGAGTATAGTTTTCTTCAGATCTACTAAGCACTCAGAAAACGCCGACGTCTTTCACTTTTACCGCAACGCTAAAGACCTTAAGGGGTTTACAGATGATCCAGCCAACCAGCCAACTGTCCTTCTCGGTACACATTGAAAATTGCCATAATAACTCTCATAAAAGTGAACTGGTCTGCTGGAATTCCAGGTCCTCAAAGCGTACCGACAATCGAGCAGACCAGGTCAATCCAGTAGACCAGCTCACTTTTACGAGTTCGCATGGCAATCTTCAAAGTGTACCGAGAAGGTCGGTTGATCTGCTCTCTGCCGCTGGGTCGTGTGTAGATCTCTTTACCTTTTCTACTTTTAAAAAGTGTGATTATCAACTTGTATCCTCGGCCGACGCGCGGTCTCTAACAAAGGAGCGCGATACTTTGAAAAAGCTGTATTAGCGTATTTGATGGTTAGAGGTGCCGACATACGCGAAAATAAAAGCCTATCCCAACATTCCAGCAGTTTTCAAACAATTTTACTGAAAATTTGCGAACTTTTTGTTTATTGTTTTTTCTAAAACTATGGGTTTTAGACACCATGTTATATAAGGTTTTTTTTTGTTCTTTTAGTCGTTCCTCACCCCCAGCTTTTGAAAAAGATTACACCCTGTATAACCTTTCTCTATATAAGAATTCTCCATTATGTGCAGGTAGTTATTTATTCAATAAATTGCCCGCAGATATAAAAAATTGCATGCCAATAAAAAAGTTCAAACAAAAATTAATAACGTTTCTAGTCGATAATTGCTTTTATTCCGTGGAAGAGTTTTTGGAACTCTAAATTACTGCAGTGCTTGTTTTTATATAGTTTTACTTGAAATGTGTTGTAATGTTTTTATTTGAAATTTTAATGCATTAAATTAATTAAAGTTAGGTAATTTAAATTATATTTGTCCATATTTTTATGTTATCTTGTTTTTAGAATTAACACCATGACAATATCTATACTTGTATAAATAAGTCACATCTATCTATTACAATATTTACATGTAACATTTTGAATGCAATTAAAGCGCACTAATGCTGGAAACGTACACATCCGCGAACATGATTTATATGTTAGTTGCGGGAGACGTACAAATCCGCAAAGCCTTACGGAGGCCGCACTACGCAAGCACTACTGTAAAACGGGAGCCGCAGTGAAAGGGTTAAGAATTCATCCACAGATGATGCAATATCAGACGTAATATGCAATATTCATAAAAAATTTAATAGTAATAAAAAAGTAGTGGGAGTTTTTTTAGATTTGAAAAAGCTTTCGACACGGTATTGCATAAAATTTTATTGAATAAAATGGAAAAATAAGTATTGGAGGTAAAGCGCATGATCTTTTTTTCTCATATCTACAAAATAGGGCCCAATATACTAAAATGCATAATGAAACAAGCTAAAAACGTACTCTTCGCCAATTTACTCAGCTTTTTATATATAATTGTTACACATTCTATAGGATACTCTTCGCAGTTTTCTTGTAAATAATGTTAGTTTTTGGACATCTTAAATTTTGTGATACCATCTTTGTTGTGAAAAAAATTATTATTTAATAACTTACTGGATACTTCACAATACTATTATTTACTTAAATGCACTTTACTGACTACAAATAACAATGTTTACCACTTTGTACTCTTAACCTCACTTGTCAATCAAACTTAAAAACTACTTCTATACTTTCTGAACTACCCGCCGAGAATGCGGTCTTTTATACCTAAAAATGACAGATCTCGCTTTGTGATGACGCCACCATTCTCTAGATAATTCCAGATGTCATCACTCTAGAACTACTACTGGTAGGTTCTTTCTCGAGTAGGTGCAAATACATCTGAATTAATTGAAGGGGTTGCAACACATCACACTGCCCCCTCCTTAAGCCTGAACGTCCCGGTCAGGCAATTTGGAGTCATCGGTGTATTTTGCCAGTCTATCCAAATGTACGATCTTCATCTTGGACTTTTTGCTTCGTTGAATCCGATAAACGACATCATTAATTCGGGTAATAACAGTATACGGTCCATCCCAAGGGGGTTGAAGTTTTGGAGATCTCCATTCCTTCCGACGTGGGTTGTACAACCAAACCAGATCTCCCACCTTGAATCCCCCTGTACTGGCATACTGATCATAACGAGCCTTCAATCGGTTACTAGTTTTGTTCATCTGCTCTCGGTCATTCTTCGGTTATTCTCTACTTCCATTTCTGTAGTTGCTCACGGAAAATGGTTCCCCACGGGCAGCACAATTTTTGCACTTGCGACACCAGGCCTCCACATCCTGGCGACTATTAACCCAATAGAACTGTTCCCGTGCTCTACTCAATGTCTTGTTTATGCCGAAGTGTCTGCTGGATGTTTCATTATGTGCTTCCTGGAGTACTTCAGGTACACGACACCTGGGAATCGCTAGACGCATGGCAACCTGCTTCCCATCTGGGCTTTCCCATGCTCTCCTCAAAAGCCCATCTACGACCATAAGTGAATCCCATTGTGACCATAAAGCCTTCAGCCCCACTTCTTTGTTGAAAACGTCCTCCCATACTGGACGCTTTCCCTTTTCTTTTGCTCTTAACATGGGTCCGGTTTCTACATCACGCAATTGCTCCTCCCTCAGAGTTTTCTTTGACCAACTGTCTGGAAGATCAACCTTGACAGTGTTGACTTCAACCATGCTCGGCAATTTTCTCACCTGAGGGTAGCGCTTGCAATCTTCTTTGTCTGGTTTTCTGGATAATGCAGGAGTCTTGACTGCCTGCGTTGTCAATAGCCTTGTTCTCTGACATTGGTCGTTCACTTTTGACAGAACAATTTGTTCGTTCCCAATCCTTAAGACTCGCTTTCCTACATCAACAATAAATCCATACTGTTCCATAATGTCCAGTCCCAAAACGAAGTCATCCGTGATGTCAGCCACGATGACCCTGTGGTCGAACCTTAAACGTCCAATCTGCAAACCCAGGTCTACTTCTCCATGAACCGTAGCCCTGTCCCCCGTAGCCGTCCGGATGATCACTTCATTTTGCCTCTTGGTAATCTTTATACCCGATATAAATCCTGGCCTTACTATTGATGACGTAGTATCTGTGTCGATGGTAAACAAACATTTTCTTCCATTCACATAGCCTTGTAACAGCAGACTATTCGAAATTTCTCGAAGCTGGGAAATCTTTATTTCTCTGGGGTCACTGCATTCCCTAGCCAGAATAACCCCCCTGGTGTAGTTTTCCTGCTTCTTTTCAAGATTCGCAGCATTTATTCGATTCTCCGAGTTCTGCTGTTGACAGTCTCGTTTCATATGTCCTACCTTGCCGCAGTTGTAACATTTAATACCACCACTCGGCTTTCCTTTATTTTGTTGTTTTTTCTGCTTTCCGAGGTCATCCAGTTTATCGAATAATTTGGTAAACATTTTCTGCATCTCGGTCAACATAGGGTTCTGGTTCATTTCTGGTTGTGATTCTTCGAGAGTCATAACTCGCACTCTCGACCTTGGAGTATCTCTGTAGGCGGCTTCTACTTCAAGTGCGCGCACCAAAGCTTCGCTACTAATTTGGTGTCTCGTCAGCCTCAGAACTCGCCTGACCTCTTCGGCCCTTATACCATCTAAAAAGGCCCCACGGCTAATTGTTCCTGGAATTCTTTAGGTGCACTCGGATACGCCAGGTGTGCCAATCTCTCTATCGCAGCTTCGAATCCTTGTAAACTTTCCCCAGCTTTTTGCATCCGGGATTTCAGCTGAGCCTGGTATAATTGGGCCAGGTGTTGATCGCCATACCTCAAGTCTAACGCAGCTTCCAAGACTTTGAAGTCCCTTTGTTTCTCAACTGGGATGGTTTGGAGTAACTCTGAAGCTTGGCCCCTTAGCGCTAGAACTACTGCCATGGCCTTCTCCTCATTATCCCAGTTATTTGCAGATGCCGCCGCCTCGAATTGTCTTTTGTACGTCGTCCATGAGCTTTGGCCGTCAAAGGAGGGAGGTTTTAACCGAGGACCTGATGATGTTACTAACTGGCCTCCTTTTTCTCTCAACTGACGTTTAAGACGCTCTACCTCTCCTTCGACCTCACTCATTTTTCCTTTGATTTGACTAACTTCTGTCCCGACCACACCTACTTTGTCTTCGACCTTGTTTATCTCCTCTTTAACTTCTTCCTTGACAGAAATGATTGCGTCCTGTTGTATTTTTATTTAATCGCTCAGGATTTTCCTTAATTCCTCCTGGCGTCTTTCTTCCAAGTCTTCCATTATTTTTCTGAGTTCGTCTTTTTCCTCTTGACGTTGTCTTTCTTGTTCTTCTTTCTCCTCTTGCTTTCGTATCTTCAGGTCTTCCATAATTTGTCTCAATTCGTCTTTCTCTTCTTGACGTCTTCTTTCTTCATCCTCTTTTTCTTTCTGACGTCTTATTTCCTGATCTTCCATAATTTTCTTTAATTCGTCCCTTTCTTCTTGACGCCGTTTTTCTTCCTCCTAGCGTTTTCTTTCTTGCTCTTCTTTATCTTCCTGGCGCTGCTGCGCCATCATCTTCGTAAACTCCGCAAATAGGTCCTTCATTTGTTTCTCCGTAGCCATGCTTCTTGTTGTAATGGGCATACGATTATGTTAAAATAAATTTAACTGCCACGTCAATATCGGCAATGGAACTTTCCAGAAAAATCTCGAAAGAGCAGGAAAAAGTCTTATCCAGAGTCTTGTCACTATCCAGTTCAGTGAATTTAATAATCTCCACTAATGTCTAAATAGAAAATTTCTAGTAATTTTCGGGCACTAACACAAATGAGTCTTTTTCAGTGTCTTTATCACTACTCAGTTTAAAGGATTTAATTATTACACTAGATCCTAATTAAAATGTTCTACAATGTCTCAAAAATGCACTTAACACTATTTTCCTGTTCGAAAATAACCCTCGAACAATGTCCAGTAAATTAGTCCTCTGTGTTAGCACTAACCCTCGAGAATACTTCTCGAACACTCCAACACAACTTCAGAGCTCCTCTTGTCATAAAATTCCGCTTCTGACACCAATTTCTAACGTGTTTCCACCCCTAGGAAACCACCCTCGCAAATTCCGTGGGTTCCAAAAATTATAACAAGAGATTGTCCACTAACACACTTTATTTAATAACTTACTGGATACTTCACAGTACTATTATTTACTTAAATGCACTTTACTGACTACAAATAACAATGTTTATCACTTTGTACTCTTAACCTCACTTGTCAATCAAACTTCAAAACTATTTCTATACTTTCTGAACTACCCGCCGAGAATGCGGTCTTTTATACCTAAAAATGACATATCTCGATTTTTTTGTGATGACGCCACCATTCTCTAGATAATTCCAGATGTCATCACTCTAGAACTACTACTGGTAGGTTCTTTCTCGAGTAGGTGCAAATACATCTGAATTAATTGAAGGGGTTGCAACCATCACAATATAAACTCAAGACTTGTATTTCTGTTTTATTTTTAGAAACTATGAAATTAACAAATGTTCAAGAAAATAAAAAAAAATACTTAGAGCTGTCTGTGCACAGGCGCGTGCTGGCCCACCGGGATACCGGGAAGTTCCCGGATTCCCGGAAGGGCCCTCCCTGTTGAATAATTTTTATTTTGTAGGGTAGGAGTTTTTTGAGATTTTCTCCCCCCCCGCTCATCAATTTTCATTTTCGAGATAAAAATAATTTCAGATTTCTGTCTGGGGCCTTTGCTAAGGTATTTTCCCGGGGCCCAAAATCGTCCCGGCATGCACCTGGCTGTGCATTGCGATGTGGCTAAGCAAAACTAGTGAGAGGTTGAAAAAATTGAGAGTGGTAACCGAGAATAATGTGACATTTGAAGAAAGAAATGAAAATTGTTTCTGTACATCGTTTCTATAAATGATTAAAGAATACATTTTTTTACGAGATCTTTGAGTACTATTTATACAGAGTGGACCTTAGAATGTATTAATAGAATAAATGATTGAGGTACTTTTCACAAAAAATATTGTTTTTGTTAAAAGAAATGACTTGAATTTTTTTATTGGTAAGCTGTAGTTGACCATTTACACACGTTCGAAATTTTCATCATTTCCGAATGTCATTCATGGTCAAATAACTTATCAAGTACTATGTCTCAAATTAAAGAGCAAAAAATCGATCAACGCGTTCCAAAATAACAGATGTGGCCTTAAATAGGGCATGGTGTATATATGTATGAATTTTGGAAATCTTAAAATAACTGTCTAGATTTATACCAATAATATTCATAAAATAATAAGTCAAATATTCTGGAAATGTACCATGTTTTCTAAAATAATGAAAGAATATTCCTGTAAGATCTTACAATATTATTAAAATATTTGTTTTGAATATTCAACTTGTAAAAACTGTGCCATTTGTATAAAAAGAGAATATTCTTTGAATAATCGGAATATTCAGATGGTGTTCTAGGAATAATTGAATCTTCTAAACGTAAACTCTAGGAATATTCTTAGAATCAGTCGTGGCAAGAAAAACGTTCAAAAAGGAGAACTCACCTACGGATCCAACATAAGAAGAAGAAGATCAAGACTATATATATATAGTTATCATGCTGGTAACTATGAAGCTAACAGAAGAAGTCTCAGAAGAGCTGAAAGAGACATCGTCCACCTACTTGCAAAAGTAATAGGACTAAAGCAACTACATAAAACGTCAACATAATAGGAGGAAAGATAATTTCTAAGTGGCTAGAAACATGCACAATGAAGTACTGGCACATAAGAAGAAACAATCAGAATAGAAAGTCGGCAATGATTACAATTACAATTTAACAATATTTGTAAGAAGAAAACATTTTTTATTTTAACGTAAGTTTTACGGCATGATACTTTTTTTAAAAAGTCGAATTAGGCATATTTATCCACAAATTGAATTTCCGACATAAATGTTAATTCTAAACAACTTTTCTTAGTGACAGTTTTTCATATCTTTAAAGTTGAACGTAGTTTATTCTTACATAGGTTTTTTCAGGTTTTTTTATTTCCTGATCACCCTGTACATGACATGTTAACTTACTCCATACCAATCATATTTTTAACAAGAGCATAACTTTTTATGAAGAACAAATTTTCCTGGTAAAATGAGAAATAAAAAAGTTTACCCTCTTATCCACTCTAACTTGTCGGCTGAGAATTATACTGTTCTATCTCCACATAATCTAGTTTCGAGAAAACTGTCATTGAATGTTTAAATTGCGGTATCTTTGAGGCCAAAAGTATCTTTGACTACATTGTTACTGTATTTCGTTTGAACTAATTTTCTGAACTTAGAGCGATGTTTGTTTTTAATAATACCTTAGCGACTTAATATTTAAAAAACCATTCAAATTTGGCAAAAATTAGATATAGAACAAAAACACGTTTTCCCTGCAGCAGTGCGGATATGGAACAACAAATTAGGACATAGAACATTGTAATTTAAACTCAGATTTTATTTATTATCAGCCTATATCCACAAGTAACGTTGTAATTTTTTTTATTGCAAGTTAAATATACAGATACGCATTCGTATAGCTAAAAGAATTGAAATTCAAAAATTAACATAAAAAAACGTAAATATCTTTAAAAAATAAAGTATTGGAAATCCTTATTTCGATTTTTTCGCCCTATTCCCGCATAGAAAATTTGATTATTCACACGTCGTCGGCTGAGAATTATAGTGTTCTATATCCACTTTTGGTCAAAAATGAGCTGTATACATTATTTTCATAAGGAATTATTATGTTTCATATCGTAAAGCTAATTCAAAAGTATCGTGAACTATATCCATGTTTTTAGAAAATTATTGTTCTATATCCTCATAGGGAGCTGTGTATCTCAATATTATAATGTCCTATATCCAAAATAATTCCCGTCTAAGCTTTTATTCTTCTTTTATTCCATTATGTGTACGCTAAGCTTAACGCGTTCATAGTGTTCCATATCCCATACGGTTTTCTTCTAAAAGGTGTTTAATTTTGTTGTTAAAAACGTTAAAAAAATTAGTTATGCATCACCACCAGCTCCATCGAAGCCATCGGAATGCGGTACTGAAGAATGGAAGTAAGTTATTTTAGTTTTATTTATTTATAAACGTAAATATGGAGATACTTTATAAAAATACTTACCAACCGAGTCAGAGGTATGTAGTAGCGAATAGGTAAACAACATGTCTAATTTACACTTGTATTACCGTTAATTAGGGAAATTATTACATTGGACCCCGAATTGAAAATAATTACTGAAAATAATAATGTCCTGATTGCAAATAATGAATCAGTGATTGTAGAGGTCCAAGCCGGAAATATCATTAACACTGACGTGAATATCAATTGAAAGTAAGTTTGCTTTCTTAATAAATTGAGAGCTTAAAACGAATTGTTATATATCTTTCGACAAACATACATTCGACAAACATACATATTTCAACTCGTACTTCTATGAAATATATATTAATAAAATTCATAAACAAAAAAAAATATATTATGGAAATAATATTTCCATTTTCCATTTTAATACAAGCAACAAAAATTAAAAGAATATATTTTTTTTAATTCAATAATTAATAACTTTTTTATTTACTGATCGATTTTCTTCAAAAACAATAGGGTTCTTCCTCTAGCTAACACTAACTTACTTTCTAAATTTCGATACAATCGGATTTTTCTTTCTTAAGTTATCCTGCTTACAAGAAACGTGACGGACGGACGGACAGACGGACATTTTGAAAGTTGTTCAGAATTCGTTCACTGACACAATGATATGAAAATTTGTTCTCTACAAGCGATGTTTACGATTTTAGAAATATACCGATCAAATACAATGTACTCTTCGTTTTTGCGAAGAGTATAATAATGAAAATAGTATGGCAGCTGATTCAAAAAAATAAAAGTCAAATAATAACACAAGCCCTACCCTTTTGTTGATAGCACGGCTGAAAAATCAAATAACGCAAGCCATACCCTTTCATTTGATAAGCCAAGCACGTCCAAAATGCAAACGAAACAAAGAGCAAAACTCAAAACTAATAACTGAATCATTGCAAATGAAAAAACAAATACAAGGAGGAAGTGCACAATAAGTAACATGTGAGAATAATCAAATTTTCTATGCGGGAATAGGGCGAAAAAATCGAAATAAGAATTTCCAATACTTTACTTTTTAAAGATATTTACGTTTTTTTATGTTAATTTTTGAATTTCAATTCTTTTAGCTATACGAATGCGTATCTGTATATTTAACTTTTGCAATAAAAAAAGTTACAACGTTACTTGTGGATATAGGCTGATAATAAATAAAATCTGAGTTTAAATTACAATGTTCTATGTCCTAATTTGTTGTTCCATATCCGCACTGCTGCAGAGAAAACGTGTTTTTGTTCTATATCTAATTTTTGCCAAATTTGAATGTTTTTTTAAATAATAAGTCGCTCAGATATTATTAAAAACAATCATCGCCCTAAGTTCAGAAAATTAGTTCAAACGAAATACAGTAACAATGTAGTCAGATACCTTTGGCGCCAAAGATACCGCAATTTAAACATTCAATGCCAGTTTTCTCAAAACTAGGTTATGTGGAGAGAGAACAGTATAATTCTCAGCCGACGACGTGTTACTTATTGTGCACTTCCTCCTTGTATTTGTTTTTTCATTTGCAATGATTCAGTTATTAGTTTTGAGTTTTGCTCTTTATTTCGTTTGTATTTTGGACGTGCTTGGCTTATCAGACGAAAGGGTATGGCTTGCGTTATTTGATTTTTCAACCGTCCTACCAACAAAAGGGTAGGGCTTGTGTTATTATTTGACTTTTATTTTTTTTTGAATCAGCTGCCATACTATTTTCATTATTATACTCTTCGCAAAAACGAAGAGTACATTGCATTTGATCGGTACATTCCTAAAATCGTAAACATCGCTCGTAGAGAACAAATTTTCATATCATTGTGTCAGTGAACGAATTCTGAACAACTTTTAAAATATCCGTCTGTCCGTCTGTCCGTCCGTCCGTCCGTCACGTCTCTTGTAAGTACGACAATTAAGAAAGAAAAATCCGATTGTATTGAAATTTAGAAAGTAAGTTAGTGTTAGCTAGAGGAAGAACCCTATTGTTTTTGAAGAAAATCGATCAGTAAATAAAAAAGTTATTAATTATTGAATTAAAAAAAATATATTCTCTTAATTTTTGTTGCTTGTATTAAAATGGAAATCTTGCGAAATATTATTTCCATAATATATTTTTTTTTGTTTATGAATTTTACTAATATATATTTCATAGAAGTACGAGTTGAAATATGTATGTTTGTCGAAAGATATATAACAAACAAAAACAATTGGTTTTAAGCTCTCAATTTATTAAGAAAGCAAACTTACTTTGAATTGATATTCAAGTCAGTGTTCATGAGATTTCCGGCTTGGACCTCTACAATCACTGATTCATTATTTGCATTCAGGACATTATTATTTTCAGTAATTATTTTCAATTCGGGGTCCAATGTAATAATTTCCCTAATTAACGGTAATACAAGTGTAAATTAGACATATTGTTTACCTATTCGCTACTACATACCTCCGACTCGGTTGGTAAGTATTTTTATAAAGTATCTCCATATTTTCTATATCGAAATACTCAGTACTACCCTGGATATTATTTGAATTATAGACTTTCTTAGCAATGGACGTATCTTCATCACCATACATGACTGCAGACAGAGAATTGTAATTCGAAACATTACTACTTACTAAGTTGCCATAGGAGATAAGTGTTTGATTTAACACTTTTCAAAAAGTGAGATTATGATTTTAATTCAAAGGGTTTATACGTTTATAAATAAAGAAAACTAAAATAACTTACTTCCATTCTTCAGTACCACATTCCGATGGCTTCGATGGAGCTGGTGATGATGCATAACTAATTTTTTTAACGTTTTTAACAACAAAATTAAACACCTTTTAGAAGAAAACCGTATGGGATATGGAACACTATGAACGCGTTAAGTTTAGCGTACACAGTACACATAATGGGATATAGAATAAAAGCTTAGACGGGATTTTGGATGTAGGACATTATAATATTGAGATACACAGCTCCCTATGAGGATATAGAACAATAATTTTCTAAAAATATGGATATAGTTCACGATACTTTTGAATTAGCTTTACGATATGAAACATAATAATTCTTTTATGAAAATAATGTATACAGCTCATTTTTGACCAAAGGTGGATATAGAACACTATAATTCTCAGCCGACGAACTGTAGACATACTGTATATGAGTCAAATTGAGAACCTCCTCCTTTTTAAAATTGTATGAAGTCGGTTAAAAATCGATTTATTGCAGAATTAACCAAGTAAAAACTACTTTTACCATCGAAACTAAGTGCTGGTTCGCTAATAGTCCAATCAAATAGGTCGACAAATCAAAATTTTGAGGTAAATATTTGATATAAGTTTCTTTGAAGTATTTGAACACGATTAATGAAAGAATTTTTTTTTTCAACCCCCAAGAAGGGGGGAAAAATATAAACTTTCGTTTCCGAGAAACGGATTTTTTTAAAAATTGTTAATAAAAAATTTATAACAATTTTAATTTTTTTATTTTCAATTAAAACCACTTTAAATGGTGAAACGATGTTTTTTTCTACCATTCTGCTCATCATTTAATATATTGAACATTTGCTTTTGAAATTTTTTTTACTCATCATTTTCAGGCACGTATGAATTTATTTACCTGTTTAAATTTTTTCCAAACCTACGACACTGCTCTTATGACGTCACGATAACTGAAAAGAAATAAAGAGTGCGTACGACAAAGGTAAAATTGTTTTGTAGCTACTGCGTTGCCTACAAGACGCGCATGCGTCACATTTATATCTCAAAACTTTAAACCGGTAAATAAATTCATACCTGCCTGAAAATGATTGGTAAAAAAAAATTCCAAAGCAAATGTTCAATATATTAAATGATGAACAGAATGGTACAAAAAAAAATTCGTTTCACCATTTAAAGTCAGTTTAATTGAAAATAAAAAAATTAAAATTGTTATAACTTTTTTATTAATAATTAAAAAAAAAAAAAAAATTTCTCTGAAACGAAAATTGATATTTTTCTGAGTAAATTGAAAAAAAAAATTAAACTCATTAACTTTTCAGCACGCTATGATTCCTATGATATCATCCCTTAACTTCTAACCATCCTAACTCTGTTAATTTTAATATTACCAAAAAAAGTCAAGAGATCATTTTTATAGAAAATTTTATGCTTTACTAGCTTTTTACTAGCTTTTACACATTTTGAGTAATTTTGAAACAACATTTTATTATATATTTTTTCACCCCTTCTCGGGGTGAAAAAAAATTTCTTTCATTAATCGTGTTCAAATACTTCAAAGTAACTTATATCAAAAATTCAAGTATTTACCTCAAAATTTTAATTTGTCGACCTATTTGATTGGACTATAAGCAAGAATACAGCACACACTCAGCCTGAGGGATATGCAATAACAGACATAAATATTAATCTTGTCATTTGGTCATTTTGACATCAACTAGCCATAGCATTTGCCATAATATGGTTTGTAGACAAAATCTGTACACGAATATAGTCAATACAGATAAATACTTACTGGATCGATAATAAAGGTAACTTCTATTGCATTATCGGCTTTTAAAACAAAACGCAAAGAATAATTCTGCAATTGAAGATTATTTAGTTCCTGACAATAATATACGTACCTACAAGTGTTTGACTAATTTTTATCGTTTAGGTAAGAAGTTCAAAAAGTGGTACCGGTAATAAAATTAAGTTATTTTATATTTTTAGAAATAGAAGTTTTGATAATGAACTATGCATTCCCTTTAATTGTTGGCATTGTCTCAATTGTTCACTGTAAGTATTTTATGCTTTAATATAACAAAAATTATGTCAATTTGTAAACTAAAAGTAAGAGAATATTTATGATGTTTTCTAGGTTTATGTATTAAATATTGTATTTGTTTGTTTTAGGTCTATGCAATGTACTCATTTTTCAATATATGTCCGACGAAGAATTTGCCAGATACAGATGGATAAACCTAACATGCGCTGCTATCATATGGGCATATTATATATGTTTAGTTCTAATAGTCCTCAAAGGTGTTGTATTCGAGATGATACGTTTTTTGTGGAATAATTAACCTGTTTATATTTTTAATGTAGTTTATATCCGTCTATCCTAATTTTAATTCCATAATCAACATATCTTAATATGTCATGTTAATGATTGTTAACCTATTTGTTGCTAATGATCTTTGCGTTCGTTCATGCTGGTTTTAACCATAATAAAAATGTCTTAATTTGTTATATGAGTCTTTTATTTCTAGGTACAGTATTAATAAGTAGTTAGGTAGAGTAGTCCACTTATGTAACGTAAATAACTGGGTATTTTCGAGTAATTCTTACCACTCTTATTAAGATAGTACGTGTAAACATTTTCAGAGTTTCAACTTAGGTATTTCAATATTAAAAATCATGTGACTATGGTTATTTAAATTCAAATAAATTGGTTACCATTCCTGTCACAAACCTTACAAAACTAAAATAAAAAATAACTTCAATGAAAGACATGTTCCCGACTTCTTCAGCTCTGTTATACTGTTTAGTTATATCAAGTAGGCTCTTTGAAATTGACAGTTCATAATAACCGTGTGATGTGGTATAATTACTTAGGTACTACTTTAGAAGTTCTTACGGATCAACCAAGTTCCCAGATTTTATTACTAATTTTTGTATTTATTAATATATTTTATCATTTTCTAGAAGTAAACGAAATATATGATTGAAAATGCCGGTGGAAAGATTAATTATTTGCTGTTTCTTCTTTGTTTTCTGTAAGTATATTTGGAATTTATATCCAGCATTTAAAATATATCGCATTGTTTTTAATAATAAATAAATAAAATGATTTAGTTTTATTAACGAGATTGTTTTTATTACAGTTAGCCACATCGTATTTGTGTTTCCGTTTATGATCGAAGAAGAGTATGCATTTTTCTCAGAATGGAATGGATACAAATATTATATTGTTTTGATTTTATACTTATTTACATTTTATCTAATTACATACTTTGAAGATGATGGGAACCCCATAATGACGAATGAAAACCAGTATGAAGAATATTAAAATGTCAAGTATTAGTTTTGTGTTGATTTATTTCCGTTATGTTTCACGTTTACTCTTATTCTTACTATCGTTGTTTGCCGATTGTCAAATGTAACTAGTTACCCACCAAAGTTAAACGGTAATAAACCGTTTCTAATCAATCGTTTTTGTATTCTTATCACTGTTTTTTAAGCAAAACTGAGACATTCATATATCTAGGTGTAGGGTACAATATAGTGATGAGCGATATCGCGATTTTTCAATCACTCCGCAATCAGTGACTGCTATTTTTGAATCACGGTGATTTTAAACAGTGACTGCGATCGCGGTTTGGAGCAAAAATCTGTAAACTATCATAAGTTTGCCGTGACCCGCTTACATTACATATCTGCACTGCGTTTTAAACAGTGACGACTATGACAGCGGTTTAGACTGAAAGTGAACGCAATCTGCGAGCTTGATATAAGTTCGCCGTGATTTGGCATATATCGCTGCTCTGCATAAATAATGGGAAACGGAAATATACGTGAATACATTTTACTATTTATAGCAACAACTTGTAGGTATAATAAAAAATAAATATATAAATACTAAACATATAAAAAAATAAAAATTTTAAGCTTATGATGAGTCAAAAGTATTAGAACTTAGAACAGGATTCATAATTTATATTTAAAAATAACATCTGTTTTTTTTTGTTTAATCGGCTTCTTCTGTATTAATTATTTGTCCAGCTTTGAAGATAATCACGGAAATGGCACGGAAGTTGCTAGCGAACACAGTTTTTCTTTTGCTACCATTGACAATTTTGGGTAATAATCATGCGCTTTAAAAATCACTAATCGCCGTGACTTTGTTTCCTTCGTCACTGTTGCTATCGGTGATTTCCAAATCACGGTGATTTAATCACCGGCAGTAAAATATCGCCCATCACTAGTACAATAGGTACATATCTCGTCACCAGTGTTGCCAACAAGGTTCTCCTATATTCCCCGCCATGAAGTGACAAATTCTCCGAAAATAGGTGAAATTCTCCGCGCAGTAAAATAATAATAATAATAATACTTCAAATTTGCTGCCTTACTAAAATAAGCCAGTTATTTTGAAAAACTAGCTTCTACTTGAGTACTATTAATAAATTGTCTGCAAACTATGATGTGAAAGAAGTTAAAAACGCTAACCCCAAGATAAGAGTTGTAGGTATGATAGAGCAATATACGGATGAGCAAATGTTGAAATTTGTAAAATCTCAAAATGATGTTTGGTCTGGAAAAAGTGTCTGCAATGTGAAAAAAATATGGGCAACAAAGAAAAAAACGAATATTTACCAAGCATTATTAGAAGTGGATGCAGAAACATTTGGTAAAATTGTAAAACAAGGCAACTTATTTGTAAACTACGATGTTTGTGCTATTTATGATGCCACCGATCTCAAAATTTGTTATAAATGTAGTGGACTAAATCACGTTGCAAAATCATGTAGTTATAACAAAATTGTGTGTCCAAAATGTTCCTCAGAACACCCTGTAAAAGAATGCCCTGGTAACTCTTTGCCTAAATGTATAAACTGTGTAAACGCTGGTATAGACGAGAACAATCACCCTGTCTGGGACAAAACAGAATGTCCTGTTTATAAGAAGAAATTAGAGCATCATAAGATGTCTATTTTTGCTGAAAAATAGCAATCATCAATTCAAAATTCTAGTCACATACACGAAAGTTCTAACCCCCTTATAATAGCTGAAGAACCACCTCTGAGTAATTTGTCAATAATTTATCAAAATGTAAGGGGCCTTAATACAAAAGCTGCTACAGTGTTAAACAATATTAGTGCTACCTCAGAAGAGTATGACATTATAGCAATAACAGAAAGTTGGCTGAATGACGGAGTACATGATAATGAAGTATTTCCTGAGGACTTTCTAGTGTTCAGAAAAGATAGGAGTCCTGAAATAAGTGCAAAAACTAAAGGTGGAGGGGTAGTTCTAGCGGTGAAAAATGTATATAGTGCGATAGAAACATATTTAGACTTTAGCGATCGATTTATTGATACAGTTTGTGTAAAAGTAAATACGACTGAATCCAATACATTATATGTTATTTTAGTATATATAGATCCTGCCTGTAAGATTGATTCTGTAAGTAATTTTTTTAATTTTTTTGGAAAATTGCCCATTTCTCTATGATAATAACTTTTTAATCTTGGGAGACTTTAATATCTCCAAACTGAAACAATATTATATAAACAATAAATCAAATGATCAGTACGTTACAGAACTTGTAAATTTCCAGAACTTTTTTGACTGCGAGCAACATAATAGAATAACAAATCACTTAAACCGTATATTAGATCTTGTAATATCAAAACTAAACTGTACAGTTCAACGTAGCCAGTTTAGCTTAGTGAATGAGGATGCACATCATCCAACTTTGCACATAGAGATATCCTTAAAAACTAATAAATTAACACAGCTGTCTTCTCCATTAGTATCTACTTATAACTATAAAAAAGCAAACTTTAATCTATTATATGAATTATTTATGAATACAGACTGGACTGATATTAACAGGTTTTCTGATGTCAATGAGGCTGTTGAATATTTCTATACTGTTATATACAATATATTTGACATTTGTATTCCAAAAACAAAAAAATTTAAGAAATATCCAGTCTGGTTTAATTATCAAATTATAAAAGATCTTAGAAAAAAGGACAAACTACGTAAAAAGCATAACTTCTCGAAATCAATTAATTTGAGGAATGAATATAGTAACCTAAGAGCAAAACTAAAAACTGATATTGACCAAGCATACAAAGAGTATATTAATAAAATTCAACAAGATATCAGTGGCGATTCAAGATCATTCTGGCAATTCATGGCTAATAAAAAAGAGTCAGTTTCCATCCCGAACATAATGCATTTAGATAACCAGGAATGTAAAGGCGGAGAGGCAATCACAAATGCTTTTGCAGATCACTTTAATAGTGTATATAATGTTGATTCACATGGAGATGATTCACATATAAAACTTAATCCACATACAGATCAAACAGCTATACAGTCTATTACACAAGATGAGATACGTGAAGCCGTAAAACGATTAAAGTCAAACAAAGCAGTTGGTCCTGATATGTTAAATTCGTACATCATTAAAGGCTGTATTGACTTTCTTGTATATCCGCTACATTACTTATACAACCTAAGTCTAAAAACTAAAGTATTCCCGGAAATCTGGAAAGAAGCTCGTCTTTGCCCAGTTCATAAAAAAGGTGATAAAACCAACATCAAAAATTATAGACCTATTGCTATACTGTCAGTACCAGCCAAGCTTTACGAATCGATTATCTATAACAATATATATAACTCAGTACACAATAGAATATCCGTACACCAACACGGTTTTATGAGGCACAGGTCAACTACTAGTAACTTAATTAATATTACTCAGTATATATCGCAAGTAATACATGAGGGTAGTCAGGTAGATATAGTCTATACTGACTTTCAAAAGGCATTCGATTCAGTGTCACATAATTTCCTTCTTTGTAAACTTAAAAATGAATTTGGATTCCATAAAAATCTGTTAGAACTACTTACCTCATATTTACAAAATAGGAAACAGTATATGTCTGTAAATGGATATGTATCAAAACACTTTATTGCCTTGTCCGGGGTTCCTCAAGGTTCCAACCTTGGTTCACTGCTATTTCTTTTGTTTATAAATAGTTTAACTGAAATAATAGAATCATCCAAATATTTATTATTTGCAGATGATCTAATAATCTACATTAAAGTTGAGAACAATATGGACTGTTCTATGCTCCAAAACGACATAGATAACTTATATCAATGGACACTTCAGAATAAATTATATCTTAATATCAATAAATGTTTTATTATGAGCTACACTAGGAGAAAAAATCCGATTATGTATAAGTACAAAATAAATGATACAAGATTGTCCAGAGTTGAAACCATGAGGGACCTAGGTATAATTTTTGACACCCAGCTTACTTTTACTGGCCATATTCATTCCATGATTAATAAAGCTAATAAAATGTATGGTTTCATAGTACATAATACCAAAATGTTTAATAACACAGGAGCTATTAGACAATTATTCGTATCATACGTTAGATCTGTATTGGAATATTGCTCCATCGTTTGGAGTCCGTTTTACCAAGTACATGTAAACACTATAGAAACAGTACAAAATAAAGCATTAAGATACATAAACTATAAAGCGACTGGTTTCTATGACTTTACTGTAGAAAAAAACACGTTAAGGGAACAGTATAATCTTAAAACACTAGAGAGTCGACGAAAATATGGTCATATTGTATTTCTACATAAACTGTTACATGGCAATGTTGATGATCTTAATTTTCTGTCTTCAATATGTATAAATGTACCCAAGTATCCTACCAGAACATTGAGAACCTTTAATTTACCACTTGCTAGTACAAACTATCAAATAAATTCCCCCCTTTATAGAATATGTAGTATTTATAATGAGATACAAACCAGTTGTGATATATTTATTATCAGCCTAGGAAGTTTAAAATCTACGTTAAATATATTGTTTTAACTACTGTTTGTTAATATTATTAGTTATTAGTTATAAGTTATTAGTTAGTATTAGTTATAGTTACTATTAAGTAGAAGCATATAATTATTATTAATCAACTTATGTAAGTATTGTATCACTCTGTAATAGGGCTTCGCCTGTTGAGTGCATTATAAAATAAATAAATAAATAAATAAATAAATAAATAAATAAATAAATAAATAAATAAATAAATAAATAAATTAGATAATCAGGAAATTCACGTTCGTAAAATATAGGTTTGGTTATTAACGTTATGTAGGTAAGTACTTTTTAAGAATTAAAAATGAGATTTCAACGATAAAATATATTAAAAATCAAATACAGGTATCAGTATAAAAATAAAAATAGTAACATTTTGTTTGGTTTTTAACAATAAAAGAAACACACAAACATAACATTTGACGATTTGACATTCAACATTTGACCATTTGGTTTGACATAAACGACCGTCCGTACTACAAAGTACAACGTATTACAACCAAGCACATGTAATGGTAGTACTAAAACGTAATTTCTCATTTGCACCGGATGAGTTCATCAAATACAATGAACGCTGTTTGGACTGCATCTAATCTGTCGATGGGATATGGTAAACTCGCGGTAAATCAAAATCGTAATTCAAATTTTGGGTATCATATCTCCGCAAATTCTCCGTCAATTGCCATTCTCCGAAAATTCTCCGAAAAGCGGAGAATTCTCCGCCGATTGGCAACACAGCTCTTCACTTCAAAAATAATCCATCATATACGCCGGTTGTCGATCGTAAAAAAATAGGTATCTGTGTAACCAACTTCAAAAGCTAGAAGTTAAAAGAAGGCGCATTGTGAGACACACGAAAATCGTAGACTAGATAACTCATCAATTCGGTAAGGAATGCTATATAGATTATTGTTGTTGTTGGTATATTATTGTCAATCAAAACATTTATTATTTTTTTTTTTTTTTTTAGGAAACAAAAACATTACCATGTTCTGGTTCATCCTCACCGTGACCTATGGTAAGTGATTCTTGGTATAATACAATATCAAATTCTAAGTTAAAAGTAAATAAATAATGAATGGTTCAAACTTTTATCGGCATGTTAAATACCTATTTTCTATTTATTTGTTCTATTTCTTCTGCTCCGCTGTACTTATTATACTCTTCGCAAAAACGAAGAGTATATTGTATTTGATCGGCACATTTCTAAATCAGTAAATATCGCTCGTAGACAAAAAATTTTCATATCGTTGTGTTAGTGAACGAATTCTGAACAACTTTCAAAATGTCCGTCCGTCTGTCCGTCTGTCCGTCTGTCCGTCCGTCCGTCACGTTTCTTGTAAGCACGATAACTCAAGAAAGAAAAATCCGATTGTATTGAAATTTGGACAGTAAATTAGTGTTAGTTAGGGGAAGAACCCTATTGTTTTTGAACAAAATCGATCAGTAAATAAAAATGTTATTAATGATTTAAATTTGAAAAAAAAATTTTTTGATTTTTATGTTTTTGTGATTGAATAGAAATCTGGTGGAATTATATTTCACTTTAATATCTAAATATTTATATATTTTACAAATATACATTTCGTAATGTAATATACACCCGTGAAAATATGATTTTAGCTCGTGTCTTATAATGTAAAAATTTACATTTTTTTACGTGTAAGGTGGTGGTGTAGTTCTTACGCTTTTGACTCGGAATCCAAGGGTCCCGGGTTCGAAACCCAAATGGGATTTGGTATGTTTTTTTTATTTTTATTTTATTTTACACGGAGTCTTTTACCAACTAAGTTCGTACTATAAAATTAAAAATGTCTAAAACTAACACTATTTACAAAAAACTGCGAAGAGTATCCTATAGAATGTGTAACAATTATATATAAAGTTCAGTAAACAGGCGAAGAGTACGTTTTTAGCTTGTTTAACTTTTTCTAAACAAAGTGAATTTTGCAACTTAGTTTTACTTCCACATCCGGTGGAAGTATAGTAACGAAAAAAAAAATTTAAAAAATTTTTATTGTTCAAATAGGTTTAGAATGTCATGAAACGTCGAGATTTTAAGTTTGAGCGGAAAAAAATTTCTGTCTGTCTGTCAGTGTGTAACTTCTTTTTGTGCGCACGTTCACTCTGGAACCGTTTGAGATATTGACTTGAAATTTGGTACACATATGTACTTTAACAAGATCTAGAACTAGATTATATTTTCATCTTGTTCCGTCAAAGGGGGTAAATTTGGGGTAAATAGGTAAATCAAGCAGGTAAGAGTCCATAAAATTGGTATTTAGTATATACAAGAGAAGCTAAGGTCTCAAAAAAAATTTTTTCATTAACCACCCCCATTACCACCCCCACCACATTATTAAAAAGGATGAAAAAAATTGTGATTTAGTGTGTGTACAAGAACCAGAAACCTCAAAATATTTTTTTACTTCATCCACCCCCACTACCACCCCCTATCACCACCCCCACCCCACTACCGATGTGGGGTATCGTTTTATGGGTTTTTGGGGTAGAGAATTTCAAATATTATATTATTAAAGTTCCATAAACAATTATTTCCACATACAAAATTTTTTCGTTGTGAGTGACTTGGATAGAAAATCTGGATGTGGAAGTAGTGATTCCTTGGGCAGCGGTTTTTTGCTTATATCCTCGCTTCTAAAGGTCGTAGGAAAACGTTCGATCCGTCAATTTCTTCGTCATGAGCTCCTCTATAAGGTAGATACGCAAAGAACGAACCTTTGATTGTTAATAACATTTTATGGCAAAAAACTGAAAAGATTGAATTTTTCGATTCTCGAATTTTGAAATACTGTAGTAAAATGCACTTTGTTCCGTTGCAAAATATTAATTATTTTTTTGCAATTAATTTATAGACAAAAAAAACTGTTATATTAAAAGATATAATTAATATTTTACAGTTCTGTTTCGGTAAATACATTGTATTTGACGTACATTTACATAATCAAAAATATTGCAAAAAAAAATTATTTGCGACCTTTTTTACGCAAAAAATCAATTTTGCAACTTAAACAAATATCTCAGTGGATTTTGCATAAAATTTATTGCAACCAACGGCAATTGTCATAAAAAAACACGAATTAAAAAAAAATGTGCCCCAAAGCTTTAGAGCCGAGATAAGAAAAATCCACGTATTTTGCGATTACGGCGAAATTTGAAAATATTTTTACTTGAAAATTTAACTGAATATTTCTCAGAGTGTGTGTTATCACTTACAAAAAGTGCCATATATATAAATGGGCCATGGAAAAAAAACGAGAAAATTGCTTCTTTCGAGTTGGCGCTGACGCTAGATGCCAGATCTCCCTCCCACCTTTACTGCTTGCGACGTACTAGGACAGTTTCACAGCGGCGGCAACTTTATTTCTCATTTTCTCGGCTTCAGGAGTGGCTAGATGGACGTTTTTCTTTTAATTCAACTTATTTCTTTCTCAGCTTTCCGATTCTTCGATTATTTTTCAATCATTTAATTACATTGCACCGCAAAAATAACGTTTTTTAATGCAGCGGCTTTATTATTTTATTAGATAAAATAATTTCAGTAGTTTGTAATCAAACATCTAAAAATTTTTACAAACAATGCGAGACGAAACGGACAGCGAGTCCGACATAGGAAATCAACCTAAAAAAGAAAAAATGAGGACAGAAAAATAAACTTTATTTTGTATATTCAATAAATTAATTTTTAAATACGTTTTTCTACGACCTTTAGAAGCAAAGATATAAGCAAAAAACTAAGTTGAAAAATTCATTTTGTTTACAAATAGTTATATAACAATTAAAGCCACCGTTTTGAGTGGTTAACACTATTTTTTTCGGATTCCTGAGGAAATTCTGTAGGGGGTAGGCAAATTTTTGGCTGGTCCCAAAACTTTCCGAAAAATCGTTATTTTTCAAGCTAAAATCACCGGACTATAATTTTACTGGTCGCTGTAATTATAAATTTACTGAGTTATGATTTTTAAAATTTATGGAAATTATAACGTTTAGACAAAAAATGCAAATATAACTTTTTAAAGTATATTTGATTACACAGGTCCCCAATTTTTTTAAATTTTATTTACATTGATTGTAGGACGTGGACTTTTTTGAGTCGTAATCTGAAGTCCGATTTGCTCTAACAACAGACCTCAATTTCTTCCAAAAGACAGTTTGTACGTCAACACTAGGCTTCAAAGTCAACTAAAAGATATTGTGAATATCAGAATTATCATAAACTACCTTTTTACTCCACTCACCCCCGTTCAGGGCATGAAAAAATCGTTTCTTACCATGCAACAGGACTTGTTGGATAAAAAAATGTATACAGCCAATAGTTCGGGCCCTCATGTGAAGAAAAAGATACACTATGCACCACACTTACCACAAAATAACCAGTCATCTTTTTCAACCCATTTCAGGAGTGAGAAAATTATCCCTTTATAATACAGGATCTTTTAAGAAAATAAATGTAGCCAGCCAAAAGTCCGCCAAATGGAGACAAAGGTGTATGTATAATATACATCCAAGAATGTGTAAAAATAAAAAAAAAATCGAGTGGCATCAACTTTGATTTAAATTTGGTTGTAGTACACCATGCCATACATTAACTCCTTTCCACTCTTCATTCTTTGCAACATGGTGAAAAAATCACTTAGATCATACAATAGCAGTTATTGACAAAGCAAAAATGTTCAGCCAACAGTCTGTGCATCAATATGAAGTAAAAGATATACTGCACAGTAAACTTACCGCAAAACACCCCCTCACTTTTTAACCCCCTTTAAGGGGTGGGAAAATTATTTTCTTCTATACAACAGAAACTACTACCGAAGTGGAGAAAAGGTGTGGATATCCCATATATTACACCCTTCGATTAAAGAACTTATATCTAGATACATATATACCTTATTTGCTCCTAACATAGTCACATTATATGTCCATTAAAATGGATAGATGAACATCACATCCCATAGGCAACAGTGGCGGGTACGTGTAGAAGGGAAAATGTACAATAATGTACATATTTTATGTAATAATTGTTGGTTAACCTCTATGAACATAACCGCGGATTTAAAACATATAATAGGTAGAGATGTTTTATTCAAGGGAAATATGTATTGAAAGGATATTATTTATAATATTATTATTACAACTGTAAACTGAACGCCATCATGTTACGACTATGACCTACTTACTTATGAAACGACCGATTTTCTTCTTTTCTAAACTGCCTTCTACAAACGACACAGCACTTCAACATGTAGCATTAAATTTTCACTAAACTGTGTAAATATGAATAGAGAATATTACTTAGGTATTAAGCAAACCACAACTTAAAATAAAATTACTTTTTCATCACTTTTTGGTTGGAGAACACGAAAAACATTTATTGACATTAATGGCGGACACTGTCAAACTGAGATTATGATAATCAAACTGAACCGATCGTGTAGAAAACAGCCGCGAATTGGCCGATGGGCCAATCAGAAACTTATGGGAAGAAGTGCCTTAGATTGTGAGTCTTTCAGCAACAAATAAATCAATGCCATTATGTATCTAGATATAAGTTTTTTAATCGGAGATTACACCATATCTTCTGTTGTATAGAAAAAAAAAGGTTTCCCACCCTCTGAAGGGGGTCGAAAGAAGAGGAGGTGTCCTATATTAAGTCTAGTGTACAGTACATCTTTTCCTTCATTTGATGTACCAAATTAGATGGGATTTGAGGTTTTCTCTAACTAAAACTATGGCAAATAGACAAAAACCAATATGGTGTCCTGGGCTCGATTTTCGAGAAACAAACAGTGGCTCAAACCGCGAATGTCTATCTTTTCGAGCTATTATATGTTTCATACATTTTCTGTAGATTATTATTTATCTTTGTTGTATATTATGCTTCTATGCATTGTAACGGTTCAATTTAATATTCCAAATAATGTAGGCATAATGTAAATAGTAGTTAGTTTCTAGGGTATGGAGTTTGGCGAATAGGTATGGAACGCGGATAGGGAATAATTAGAGTAGGGAAACTGATCGAGTAGGTGTGATAGAACTAGATTGACAGGTAGGGAAATGACTTGCGCGAAGTATTATTCAGATTTTTGATCGTGGGAAGTTGTCGCAACTAGGCGCTCTGCACCAAGAAGTTAAATTGATTAATTTCTTAATCATCCTATATGGGATTCAAACTTTTGGTGCCAGGAGCTCAAGATTTCATTGGTGGTTACCTTTTGGAGTGTATATTTATTGAAATCTAACCTCTTGGAAGGAAAGCCTTGTGACCGAAACTTAACCTCTCTCATTTCTCGTGCCAGCTGTGTGCCCTTCTAGGAAGGTATGTCATTTTATAAATGTTTTTTTATCGGTATATTAGCTTTTATTTCATTTAATTAAGGGTTCTTGTGTTGGGCGAATCGAAAGTAGACCACTCCACGTGTGGGAGCCCTGTCAGTAATATTTGGTCTTGGAGACCTCCATAGCAAATCGGAGCCGCGCTTGGGGTATTCACCGGTGTCCAGGCTGAGTATACTGTGTGCTGTAGCTACCGTCGTAATCAATCTGCTGGGTCATAGGTCACGATCAAGGAGCACTGGTGCCCCCGTGCTGTGCGGCCTCCTATCCTCGAGGTCTCGCTCAGGAAAACGTCTGTCACGCAAGTTTGTGCTGTACCTTTGATTTAGATTTTAGAGAATTTAGATATTGCGGTCCCGAGGGATAGTTTGCCGAACTTTTAGTAATGATGTTATGGTAGTATTTTGTGTATATATAGATTAGATTAAAGATAGGTGGGATTATATAAGTGAAGGGGTTAAACTTACCTTATTACTTAATTTGTACGGCGGAAATTAATTACGACAATAATTACAATATCAGCTGATTTGCTAAACCAGTTCGACGCTATCTTACGTAAGGTGCGCCCCTAACGTTCTATTTTGTCTTGATTAATACATAAAACAACAGTTCCAACCCTATGGTTAATTTCTGCTATATGCCTCTAGGACTGGCGGGCATAACCATAGCCGCAAAAGAGATTGTTCGCAGACAAACTACGGGCAAAACAATCAGGATCTACACAGACTGTAGACAATCACTACTAGCCCTGAGAAGTTACAAAATAACCACAGGAGCAGTATGGGAATGTCATCAAGCACTTGTGGGTGCCTCCAGTACGAACAACAGGTATGGTATGCTGGGTGAAAGGACACGCACAGTGCAGTGGCAACAAAAAAGCCGACAAACTGGCCAAGAAGGCAGCAGGCCAATTTATCTTTGGACCAGGCCCGGCCAGTTTGTTACCGATTACGGCGACAATACAATTAATTAAGGAGAACACCCACAACGAATTTAAGAAGCTGTGGGATGAAACAAGCAGCTGTCAGCTCGCTAGGGAACTACTCACGTATCCTAACAAGAAAACAGCAATGGACTACCTGGCAATGACCAGAAGGAATCTACGTTTTATAACAGGAATCCAGACTGGACACTGTCCGCTAAGGAAACACCTATATAATATAAGATTAAGCGAAACACCTCTTTGCAGAGGTTGTGAACAAGAAGATGAGATGGTTCAACACGTACTCTGTGACTGTTCAGCCGTCTCATCAATCAGAGAATCCATCTTGGGAGAGCGTTGGCTTACCTTGGCCAATGTAAGGGAGATGCCCCTAGGCAACATCACCACCTACTTCGAAAGATTAGGTTGGTTGAAGGCCTAGGCGAGTGTCTGCCTAGAGGGAGGATGTACAAGGGGTCCAATGGGGCCTAAGTGCTGTGGTTTTTGACCACCCTCCTGCTAATTCCATACTCCATGCCTCTAGGACAAAATGAAAATTAGAGGTTTTATCGTGATACAGACTTGTTAGGTGACCTAATTTACATATAGTAACAGTAGTTAAGTGGTGGCCACTAGGGCCAGTTGCAAGTTGCAATATAATATGTATATATAGTTGTGGTAATATAGACTTAAAATACTTACAGGGTGGTCTATTTATTTCAATTGCATAAGAGAATTCCGATTTAGTAACTTGCGGGGTTTCAGTAATCACTAGGGGTAGGTAGCTGAGTAGAGGAAGCTGCTTGGCGCCCTATACCACACTTATTTACCTAATTGCAGTCGGCCCAGACCGTCTCCACTGAAGCTAGTCCGGCACATACCCCAAATTCCAGTAAGTAAATAGGTATCTTGTAAGTGCCCAGGTCCATACAGGGTGTGTTTACGACTGTACGCTTAGACACCAAATTAGCGTAACAGTATATTAACAACATATTTGACTCGTCACATGTACAAAATCATGTATTACTTTTTAGTGACCAATAAATATCTATCTATCTAACTATCTACAGACCGCTTTGGGAAAATTGGCATTTTCGGATTACCTCTATGTCTCAATTGCCAAGTGTCGAATCGAAAATCGAATAACACATTCTTAAGGCACTCTTTTAAGTAGAATCGGTTGCAGATGAGAAGAAAATTAAGCATGCCTCAGTTTTCGAGATATAGACATACCTTGTGTTTTTTAAATAGAACACCCTGTAAATTATTTCATTATTCGATCACAGCTTAAATTAGCTATCCAACGATATATCATATGTTATATATATCTCTAGAAAAAGTGGTTAATTTTCGAAAAATTTAATATATTTATGCGGAGGTCGTGGAAAACTATTAACAACAACAACATTTCTTATAATATAAAATAATTTTGCCAAAAATAGGAAAAAATAAACTATAATAAATGTTCGAATTGTCTTCCATTAACATCTATGCATTTTTGACACCTTCTACTTACAGCGTTTGTTGCATTTCCAATCATGACAGGAGTTATTGTCCGAAACGCAGCTGTTTTGTTTTTCGATTCTTCTATGTTATTAGAACGTTCTGTATATATAATATTTTTTAAATAACCCCAAAGCCAAAAGTCGGCAGGGGTTGTATCGGGAGATCTAGCTGGCCACAAGATAGGACCATTATTTCCTAAAATTTAAACAATATCTAAATTGTTGTTTATTAATACCCAGATAGCTAAATAGATATTGATAAGCTAGTCCTGAGTGATATATAGATACCTATTCAATCCTCCCCAAATTGAGCATTTAAATAATTTCGTGTTTCATTTGACGTATGACCTGGAGCGCCATCATGTTGGAAAATTAATCTTTGAAATTGTCTTAAAGGCATATTGTCTACAAAGGGCTCTATTTCTTGTCATAAAATGTTAATAAAACTTTCGGTATTCAAATTGCCGTGAAAAAAATGAGGACCTATTATTTGGTATCCAATAAAACCACACCATACACTAAATCCAAATTGTCCTTGACGATTAACTGTAGCGGTTACGTGCAGATTTTCATGAGCCCAATGGTGGTTATTATGCCGATTAAAAATTCCGGCACTGCTGGGCCTCGTTTGTCCAAATAATTTTTCCTTCAAATTTTCACTTCATTGCACTGACGCAAAAATCACTGGCAAAAATCGAGACGCCTTTGAAAGTCATTTGGGTATAGATGGTAACTAATCCTAATTTTGTAGGGTTTGAATCTATTTTTTTCTAAGCAACGCATCGCAGTTGTTTTTGGGATTAAATTTTCCTGTATGTTTTCTCTTACAGTTTTTAAAACAATATTCTCTACAGCTTCTCTACCTGCTTTATTATATATTCTTGCTTGAGGTTTTACAAATGATCCAAACTCTTTTAAATTTGGTTGTTGCCTTTTGAATATTTTTATGTCTGGATGTCTCTTTTCTGGATCTAAAAATATTGTTTAGGCGGCACTTTTGGCACAATTTTGCTGTCTATAACTTACCTATTAAAATAAAGCTCGGTAGCTAAAGAGTATGAGCGGGTAGCAATGTAAAAAGTGCCCCCGCACCTACCGAACTAAAATGGCTTCCATAAGATGTCTCGTATGCTGACTGTCTTGTGTACAAAGTTTTAAGCTCGTGGACTCTGCATGGGGTGGAAAAAAAAATTACCACTAAATGTTTTATTTTTTTTCTCACCCCCTATTTGACGTATAACTTTGTAATTTGGCACAAATAATATTAGTGTTAAGAGAGTTTATTGCAAAAAATACTGAAGGGTGACTACCGTTTGACACTATTGCCATATTTTGATATAATATATATTTAAACTATGACTATAACATATAACAGTTATAGTTTTATTAATGCGGTGGAACAGGATAAAAATAAATAAAAATTATCTGAACTTGCAGTATTACGAGTATATTATTTAATTTTTTACAATTAATTATTTTTGTATTTATTTGCTTTTATCATGATTAGAGAATAATATTTAGGTATTATGCAAATCACAACTTACACATTTTTCATTTATTATGAAAATACCTACTTGCTGTATATTGTTGCCCTAATCCGGGCACGCTAATATACTAGTCAGAAAATAGATAATTTCATATTAAATAAAAAAAAGTGTAAATGACTAAATGTAAATAAATGATTTAAGTATTTTCAATATATTTTTTTCTTTAAAATGCTAAGAATCCTATCATGTAATTTAATACTTCGTCAGTATTAGCTAGAAGAGTAGTTGTGTTGATTAGTTCTCCAATAATGAGTGTTTTAAAGTATTTACCTGACTAGTATATTAGCGTGCCCAGATTAGGGCAAAAATATACAGAAACTAAGTATTTTCATAATAAATAAAAAAGTGTGTAAGTTGTGATTTGCATAATACCTAAATAATACTCTCTAATATTATTTAATATTTAGATAGGTAATCATGTAATTCATTCTGACAAGAGTAACTGAGCGATGCAGAAATTGGACCCATATTGCGAGCAAAAGAAGGGGGAACCCGACCAGAATGGAAGGATGTCTCAAACAAAGTAGTAGGATTGAAGGCTTTGTGGTCGTAATGGGATTCACTTAGAGCATTAGATGGGCTGTTATTATTATTACATACGAACATCTATAAGACTTATTTCATTAACCATTAGGAACATGATAACTAAAAAAAAAAACAAATGTATTTATCCAAGTCACTTTCCTCATCTAACTGTGGCAGTAAAGAAAGTTTTATCGGTTGATTCTATTATAGTACGTCCGGTTTTTTTACATATTATACATTGTTACTGTTTTTGCATTTTAAATTAAGTGAGCTGATTTTGCTCTCAGAACTATTGCTATCAGTTGTAGAACTTTCCATTTCGTGCATATAACACTAACTACTATCTAAGTTTTTTAAAAAGGGAAAAATTAAGTATAAGGTACAATACAAATAACATAAGAAAACCACGAGTACGATGCACCCACTTAAAATTCCGTAGATAAGATAAGAGAATGTAACAGTGTGAGATGGAGCTACGGAGATTTGTAAGACAGATGCGGCTGCGGCAGAGCGGGGGCGTGAGTAGCCAGCGGTCCGGCAGCCAATTGAAAAAAGATTTATTTTGTATCTTTAGTGCCTCTTCAACTGTTACAGCACGCACTTCTGACCGCGGGGTGTCTTTAAAGGCAGCTTCTACTTCGAGGGCACGCACAAAAGCCTCACTAATACTTTGATGCCGCGATATTCTAAGAATTCGCCTGACCTCTTCGCCCCTGATGCCATCTAAAAAGGCTCCTACGGCTAGTTGTTCCTGAAATTCTCTTGATGCACTCGGATATTCCAGGTGTGCCAGTCTCTCTATCGCAGCTTTGAATTCTTGTAAGCTTTCCCCAACCTTTTGCTTCCTTGATTTTAGCTGAGCCTGGTATACTTGGGCAAGGTGGTGGTCGCCATATGTCAAGTCTAATGCAGCTTCCAAGACTTTGAAGTCCCTTTGTTTCTCCACCGGGATGGTCTGAAGTAACTCTGGGGCTTGACCCCTTAGCGCCAGAACTAATGCCATAGCCTTTTGCTCGTTATCCCAGTTATTCGCACTTGCAGCCGCCTCAAAAATTGTCTCTTGTACGTTGTCCATGGGCTTTGGCCGTCAAATGCGGGAGGTTTTAAACGAGGACCTGATGATGCTACCAGCTGATCTCCTTTCTCTCTCAATTGTTGTTTAAGGCGCTCCACTTCTCCTTCGACCGCACTCATCTTTTCTTTGATGTCGCTTACTTTCCCTTTGACTTGACTGACTTCTGTCTTGACCATACCTACTTTATCTTCGACCTTTTTTATATCTTCTTTGATATCGTAGTGATTGAATTCATAGCGCCTTGTTGGATTTTCATTTGATCGCTCAGGATTTTCCTCAGTTCTTCTTGGCGTCTTTCTTGTTCCTATTTTTCTTCTTAGCGTTGTCTTTCTTGTTCTTCTTTCTCCTCTTGACGCCTTATTTCCAGGTCTTCCATTACTTCCTTCAATTCGTGCCTTTCTTCTTGACGCCACCTTTCTTCCTCTTGACGTCTTCTTTCTTGCTCTTCTTTTTCTTTTTGACGTCGCTTTTCTTGTTCTTCTTTTTCTTTGCGATGTCTTATCTGAAGTGAAATAACTAAACATGAATGAATTATATATACCTATTTAAATATTAAATAATATACTCGTAATATTGCAAGTTCAGATAATTTTTATTTATTTTTATCCTGTTCCACCGCATTAATAAAACTGTAACTGTTATATGTTATAGTTATAGTTTAACCCTTCCCAGCCCGAATTATTATCCAGGTCAAGAAAAAATTCTTTTATCTATTTTTTTTATTCACAGTGATACTACTAAACATATATATGCAAAGAAAAACTAAAATATTTACATTTTTAGTGCCAAAATGAATTGACGCCATATGGAGTCACTGGGCAAATATATGCTAAAATGAAAAAAGTTTGGATAATAAATTATTTATTCAATTATCATGAATAATAGTTATTTACAATGGAATAGTTTAAAACAGTTTTATCCTTTGTCAAACTAAGGGCATTTTACATTTTTCGCACATTATACGGGAATATGCATAAATGCAAAACCGGCCCAATACATGCGGTAACTTGGCATTTTCACAATGCTGCTCAAAATGTGAATACCTAGGAACTGCTGTATTTCTCTGCATGTTGTGTTGATAGATGAGCCAGTTTTCTCTACAGAATACAAATTTGTTTGATGTTCAATATTTTGTATTATGTTGTCATCAAAGAAATACTTGAAATAAGTCATCGGTGTTAGTTCTGGTTCAGGTGAATCTGAAAAATTAATTTCACATGCTGAAGCTACTTTATCCAAGTCTTTCTGCCTCCAGTGATATTCCTCCTTTTTTTCTTACTCGAATTAGGAGCATAATTTGATTTATTAGACGTTTGAATATCAAAAAGTACAGCCAATGGAATTTCGTCCTCGTCATATTCTTCTTCATGTCTTTCCTCATAGTTCAATCCACGTTGTATTACAGTAGATGCTGAATAGTTTTGTACTTCAGTAATTTCTGTCTCACTATCGTCATCTGATTCCTCAATATTCAAATCAGATACATCTCCTTCTAGAAGTAACAGTAAATGTCGTTCTTCTTCTTCGGTCAATCCTGCTCTAGTCATCTAAAAATACAATTATATTCAGGTGCTTTGAATTATAAATTGTCGCCAATGAAATCAAATATGACGTAAAAAAAGGTTAAAAAAATAAGAAAAATCAAAGTTGACAAAAAACGACGCGATATTAAAAAAATAACCAATTTTATGGTTGAATACATATTCCTTCTGAATGACCACTGACTCCATATGGAGTCACACAATTTTGACCTATAATAAAGGTCGAAATATGGTAAAAATTTAGCTTGCTGTTATGAAATATTTATAAGCTGCTACTTTAACTTACCTTTTATGCAAAAACTTTAATAATATAGTAATAAAACACGAAGAATCAAAACTTTTTACAAACTGTTGTTAGGCCACTGACACTACTATCAATTCACAGCTGACAGAAATTCGCCATTTTATACAGAATCTCGTAATAGAACTAAAGTTTTTGGCTTACGCCATCTATAACATATAGACGAATTAACTTTAACGAAATCTACAGTAATAATTATTTCGGTTCGTAGATTTAATGGACTGGTACCACAACGACGCCATATGGCATCACTGGGCTGGAAAGGGTTAAATACGTATTATATCAAAATATGGTAATAGTGTCAAACAGGGTAGTCACCCTTCAGGCCATTGAAAAAATATATTAATTTTTTTTTAATGCATAAAATCATCGTAGAAGAGTAATATTTTTTAAAATAAACTATCCCGACACTAATATTATTTGTGCCAAATTACAAAGCGATCAGTCAAATAGGAGGTGAGAAAAAAAATAAAACATTTAGGGGTAAATTATTTTTTTTCCACCCCACGCAGAGTCCACGAGCTTAAAACTTTGTACACAAGCTAGTCAGCATACGAGACATCTTGTGAAAGCCATTTTAGTTCGGTAAGTGCGGGGGCACTTTTTACACTGCTACCCGCTTATACTCTTTGAATTTTCTCCGCATTCTATAAAACACTTAATCATGTCATATTTTTCACCATTACTAAATTGAACCATTTTTAATAGTGCTCACTCACAATTAACTTACAAATTAGTTTTTGACATTTACGATTATTTTGATTTTCTTTTTTTTACCTTGGCCTTCTCAATAAATATTAGAAATGCGATAACTATGTATAAATGTCAATGGAAGACAATTCGAACATTTATTGTAGTTTAGTTTTTCCTATTTAGGAAGTCTTATTGTTGTTAATAGTTTTCCATGGCCTCCTCACAAATATAGTAAATTAGTAAAAAACCATTTTCTCACGCCCTGAACGGCGCTTTTCATAACTGGCCTCCACTAATATCAACGTTAGATCTCTAAACAGGTTTTGATCTTTTCTCCGAATTAGCAACAGATAGCTCTCATGAAGTCATTGGTTTCTCTAAAAATTGATTCAACCCTGCTCTGGCAGACTATGGTATACTTTCTTTTGCGGGGGGGGGGGGAGGGGGGTGGAGAAGGGGAAATCCATCATGGACACCCAGCGCCTTGGATCTATCACACTGGGTAGTGCTGGACTCTAACCAAGCTAAAACCCCTCCGGAGCCCCCTCTCTGTCTTCAGTGTTTCCTCATATCCTGGAACCGCTCTCGCTTACCGTCAGAATATTAGGTCAATCTTAGTGTTAGGTGTTCGAAATAATCTGCCTCTGCAGTAAAATATTGTTTTCTACTACGTATTCCGATACTTGTTTGTAAACTATTCTTTCGATCAGCTTTTCTATAGTAATAATAATAATAATAATATATGTCTTTATTTTAATTAAGAAAATATGAATAACAATATTATTTCTAAGGGTGGCGATATCTTGCATGGCTACTCACCTAACCACCCATGACAACATAAAAGTTAACAACCACTTCTCAAGGAAACGGCATAGCAAACAAACAAAAATAGGCAGACATGAGAAACCTTATAACATAGACAAAATAAAAGCATTAACTAGAAACTGTAGTCTACATAAATAAGCTAAAATAAACAAAAGTGATATAAAATAAAATAATATAAAACAAAATATGCACAAGGTAAATGAATGAATAAAATTATTATGAGTAATCCCACACAACACAGCCCGCACCCAGCGCGCACCCGCACATACCAAGCACAAACAATTTGTACTCAGCATGCAGAAGCGCACACCAAGCACGCACCGTGTCATGTGGGATTAGAACCATTTATAAATTCTTTTATACATTTCTTAAACCTCGCAACGGTTGAGCAATATTTTATGTTAGGGGACAAAGAATTAAAATACTTAACGGCATTGTAACTAAATGAGCGAAGAAACAAGGCGGTGTTATGCCTGGTAACATTGTATAGGCTCCTATGACGAGTGCCTCTTTGATGAATTTCGGATCTTTCAATGAGTTTGTTATAAAGATATGCTGGTTGGCGTGTTTTATTGATTTTAAATACTAATGCGCATAAGTGCATAAAAAACCTTTGCTCCAATTTGAGCCATCCAACTTCCTGGTAATAAGAGGAAACATGATCGAATTTTCTAAGCCCGTAGCAAAATCTAATGCAACTATTCTGAAGCTTCTGTAAACTCTCCTTATCCTTACGGAGTAAAGCGGGCCAATAAACAACATCACAATATGCAAGCAGTGACAAGATGAGGGATTCACATAATTTCAACTTTATGTTTAAAGAGAGAAATTCTTTGAATAAATAGAGAGTACGCAGTTTTGCGTAACTTCTTTGCAGAATGATCGATACATGATATTCAAAACGCAGGGTATCATCAAAGAATACCCCCAAATTCTTGCAAATTCCGGTAAAATTTAGATTAACATTATTTATCTGTATATTAAAGTTAGCACTATTCCTAATTTCGTCTTTATTTCTACCAAAAATAACCATTTGAGTTTTAGATTCGTTTAATTTAAGGCCGTGACAGTTTGATATTTTAAAAATTTGCTCCAAATTCTCGTTAATATATTCTCTAGCTAAATCAGTATCATCAAATTTAAATGAATGATAAATCTGCATATCATCTGCATATCATCTGCATATCATCTGCATATTGGTGGGTCAGACAGTGTTTCAAATAATTACTAAAGTCTGCAGTGTAAACAGAAAATAATAATGGGCCCAGTACACTTCCTTGTGGTACACCTTTACTCAAAATTCTAAAATCCGAAGTTTCATTGCCCAGAATTACCCTTGATCTCCTGTTAATTAAATAATTATTGATAAAATCCAATGAAGAAGGGTTCAATCCAAAATATTTAAGTTTGGCACATAGAATTCCGTGGTCAAGGGAATCGAAGGCCTTGCTATAATCAAGAAGAATAAGACATGTATTTTTACCCTCATCATAAGCCCTCACTATGTCATCACTAACCTGCAGCAACGCCGTAGTAGTACTATGTTGAGCCCGAAAACCTGATTGTGTAGCTGGTATAATATTATTTTCAAAGAGATGCGAGCTTAACTGTTCGAATATAATTTTCTTGAAAATTTTGGAGAGAACGGGTAAAATACTTACTGGTCTAAAATGCGAAAACTGACTTGGATTATTAACTTTAGCAATTGGGATGACATTAGCACGTTTCCAGTGCGACGGGAATGTTTTAGCCAATAAACATGCATTTAAAATAAATGTAATATGAACAGTAAGATACGGAATAAGAAATGAAATCATTTTTATATCAATACCATCAACCCCTTTTGAATTTGATCTAATTCCTGAAATTATTTTTTCCACCTTCTCCTCACTAACTACAGAAAAACTAAATTGATTGGTAATATTAGGAAAAGTATTATTATTATAATATTCAAAAAAAATTATTATTGTTATAATCAACATGAACCAATGGAATGCTGTTAGAAAAAATTGTTAAACTCACCCGGATTACCCACTCCTTCAGGTCGACTTACAGGTGCAGAGTTAATATTTAACCATTTCAAAGTGCGCCAAAATCCTTTCGGGTCGATTTTAAATTGATGATTTAAATAAGCTTTTTTTTCATTTCTAACAGACATTGTAACAAGATTTCTAAGTTGTTTATACTCATCCCAAGCTGCCGCAGTTTTAACTTTTTTATATTTAGAAAGTGCTTTATCTCTAAGACGCATCATAAATTTAATATTATCGGTAATCCAGGGAGCGGGAGGTTTAGAGAAGCGAGCTGTTCTAATAGGCGTGTGATTATCAAACAGCTGAATTACTGTGCTATTAAAAAAATTTACCATATCCTCTACATCATTAAGTGTATATAACACGTCCCAATCTAGACTATGAAGATCTGTTAAAAAATCATTATAAATAAAATTTCTATAATCCCGATAAGTTCTATATTTTATTTTTGCCATCGGCCTTTTAAGACTTATGCTACATTTTACAAGACAATGATCCGACAAACCAGCCATTCTAATAACTTCATGATCTTGGACAAGATCTGAAGATGACGTTATCAAAATATCAATAAGAGTTTGACTATTACATGTAACACGTGTAGGTTCCTTAATGATTTGATGAAAACTATATTTATTCAAGAAATTTTGTAAAAGTACTTGGCCATTATTGTTACAAAGAAAGTTTACATTAAAATCACTTCCAAACATCACATAATCATAATTTGGTATAAGAGAAATTAAAACATTCTCCAGATCGTCAATGCAATGGTTTAAATTCTCATTAGGAGGTCTATACAAGGATTTTACCATGAATTTTCAAACTAATCCATATTTGCTCTAATGAACTTGTGGCGGGTGGAATATCTAAAACTTTAAATATATACAAATCACTAATGTAAAAGTAGTAACTAACATATTGGAGTCTTAAATCACTAGCGTCTATTACATTATTTACTTTAGGGACTGGTATAACTGTAGATATTTTGAGAACTGATGGAAGCTTGCCTGTCTCTAACGAAGTATTGACTAAATTTAAGAGTGGTTTTTCAACGCTATGGTATATATTTTTAAGAAACTCAGTTATTTCGTCTGGACTACCCTTATTTGGCAAAGAAAATACGATATTTTTCAATTCGTTGCAATCAATTAACTCAAATGTACTAATAGTCGGAGAGCAGCCAATCTGTAGGAAGCATTTTAAAAGTAGTCTATACAACTCGCGAACACCCACTTAAAAAACAGATGATATTATGTAAAATGACCTTCTGGATTTGATTTTTGAGTTCGCCCATTAATTTGAGATTGCCAAATCGGTCAATTCGTAAATTTTTTGAAAAATTTTAAAATTATGTGTTAATTTTTGTTTTGCACATAACACATCATATCTTTTTATTTTAATTCCGATTTTGACCAATATTTTACACATTATCCCTCCAATATTCTTGGACAGGCTGACGGCAAAGAATATAGTGTAACTAATAATATAGTGCCTAAAAAAAATATAATTACCCTCTATTGTCGCGGTTTTTTAAAATTTGCGTTGAAAAATGCCCGAGCGAGGTAACTTTTTTATTTTTAAAGAGAGAGTTATAGTATAAACGAGAAAAATGTTCCATATACTTTAAACAAACTTTTTTATAAAGAGATTTTTTGGAAATTCGGCTCATGTAAGGAGATGACGCTGTTGGAAGCGGCCGCGCAACTCGTCCGCATTAATTTAAAGCATAACTTCTGTTAACGTCGCCCATCTGTGGTGTCGTTTAAGCGATCAAGTGAGTCTACGGATTATTTAGTTTCTATTTGCAATTAAATGTTATAAAATTATGTAGATAATCTCGAAACATACACATTAAAAAATATATTTTCATTAATTATAACAGCAAGTGGGTACTAAAGATTACATTTTCCTTCGCATAAACAACTTATGTTACATTGCGCGTTTGCTTTGCTACACTTGCAGCTTGTAGTACAGTTATATAATTTACATTTACAAAATGGAGTTAACTCAATAAAATTGGGTTTTGGGCTTTTTGAAATCATCTTTGGAAATAAGATTTCCTCCTTTAGGTACCTACCATCCAAAATCTAAAACATCTGGAATTCTGGACTTAATTTGGTAGGCTGTCTTGTAAATAGCACATTGCAGAAATGCCCTTTTTACTTGTATTCTCTGTACTAGGATTTACAATTTCTGATTTTCTTTTATAAGCAGTTCGGGTATACGATCTTCTACATTGTGCATGGTAAACTGGATTTAGTGATAAAAATAAATTTTTCTGTTCTAAATATTGTTTTAGAGCCACAGAAATGTCATCGGATTTTGCATTTGATCGATACATTTCTAAAGCCGTAAATATCGCTCGCAGACAAAAAATTTTCATACCATTGTGTTAGTGAACGAATTCTGAACAACTTTCAAAATGTCCGTCTGTCTGTCCGTCCGTCACGTTTCTTGTAAGCACGATAACTGAAGAAAGAAAATTCCGATTGTACTGAAATTTGGACAGTAAATTAGTGTTAGCTAAAAGAAGAACCCTATTTGAACAAAATCGATCGATAAATAAAAATATTATTACTTAATGATTTAAATTTGATAAATTAACTCCTATATAAAAAAGTCTATTTGACAGTCTATTTGACAGTCACATTTTGTCACTTTGACAGCGATAAAAAAAGGTGCATCGTTTCTTATCACGATAAAAATGCCTGTTCCTCAAAAGCAGAGTATATCTAGTAGTCGCACGTCATTTTAAAATCTGTACTGTCGGCTATAATTTTTAAGTCTTGTGGAAATTATACTGTACGATATGAGTCGTTTTGAGAAAATTATAATTATTTTTAATTGTTATTCTTTCACATATTCTGTCGTTAATTTATCTTGCCAAAAATCACTCGAGCTTTTCTTTTATGGATAAATTTCTTTTTAACTCAATATTTTGTCAATCAGTAATTTTGCTCGAAAAACTGACATTTGACAAAATCGCTCGACCTCCGGTCTCGCGATTTTTTCATGTCAGTTTTTCTCATAAAATCACTGATTGGCAAAATTATTTCGTTACAAAGAAAAATTTATCCGATAAAAAAATGCTCTTGTGATTTTACTGTTGAAAAATTTTTTTTTTTATTTTTATGTTTCTGTAATTGAATAGAAATCTGGTGAAATATTTCATTTTAATATTTCTAATTATTTATATATTTTACAAATATACATTTCATAATGTAATATACAACCGTGAAAATATGATTTTATAGCTCGTGTCTTCTACGTGTAAGGTGGTGGTGTAGTTCTTTTGACTCGGAATCGAAACCCAAATGGGGTTTGGTATAGTTTTTTTACCAAGTCTTTTACCAACTAAGATCGTACTATAAAATTAAAAATGTCTAAAAGTAATATTATTTACAAAAATCTGCGAAAAGTATCCTATTGAATGTATAACAATTATATAAAAATCCAGTTAACAGGCGAATAGTACGTTTTTAGCTTGTTTCCTTTGATTTCCTATCCGAGTAATTATAATTTATTATGCCAAACTATGTGTTTATAACGCACTAAATATAAGGACTGAGACAAAAAGCACTTTCAACTTAACATAAATGGATACTGGAAAATAATAATCACCCGGCACGTGTCTGCGTTTAGCTCTAGATGCGATTGCGGCCGATTCATAGTAGCGCGCATTCGTTCGGACACTGAAACAATCAATGAATATTTCGATAAGGGAGCAAAAAAAACTTCTTATAAAAGATTTTATTTAGTTCATTCGGAACATTTTCTTCGGTTATAGTAGGCACCTAACTTTAAAAATAAAAAAGATACCTCGATCGGACATTTTACTCTGCAAATTTTAAAGATTTTGCGTCAAAGAAAAGTTGTTATTTTTTTTTTTGCCAACTAATTATTTTTTAGGTAAAGTTTTTTACTTTCAACATATCAAAGAATAGTTAGAGAATATTATGTAAAAAAATTAAAAAATTCTGAAGTAAAATAAAAAATATATGACGTGTTATATGAAAAACAAAAAATAACACATAATTTTTATTTTTTTTAGAAAATTGCCAATTTGGTCATTTTGGCAATCTCAAATCAATGGGCGAATTCAAAAATCAAGTTTAGCGGGTTATTTTACATCAGATTATGATATGATTTTTTAGGTGGGTGTTCGCGAGTTGTATAGAGGGTGTCGAATTCAGAGGGTCTGGTCTTCCACTATAAGTGTATGGCCTGGTGTTTCAATTTCATCAATAAAATCAATTTGGTTAGTTGTATCTATGTCTGAAATAATATTATTTATGCTATTAATATAAAAAGAATTTAATTTATTGCTCATTTTCGTTGGATCTGATACTTCCACATCATTAATTTTAATTTTTTTAAGGTCAGAATCTTTTGTCGTGGATATTAGTGGTTTTAATGTATCCCACATTTTTTTGGGGTGATTTTTACAATAATCTATTTTATTTTCATAATATAATTTTTTCTCTTCTCGTATTGTCTTTTGTGCTACATTTCTCTTATGTTTGTATATTTCCCTATTCGGTTGGGTTTTATTTTGTTTATAAATTTTATAACTGAGGTCTCTTTGTGCGGTCGCGTCACGTATTTTATTGTTCCACCACTCCTGAAACCTGGCTCTAATGACTACTTCTTTTTTTTGGTGCAACTTCCTCTAACTTATTTTTGATAGTAGAAATAAACGAGTCATATTTATCGTCGATGTTTCTGTGTGTATAGTTCCAGTTTACTAGAGAGAGATTTTGATTAAGTTCAGCAAAATTGATTTGGCCGCGAGAAAGTAGATGTTTGTCTTGTTTGTCACTTTTTCCAGTATTAAGATTAACACAAACTATATAGTGTTCAGTTATTTTAGGTTTTTGAGATGCACCGTACATTCTAGGTCAACGATGTCTGAGAAGACTAAGTCGATTATGCTACCACCAGTGTCATTTGGATGAGTCATACTCCCTACCCACTGATGAAAGCCTACATCACTCATTAGGTTTTTTAATCTAATTTTATAAGTATTGTTTACTGTCCAGTTAATATTAAAATCTCCTACAATAATTCGAGGACAAGGGGTATCTTGAATATTTTGATACCATTCTTCAAGATACCTTAAAAAATCTGCGTCGCTACTACGAGGTGAATGATATATACACACCAAAACATAATGCTTACCATTGACGGAAATTTTGACACTCAACAACCAAAAATTTTTGAGGTAAGTATACTTAACAGTTTCCAATAAAATAATATTTTCTTTTATATACATCAGTACTCCTCCTGTATGCCGATTCTCACTATCACATCTTACAATTTTATACCCTTTTATAAATATTTCGTGATCCCCTATATCTGATGTGAGTCGAGTTTCACTTAGACACGCTACCAAAAGTTTAGAAGTATATACCGTGTGTGTAGTCGCGGGCTAGGCATGGGGAGTAGAATTACAACATCGCGGGTGCCAGCTGGCTGAAATGAAATAACAGAGCTGGGATGTCCATCGACGGACGAATTTACGGCTGCCGGTGTTGTCAGATCTCTCGCGCTACGTGAATGTACATGCCTAATGGGAAATTACACGCACGGTATTAGGTTAGAGATTTCGTCAATTTACCGATAAAAAATTGCCTAATAGTCGATCTCAAAATTTCGACCCATTTAGAGGAGCATATTAGGCCTTGAAAATATGAAAATTACAAAAACTTCAAAACAGTCGAGCACTATATCTCAAAAAAAAAAAAAAATTAAAATCGGCTAACGCGTTCGAAAATACGGTCTTAAATCGCACACACTGTATAGAAACTACACACTTTTCGAAATTTAAATACGACATATTTTTACATTATTTACAAGGCATTTATTGGGATTATGATTTGGAGGAAGTTGATGACATGTTTAATTTTTTAATAGTAGTATTTTGCACCTATTTGATTCTCATGCTCCCCACAAAACTGATAGAATAACTAAACCTCTAGCTCCCTGGGTAACAGACAATCTCAAATTATGATAAAATTGCTTTTAAGTATAAAAAACTAAAAACAAATGAGGCAAACGGTATATACAGGGTATAATTAGTTTCATATCATTAAAAAAACCGGTGGTGGGGAACGACTAGACAAACAAAAAACCTTACATAACATGGGGTCTAAAGCCCATAGTTTTGGAGAGAAAAAAACAATAATTTCGAACATTTTTAGCAATATTGTTTGAGAACTGCGGGAATATAGGAGTAGGCTTTATTATCGTCGTGTATGTCGGCTCCCTTGACCATCAAATACGCTAATGCGGTCCCATCAAAGTGCCGCGCTTCTATGTTTGAGATCGCGCGGCGGCAAGGACAAAAGTCGGTAATCTTTACGCTTCTTTGTGACTGTAAAAGTAAGTAAGAAATGTTTCTGATTGAGAACTATACGTCCATTGACCCAGAAAAGCAGTGGTTCTCAAATGTCTCCTACCTTATCATTCAAGTTTTTGACCTAGGTCAGTTTTTTCAAAGTGCCCCTAGAGGAAAAAGTTATATAGGCACATGGCCTGCTTAGTCTAAATAATAGATAATCTTAAGTTACCTTAGTACCCACAATAAAATAATTGAAGGTAGTGACATTCATGAATGTTACGCGACACCGAGAACTATTCATAGTTCCTAGACAGAATTCGGCAATGTTCCAACGCAGCTTTTCTTACAACTCTGCAAAAGTCTTTCTACAGTGGATGACATCAAGGCAACTTTCAACATTGTTGCTTTATGGAATAACTGTACAACAAACGAGATCTGATATAATGAAATATGCACTTGTTTATTTATTATTAAAATAGTTTATATGTATTAGGTGCCTTACAATGGGGTGGTGGTATAAGCAAGTGTGTTGCCATCTCCCTTACCATCCCCATACCGCCATCTCCCATCAGATATGTTATTATATTTTGCAACTGATAAATGAGGGCATTATTATTATCATCACCAGACGAGCCTAAATCTTATCGCCTCATCAGCTTAACCTCGTTTCTCTTTAAAACAATGGAGAAAATACTAGATCAACAGATTAAAAGCGAAATCATTATATACAGAAACTGCTTCACTCGAAACAATTTGTCTATCAACCTGGCAAATCAACAATAAATGCTTTACATGGCCTGGTCAAAGGCATTGAAAAGATATTTACAGCAAAGGAACTGGCTCTGTGTGCTTTCATTGATATAGAGGGTGCTTTTGACAACACCTCCTATGAATCCATACAAAGAGCCGCGGAAAAAAGAGGAATACAGTCACCAACAATCAAATGGATACAATCCATGCTAAGAACCAGAATAATTACCACAAATATGGGGAACGAGTCGGCCACCGTGACTGCAGTTGATTGTCAACAAGGTGGAGTCTTATCGCCCTTGTTGTGGTCAATGGTGGTCGACGATCTCCTCCATAAGCTGAGTAATTATGGCTTCAACGTTCAGGGCTATGCTGATGACCTGGTCGTTTCTGTAAGAGGCAGGTATGAGGTTATGATCTCAAACCACATGCAAATTGCCTTAAACATAATATCTAAATGGTGCTCGTCAGAGGGCCTTAGTGTCAATCTGAGCAAAACAGTTATTGTTCCATTCACCAAAAGGGGAAAACTAAATTTGAGAGCTCCTATATAAGTATCTAGCAGTAATCCTGGACCAGAAACTTACTTAGAACTCGCACTACGTGCCGTAGGTTGTTTGGTAAGACAGGGTCTGAAGCCAAAAATGATACATTGGTCCTACCTTTCGGTTATCAGAAAAATGGTGACGCATGATGTGTATGGTGGCCAAAAACAAGAAGAGAAAATAGCACAAGGAAAGTTGCAGAAACTGCAACGCCTTGTCTGTTTAGGGACTACAGGAGCAATACGCTGTCCCACAGCAGCTATGGAGGCAATGCTGGACTTACTTCCTCTGCACTTGCATGTAAGGAAGGAGACAGCACTTAGTGCCCTAAGGCTGCATCAGGCACTTAAATTCAGATCAGGCGAACTAGTCGGTCACTTAAAATTCTCCAATTTGAATCCATGACCAAACCTACTGACTCAATGCCAATCACGCATGACTTTAACTGCCCGTTTGATGTGCTGATTGAAAACCGTCAGGGGAGCAGGTTCGAAGTACTACGGTTGGAGAAAGAGTCACACATTTGGTACACAGATAGATCCAAGATGGACGAAGGGATTGGTGTGGGCGTAGTGGGGCCTAAATGCAGGCTATCTAAAGCCCTCGGTAAGACCCCAACCATCTCCCAGGGAGAAATTTATACTCTGTAGTATAGATTTCTCCCTGGGAGATGCCCCTATTTAGGCATTTGTGGACACACTGGTATAGACCAGTGTGGTCTATACCAGTGTGTCCACAAATGAAATGCCTAAATAGAGGCACTCGAAGGGCAAAGATCTATATATTTTCAGATAGCCAGGCAGCACTAAAGGCTCTCAGGTCCTATACCTTCAAGTCTAAAATTGCCTGGGAATGCAGACAATTCCTGAAGCAACTGGCAAAAAACAACAAAGTCATCTTGACGTTGGTGCCAGGGCATGAGGGAATAGAAGGCAAAGAATTAACTGACAGCCCCGCAAGAAAAGGGGCTGAAGTCCCATTTTTAGGACCCGTGGCTTATCTAAGAGACACATAACGGAGAAGGCCAAAAATGGGAAAAGGAACAAAAGAAGTCCTACTGGAGGAATACTCCAGGCCAAAGACAAGCGAAAAGGTTTATAATCTATTCAACAAAGAATGTCACAAGTCTTCTCGAACTTGAAAAGTCCAACCTAAGGCTGATCATGGGCCTTCTAACTGTCCATTGCCCCTAGAGATATCATCTCAAGAATATCTGCATGGCAGAAAATGATAAATGTAGATACTGTGAAGCTGCAACTGAGACTGCGGAACATATACTTTGTGAATTCAAGGTACTAACCCGCATTAGGCCAAAATACCTAGAACAGGCGGAATTGACACCTGAAGACATAGGGAAATTAGCTTCCAAGAATATCACAAGCTTTGCAAAAAGTCTTGGAATCCTGGGCAACAACTATTTGTAGGGTAATTCACAAAAGATCTTTTAGGCCGAGGTGAAAATAGGCCAACTAAGGACCAAGCGACCCCTTAAACAATCTACAATCTAAAATCATTATCAGTATCATTATCATTATCATTGTCATTGTCATTGTCATTGTCATTGTCATTGTCATTGTCATTGTCATTGTCATTGTCATTGTCATTGTCATTGTCATTGTCATTGTCATTGTCATTGTCATTGTCATTGTCATTGTCATTGTCATTGTCATTGTCATTGTCATTGTCATTGTCATTGTCATTGTCATTGTCATTGTCATTGTCATTGTCATTGTCATTGTCATTGTCATTGTCATTGTCATTGTCATTGTCATTGTCATTGTCATTGTCATTATCATTGTCATTATCATTTTTTTCCCTCACAGGTTCTCCTGGTTTGTTTGCTGTGATCGGGTACGTGGTATTAAGATCGCAGCATTGACTAATCACTCCCAAGGAACGATCTCATTATACCAGCTGTGTGGAGAATTACTGCTTTTGTATTCTCAGGTATGTAGTGTAATCAATACTAATCTTTTGCAGTGATGTCTTCAGGTTTTTAGGGATTACTCCAAGCGCAGATAGTATTACAGGAACTATGGTGACCTTTTTCATGTTCCACATATCCAGAATCTCGTTTTCATATTTCTAGTGTTCGGTATCGAGATGTCAATAATCAATGTTTCCATTCGTTGTTTCTCTATGACGGTTATATCTGGGCGATTGTGTGCAATTGTGATGTCTGTTATTATGGTTCTGTCCCAGTATAATTTATAACGCTCGTTCTCTTCAACGGGATTCGGATTGTATCTATAGTGGGGAGTCTTAGAATCCTGAAGTATTTCACACATCTTAGAATTTCTAGATATACTATCATGGCAGCAGCGTTATGGCGTGTCAAGTACCGAGTTGGTGCGAGTTTCCCACATCCAGAAATTATGTGTTCTATGTTCTCAGTCTGTATGTTACACTTTCGACATTTATCTGTTTCAACCCGTTCCTTCATTATGTGCATTTCATAGTTCCTTGTTCTTAGTACCTGGTCTTGTATACCCAATACAAACCCCTCTGTCTCAGGAAACACTGTTCCTTGTCGAAGCCACTCAACAGATGCCTCACGGTCTATTTCGTGTCCCTGGAGAGAGTTCCAATAGCGGCCGTGTCATTATCATTATCATTATCATTATCATTATCATTATCATTATCATTATCATTATCATTATCATTATCATTATCATTATCATTATCATTATCATTATCATTATCATTATCATTATCATTATCATTATCATTATCATTATCATTATCATTATCATTATCATTATCATTATCATTATCATTATCATTATCATTATCATTATCATTATCATTATCATTATCATTATCATTATCATTATCATTATCATTATCATTATCATTATCATTAATAATATTTTTATTATTTCAGGCGCTATCAATTTATTCATCTTACCGCACATTTCGGAGGAAAGATATGCAAGATATAAAGACATAAACTCCAAACTTGGTGTTTGTCTCTTTTTCGTTAACTATTATTACTTTTTAAGATTTATTATACGCAATACAAAAAAATGTAATGTTACTCTTGTATAGAAATTTGTGTAACTAATGTATATATTAATTTGTGTTAGTTACAATGACTTTAGTTCAGTTGTACTAATTAGTTGTTTTAATTTAGCTGTTTCGTTGTGCTAATTAATCATTCGTAAATGTAATGAACTAATCAAATTGTTAATAAAGACCTTTTAATATTATGCCCAATTGTATCTATTTACATATTGCAGAGACTTACACTAATTGGTAAGTGGAAACAAAATTATTACCTACTGCGAACAATTCATTTAGATCCTAGCAGATTCTGTAGTGCCAAAGCAGACTATGTAACTTATTTATACTTTAAGTATACCTAGACCAATGTAGAAAATCAATAAAACCATACCAGCTGTGAGTGAGCCTCTCAAATCCTTAATACAATATTTTAAGATTTTAGGTTTCTGACTTCAGTTTTTATTTTTCAAAACAAATATTCTTACATTTCTATAAAAATTTAATACAATAATCTGCTTGAAAAGGCTGCCAAATAACCTAATAAAAGATGTAGATGTACCTTTATGTGCACTTGACAAACAAAATAACAGTTGCTCAACCTCATTCCATATCACACATTTTAACAAAGGACAGAAAATGTGAAAAATCTGTTTATAGATAGCACGTAGTCGGAAATACGTAGAAGTAATAAGCATAATAAGAACGTTTTTTAAGTATTTTGCAATCACAGTATACTGTTGTGTAACTCACTGATAGGTCAGAATACTCGAGACAGGCAATAAAGTCAGAAGAGCCAGAGAGCTCAACGATAGTCATTTGTGCTGTACCTGACATAATTTCAACTGAAATAAGTGTACAGGAAAAATTTTGAAAACACCTGACTGTTTAGTGGAAATATTGAAATTCACATGCTTTCGCTAGACACTCTAGATAGCTATATGATGCGTACCTATATAATTACCGCCCAACTAACCAAAGAGTTTTATGGCTTTACAATGACTGCGGAAAACACTGAATTGTTCTCTAAGAAAACCCACTGCACTACTACGCGACCTTCGTGATTGCATAATGTCTGCGTAAGAAGCTAAACTGTTCTCTAAATTAAACCGTAGCCTATCTCTATAAACAAAAGGTGCTCGCGGTTGTATAGTCACTGCATAACGAACTAAATTGTTTTATAGCAAAACCTGAGGCAGTCTTTATAAAAGAATAATCAGCTATATAATAACTGTAAATCAAGTTGAACTGTTCTCTTCTATATGATAATCCGCAGTAGCTTTTACGCTACATAAAAACTTAGTAACTATATAAGGGTTACATAACGAGTTAAATAGTTCTATAAAACAGTCTGTCAGAGTATTTATACCACAAAAAAATTGGAATATGTATACAGCTCACAGAAAGTAGCTTGGCGGGTGAAATGCGCAATGAAAGAACAGAGATAGATATCTGTTAGAAAGAGATGATCGAATATTAGTATTTTGAAGTACAATCTTAGGCAGAAGTATGAGTTTCAAAATAGGGCGTATTCATAATTAAATCAAAATAGATATTTTTTCGTAAATTAAACTAGTTTCTACGGCGCATCTAGTAACCAGCCGCCAACTACTTTCTGTGAGCTCTAATTATCGTCAATTGAACCGAATTGTTCTTTAAGACACTTCACAACAGTCTCTATATACAACTAAAAGAGCTTCCTAACAACTGTTATAAAACAAATAGTGTTGTAAAAGCTGTTTAATTGGACCTAAAATTGTATTATTACGGACGCCATATTTTTTAAAGATATAAGATTTCAAATGTGGCATCCATCTTGAAAAAAATGCATATAAGAAAATTAGATGTTTCCGTTGCACACATTAAAATATTCCACATGTACTTTTAATTACGTATTATGTTTTAAATAATTAAATTATGGAAATTAACAAAAGTTTTAGTTACATAGGAGTAAATATTTTAAAGAACAATTTTTTTCATAAATCTTGATCTGTCACTTAATTTGAAGAATTTCGGTGGCGTATTGTTAATTCATGGAATATCGTATTATATACCGACATTTCAATCGCAAGTTAATTTTAGCTTTGGTAGTCTCATAAAGGGTATAGCAGAATAAGCATGGTAAAATGGCCCCAGAAGTGTTTGTGCCTCATTCGGTGTCAGTAGATCGACAATAGGAAAAGAAATGTTTTCCTCGAGTTTTGGCCCCCCGTCACCACGGGTAACCCCTGTACCCTAATAAACATGACATTTCGTTTTCGTTCTTTTTTCTGCAAGTTGTGCGTTAATTATTATGAAAAAAATAGACGATGTACGTGTAATTTAAATGCATCTTAGGAAAAAAAAATCAGCTGATTTTGTTGCCTCCTTCGAATAAAAAAAAAATTTAAATATTCGAATATTTATTTTTTCATGAAAATAATGATTCGCATACACAAAACTTTTACCAAAAATACATTGTTATGAGTAGTTTATTGTAGATTATTTAAAAATAAAAACTGTTACGACGCATTGTTTAGAGGTGTTTAACCATTGAAACTTTAATTCACACAAAAAAGTGGTATAATCGGCGGACCAGACCAGTGTATTCGTATGTACATGGATCCGCTGAAACCGAATCCGAAGTTAGAATTGTCAGATTGGCTCGTTTTTCACCCCTAAACCCAAAAAACACCCCCCCCCCCCCAACAAATTGTCTGTCAGGCGAACCAGACCATTATATTCCTATGTATTTGGACCTGCTGAAACCGAATCCGAAGTGAAAATTGTCAGATTGGCTCGTTTTTCACCCCCTACCCCCAAAAAACACCCCCAAAACAAAAACAAATTGGTCTGTCCGGCTGACTATACCACAGTGTATTCTTATGTATTTTGACCTGCTGAATCCAGATTCGAAGTTAGAATTGACATATTGGCTCGTTTTTCACTCCTAACCCCAAAAAACGGGGGGGTTCTTATGTATTTGGATCTGCTGAAACCGAATACGATGTCAGAATTGTTAGACTGTCTCGTTTTTCACCCCCAACACCAAAGAACGCCCCCAAAACAAAAACAAAGTGGTCTGTCCGGCGACTTACTGAATCCGGATTCAGTTTGGCTCGTTTTTCACCCCCATCCCCTAAAAACACACCCCCCCTAAAAAATGATCTGTCCGGCAGACCAGTGGCGGCTGATGAAATTTCAATAATTTTTTTCTCGTCTGTGGCGCATGGGACCCATACGAAATATGGAAACTAACATCTAGAGATGCACTTCTCTGACGTCTCGTAAAAAATTTTGAAAAAGCAGTTTGCGAAAAATGTTTTCCAAAGTCGGTTGCCCTCCCCCCGGGTCTAGGAACTCCTGTCTAAAATATTTTTTTTCTGTCATATACATTTTACGAGACATTTTACTTTTCATAAAAATAAAACAATAGGTTTTGGAGTTTATGAAAATATTTTCATTATTAACTGAAATACAATGAACTGAAATTTTGTAATTTACAATTTAACAAATTATAAAATTTCAATTCCTTGTATCTCAGTTAGTAATGAAAATATTTTCATACACTCCAAAACCTATTGTTGCATTTTTATGAAAAGTAAAATGTATATGACAAAAAAATATATTTTAAACAAGAGTCCGTAGACCTAGGGGGGCAACCGAATTTTGAAAAAAATTTTCGCAAACTGCTTTTCAAAATTTTTTAGGGGTCGCTAGAGTAGTGCTTCTTTAGATGTTAGTTCCCATATTTCGTATGGGTCCCATGCGCCACAGACGAGAAAAAAATTATTGAAATTTCACCAGCCGCCACTGCGGCGGACCATACCAGTGTATCGTTATTTATTTAAATCCGCTAAAACCTGGGGCCATTTTACCATGCTTATTCTGCTGTACCCTTTGAAATTTCAATGTACACGGTTTTAGTCACAAAACGAATTAGTCGCAACAACGACTGAATGTTTCCATATTTTATAAGTTCGTAGATATAACTGCTATAAAATGAGAAAGCTCTTTAAACTATCCAATCAAGAACAGTTATACAGTAATAATGCATCGACAATGGAAACCTGCAACAAAACTTCTAGTATAAAACTGATTTATAGATTTATACTGGCCATAATAAAATTACTTCATAACTGATGCATCAATAGGCTATAAAAGTGCATTATTGTTATATAAAGGAGTATAAACAAACTTCTATTCGGCTCCTTGCCTTTATAAAAGCCATTAAATGATAAAAAGGCTTTCTAAACCTGCGTCTGTTCTAGGAATGTAGTGGTTACACAGATGCTGAGAGAATGTTCTTAGACCTTAAGTATAAAGCTTTTATTCTCATACAATGTTGATATAGCTGTGATAAATTAATTAGTGTTAGTGTTAGTTGGGTTGAGACTTTCGAGACAACATAGGCCCACAAAAAAAAAATCGTGAGCGAGAGTTAAAACCCACTTTCCTTTATGTTTTTCGGGGCGCTGAATATGAATCTGAAGTAGAAGTAGCATATTTGTTGACGAATTTTCGAGCTAGAGGTCAAAATTACACGAAAATCATGAAAAATCTTGATTTGTGATATTTCCAGGTTCGAAATGAATAGAAAAAATTTGGTACACATGGAAATATGATTGTATTGCATTACCTGATAGAGCCTCATGTACGGTGAGTTGCAACTGCACACGCGGAAGGAACAATGAGAAGAGGCGGAGCCTATGAGATTGGACCCTGGCCATCATCGACTTGTGATGAAACCTTTTGACGTTTATCTTCGGACGACCTTGCACCTCCGTTACAATCACCTTTTTATTTCAGCGTTTCAACATTTATCGGTCTGAATTTATCTCTCTATTTTCAGTGTAGTAACTTAATTTCGTTTATCAAAACCCATTCCTCTAAATTTGGAGATCAGTTATTTTTGGCTCGTTTCCTGACTCTTTTATCATCGAATTATCTACGCAATGAATTTCTTTTTCGCTTATGTGTTTCTTGGACTGTTTCTCTTTTTAATGACCAAAAAAGTCTGCCATCATATTGATATCCCATATTCCTTGATACCGTTTCCCCATTTCCTTGATATCTTGATGGAATCGCTCGCCTTGCTCTTCACTGAAGTCACCTAGATTGTCAGGGAAATAACTTAGATGCAAGTCAAGGAAATGTAATTTTAAATTCATTAAATAACCTAATTTTTGGTAATTCTTGATCATCTCAGCTACAATGCTTTCGTAGTCATCACTTCTATGATTCCCTAGGAACTAATGGACTACTGCCTTACACCTTTCCCATGCGGCTTTTTCTTTTGGAGTAGTCGTTGTAATGAACATGTCTTCAAAATCTTTCGAATCTAGAAAATTCCTTTCTTAAGTTTAGCTTCTGACAACTGACTGAATGTTCGACCCAAATATTCAAAGCAGTGACCCTGTTTATCAAGCGCTTTTACAAACTGCGTCATCAAGCCTAATTTTATATGCAGAGGTGGAAGGAGGATTTTCGACGATTCAACCAGTGGTTGTTCTATTATATTCTTATCACCCGGTAAGAGGCACGATCGCGTGGTCCAGATCTTTTTTTTTGGTAGGGATTGTTTCGATCTCTACCATTCACAAAGGAAGCAAGGATATTTTGTAAATCCTGACTGTTGACCTAAAATCATGGAGGTAATTTTAAAATCACCACTTATGTTCTTCATATTTTATTTTTTTTAATACCATCTCTAGATTGGTGTATTTATCTTCCAACACTGTCGAATATGCTATGGGTACAGCGACATATTTATTTGTATTATGCAATAATACTCCTTTGAGGCTTCTCTTTGATGAGTCAATGAACAATCGCCACTCATCTGCTTTGTATATATTTGGTTTTAACTCATTCATCAACCCGTTAATATTGCAACACACTAAATCTGAATCTTGGGAGAAATATTGTCGGAATGCTTTATCTCTTCTCGACAAAAGGAAACCTTAGTACCCTTTTCCAAGACATTTTTTGCTCGCAATCTGGAAGCCAATAATTCCTCGGCATCTTTAGGTAGTCCGAGATCACATACTAAGTCAGTGAATTCTGCCTGTGTAAACTTTTGTGCTTCTTTGCTTTTTCTGGCAGATGAAGCATAATCATCATCTCCAGAGCTATTTCCATCACTACTATTGCCTCCTTCATTGTGCTCAACACCGCGAGCACAAGTACAATCCCAAATCAATCTACATGAATATGTTTATGAACCACCGTTAAGAGCAATATCCTCGGAAATTTTGTATAATAGTGCGGTCCAAAGTGAACTCGCCGTACCTGAGGTTTTATCAACTATAAATACTGTATTTTCTCCCAAAAATGATATTTCCATGTCTCCCAAATTTTTTATATTCATTTCGAACCCTGAACATATCACAAATTCCGAGTTTTCACGATTTTCGTCAAATTTTTACCTCCAGCTCGAAAACTCGCCCACAAACATGCTATTCTGACTTCAGATTCGTGTTCAGCGCCCCGAAAAACATAATCAATTAATTCTCGCTCACGAATTTTTTTTTTTTTTTTGTGGGCCTGTGTAATGTATGACTTAGTTATGTCTCACGAATACACTTTACAATGAGGACATCTGCAACATAAATACTTTATATATTCTTGCAGTTTGCTCTTTTATTCATAAAACAGAAAAACAAAAAACTTTGTTAGTTATCAGCATCAAACTAGAGGCAACAGAAATAGACAAATAATCTTACCCACTAATCGTAAAACAGTAAACTTAAAATTCATGGACTACTTAGCTCCCAAGTTTTAAAATCTTCTACCTTATGAAATCAAAAAGATAAGAAGCAAGAAAAGCTTTAATAGCAAAGCTTTTAATAGCAAAAAGTAAACTTAAGCATATAATTTCATGCAGTTATGACTCCATAGTCAGTTATTAAGGGGTAATTAAGTGCTTCTCGACTTCATGAAATTATTCTTGTCTTAGTGGTTGGTCAATGTTGTTTATTTGCTACTTGGGAGTGAGTTCTTTGTATTAATGTTAAGAATTGTCTATTGCCGAGCACCGCATCTCCTAGTAAAAATAAACCAATTATTGTTAGTCTGGTACATCACATTACATAATATATTATTTATAGTTTAAGTAATCTTAATAGTGAGCGGTGTTATGATGTTATGAGGGGCGAGAGGAAATAATAGGCGGCAAATAGACCTCCCGATATCGGTCACTGGATGTCGGCATCTGACGTGGCGTGTAGGAGTAAACCTTTATACTGTTATTTTGAATTCAGGACCGTAGTTAGAGAGCCTCCGTAGTCGAGCTGATGTGTTGGTATAGTAAGTAGCATGTAGCAGTATAATTCAATAATTACTTTATATTTCTTTATTTGGTAATGTGTTCTTGAAAATAATTTTAGTAAGTTTGGTTCCAATTCATAGCAGTGCTTTGGGGGATATTGTAAGTGTAATATTATAAATTATTATTATTTTATATCTATTTATTTTTATATAAAATATATTTTATATAAAAATGTTTCGACCGTCTACATCTAATCGTGTTTGTGAAAATGAAAGTGATAGTGATTACAGTGATAAAGACAATCAAAATCGATCAGTGTTTTCAGTAAGAAAAAAACGAGTACATTTGGACGAGGACGGAAAACAAATTTGCTTAAATGTTTACGATAGTATTTTGGAACGAAAAGCTAATGCCCCTAATTTGGATGATTTAGATGTAATAGGTGAAACAGTATCTCTGACAAAAGTTCCCCGTTCGACAATACACAAACTGGTGAAAGAAGGTGTCCTCCCAAGAAAACAACGATCCGACGCCGGTAAATCGAAAACTCTAGATCTATCTTTAGTGAAACTTTTAAAATGTGTACTTTACGACGCGTATCAGAAAAATTAAATTTCAACTCTTGACGTGATAGACAGAAACTAAAGGAAATGAATTATCCTCCAAAATATACCACAAGGGCTTTAGGAAATTGGATGAAAAAAATTGGATTTAAATATCAAACTATTAATAAACGAATGGCCATTATGGAAAGCAGACGAATAGTAGATTGGCGAAATTCATATCTAGAAGAGAGAAAACAACTCAGGGAAAATAGACCCATTTATAATCTAGATGAAACTTGGTACGATACCCATGACACTGTAAAAAAAGGATGGACTGATGGATCTAGGAAACATCAACCAACCTCATTGCCAGGCCCGTTTTAAGTGGGCGTGCAAGGCGTGCACGGCACGCGGGCGGCCGATATTAAGGGCGGCCGCACATTGGCTCTATAGTGACGTTTTTTTTCAAATCAGTCTGCAGGTCTTAATAGATAACCAACCGGAAAGTTTTTTAAATCTTCGCTTTTTAATTGCCTTTCGATCTGTCAAGTCAGATTTTCGAATTTTGTCTCTGATTTTTCAAAAATTTTCAAAGAATTTTCATCAGAAATTTTGAAAAATCAGGGAAAAATCGATATTCTGGCTTGACAGATCGATAGCTAATTACAAAACGAAGATTTAAAAAAAAACCTTTCCTATTGCTTAAGTATTAGGACCTGCAGAGGGTCTATGCATTTTTCAAATCAGTCTGTAAGTCTTAATACACTTAAGCGATCGGAAAGCTTTATTTTGAAATATTCGTTTTTTAATTGCCTATCAAGCTAGATTTTCGATTTTTGTCTCTGGTTTTTCTAAATTTTTGATGAAAATTTAAACTTCTTTAGAAAATTTTTAAAAAGCAGGGACAAACATCTAAAAAAACCGCTCCCAAGGAATCACTACTTCCACATCCAGATTTTCTATCCAAGTCACTCACAACGAAAAAATTTTGTATATGGAACTTTAAATAATATAATATTTGAAATCCTCTGCCCCAAAAACCCATAAAACGATATCCCACATCGGTAGTGAGGTAAGGGTGGTGATAGGGGGGGGGGGTGGTAAGTGGGGGTGGATGAAGTAAAAAAATATTTTGAGGTTTCTGGTTCTTGTACACACAATAAATCACATTTTTTTTTAATAATAGGGTGGAGGTGGTAATGGGGGTGGCTAATGCCAAAATTTTTTTTGAGACCTTAGCTTCTCTTGTATATACTAAATACCAATTTTATGGACTCTTACCTGCTTGATTTACGTATTTACCCCTCAACCATTCGACGGAACAAGATGAAAATATAATCTAAGTTCCAGATCTCGTTAAAGTACATATGTGTACCAAATTTCAAGTCAATATCTTCAACGGTTCCAGAGTAAACGTGCGCACAAAAAAGTTACAGACAGACCGACAGACAGAAATTTTTTTTTTGCTCAAACTTAAAATCTCGAAGTTTCATGACATTCTAAGCCTATTTGAATAATAAAAATTTTTAAAAAAATTTTTGTCGTTACTATACTTCCACTGGATGTGGAAGTAATTTGGCTTGACAGATCGATGGCCAATTAAGAAACGAAGATTTCAAAAAAAAAATTCGATTGCCTTCTCTAAGTAAACGCACTCTACATATCAATAGGTCTAACATTTTACCCTTTGTAGGACACGTTTCATTTTGCGATTGCGCAGAGCGTGACGTTTTCAGACAAACTTGTGTTTTATTTGTTTATTTAGTAGTATCTCACGGAGAATATAATTCACGTGTCACATGGTACATTTTTGATTAATTTCATTGGTTAAAATACAAAAACAAAAAAGCATAATAGGCTATCAAATCGGTGATAATTTTATCACCGCATATTGACTGTCACTTGTTTTTAATGAATAAAATAGTTTACTGTCAAAGTGACAGAAAGTTTCAATAGACGCGTCGAAATCAGAAAATAGTGCTCTTAAACAGAAAAATGTTTCAACCAGTAGATCACCATCGATGGGGAGATGCTAGCGAGGAAGATATTCGAAAGTTAATTGAGAAAAAAACACCAAAAAATACCAAAATAAATAAAGAATCTCAGTGGAACCAGTTCATGGAATTTTGCGCTTCAAGGAGAATCAAAATAACGCAAGAGACTACGATTCCAGAAACTGCATTAATATTAAGAAATTATGCTTGCAACATGAGAAGAAAAGACGGCCAAGAATATAAAGAATGTGTTGTCAAAACATTATGGAACTCCGCGGCAAAGATTATACAAGAAAAATTCTTCACTGAATATAATATCAAGTTCAATCCATTTACTGACATGGAATTTAAAGGAGCAAGGGTAGCTCGCAATTCTAAAAGAAAGCAACTGCAGGAAATACAAGAAAAAAGAAAGGTTAGTGCTGTTGCTTTTACACTAGAAGAATGTAAAAAACTGCAAAAAATCTGGGACGAGAATACGCCTGAAGGGCTTCAAAAAAAGTTCTTTAACATTGTCGCTAAAGAATTGGCATGGCGTGGTAACGAAGCTGCGTCTGCATCCATTTATCACTTCAAGAAAGAAACTGACAATTCTGGAAACTTTACTAACCGAATTGAATACAATCCAGTATTTAACAAAACGAATCAAGGAGGGGACAAAACTTGTTGTGATAGCAAATGGTTAATACCTAATACAGTAGATCCTGATGTGTGTCCAGTTCGATTGTTTCTAAAACTAATGGGAAAACGATCAGATAATGTAACAACTGATAGATTTTTCCTGACACCAAACAGAAATTGGAGATTAGGAAGTACTACAACATGGTATAAAAACCTTCCCGTAGGTGTTAATACTATCTCCAAATGGACAAAGGAAACCGCTCAAAAAGTGGGAATTGATACCACCAACAAAAAAGTGACAAATCACTCACTTGACGAACGCAGATATACCAGAGCAGCAAGTCATGAAGATAACTGGTCACAATAACGCAAAGTCCTTAAAGTCTTATTTACAAATGCAATCCCCACGACATTCTGAAATAGTAAATAAGATGAGGGGGATTGAAACATCTAATAGTGTTTCAGTTTCCCATACCGAATGCGATAATCCACAAGTTGTATATCAAAACTGTACATTTAACGTTCAAAATATGTACTGTAATAAATAAATAAATAATTATTGTACTGATGTATATCAAAGCTGTACATTTAACGTTGAAAATATGTATTGTAATGAATAAATAAATGATTATTGTATTGATTGTAATATTTACTGTCAAATTGACAGATCGTTTAAAATTTTTGACTTTAAAAAAATTACTTTCTGTTAACGTTCATTATATTCTCTCACTAAATATAACACGTGTTATGATTAATAATCGGTGATACCACTCGTTAAAACCTATAGAAAATTGAACTCGTGCTTCGCACTCGGTCAATTTTCATCGGTTTTACCTCGGGCTATCACCAATGATAATCATAACACTAGTTATATTATCCCCGAATACAGTGCTAATACATTGCAATGGGCAACGAATTGCTCATTGAAAATAAATACGAAAATATCGTGGGCTTAGTTTTGGAATTAAACGATAAAATTCTCCCATGACACGCGAGAGGACCCACAAAAAAGGTTTGATAAAAAAAGTCCGTTTTCTTCCTTCCTTACATATCAAAATTTTGTCTCGTTTAAAAAAAATCATTTTTCCCAGCAGTCTACTGCTGCTCCTCGTTGCTCGAACAGTTCGAGCAACGAGAAGCAAAAGTAGACACCTTTCAGCGAGAACCTGAAGATGGCAGATGGAATTCTGCCGGAACGCCGTTTAGACAACTCGGGAATATACCCGGAAGTACAACACTGCATTCAACACCCGTGAAAACCTAAGAAACAAGATGTATTGGCTCAAAGGAAAGGGCGGCCTAATAATTTTGGCACGCGGGCAGCCAAATGCCTAGAAACAGCCCTGCTCATTGCCTCCTAATAAAGGGACTCGGTTGATTATATTACACCGTGGATCAGTTGATGGATGGGTTGATGGTGCATTGAAACTGTGAGAAAAAATCATGGAAGACAGTAACGTGGATTACCACAAGAACATGGAGGGAAAAATATTTAAGGAATGGTTTGAAAAGAGCCTAATTCAAAAAGTAAAACCGAACAGCGGTATTGTTCTTGATAATGCGAAATACCATTCGAGACAAGTCTATAAAATTCCTAACAAGAGTTATTTATACTAAGGCGGAGTTACAATTTTTTTTAATGGAACATGATCTTTATTATGAGGAAAATTACGATAAAGCACAACTCTTGGAAATCCTGCGAACGAAAAAATTTGAGAATAAGTATGTTACAGACACTGTAGCGGAGACATATGGCCACAAAGTGTTGAGATTACCGCCATATTTCTGTATTTTCAATCCGATTGAATTAATCTGGTGTAAATTGAACAAAAATGTCAGAGAAGGAAATACTTTTTCGAAATTTGACAAAAAAGTCATAGAGTGTTACACTCGAACTTAATCCTGATTAAAATATAAATATTTTAAACAAAAACAAATCCGAGGGCTAGCGACTAGCCGATCCCGTGGGAGAGCTGGGTTCGTGAGTTCCTATTTTTTTTTTATAATAATTATATTTTGTTTTATATTTTTAAATGAGGCCAAAGATTAAACCCACAATACTCACAGTGTCAAAAATTAAACCGATTTACCTTCCGACCAAAGAAGAAGCGTAACTAAAAGATTTTACCTAGGGCGCCATCCACAGAAAAAATTAACTGACTTAAATGCTACCCTCTTATGGTCGAAAAGTAGATCGCTGTGGAATAACCTGAGAATAACTTAGGACAGCCACAAACAAGAAAATTGAAAATAGCAAGTTTGAGGTAAAATTATATTATTTATTATACTCTAGAAATATTGGTAAAAAATGACAAAATTAATAGGTGGGTCATATGCCTGACATATGACCCATAATATTATGAAAAGAAAAGATACTATATGTAAATCGTCATATAAAAATTATTAATCACCTATAAAATTAAATAAATAATATACGATAATGCAAAATATATAGTGACAAATATACAGTTCGAAAATCAAGTCCATGTATCGGAAAATATAGAATTCACACACAAATCGTAGCACAAATCATAAAAAGATACAATAGTCTCACCACCTGATGACGGCTTCTGTATAGCTGATAGCCTGGCGGTGTCCCTGAGTTTCTGCCTCCTGTTTCCACACACCACTGGGGTAAGATATGTAGGCTACTGGAAGTTAAAGATGTTTGGACTTCCTAAATAACGCCGAAGTTTCGCTATTTTTCATTCCCTAGCTGATCCTGATTTTGAATTTAATGATTGACTGATTGAAACAAAACCAAATGGATGCTGAATCTCATATATGAAGAAATGACTCCCAAAATTTTGTTTAAAATTAAACGAATACAACTGAATTATAGGCTGAATAATCCGTTGGCAAAATATCAACTTAAGTTGATGTAAATGATTCTCAAAAATCAATAAATAAATATATAAATAAATAAAGCAGCAAAACTTCTTTACTCATGTGGATGCACTTAGTTAAACGCGATAGAACAAATTTGACAACTTTTATGTCTAATTACTTATCACTTTGAAGTACCGGTTTGCTGCTACCGAAATTTGAAAATCATTAATTTGCATTTATGAATGAAGAAGGGAAGCTAGATTTACCCCTACCCGGCAGCAATCTACTCAATGGGCATGTTCGTAATTACAATTCCAATATTTAAATTACTATAACATATGCAACTAACTATACCTTAATTCAGTATAATCTATTTTCTAATATGAATATGTAAATATTAATTAAGTCTTCCAGTGTGTGATGGAAAATGGTGACAGAAACTGTAACATAAATAAATGTTTCTAAATAAATATACAAAATTAACAAATAGTTATTATAAACCAAACAACAGTTTGTATAAAATATATATACTCAATGGTTGATATACGTACAGGGTCCACCAATATTAAGTGTCTTCACAGACTGTATGAAAAATGTATTTTTAACATAGTGGAACGCTACAAGAGTTCATTCAAAATGAAGTTTCGAAAATTAACAAGGAAGATTGTGAAAAAAGAATTACGAAAGTAATTAAAACTGAAGATGAATATTCAAAAATTGGTCAAATTCATATAAACGGTGGAAATAAATTTATTATAGATTTGAACGAAGATAGCAGTTCATCTGAAAATGAAGAAGCGGGTGAAAAGGGCGAGGATTCAGAGGAAGACGCGATCTGAGGTGAGATAAGTGAATTTTGTTATATCCTCTGTATTATTTATTTCCGTGTTTGTGTTTTCGTAGTGCAGTGAGGTGAGGTAAAGTGAAGTGATGTGAAGTGAAGAAGTGAATTTTGTGATATTCACTGTATTATTTATTTCCATTTTTGTCATTTCGTAGTGCAGTGAGGTGAGGTAAAGTGAAGTGAAGAAGTGAATTTTGAGATATACTCTGTATTATTTATTTCCGTGTTTGTGTTTTCGTAGTGCAGTGAGGTGAGGTAAAGTGAAGTGATGTGAAGTGAAGAAGTGAATTTTGTGATATTAACTGCATTATTTATTTCCGTTTTTGTGATTTCGTAGAGCAGTGAGGTGAGGTAAAGTGAAGTGATGTGAAGTGAAGAAGTGAATTTTGTGATATCAGCTTTATTATTTATTTCCGTTTTTGTGCTTTCGTAGTTCAGTGCTTCAGAAATATTATTTTTCAGTATGTTATTATTTATTAATGTTATTTTTTTTTATTTTTGCAATGATTCATCTTTCTGTTTTTATTGTAGTAATAACTATTACAGTTTATTTTTAGTTTATTTATTGAGAGAAATATTTTTTTCTTTTACTATTTTTAGAGTATATTTTTTGTTTTTATTTTGTTTTTAAAGGTTTCTTTAAATAATCTCTTTATCCTATATTAATATTCCATACCCATCCTTTCCTGGCGAGAAATGCTCATACCTCCTCGCAGTTCTTGCTGGTTAGTAACAATTTATATTAAGCGAACTGTATATACTGTAACTGCTATTTATAGGTATCGTCACTACTTTTGTTTCAAGTTAATACGTTTTTTGTACATTGAGCACAAATCCAGCGGTGACTTCTGAAATTTAGATTGGTTATATCTTAGTATTGACTCATAGGGACCCAAGCCATACTTTATGGCACCACTACCATGATAAAATGAAGCAGTTTTGCAAAAGAACAATCATCGAATTTTGCAAAAAAAAATTCATCGAATTTTGAAAAAAAAAAAAACACCACACAACAAATGGGTTTTTGTAAAAAGACTTATTTAAATTCTATTAAATATTGTTTTCCTCCTTTCTCTGAAAAATTTTTTTATAAAATTTAAATGAGGTGTTCAACTCATTTTTAAAACTTTCTTTCGCAAATTTCGATGTAATTTTTTTTTTCGCAAAACTGTTTTATTTCATTTTGGTAGTCATGTCACAAAATATGGCTTGGGTCCCATGACTCAATACTAAGATATGACCATTCTAAATTTCACAAGCCGCGGCTGACAAATACCTACATTGAAAAAGTAAACGAGCGAACAATACAGTTAAATCCGGCTCTGCGTTCTGCAGAAATTGCGTCTCAACAACACCGCCTACATAGGCGGTACGTCGATCACTACTGCGAGTGCTTCAACTATACCTACCTCTAGTTTGTTTTTAGGGCGCAGGCATACCTTTTGGGGCTTATGGATACGCAGAAAAAAATCAGTAAAAAGGACATCGCCTGTATGTATGTGCAATCATTACTCAATTACTCAAAACGAATTAATTTATTTGCAAACGACATTTAATTGGCAAATGTATTTATTTAATAAAGGATATAACGCCTCGGGGAATCCATTAATTTAATTTAACAGGGTTTATATAATTAAAACGGTTTTGAGGGAGATAAACTCTTAAGTGAAAAACTTTGAAACATACTCGCGTTTAAAACGTATAACTTGTTGAGTTTTGCGAACTAACAATAGGGGAAAATTTGCTCGACTGGCATTATCTGTTAGAATATGTATAAGGTATTATCTATTTAAAATTCGCTGAATTGGTGAAATCATTGTTTACGTAAACGCTACTGTGTTACTAATTAGAAGCTAAATATTGAGAAAATTCTCCGGTTACATATTTATTTGTTTCCAGGCAATCTCTAATTAATTCTATCTAAATAGTAAAAAGTTATCGATACTAGCTGTTTCAGTTACATGCAAATTAGTGTGCGATATTATACAACGTATCGCAATATTATGGGCCAATATCTGAATGTCCAGATAATGTTAAATGTTTATTAAATTTTATTAAATCAAATAGAAAATCTGACTGCTTACCCCTCCCACAGCCAGTTTTACAATCGTTGGTTAACAATGGTTAAGTTTTGACTAATATTTTATTATAAAAATCTGTGACATTAACAGCCAGTTTTACAATTGTTGGTTAATTTTTTTTTTTTTTTTAACTGTTTAACGTCGGCCTATTTCCGCTACCAGGGCCTAGCACCGACGCCAGGAGACGAGCTACCCCCAACCTGGAAATTTTGCCGAACCTCTTCCCTTAAGAAGAGTAGGGATCTTTTACTTGCCTAACATTTAATAGACAAGGGACCGCCTGCTTTACATCCCCTCCGAAGGATGGTATATCCACTACGTAATCCTCGTCTGAAATTACGTAACTTCCGAGTATACACTGATATACAAGCCTCTAGAAGGTGGGACGAGAACGCTGTATTTCCCAAGATGGGAGCCCATCCAAGTACTAACCGCGCTCGACGTTGCTTCAACAGAATATCGACTGATATTCACATTGAAGTCGCCTCTACGCTCGCCCCTGTTGGTTAATTAATAGTTAGGATTTGACCAATCACTTATTACTATAAAGGTAAAAATGTCTGGTAAAGGTGTGTTTATTAACAATTATAACTTTCAGGTTCTGGTTAGTCAACGAAAAAATAACCAACGATTATAAAACTTGCTGTCAATGTTCTGTTATAATATCAAGGCTGAGTTAGTATAGGAAAACTTTATTTTAACTCGAAAAAAATTTGTGCAGACCTTAAACTTTGGTTATAGGTTCAAAATAGGCCAAAGTTTACGAAACAAAAAAGTTTAAGAGTTTTACGGATCCGCGGGAACCTATATGGGGTGAAAAGAGGTATTTTTAATTAAAAATTCAATTTTTCTCTATTTTCCCGGAAAATATGGCATTTACCAAAAAATAATTCAAATAAAAGTTGTTTCAAACAAAATTATCCTTAAAATTTAATTTTATAGCAATAACTAACCGAAATACTAGAAGTTTTAACTTCGAAATAATGTCATGTCATTAGATCTCGTTCATTTTTTTTTTCGGCATATTTATATTAATGTCCTTACGGAGTTTAGCCGTAGGCTATTCTACCACTCAACCAAGATGGACACACACACAGACATCATAACACTCATTCCCTGCGACATTGCCATCTGCCGCAGCTAAGGCTCGAACTCAGGAGAGGAGCGCGACTAGACCGTGTTGTCTCTCACACAACCGCAGTCTGGCCCACTGCTACCGTCTCGGCAACACGTGAAAAACACCACTATTCATCCATACCCTAGGCAGGATTCGAACCTGGGACCCCGTAGTCGCAAGCCCAACATTTTAAGCACTGCGTCACCGAGCCGGCAGCTTAATAGTAAATGCATAAAGAATTTATAAGGGTGGATGTCATCCCTTGTAGAGTTAATGGTTTCGAGGAACTGGAAGTGTAAAGGTGGCGTCCGAACGTTTATAAGACGAAGTATTTAGTTTAAATGTTAACTATCTCAGAGACTATAGCACTTAGGCCAAAAACGCTAATAAACAAAATGAGAAACTACCAACTAGGCTTTCAAATGATTTTTTTCCTATTTTAGAAGTTATGAGAGGAATAATGTAATTTTTCACATTTTTTTAAATAAAAACGTCGCAATTTTGTTAATGTAAGTAGTCAGTAATTAAAAAAATATATTCTCATATACTGTTTTTTGTTAATATATAGTGTGACCTAGACGCTCAAATTTTTTCATCGGTTTACCGCGCTTGCGTTAGAAAAAAAAATGTCATTTTAATCTGTAAAGGGATTTTACAAAAAATGTAACATTCTTTTTTCTCTGCAAATATCTCAATAAATAATAGTTTAAAAGAAAATATGGTGGACATCAAAAATGAAGCTTATAAACTGAGAAAATATTTATTTTGTTTATATATTTGTGTAGGGTTGATTGTTTCGGAGATGTTTCATTTTATAGATGGCATCCAACCGTTTTTAGGATGAAGTATTTAGTTTAAAATGTTGAATATCTTAGAAACTGTGACACTTCCATCAAAAGTTCTAAGAAAAAAAATTAAAGGTAATTAGTCAATCTTTAAAATGATTTTTTGTTTGTTTTATTCTACTCACAAAAAATAAAGAAGTGGCCGATTCAATGCGCGTTTTCACATTTTTATTAACAAAATGTCAGCATTTTGGTATTGCAACTGCTCAGTAATTAATTTTTCTTTCAAAAATGCTGTTTTTCGTTAATATATAGCGTCACCTAGCTCAATTTATTTTGTCCCTTTGAAACACTTCTTTTAGAAAAAAAATCCATCCGCCATCTCCTCATCTAAAAATGGCCATATTTCGGATAATTACTGCTAGAAAATCAATTTAAAAACACCAAATTAAAGATAATTTTATTGGAACTATTTTTTTGTAAATGTCATATTTCCCGAGAAAGTAGAGAAACATCGATTTGTTTTTATTAAAAATACCATTTCATACCCCCTATAGGTTCCCGCGGATCCGTAAAACTCCTAAACTTTTTTGTTTCGTGAACTTTGGCCTATTTTAAACTTATAACCAAAGTTTAAGGTCTGCACAAATTTTTTTCGAGTTACGGTAATTTTTTTCAATCTTTCAATGTACTGTGGTGAGAATGTATGTGCTATTTTTCTTCAGTCTGCAGATCATGGCTTGAAGTTGAATGTAATTTCTCTTCCGATATTACTGTCACTGTGCACTGGGTATACAGGGTGTTTCGCCTAAAACTACACAGATCCAGTATTTATTTATTCATTTATTTAACAATACACTGCCCAGCAGAGCATTCTAGTTACAGGGCAGGAGATAATAATTACATACGATATATAAATGTATATAAAGGAGTGTAGTCACATAAAAATGTAAAATAAACAATGATAAAAAAGGAAATAAAACAAAAATTTCAATTTATGCAGTTAATCTTTTTATCTCAGCTAAATTGCAGTGGAAGATATCAAACAGGTCTTGAAGATTATTATCAGAGCTCGAGAATTTTATCACTGTGACTTCAAAATCAGGGTTGGCTCTAGGTCAGTACGGAAAGATTTTTATGCAAGTATGACAGTATATCTTACCTTGTACTTTTTTTTAAGGAATTCTGTAATATTCAAAGTTGTTATGGTCAGTTTATTATAAACACTCACTATCACTATTAGTAGAGCCACTAGCACTCATATGTTTTGTGATCAAATATGTCTATTAAAATTTGTTTTGGATGTCCAAGAAATTGTTTTGTTGCACTACAATAAAGATCTGTTCCATCAAATTACAGTTCTGGAAAATCGCAAATCGAAAAGTATACTGCATCCTGAGAAGCACGAGACATTTTTTTTTATCCATAGACTCTGTATAATTAGGTATGTAATTTAACGCTAAGTTTGTAGATACATACATATATACATGCTAGATCACGGTTCACATGAATGACTTTTTAAAAACTTTTATTTAGTTACATGGAGCCAACGTTGGCTCTTGGAGAAGGAATAATACAATAATTAGAAGTGTTTCATTCTAAGTGAGTTTAATAACTGATTCAACAAAGCGTGTTTAGTCATATTTATAACATACAGAACCTGAGTAAGCAAAATATATAACAAAGGAATTGCAGTTCTGCAGTCTGCACAAGTTATGAGAAACAAAGGTGTAATATGATATCTTGAAGATAAGCAATTAATAAGAGAAGCTGTTATCGTGAAATACGATATACCTCTGAAGGTTTATTATGGCTAAGTCGCAATAAGATAGCTTGTAATATTATATAACAACTTCCCCCTTAATAAAAAAGTTGATGTTATGCAGCAACTTTTGAAAATTGTTAAAACGTTAAATGAATATAATGCAAAAATAAATTGAAACAATGTTGAATGAATACAAAGCAAAATAATAAAATAATGTAAAAGTTAAAATTGGTAAGCGATAATAAAACATTACATAACGTAATAAGGATAAAATACAATAGTCTAAATTAATAGACAAGGGTAAAACTCCACATGAAAGTCTATGTTAACTCGATGTCCTCTTCTTCTTGAGGTCTAATACCGGGTCGCTTTCTTGGAGGGATCAGTCTAGGAAATTTGGTAAATACTCTGCTTCGCTCTGAAGGAGGTGAAGGAGGGTTATCCGTTGAGGGTTGGATTCGCAATGCTTCACATCTTCTTCTTCTTCTGCATTTACAAGTTATGTAAAGTAGAACTAATAGGATGATGAGAGTGATTATGAAGTATGTGAACCAAGATACATGTTTGGTCACAAAAGGTTCGTTTATGAGGTCGTCTAGGTTTTTGGAATATTGCTCTAGTTTGTTTTTAGCAATATCTAAATCTTCTACGTCGAGACTGTTTAATTTAAGCGGTTTTAATTTTGGGATTTCGATTTTGTCGGGCATGTGATTGCAGCATTCAAAAGGAATTTGGATTGGATGTGAATTGTCCTTAATTTCGGAAAAGTCTTTAGCACTGGCTTGTATTCGAGTAATGCCTGCATAGGCGTAGCATCCTGGTTGTAGTTTTATGATGGAATTTTTGTTAATTAGCTCTGTTATGGATTCTCTCTTCGGGCAGTTGATGGTAATGTGAAGTGGTTCGGAATTAATTACTAGCCATGTGTTGTCTTCAAGTTCTTGGGCGTTGTATCCTTGACTAATGATGAAGGAAGTTTGACAATTTTCTGGGAGTTTCGGCAATGGTTTTAATATTCTAGCTTCACAAATGGCATTTTGGTCGATAGGATAAGCAAACAGGTTCGAACATAGTTTGGTTCCAAAATAAAGAGGTTTGCATTCTTTCAAATTTTGTATAGGTATGTACATTAAAGAATCATCGTCTCTCGCGATAAACTTTTGTGAAATAGATAAAAAGTGTTGTAGACCAGTTCTGTTATCAAGTATAGGTATAGGGTACAGACGAAAGGTGTTGTAATTTTGAGGTTCAATGAGAGGTATTGTTAAAACAAATATTAAGTTAGAATTTAGTTGAAAAGCTTTTAGTTCAATAATATCCAGATATTGAGCAACTGCTGATAGTTTAATCGGAAGAGGTAAATTGTTCCTTCGCAAACTCTGTGAAATCTCTTGTAACGCCGTTACTAAGTGATCAGGTGTTATGATTGATGAATGAATAATTCCTAATCTGGCGAATGTTATTGAATTTAAAATATCGTTTAGATTGTCTTCGATATACAAATAGCTGGCCATTAGTTGTTCGGAAATGTATAGAAATTTTAGTTTTATTTCGGCAGCTTGGATCGTTTGAGTCATGGTTTGAATCGTGTGCTCGATTTCTTTGATATCTTTGTTAAATGTTTCCTCATCAATTTGTAATTTTTGTATAGTTGAGTTGAAATTTTTGATAACAGAAGTTGTAACTGAGATTTGATTTTTGATTAAGTTTTCTAATTGATGTTCATCATTATTTAATTTGTTTATACAATTAGTGTAGTACTCGCCATCTTCGGCGTCTAAGTTTCCGGTAATTGATTTGAATATTGTTCCGAAACCGTTAAGTATTCCGCGTTTATATCTCTTTGTGTCTGAAAAGACTTCGTCAAATTTCGTTTTTATCGAACTAGCTATTTGCATTAAAAGGTTAAACTCTGTTTTAACTTCGCTTCTAAACAGGATTGATTTTTGGTCAGCACCATCGAGGGTGTTCAAGATTCTGTCTAAATTATTTTGATTTTTGTCAAAAGCTAATTTAAGGGATGAAATATTTTTATGCACTAGCAGAGTCCATTTGTCATTTGTCACCACGATATCCATGTCTTGGTGATAGTATACACCAACAGTGTTATTGATCGGGGTAATTTTGTACTGACAGAGTGCTGATCCGAACAGCAGGAGAAACCTGAAAATAAATTTAATTTTCAGTATTTGGTTTCATTCTATCAAAATTTACTTTAGTTTCTTGTTTTGTTTCGAGATTTAATAGGGTAGCAGAATTTTGAAAAATTTCTTTTATTTTAAAGGGACCGTTAAATTTGTTTTGTAGTTTGTTCTTAATTTGTGATTCTTTTACATAAACTAAGTCACCTATTTTGTATTCAGGTCGTTTTTGGGGAATATTTCTGTCGAAGCGAACTTTTGCTTTCTCTTTTTGAGATTGTGTTCGACTACGGGCTATTTTATAGTAGTGGGATATTCTATTGTTTAAATCTCTAACGTATTTAGTTATTAATTCTTTTTGGTTGTACAAAGTTTCGGGTGGTCTGTTAGATGTATGACCAAAGATAAGTTCATATGGGGTAAAACCGTGTGTTTTATTTACCGAATTGTTATAGCATATTACTGCATATGGTAAAATCGTGAAAGGATGTTCGTTTGGGTTTTCAGTTTTGTAAATTCTTATCATTTCGGCTAAAGTAGCATGAAATCTTTCTATGGATCCGTTCGATTGGGGATGTCCTACGCTTGAATAAGTTAATTTTATGTCGTAGAGGGTGCAGAGATCTTTGAGCAAACGGTTGTCAAATTCGCCACCGTAATCGCAATGGATTCTTAGCGGGGTACCGTAATGTTGAAAGTATAACAACAAGGTATTTACGACGGATTTTGCGGATTTGTCCGGGACTGCATAGGCTTGTGTAAATTTAGTTAACTCGTCTCGAATAGTTAAAGCGTAATTTCGAGTTGGGAATTCAAATAAATCGATATTGATTCTTTCGAATGGTGTTCTTGGGGTTTCTGTGACTACTAGAGGGTTATTAAGGTTTTTCCGGCATACTTTAGTCTTTTGGCAAGTTTCGCAATTTTTTATAAAATTTTCAACGTCTTTAGTTAGACCTTGCCAAGTGTATTTTTCTCTAATTCTTCGAATCGTTTCATTTATTCCGCGGTGTAGATTATTTTTACCAAAATGATTTTGCTCTAATATAATTGGAATTTCATCTTCGTCGGCAGTTCTGACGATATCTTGACAAATTACTACTTTTAAGTATTTTTCTGCAAAAATGAATGATAGGATTTCAAGTATGGGTAGGTCTAAGTTATTTTCCACAAAGTATGTCTTAGAAAGATCTAAAACATCTTGGTTTTTAAATAATACCAAAAATAGATGTTCAATTACAGATTCGATATCAAAAGGTAGAGGGATGATAAAATATCTCCTATGTCTGACTGTTTTGCTCGATACAATATTGATTTTATCGTTATGAAATTCGGGGTTTTCTTCGAATATGTCCTCGATAATTTTGTGATGTAGGTCTTGTAGGTTGTTTTGTTGAAAAAAGGTTATAATATCTTTATGTTCTCGATACAAAAGTTGTTTGTTCGAGGCTTTGATTTTCGAATAGTCAATTAAAGATGTTGTTTTATATAGGTTGGTGAAAGTTTCAAATTCTCGGGAAATTTGTTCGTTAGTGATTTCGTTGTTATCGTCTGGGTTTTCGTCGTCGTCTGACTCTTCGTCATTCGCGGCTAGAACCTTTGAATAGAATTTGGAACATTCGGAAAAATGATTAATTTTGATTCTGGAAAGTGCGTCCGCGTTCTTATTGATTTTACCGGGTTTATAAATTATTTCATAGTCGTACTCTTCTAATTTGAGTCGCCAACGAGCAAGTCTACTTCCTGGATCCTTTATAGAGAATAGCCAGGTGAGTGGTCTGTGGTCGGTGACAAGTTTGAACTTTCTACCATACAGATATGGTCTAAAGTGCTTTACACTCCATACTATCGATAAAAGCTCGCGTTCAATCGTTGAATACTTAGTTTCTGCACTGCACAATGTTCTAGAAGCATAGGCAATGGGTAAATCTTTGCCAATAGGCCCCTGGCTCAGCACTGAGCCGACGGCAAATGCGCTCGCATCAGTGGTTAGAACGAAAGGTTCATCAAAATTAGGGTAAATTAATATCGGAGTTGTTGTTAATGTTTGTTTCAAATTTTGAAAAGAATTTACACAATCATTGTCGAAGAGAAATGGTATGTCTTTCTGTAAGAGTTTTGTTAAAGGCTTGGTAATCTTGGAGAAATTAGGGATAAAGCGCCTATAATATCCGGCTAAGCCTAGAAATGATTTAATTTCTTTTTGATTTTTTGGTTGAGGGAAATTTAGAATAGCGTCAACTTTCGAAGGATTCGGTTTTACGCCGTCTTTTGTAATGAGATGTCTTAAATAAGCGACTTCCTTGCGGAGAAACTCGCATTTGTCGGGTTGAATTTTTAGATTGGCTTTCTGTAATCGTTTGAAAACTTCCGTTAATCGAGAAATATGCTCGTGAATAGTAGGGGAGTAAACAATAATATCGTCCATATAGACGAGACATCGTTCATTTTGGATACCTAATAAAATGTTATCCATCACTCTTTGAAATGTTGATGGAGCATTCTTAAGTCCAAAAGGCATTCTTACGAATTCAAAATGACCATTTTCAACTGTGAAAGCAGTTTTTTGAATGTCTTTCGCATCAATCTCGATTTGGTGAAATCCGGAGGCTAAGTCTAAAGTTGTAAAATATTGACATTTGCCTAATTGATCGAGGAGGTCGGAAATATTGGGTAGAGGGTATTTATCGTCAATAGTCAGTTCGTTGAGTTTTCTGTAGTCCACTACAACTCGCCATTTTTGTTTACCGGAGGCGTCGAGTTTCTTAGGTACAACCCAAACCGGAGAGGACCAGGGAGAAATCGAAGGTCTAATGATGCCTTGATCAAGCATATTAGAGACTTGTGTTTTGACTTCCTCTTTATGGATATGAGGGTAGCGATATGACTTTGTGAAAACCGGTTTTGAATCGTTCGTGTCAATGGAATGCTTAATTTCGTTAGTAAAAGTTAAATTGTCTCCTTCCAAATAGAATATATCTTGAAAGTCTAAACAAAGCTGCGTTACTATTTCGGCCTCTTCTTCGTTTAGATGATCCAAGCGCAATTCGTTCCTAATTTCGAAGGATCTGTCCGTCTGTAGGTGTGAGTCAGAATTTTGAGTGTTTAAATTGAAAATTGATTTGAATTTTTGTACTGGCTCTAGTTTTATGTCAGAAAAATTTACCGTTTTTGGTATTGCATTCGCGTTTATAATTGAGGTTAAAAATTCTCCATTGTTATCGATTTTGACAATAGCATTTGGTAAGCGTACTTTCTCGTTTTCCTGGGCTAACAGTATAGCCTCGGTATTTCGTAGGTTACATTTTAGTTTACAGATTTTTTCCATGCGAGGTTCGATAGAAATTAAATTTTTCATGTTGCCTAAATTTGGATTTTGGTTTTTGATGTTAGGGTTACCAGTTGGTTGTACAGGTAAATTTACTGTAGTTTCTTCCGTGACTTTAAATAGTGGTACGGTTTTAAAATTTGTGACCAGTTGTTTATTTTTGAAATCTACTCGGCATTCGTAATGTTCTAAAAAATCTGCGCCTAGTAGTCCATCAAAATCTATATCTAGATTATAGATATAAACCTTGTGTGACTCATCTGAAAAGGGGATGAGAACAGATTCGTTGATATAAATTTTTTGATCAGTAATGCCTTGTATGATTACATTTTCAGGAGATCTACGTCTATAATTTTCAGCTGTTTTAGGTTTAAAAATTGAAATTCCTGCACCTGTATCAATAAGAATTTTAAATTTGCCGGTTGCGTCTTTGATGTAATAAAGATTTTTTGAATTTACGGTTAATAAGGTGTGAGAAAGCGTATTTACATGAACGTTTGTTCTGGGAAGTTCAGCATTGGATCGAAACTGTCGTTAAGATTCATTGTTTGTATTTGGTTTGATATTTGGTCGAATTGGTCTATTTGTTGTGTTGGAGTATCCGTGGGGTACTCCGGATCTAAACGAAAATCCTGAGGATTAGCAGTATAATCCTCGTATTGCTCGTTCTGAGAATTAGCAGTATAATTCTCCTGGAAATTTTGGTTGGTTTCAAAATTGTAATTTTCGTACGATTCATTTTGACTTTGGTAATTTTGGTAATCATCGAAAGAGTAGTCATTGTATTGGTTAAATTGATCGGCATAATTATCGTAAGGTTCGTAATTTAAATGATGAGCTTTTTGCTGATTAAAGCGGTTAAAATTCGGGTTAGGCTGAATAGCGGATGGTCGTTGTTGCGTAAAGTTAGGGTTCGGCCTTATGGCTGAGGGCCTGTTTTGCTGTGATTGATTTGGCTGATTATTTTGAGGGAATGTCCTCTGACTAAATTGATTATTACTCGGTTGTGCGAAGTTTTGATGAGAAAAATTTTGTGAGTTTGGGTTTCCTTGGAAACTTGGTCTCTGGAAGTTTTGAGACTGTTGCCTTGTGCGGCATTCGCTTATTACATGTCCATTCCGTTTACAGAAGGAACAAAACTTTTGTTGCAAATTGGGACCTTGTGGTCGCTTTTGTTGAATTACTGGATTTTTGACCGGACTATTTTTTGGGAATTTTTGCTGTTCAAAATAAGAGAGTTGTAGCTCTCTACGAATTCTAATAATTGCGTTCATCATAGTTGGAGGGTTACCGGCACGTATTATTCTGCCTAGATTTGGTTCTAGACCCGTTAACAGATTATTTAATGTCATAGTTTCAATCAGGTTTGTTTGCGCGGTTCTTTGCTCCGAAGTTAAATTTTGTTTTTGCACTGCAGCGTGCATTTTCGCATTGTGCGTTTGTAAACGCGAAACGAATGTTAAGGCGGATTCACTAGGTAATTGGTGAATTCGTTGTAGGTCCTGAATTAGGGACGTTAAATCTCGGGAGTCTCCGAAATGAGTTTCTAGTAGTGCCTTTATTTCTGGCCATGTGGCAGGGTTGCGCGAATTTATAAGTTCGGCAGCTTTACCTTTTAGTTTATTTTTGATATGCACTGTTAACAAGATTTTCTGGTCATGAATTGCCATGCGTTGGGCACACTGACATGAGTTTAAGAAAGTTTGGAGGTTGATGGCGTTACCATCAAATTCAGGTATTAAAGAAAATATTTCAGAGAGCTTGTAAGGCTCAATTTGCTCTGGTTGTTGTTGTTGTTGTAGTTGTTGTTGTTGTTGTTGTTGTTCGGCTGATGCCGGTACTATTGGTTGAGCTGTCTCTGGTTGAGCTCTGTCTGGCATTTTGCTTTTTATTTAGAGATTATTTGAACTAAAAGAATTGTCTGCGTATCAGCAGTATGATACGAGAATTAAATTAAAATTAGCTTGTTTTGTTGCGTACGTAAATGAATTGTGTATTAACTGTGTAATACAGAGTCGTTTCGTGAATACGAAAATAAATAACTTAAAATTAAAATTGTTGCGTTGTAGCTTGTATAGGATTTGTTTGATAACAGAATTGGCTTTGTTTGCCGAGTGTATTAGCGGTATAATACACGTAAATAATTGTGATAAATAATATTTGTAAAAAATGAAAAGAAATAACGAGATGATTCTTAAAATGACTTACGTTAATTTCATCTCCATGAGTAGGTTCTTCGTCCGTCAAGGGATTGGGATCCGCCACCACCAGTGAGGAAGGTCTCCTTGTTCTCGTAGATGTACACGCACTAGTTAGGCACCTTCTGCAGATGTTCTCCTTGTTCTCTTACGCTTCACTACCAGTTAGGCTTCTTGTTCTGATGATGTTTACGGATCCTACCGACTGCGCCAATGTTAGATCACGGTTCACATGAATGACTTTTTAAAAACTTTTATTTAGTTACATGGAGCCAACGTTGGCTCTTGGAGAAGGAATAATACAATAATTAGAAGTGTTTCATTCTAAGTGAGTTTAATAACTGATTCAACAAAGCGTGTTTAGTCATATTTATAACATACAGAACCTGAGTAAGCAAAATATATAACAAAGGAATTGCAGTTCTGCAGTCTGCACAAGTTATGAGAAACAAAGGTGTAATATGATATCTTGAAGATAAGCAATTAATAAGAGAAGCTGTTATCGTGAAATACGATATACCTGTGAAGGTTTATTATGGCTAAGTCGCAATAAGATAGCTTGTAATATTATATAACATACATACATATGGCTAGATTTGTACTACGGATTGCGAAACTGCTATCTCGGATGGTCTACACTTTCCCTTTATTAAATATTGACGTAAATGCGCAAAATTGCCATAGTGTAGGTATAGTAAAAGGGATTTTGTCAAAGCAATGTTTCACAATTTCGGCAGGGGCGAGCGTAGAGGCGTCTTCACTGTGCTGTATTTCGATACTCCAGTGAAGCAACGTTCAGCGCGTTTAGTACTTGGATGGGTGAAATCCATCTTAGGAAACACAGCGATCTCGTCTCACCTTCTAGCGCTTTTATATCAGCGTATACGCGGAAGCTATGTAATTTCAAGACGAGGATTACGTAGTGGATATACCATTCTTTGGAGGGGATGTAGAGCAGGCAGTCCCTTGTCTATTAAATTTTAGGCAAGTAAAAGATCCCTACTCTTCTCAAGAGAAGAGGTTCGGCAAAATTTCCAGGTTGGGGGTAGTTCGTCTCCTGGCATCGGTGATAGGCCCTGGTAACGGAAATAAGCCGACGTTAAATAAATAGTTAAAAAAAAAACAAAATGCCTTCAACACTGCAATTGTAAAAGAAACAACTACGTCTTTAGGTAATTGTCAGTACGTTTCACAAATGTAGTAGATTTCCGATAAAAGTAGATTCGTATTAACATTTTAAAAACCGCTGCCCAAGAAATCACTACTTCCACATCCAGATTCTCTATCCAAGTCACTCACAACAAAAAAACTTTGTATGTGAAAATAATTGTTTATGGAACTTCAATAATATAATATTTGAAATCTTCTACCCCAAAAACCCATCGGTAGTGAGGTGGGGGTGGTGATAGGGGGGTGGTAGTGGGGGGGTGGATGAAGTACAAAAATATTTTGAGGTTTCTGGTTCCTGTACATACACTAAATCACAATTTTTTTTCATCCCCTTTAATAAGGGGTAGGGGTGGTAATGGGGGTGGCTAATGCCAACATTTTTTTTTGAGACCTTAGCTTCTCTTGTATATACTAAATACCAATTTCGTGGACTCTTACCTGCTTGATTTACCCATTTACCTCAAATTTACCCCAATTTACACCCCAACCCTTCGACGGAACAAGATGAAAATATAATCTAGTTCTAGATCTCGTTAAAGTACATATGTGTACCAAATTTCAAGTCAATATCTTAAACGGTTCCAGAGTAAACGTGCGCACAAAAAAAAGTTACAGACAGACCGACAGACAGACAGACAGACCGACAGACAGAAATTTTTTTTTCGCTCAAACTTAAAATCTCGACGTTTCATGACATTTTAAGCCTAATTGGACAATAAATATTTTTTAAAATTTTTTTGTCGTTACTATACTTCCACTGGACGTGGAAGTAATTGAATAAAATTCACTTTATCAAGCTGTGTATATTTGTGATGCACACAAGGTACATGGCAGTTTTATGTCATGCCTTAACTTTGTTTTGTAACATTCAATATTATATCAAAATGGTTTATTTTCTTAGGAAAAAAATGTTTTATCTTGCCAGCAGCTTATTGGATTTCTATATTGAATTATTACGAAAATAAATATAATAAACACGCACCCATATTAAACAGAATAGGAAAGTATGTGCTTGATTCAAAATTGTTTTTTTATTTGTTAGATATGTATTTCATGTTTTTGTAAGAACCATTACCGTTCTTAAGTTCAATTTATTACCAAAAATACATTGTAGCTGGCAATGATGAATATTTTACCATTTCGTCATTTTGGCTGTTTCAGTAGGTAAACACCTACAATATAATATTATGTCTATATGAGAGCCGTCTCTGGTGCCGAGATAAAATTCCCGAGCCCTGATTATTAATAGTTCTCACACATTTTGTACAATGGCGAGAATTTCTCGCTAGTTCTGGGAGTCGACAGATAGAATAAAGAGTTTTGCCTAGAACCTGGTCTAGGTGTTCGAAAATTTAGTAATCTCAAGATAGGATCACAATTTATTATATTATGTATACTTTAAGAAGAAATGTTTGTTGTGAAATGGTTCTGCGAGTCTCCAAACTCGAAAATGAAAATCTGTTTAAAAGTACAGTGTGAAGAAAACCAACAGCAGGATAGACATCATCTTCCTTGTGACTAGTCTTTAAGAAAGGCCTCTGAGTTTTCTCTATATTTTGGATATGTATGTTATAATGAGAAGACCAGATAATTGACGAATATTCCAATTTTGATCCAACAAAAGACTGATATAGTGATTTCAGCGGTGTTAATGTCGGTAAAATCATGAAAATGTGGTAGAACCTCCCAGAATCGACCTAAGTCGAAAGCAAAATAAAAATTCGACCTAAGTAAAAATTCATTTAAGGACATTTTCGATCATAACAAAGTCTGAAAGACTTCAGAGCCATAAACTAGCACAAAAGGACCGATATGAGTTCGTTAACACTTTCGATGCTCATGACCCTCATGAGGGTCGGTCCCGTTCTTAGCGCAGTGCGCACGATCCTCATGTGGGCTACGTCATATTGTGTATTATTATTAGTATTATTATTATGAGAGCCAGTCTGCACTGAACAAGAAATTCTTGGCCAGGTGCGCTCTCCTGAGAGCAAAAAACATGTAATATCCTGTATATACAATTTTTATTAACATTACTCGATTTCTGATACCTAATTATGCAATATTTTCGAAAAAAAAAAACAGTCAGTGTGGGTGGTGAGCCACAACCTGAACGGCCGCAGCGAAAGTGTTAAGACATAAGGCACAACCAGGTGAAAATTCGCAGAAACACCGAATTTTTACTTAAGAAAGTATGTTTTGGTCCAGGCCATGAGAGTGAAAGTATATTGTGGTCATGGAAAAATAAACCAAAAATAAAAGTTATAGAGAAAACCGCCTTGGGCATAAATGACAAAAAGCAGATTTACCCAAAAGTCGCTCGAAGGTGAGTCGGTGTCATTTTCCCTATACTGAACCTGCATGAGGACCAGTAAGTTGTGAGACTGACCGAACGATATTAAACTCATGTAATAGTCGAACTCCGTTCTGTGAATGATATAATCACGATATGGAACTTTATAGCTAATCAAAAGCGAACCAAAATTTTTTAAGTAAAATATTTTTATACTATTTTCAGGCAGTCGAGATCTGTATTCCATCTAACATCTTGTGGTAATGCAGCAAAGTCGAAACGGTTTTAAGATAATTATGTATAGAGATTCTTTTTATTATTTGTTAAGAAAATACAATACGGAAAGTTAAGAAGTCGAATAAACGTTTTTTTTTAATGACAAATAAACATGATTTAAAAAAAATAAATTAGCGATTTTTTATTTTTTTTAAGTCATGATTTTTATCAACACTGGTTATAACCAGCTCCGTTCCCTCCCTGATTTCTTTATTATCTAAAAAAACTCTCTTCATAGTTTTTGAGATAACCCATTTTAAATGAGTTATTATAAAAACAAAAAATTCAAAATGGCTCACCTTTTTCTTGGGCGTTCTCATTATGGGAGATTATGGGACTTTTAGTATGTTTTTTGAAATAACTGTATCGATTCTGAAAGGACCGGCTTGTATAAATAAATTTTCACCACAAAGACTATAACAGGGTCCTTGACCATTTTTTAAAAATTTTATATTCAAGTACTTTATTAAATTTTATTTGACCCGTATTTTTTTATTTTACAATCTAAAGTCATTTTAATAGTGAAATTAATTATTTAAATTAAGAAATTTTGAATTTGCGCCCATCGCTAAGTCAGATGTGAGAGCATGCGCAGTTAGATAAAGGAGTAATCGACGGGCGTCGTTTGCTTTGCTTATTTGCTGTTAGCATATAGTCCAGTCAACATCTAATTTGAGTGCTAATGAATGGATTTTGATGAAACCTTGTGCAATGTGTTTATAATGACGTTAATAAAAGAGTTCAAAAAAAGAGATCAGAGTAGGAAATGATCGGAAGGGGCAGAAAACACCCCTTTTATCATGGGTTTCGTAACTTGTAGAATTAGGTCAAAAATGAAAGAGAAACAATAAATTTACCTTTTTTTGGTCCAAAGTAAGATGTTTTTACTCTTGTAAATTTTTTAGAAAAATGCATATGGCCACTCGAATATTCCTAAAAGTGGAGGAGGGGAAATGTAAAAGCTGAAAAAAAAAATCTGAAAAAATTCAGGTGAATATGTTATCGAAATACAATACTTTTTTTATTTGCAACTTGTCTGCAAAGAGCGTTTTCACCGAGTTATTCCGGAAAAACATGAAAAACTACCCCTTTCATTGAAATTGTAGGGTATAGCAGGGTATAAATTCAATAATAAAATTTAATATATATATATGTATATATTTCAAGAAGTTGTTTTAAATTAACATCTTATAATAAACATGTTATTATATTTTATTGATAAAATTGTTATTCTTATATATTTTTGTTTTTCATTCCACTCCTTGGTTACTTAAGCTTCTGGTGTGTGACTTATATTTACCCAGCAAGTGAACTGATCGCCACACTACTCCCCCGCTAAGAAAAAGGTCAGTCAGTCATTCAATTCGTCAATAGCAAAACGAACTTTCTTAATCAAAGGTGGAGTGACATCACATTTGTCAGATAATAAAAATGCTGGTTTAATTCTGTCAATGTTTACCGTGACGGCTTTAGTTCCTTTAACAAAAGTAACCAATTTATCTGTACGGGACAACACTTTAAAAGGTCCATCGTACAGCGGAGTAAAATATTTTTTAAAACGTTCTTTCCGAACGAAAACAAAACTACAATTCAAGATGTCTGGGCTGACAAATGATTTGTAATTAACGTGGTGAACTGGTGGAATGAACGTTAAATTATTAAATGAAGTACGTAATTTAGTAATAAAATAAGGAATATCCGGACAAGTATATGATTTAATAAAAAATTCACCAGGTATTCGTAATGTTTGACCAAAAACGAGTTCTGCGGAAGAACATTGCAAATCGTCTTTAGGGATAGTTCTGAGAGCTAATAGTATGATAGAAAGTTCATCTACCCAATGTGGTGTAGAAGTCCTAGCTCTCAGAGCAGTTTTAAGAGATTTATTAAACCGTTCGATCATTCCATTCGAGGAAGGATGATATGGCGTCGTACGAATCCTATGAAATCCCAAAAATTTTGAAAATTCTTTGAACAGTTTTGATTCAAATTGAACGCCTTGGTCGGTTGTCACTGTGACAGGGACACTGAATCGACAAACATAATTCTGAAATAACGTACGCGCTACAGTTTCCGCAGTAATATCCTGCAGTGGATAAGCCTCGGGCCATCTAGTAAAACGTTCGATCACAGTGAGAATATAAGAACAACCTTTAGAAGGAGGTAATGGTCCTATTAAATCTATATGTATGTGATCGAATCGTCCTTTAGGTATATCGAAGTCAGTAATCGGTCACCAATTTATAGCAGGGTATAAATTCAATAATAAAATTTAATATATATATATATATATATATATATATATATATATATATATATATATGTATATATTTCAAGAAGTTGTTTTAAATTAACATCTTATAATAAACATGTTATTATATTTTATTGATAAAATTGTTATTCTTATATATTTTTGTTTTTCATTCCACTCCTTGGTTACTTAAGCTTCTGGTGTGTGACTTATATTTACCCAGCAAGTGAACTGATCGCCACATAGGGCTTTAAAAATATGTAATTGAAAAATTTGAAAAAATGCAGATGTATGCACTGAGGCCTACTAAACATTTTTTGTCTCTTGGAATTTTTTTGTAACTTGCTAATTTTCCGAGTTACAGGCAGTTATTAACGAGAAATAATGTACTACATTTTTTGCACATCATCAATACATGAAAATTCGAAAAGCGTGATTTATGTATATTATTATAAAAAAATATCAAACCTATATAGTTATAATACCATTTTTAAAAGTTCAATATAATTTTTAAATATTCATGTATTTTTTAATGTGCAAAAAATGTAGTACATTAGTTATCGTGAAAAACTGCCTGTAACTCGGAAAATGAACAAGTTACAAAAAAATTCCAAGAGACAAAAAATATTTAGAAGGCCTCAATGCATAGGTACGTCTGACTTTTCAAATTTTTAAATTACATATTTTTAAAGTGCTACAATTTCAAAGAAAGGGTTTTCCGGAATAACTCGGTGAAAACGCACTTTACCGAAAAGTTGCAAATAAAAAAATCTTGTATTTCGATGATACATTCACCTGAATTTTTTCAGAGTTTTTTCAACTTTTACATTTCCCCTCCCCCACTTTTAGAAATTTTCGACTGGCCATATCTCCAAAAATATGCATTTCTCGAAAAAATCCACAAGAGTAAAAACATCTTATTTTGAGCTAAAAAAGGTAAATTTATTGTTTCTTTTTCATTTTTGACCTAATTGTACAAGTTACGGAACATTTTTATTAACGTCATTACAAACACATTGCACAAGGTTTTATCAAAATCCGTTCATTAGCACTCAAATTAGAGATTTTGGTCATTTTAACGCTCTGTTGACTGATTAAAGTTAGTATCGATGTGAGTCATTGTATTTTAAAGAAATACTAACCTCAAATTTTCGGGATTAGGCACTTAAGTAGTTCAAATTGTCTACATAAAACTCATGTACCATATAAAACTCCACTATGGGTAAATTCTCTGAAGTACCCTTCACAAAATAAGGTTCCATTATAAACAAATATTAAACACACAATATAAACGTAAACAACAAATCATTCAGAGCACTACCACCAACATGATAAATGAAAACATGAAAATTCTCTAGAATTGAATGATCATTAGATACGTCGTCATTTACCGCCTTTTTATTTTCAAAACCAATTTGTTCTTGCATGTGATGATTAGAACTTTTTTTAAATGATATATGCAATGTACATTTAATATACTTTTTGATCATATAACAATATTTTGTAAATTTTGTTTCAGAGCTATTAACAACAATGGTTGTATACAACTGTTGAGTCTCCTTAAAGTCATCCACGATAAACCGAAGTAATCTCCCGGAAATGTGATTTAACAGTCGGAATTTTAACGTAGAAATTCTGTTTGTTAATATATGTATTTTAAATGTCTCCTGGAAAATCTATTTACAAGTTAATAACCGACGGAAAGCTGTTATGAGCCAAGTTTCCACACAGAACTGAAACAATATCTATAATTCAATTGTAGGAAGTAAAGCACTAAGTGTAATAAAACTGGACGCCCACACAATTTCCCAGCTGTACGCGTTTCAACCCCATGATACGACAAATCATTCAAGAAAGCACCCCAACAACGTGCATTAATATACTTCCGATTGTAAATTAGAACAACTTGAAAATGGCTCTATGCGATACCGAATATAGTGGAAGAGCGAGACCCTTGAATTCGACACATATTATGCAAGTATGCAAAAACAGATGATTCTTATGTAAAAACACCGCACAAAGCATATTTTTGAGATCGCCATTTTATTTCTAGTTGCGAAATTGGAAAAAAATGCACTTTTCCATTTTTCTTTTACGAAAAGTTCTGTTCGCATTTTTCACGTTCCTATAGAAGAAATTACCACCGTCGCACAGTGGCAAAAATGTGCCCTTTTTGGACAAAAATCTGCCGACCAATTTAAATTAAAAAAAAAAATTGAAAATACCCTTAAGACATTGTACTCTAGAATAGTGCTGCGACAAAGTGGCTCTGGGTTAACCTAACCTAAAAATCGCAGATATTACTTCCACATCCAGTGGAAGTATAGTAACGACAAAAAAATTTAAAAAAACTTTTTATTATTCAAATAGGCTTAGAATGTTTTTTTTTGTGCACATGATTACTCTGGAACCGTTTAAGATATTGACTTGGAATATGGTACATGTATATATTTTAACAAGATCTGGAACTAGATTATATTTTTATCCCTTTCCGTTAAAGGGTTGAGGAGTAAATTTGGGTAAATGGGAGTAAATTGGTAAATCATGCAGGTAAGAGTCCATAAAATTGGTATATACAAGAGAAGCAAATGTCTCAAAAAAAATTTTGGCATTAGCCACTTCCATTACTACCCCCACACCATTATAAAACGGGGTGAATAAAGATTGTGATTTAATATGTGTACAAGAACCAAAGGCATCACCTTTTTTTACTTCATTCACCTCCACTTACACCCCCCCCCCCTTCCACCACGCCCACCCCCACTACCGATGTGGCATATCGCTTTATGGGTTTTTGGGGTAGACGATTTCAAATATTATATTATTAAAGTTCTATAAACAATCCACGCATAAATTTTTTTTCGGTGTGAGAGACTTGGAGAGAGAATCTGGATGTAGAAGTAGTGATTCCTTGGGCAGCGGTTTTTTCTCTCTATTCCCCCTTTACCTCCTTGGTCGAGTCCAAACAAACGAAGTAGTGTTCATGTAGATTGGATACCAAATTCATTTTTATGGGATCATAAGTTAATTGCTTAAGTTTCTTGAATCGGTTTTAACGTATGAACCATAACCCTTTTAAGTGATTAAAATAGGAGTTGAAGGTTTATGGTGGTGAAAATTCGAGATTCAAGTGAAATAAAATTTAAGTTTTTCGATGCTGATCTATCTTTGAACTTACTCGCATCCTATCGATCCTTCAAAGGAATAAAAATTGCGATATTCCAAATACTCGTTACTAGATGCGTTGAGACTTGTAAATATTATTTTACTGACAGGTAAAAAATAAAATAAAATAAAAAAAAAATACTTGACCCTCAGCTGCCCAATAACATTCATGACCCAGATAATGTTAGGGTTAAAACTTTCAGGTGTATGACTGTTATTTAATACATACAATTTTTTACTTATTGGTTATATTAGGTTTAAAGCTGTTAATTAGGTCGGTCTGAATGCATAGGAATAAAATCATGTGGATAAAAAATTATCCTTATTTTTACCTGTCTGTAAAATAATATTTACAAGTGACGAGTATTTGGAATATCAATAGATCAACGCTTGTTTTCATTTCTTTGAAGAATCGATAGGATGCGAGTAAGATTAAAGATGAGATCAGCATCAAAAAACCCTGAAGAACAACTTTTGATTACTTAAATCTCGAATTTTCACCACCTTCAACTCCTACTTTAACCCCCGTAAAATGGTTATAGTTCATACGTTTCTTGAATCGAAACTTAAGCAATTAGTAGTAGTACTGTTGTTTTACTAGACAATCAGGTCGGGAAGGCCCATTTTGCTCTAGGGATCTACAGTTTAGCGTGGACTCCAAACCACGGTCCTCGACCACCAACTTTGACCCACCCTGGTCCCGTTACACCACCCTTCAAGGCGGCGCATTAGCCCGAGGTTCCCGGGTCTCCTAGACCAGCCACCGCCTTTCAAGGTGGTTCACTAGCCCTAGGATTGCCCCTGTTGGCAGTCTACCGACTATTAGATGAGATCATGGGTCACCCATCCAAGTGCCGGACGCTCACAGCGTTGCTGCACCTCGCGACGGAACTTAAACCGGTGATCGTACCTCATCCCCTAACTTAAGCAATTAATTTATGATCCTATAAAAATGAATTTGGTATTCAATCTACATGAACACTACTTCGGATGAAGTAAAAAAAAATTGAAACTTTTAGTTTTTGTACACATACTGAATCACAATTTTGCACCCCCTTTTATAATATGGTGGAGATAGTAATGGGGGTGGGTAATGCCAAAATGTTTTTTGAGACATTAGCTTCTCTTGCATATACTAAATACCAATTTTAAGGACTCTTACCTGCTTAATTTACCTATTTACCCCCATTTACCCCAATTTACCCCCCAATCCTTCAGCGAAATAAGATCAAAATATAATATAGTTCCGGATCTCGTTAAAACACATACGAGTACCAAATTTCAAGTCAATATCTTAAACGGTTCCAGAGTAATCCTGCGCACAAAAAAGTTACAGACAGACCGACAGACAGACAGAAACTTTTTTTGCTTAAACTTAAAATCTCGACTGTTCATGACATTCTAAGCCCATTTGAACAATAAAAATTAAAAAAAAATTGTTTTCGTTACTTTTCCACTGGATGTGGGAGTAATATCTGCGATTTTTAGGTTAGGTTAACCCAAAGCCACTTTGTCGCAGCACTACTCTAAAGTACAATGTCTTAAGGGTATTTTCCATTTTTTTTAAATTTAAATTGATTGATATCTCTACTGTTAGCAGATTTTTGTACAAAAAGCGCCCATTTTCCCCACTGTGCGTCGTCTGAAGGAAGTAACACTATTTATTTTGTTAAGGGCACCAGCCGCGCTCTCCCCTGGTTAATTTCTACTCTCAGTGGAGTTCGGTTAAGTAATGAAAGACGACCTAGGACTGGGATTCTGCAATAGACGACAAAGGCTCTTACCTACTGTGGATTGCTAACTGTTCCCTCCAAAGTCTCCGCCTTCTTACGATGCACTGGTCTTATATCTAACACTGTTTATTGACCTAATTACGTGTTTGTCTCGTCAGCTTCTGTAATTTGATCGATGTTCTGAATATCTTTGAGGACCACTTTCATTCAATTGTCGACCTAACGCACAAAGGATCCCGACCGGTTAGATTAATCATTCATCAGTAAAATGCAAGAGTTCAACTAATACAATCTGTTGAGGTAATTCAAGAGGATATATGCAAGAACCTATCGAATATGAAAGAATCTGCCTACCAAACATGGCAAGGACGGATGTCTCCTTCAGAGGACGTGTATCTCAACCACCATACAACGCAGAGTGTGTAGTAGGAGTCGATTTGGCACAAAAAGATTCACAACTTCCTGGAAGCGTACGAGAGCAATTTGACTTGGGCCAACGCCGACGGCAAAAATATTTTATTAAAATATTGGTGCGCTTGTAGCTAGCTTCATAGTTCCAATAGTGATTACCAAAGTAGCACAAATATGCTATTCAGCTGAGATAACCAAAATTCAGCCACTAAAACATTTCAACGGTTTTAGTTTAGTCCAAAATATATTTGGTCATCTTATTTTAGTCGTAGTTTAGCGTAAAATTTAAAAACGAAATAGTCATGATGATCTCTTTGTAGCTATATACTGGTCATTACTAGTAGCCATAATATCGCCATGCAGGTTTGGTTATAAAGTCCTTTTCAAGATGTCATATATGAGCAAGTAATTAAATAGCAACAATGTTAAGTCCTAATACTGCCATTCTAGCTATAAAAATGGCTAGAATATATTGACATGGTTTTTGTTATGTAGATAGTGTTGATATCCAAGGGATAGTCGGTTGTGCCTTTGAAGCGAACGGTTGGGTGCCTGAAACACTCCCACTATAAACGCAAAATTGCCGTGAAAAACTTCGTCAAATTTGATAAAAATTAGGTAAATTATAGCCCAAGAATTTACCCGCAAATTGATACCTCATATCAAAAGAACAAAGTTGAAATAGAATTAATATTTGAAAATAACTAATACAGTTTTGTGACCAGTGCTGTGTATTAAGAAACAAAAGAGCGTAATTAAACAAACAACCCAAGACAGCCAAAAGCACGATACGTACCTCCTTTTTCATTTTTAAGTACCTTCCCAGACAAGTATATTTATATATAATTGAAGGGTTTAGGCCCATCACCCTTGAAGAGTCGACATTGTCGACAAGTTTTTGGCAATAAATTAAAGCATGGCATGATATCCCTCTGTAAACCTGTAAATTATTTTTTTAATCATTATAAAAATATTCAAATGAATTTGATCTGTCTGTAAAGTATGGTCATATAAATTTCTTTTGTTAACCTTCAAATAATCTTTTTTCATAATTATTAAAAATACTCAGGCGAATTTAATATAAACTAAACCCGTAATAATCAAACGTATATGGTCATAATATTCTCTAAGGTAAAATATCAAGTGAGGGTTTTCAGGTCGAAATTACGCTCATTGTCAAGTGTAATAACTTAAAAATAAGTCAATAAACAATCCTTTCTAGCAAATTTACATATGAGTCTGGGCAGGGGCGTGCCCCATCGGGGTGACAGTGCACCATGTGGAATTGAAGCAATTTAAGAATATAATGGGAATTTGGATGGAATTGGAGGCCACTGACTTGGTTTCGGTGCCATTGGAATTTGGAAAGCCTTATCCATGCTATGGAAACATACAAATTGTTTATTCTTCTGGTGCGGCTAGGGTGGGACTGAGAAAGTTTATTAAAAAGTTTAAAAAGGTTAGGACCGTAATAGTGACAAGCAGGGAGTAAACGGGAGGTAGTAGCTCTCCAGAAAGCACAAGAATGATGTATCTACTGCGGAGCGCGGGAGCGAGGACACATTGGCTACTGGTGCGAGGGATCGACGGCGACGAGAATTGTCTGTGTGGAGCGCTGGGCCATCGTTGGAAGGAGAAAACATAGAAAACACATTCCTTTTTGTGCGCCATCACTTGGTCTGGATACAGAGTGCGAAGGATACAGTTTTGAGTTAGGTGAGGGATGAGTGTTTGAGGGGTGATGCATACCTCGGGACGTGCGATTGACGATTTTGTGAGTGGTGATTGGTTTAGTATATGATCCAGAGCTAGGTGCAATGTTTTTGGTGTGGTGCGGTAGAGCAGACCAAACGGAGAGGGGAATGGAGTGGAGGAGAGGTTATCACAGAGAAGTGTTGTTGATCCTGACTTTTTGTTGGTGTCTAGTTTAATAGGAGTGTGTTTTGTGGTATTGCATATTTCTTGACGCTGTGGGTGTTACAATATAGTGTTGTGAATCTGATTACATATTTTTCTTAAGTAAATTATCAAATGAGGTTTTCAGGTCAAAATTACGCTCGTTGATAAGTGAAAAGTTCTACATTAAATTCTACACTAAAAACAGGGAGACCAGGTTACACGGGGGAATTACAAAAAGGATAGAAATGTACGCAATGAAGTACTGGGGACACGTCCAAAGAAGGGAACCAACACACCTACTGAAGAAAGCACTAACACTGAACAGCAGCAAACTTAAAATGGGGAGACCATGTTACACGTGGAAAACAACAATCGAGAGGATCATGAACAAACTGGGAAAGGACCAAACATACTGGGAAAGAAAAGCGAGGAAAGAATGAATTTCACAAAGCAATCGGAGCGATATATACTCTACCAGAATCAGAAACGGAGGAATCAGAAGCCTCAGAAGAAGAAGAAGACCTGTAGAAACAGAAGTACAAAAATAGGAGCACAGATAGCAGCGACACAATGCGGCAACATATCTCACAAGAAGACCCAGAATAGGCAGAAGCCCAGAACCAAAAATCCAAAAAAGGGGGCTTAAACGCTCCCTCACGCCATAATGCGGTAACGCATCTCACAAATACCTACACCTCCCATCCCACATTCCTTTACCATGCGCCATGTGGCTCTCGCTGCTGGCAACAAGCATGACCTTAGTCCAACCCAGCGTGGACGTAGCAGGCCCAGCTGTATAACTTGGGAGTGGCAGTAATGCCTACCGCACGCTGTTAAATCAATCAATCAAATCAATCAAGATAGTGTTGATATCCAAACTATTACTAAGAAATTAGCCTAAGCATGACTATATTGGTTAGGCTTTATTCTGTCGGTTTTCTTAGCTGTTATTACCGAATCATTGAAACAATAATGAAAAAATATCCTTATTAAATGACTATTTTAGAAGTAATTTTCTACACATTGTAACCTAAATTGAGGCCAAACAGCAAGATAGAAATATAACCTAAAAACAAGTATTAGTAATGTTGAAAACTTTATTCATACGCAAATAAGTTATATATCAACAGGAATGTAAAATGAAATGTAAAAGAAAATATAGGTAGAGTTCCACATATTATTGGAAAAGGAATGTCGCCTAAAAATAAGTTCAAAGAGTAGGTAGTTATATAGCGGCATAACACTTTTCACGGGGTGTTTTCGTTGACGTTTGTGTCTACAAAAGCTTATATATTAATATAAATATTTAAATTATCAAAGTGATACTGGGAGTATTTTGAGTCTGATTTTGATTGCGGATTAGTCAAAAATGTATGTATGGTTTTATATGTATTTGACCAGTACAGTTGGCTATGTACTGCCTACCCAACTTGAAAGAACTGCACTAAGGCAAAGGGTATAGCAGAATAAGCATGGTAAAATGGCCTCAGAAGCGTTTGGGCCTAATTCTATGTCAGTAGATCGACAATAGGAAAAGAAATGTTTTCCTAGAGTTTTAGCCCCCCGTCGCCACGGGTAACCCCTGCACCCTAATAAACATGACATTTCGTTTTCATTTTTTATCTCTGCAAGTTGTGCGTTAATTATTATGAAAAAAATAGACGATACACATGTAATTTAAATGCATCTTAGGAAAAAAAATCAGCTGATTTTGCTGCCTCCTTCGAATAAAAAAAAATATTTAAAAATTAAAATATTTATTTTTCATGAAAATAATAATTCGCATACACAAAACTTTTACCAAAAATATATTGTTATGAGTAGTTTATTGCAGATTTTTTTTCAAATTTTTTGAAGCGGTGTGTCATAATTAAAAAAAAATAAAAACTGTTACGATGCATTGTTTAGTGGTGCTTAACCATTGAAACTTATCCGGCGGACCAAACCAATGTATCGGTATGTAATTGGACCCGCTGAAACCGAATCCGAAGTTAGAATTGTCAGATTAGCTCGTTTATCACCCCCCTCCCCCCCCCAAAAAAAATGGTCTGTCCGGCGCACCAGACCAGTTTGGAAATGTAACAGAGAACACTTTAATATCGAAGAGTTATAATTAATAATATTTGAACATTTATGTACCATAACAATTTTTTATTATTATGACATAGGACAACTTGAAAATGGAAAAATTCCAGAAGTTTCTGTCTGACCCAAACCTCCCTTATTGTGGGAGGTATGGGTCGGGTAATCGGGATAAATGGGTCACTTATTGTTTGTGTTGTTTAGGTGTAAATATAAAACATATTTATGTTATATACACATGTCTTGCATACAAAATCAAAGTAAATATAAAAATAAGAAGAGCAATAAGTACATAAAACATGAAATATTAAATGAGACGTAAATCATAAAAGGTATTTTTAGTTCAGATTATCAAAATTGCTCAAGTCAACATCAAAATTATAAAAACTGTGTGTCCTACTAGTACCAGCTATGTTATTTGGTGGACTTAAACGCAAAACTATATCGGTACTGTCGTCTGGTACGACTAACTTCTGCTTCGTTTTCTTTGTCTTTTTTGGAACCTGACATATTTTTCGTTTTATTGTAGGCAATTTTTTCAAAACCCTTTCATTCTCTAATCTTTCTATTTCGTTTTTTTCCGGTGTTTCAGTCAAAATTCGCGTACCCCCTTTCGCGCGCCCTCGATTTGATGCAGTTCTAGGTTTTGCCTTAGGATACGGCACCACAGATTCAGGAGTTATCAGACAATCGTCCTGTGCAAAAGTCATAGGTGAAGTAGAAATGGTAGGTAAACCTGAGGATGAGGGAATAGGTTTGGTTTCATCATTAATTTGTTCTGATTGTGGACGGTCAGAAACTGCAGACATTAAAAAATTGTCAGGTTTAAATATTTCCGAATTGAAGAAGTGAATGCCGGTTTTCATAAATCCTGATAGAATGTTCTGTCTTGACATTGCACCGTCAAATGCTATTTTGGCTAATCCGGCAATGTGATAAATAGTTATTGTTCGTCCAGGATTCGACGTCATCCAAGCAGAAGAAGCTGCATTGTAACGTGCCTTAAACGGGCCCGTACACGGATATATCCAGTGGTTGCAGACGATGACTGCAATGCGGTGGGAATGTTAAAAGGTACACACCATGCTCTTTGGTTACGGAAATTACTTCTACATTGACGTGGCTTTCATGATTGTCGAGTAAAAGCAGACAAGGACTTTCCTTGGTCACCTTCGAATATTTGATAAAATGCTTTAATGTTTTTGCAAAATTCTCTTTTGTCATCCAGCCAGATGGATGTGCCAAACTCAGACTATTATCTGGTCCATTGATAAGCATATTATCGTGAAATTTTTTTCTCGGAAAAACAAAAACTGGAGGAATTGTGTTCTCAGCTGCATTCACAAAGAAACACATCGTTACTAACGTTCCCCTCTCCGCAGAAGTAACCTGCCCTACCTGCTTTTGACCTTTAACCGCTAGGACCTTCGGAGGCTTATGGACTGTAGTAACAGCCGTTTCGTCACAGTTATACATATTTTCTGGAGGGAATTTCATTTTTTCTAAAATGTACCTCACATTTTCAAAGAATTTACCAACATTATAGGCATTAAAGCTTGTTGCTCTTCCAAGGCTGGTTGCTTCAGGTTGTCGTATTGAAATTTTAGGGTATCGCTTCATGAAACCTAGCAACTAATCACGCTTAGCACTTTCAGATTCATCCCATTCCTTTGGATAATTTATTCCCAGCTTCACTGCATATTGATGAGCAAACTTTCGCGTTTCTTTAGTGGTCAAACCGTAATGCATTTTACTGCAGGTTTGTAAATACTCCGACAACATTGTTTCTTGTGCATTTGAAAACACGCGTCTAGAATAGAGGTTTGCTTTAAAGGTGTAATTTTTTTGTTCCTCCAGTGGCATTTTTTAAGCATTGTGTACATGCCTCTGCAAAGCAGATCTGGAAAACCCTAAATCAGTAGCTGCCTGCCGAGCTAATATTTTATTTTGCAGTACAAGTTGTACATTTTGTGATATCTCCTCCGGGTTCTTTCTTTCTCTATTAGTTTTCTTTTTATAAATAAGTGGCATTGTAAATCTGCAAAGAAAAAAATAATTAAAATTTTCACTAAAAGAAAGTGGGGAGGTTTGGGTCGGCTCAAATCTCTCGCGCGTTGCTGACCCATACCTCCCTCTAATCAACCTTCACAATTGTGCACCTCTATTATTTTAGCAACATGTGTTAGGTTATAATTTATCACGTGCAGTTGTTACTTTAAGTTTAGTTTAATCTTGAAAAAAAATCATATCACATGCAAGCTCAAAACAATAAAAACATATATTTTCACAACAAACTAAACACTTGAGTGAACAAGTTGAGTCACTGTTTACAATGATATCTATTGGTACTGCAACTAACAATACGCATACGAGCATAATACATCTAACATAGATGGAAATAAACCCAATGACCCAATCCTCCCACGACCCAAACCTACCCACCTTCCCCTAAACGAATTTGCGTCGTCTGAAGGAAGTAACACTATTTATTTTATTAAGGGCACCAGCCGCGCTCTCCCCTGGTTAATTTCTACTCTCAGTGGAGTTCGGTTAAATTATGAAAGACGACCTAGGACTGGGATTCTGTAATAGACGACAAAGGCTCTTACCTACTGTGGATTGCTAACTGTTCCCTCCAAAGTCTCCCCCTTCTTACGATGCACTGGTCTTATATCTAACACTGTTTATTGACCTAATTACGTATTCGTCTCGTCAGCTTCTGTGATTTGATCGATGTTCTGAATATCTTTGAGGACCACTTTCATTCAATTGTCGACCTAACGCACAAAGGATCCCGACCGGTTAGATTAATCATTCATCAGTAAAATGCAAGAGTTCAACTAATACAATCTGTTGAGGTAATTCAAGAGGATATATGCAAGAACCTATCGAATATGAAAGAATCTGCCTACCAAACATGGCAAGGACGGATGTCTCCTTCAGAGGACGTGTATCTCAACCACCATACAACGCAGAGTGTGTAGTAGGAGTCGATTTGGCACAAAAAGATTCACAACTTCCTGGAAGCGTACGAGAGCAATTTGACTTGGGCCAACGCCGACGGCAAAAATATTTTATTAAAATATTGGTGCGCTTGTAGCTAGCTTCATAGTTCCAATAGTGATTACCCAAGTAGCACAAATATGCTAATAACCAAAATTCAGCCACTAAAACGTTTCAACGGTTTTTGCTTAGTCCAAAATATATTTGGTCATCTTATTTTAGTCGTAGTTTAGCGTAAAATTTAAAAACGAAATAGTCATGATGATCTCTTTTTAGCTATATACTGGTCATTACTAGTAGCCATAATATCGCCATGCAGGTTTGGTTATAAAGTCGTTTTCAAAAATCATATCTTCCATTTCACTCAAGATATCAGTATGAATCAATCACTAAAATTTATTTTGGTCTTTTCTTGTAATTTCGTACGATCTAGTTTTTGTCATTTTCCCAAGATAAAAAAAATCTCGCCGACTACATTTTTCAATGCGCCGACTGCGTAGAGGTCACGGTGTATTAAATAGGTGATCCGACGTACGGCACTTTCCTATTATAATAATGGCTTCATAAGAGCATGGTTTCTATTTACTTTAGTAGATGGCGCGAGCAATAAGGTCCTACAATTACCTGGGCATGTGCATCGTATAACTAACATAACCTCAAATTTTAAGGTTTTTTCGTTTATTCTCATTTTTAATGTTTGTATAGGCATTTTTACCTTGGAGCCATACTGGCTCCAAGCAAATATTTAAAAATTCACGCAAATAATTTTTCAATATTGTTGATTAATAAAAATAGACTGTTAATTATAGGTTAGATTCCTAACCTGCAAAAAGTGTCTTATTTTATTGTGACAAACTATTTAAAACTTCATACACATTACGTTGAACTTGATTTTGGTTGAAAGTACAGGAACCAGGCAGAAATTTTAATAATAGATACATAATACTTGTAAATCTTAAGAAATATATATTTTAGAGGTTAGTTGTGGCGACACGTGCAATGCTGTATATAGTGCATATATTCTTTCAATGCATATATTCTTTCAATGTTTTAATTTAGCTACTTAATGTCAGATGTCACTGGACTCTTGTTTCACTAAACAAAAACAAAAGGCCGGGAATGTATGCAACACTGTATGCACGTGTGCACAGAACCTGTAAAATTATCTATCTATGCGTAAGTAATGAGAGAACTTATTGGTCCTGCCATCTATTACATTATGTACAAAGTAAGCACTTATGAAGCCACTGTGAAGGTTGTCGTCGCATCACCTATTTAATACACCCTGGTTGAGGTTCACGTGATGTTTGTTTCTAAAATTTCTATAAATATTAGATCTGTTTTGACTAAACTGTTACATTAAATGCACCGTGACTATTTTTATTCATTTTGAATAACGCATATTTTTATTTATGTGAGAAATGTAGTCATGCGTGTTTAATATATTTAAATAATCTTGTACAAAATCAGTGTTTTCTGACAAAATATTTATATTCATATGACCCACTAAACGTACATGTGCTAAATTCTAATAATAATAATACTTTTTTTATTTGTCGTTGGCATGGAAAGTTTGTACGTCGAAATTCTCTTAGATGACGGTCGTGAACATCTTATCATGTTGATTTACTTTATTATGTTTTCTTCTATAGAGAAGTTTTTATCTCATTAATAATGTCTGTTCCCTGTCTCGTCGAGTCTCGTATCTCCATTGAGATGGGTTAAATAAATTATTTGTACCTGCATAAATGAGGTAGATTTTTAGCTTGTAGCGTGTTTTTTATTTAAAAATATGCGACATTATTAAATCAGGCAATTATGATGCTTTTTGCACAACCCGCTGGATGTGTACTCTATTGCTGTTCAGCACGCCAGCGCTCGGTTTCACTGATAAAAGCAATTTTTACTTGGTTTATTCTGCAAGGAATCGATTTTAATTGTGGCTTCTTGAAAAGGGAAAAATCTATTTTAAAAATACATTTTTAGGTTGATTTTAACTCTGATTAAGTTCTAAAATTGCTAGTGAAAAGTGCCATACGTCTGCGTCCGTATGTACAGAGGTATTCATTATATATTGACCTCCCTTGATTTCTGTTATTATTAGAAATAGAAAAATAGTTTCGTATATAAGTTGTAGGGTTGTATATACCGGGTACCACAGGCTAGTGGCCCTCACCTATGTTTCATTTATTTTTTAACTTATCCATTTGAAATTTGGTGTTGCAGTACCCAGCGTGTTGTGCGTCGAACACGCTTAGTCACACTGTGTATTGTGTGCTAGATTCGATCCCAAGTTTCAACACTGGCAATATCGATAAATAATAATATATTTTACGTGATTTACAAATGTGTAGTCCCCTTCCGGATAGTCTTAGCTTTAGACTTGGGGATTGTCTACTATGTATGGTGAGTGTAAATCACTTATGTAACTAACAATAAAAATAAAAATGTATCTACCTAAATGATGATTAAAATTTGTCCATTTTCAATAGGCATGGAAATAATTAGGAGTAGTTTAAATTTAAAAAATACAAAAAGCTTAGGTAACGTAATTTCCATCATATCATAGTTAAACAAAATTTCAAAAACATATCTCAATAAATTTTTGGTGTGTTACGGCTTCTATTTAAGTCAATATACAAGAAAGCCGTAAACATAATTTTGATTGTAAAGACGATTATATTGGCAATAAATTATAAATGAATACCAAAGATGTAGAAATATAAAATACGTATTGAGAAATTGCATTGTATTGTAACAATGCTAATGCTACGTAATTGTGCACTAAAATCAGTGTACCTATTTGAAATTTACTTTTAAAAGATTTTTGTAGTTTACCTTCTATACAAGTACTTTGTAAAATCTCTTGAATTGTTATATCAATGCCTAATGATACCTGGAAAATATATTTTATATAAGTACTCCCACAAATAGTCTCATTATGATGACAGTTATATTAAATTCCATTTGAAGTAAAAACTGAAAAGCTGTAGGAGTAGAAATGTTGAGCTTTTACGATACTACGGTGTGGTTCTTAATATTAATGGCTTGTTTATAAAACATTTAATTATCTACAAAAAATGTAAAAAGTCAGAGAGGTATGAGTGAAAATGCATACATATATAGCACACGAGAATAAAATGGTGTATACAAAGAAAAAACCGCTGCCTAAGGAATCACTACTTCCACATCCAGATTTTCTATCCAAGTCACTCACAACGAAAAAATTTCGTATGTGGAAATAATTATTTATGGAACTTTAATAATATAATATTTGAAATCCTCTACCCCAAAAATCCATAAAACGATACCCCACATCGGTAGTGGGGTGGGGGTGGATGAAGTAAAAAAATATTTTGAGGTTTCTGGTTCTCGTACACACAATAAATCACATTTTTTTTCATCCCCTTTAATAATGGGTGGAGGTGGTAATGGGGGTGTCTAATGCCAAAATTTTTTTTGAGACCTTAAGCTTCTCTTGTATATACTAAATACCAATTTTATGGACTCTTACCTGCTTGATCTACCTATTTACCCCAAATTTACCCCAATTTACTCCCCAACCCTTCGACGGAACAAGATGAAAATATAAACTAGTTCTAGATCTCGTTAAAGTACATATGTGTACCAAATTTCAAGTCAATATCTCAAACGGTTCCAGACTAAACGTGCGCACAAAAAAAAAGTTACAGACAGACACAGACAGACCGACAGAGAGACAGAAATTTTTTTTCGCTCAAACTTAAAATCTCGACGTTTCATGACATTCTAAGCCTATTTGAACAATAAAATTTTTTTTTATGATTTTATACTAGATCTTACAAGTAGGCTATGGATTTCGAATTTCTGAAATAAAGCTCACAAAAAAATTTGATAACTTAGTACTACTTTACTTACTAAATTTTTTTTCTTCTACAATAGATATTAAGAGAAATATTAGGCGTGGCCCTAGCAAAATGGACAGACTCTATTACCGTGAAAGCGTTTCAAAATGTTCAGTTCCGGCAAATAATATAATCGCAGATAGGGACACAAGCGAACCAAAATTTTCATGATACAGATTTTTAAAACTGTTTAACGTAAATTATTCAAATTTCAACGAGTACAATAGACGCATAATGAACACGTAATTTTTATTTTTTTTTTGATCCTCCATTTTTGAGATATTGGCCGTTAAAGGGAGGGTCTGCTGCACCGATAACACAGGATTTTTTTTCTCGAGGAGGGGAAACCCACCCTCGCTGCCCATCCCACTGGAATGGGTCTGAGTGTCAGACTCAAACTGACTAAAACCCTTCCTCCTGGGCTTATTGTGTTCTATCCTTGTCTTAGTTTACACTGTCCATTTTAATATTACTGTATCACTGATAAGGTGATACAGGTCTGAAAATGGGCGAGTTTTGATGATTTCCGGGTCTGTTTGTGTTTGCCCGTAGATATTATAACTCACTCCACCCATTTCTCCTGTGCCGTTGCCAGGTCCATTGTCTTTCCTCGTTGATATTATTCTTGCAGTCCATACCCTGCAATCGTATAATATGCTTTGTCAGCAACGACTTCGCTACGCGATATTCCTCGCCGGAAACCACCCCAATCAAGTCCTCGTCGCGCGCGACGTCATTCTACTTTGGTGCTCTGTTCAGCAACGGCCTCGCTACGTGGTGTTCCTTGATGGTCCATCACCCCAGTCAAGTCCTCGCCACTCGCGACGTTGCTTCACATCACTTTAATAAGGGCCGCTGTGGCCTCCTTACAATAATGCATGTTTATCTACACCTTCAGCTGGAATGGGCCTATTTTTCTTTATCCTTCCTGAAGCTTACCCTCCCCTGGCTCGGGAACCCAGACGAGAGGCTCGGGGGCTTTGGGAGGTCCTTGGTCTTGACGGAATTCACGGACACCCCCCAGCTCCCCACCCTTCACACTGCGCTCGTGAGATTTACACAGAAGATGCTGAGGACTCTCCTCCCATTCCACGAGTAAGGAGGAAAGGATGGTCGCCACGCATGGAGCCCCTCAACGTGGAAGGCATTTCTACAACGGGGTGCGCCTGTGCCCAGAGGTTTGTCGCTAGTGGTCGGGCTCCCTCCCGATCATGCGTCCCTTCGGCGCGCATAATACCTTGGGATTGGGGAAGTTTTTATGGTGGTACTTCATCCACGTGGTCCGGGCGGTGAAGCCAAGGCCCCCGTGCCCCCTGGAGAGACGTGGGTCAGGGGGTAATTGCCACTCCAAGCGGTTTACGGTGTGTCAGCTGGTCCGCGACGTGGTTTTAGCCGGGCTGGACTGGGTTATTAGCCCTACCCCCGCAGTATGACCACGTTAACCCTACGCCTCGCGGAGTCTGACCGTTCTCCTGCCCGCCACCTGGAGACGTGCCTGGCAGGTGCTTAACCCCCCACCCTCGTGAAAGGATGGTACCAGAAACCCAGGACTTAATGCAGCGCCTAACGCTCAAACTTATTACACTTCTGTGACTATGACCACCAACCGATTCTTTGTTTTTGAAAATTTCATTGAGACCTTAAACTGCATTTCACTCACTTCTCTATCTTCAATGATGAAAAAATCTTCCCGATATAGACTTTTCCAATGCCCCTGTGGGGTTCCACACAATCAAAATTAAAAATATCAAGTAATATTTCAGTGTGGTTAAATGTAGTTAAAATATATATATAATTATATTATTAATAAATTATGTAACCTAATTAACGAATTTTATTTTAATCCTGAAGATCAGTTTTATGTAAAACAATATAACAAATAATGAGAGAAATAGTTAAGTAACTACACCACATAATACTCCTCCTCAAAGAAAAAAATAAACCAATCAATCAAAATCAAAACGTACTCTTTTAGCCACCAACGGAGCGGGATGATCTGTAATGTCAGCTAAGTTGGTCTAATTCTGTCAATACTGACAGTCATTTCTTTTCCCCGCTTAAGGATGGTGATAACTTTAGCCGTACGTGAAACCACTACCTAAGAACCTTCAAATAAAGGTGTGAAAACAGGTTTAACACGTGCATTAAGAAGAAATACAAACTTGCAAGGACTTACGAATGATTTCTGAGAAAAATGATTAGGATTGGGAATGGTAAAATCTAATTTGTCAAAAGCGTCATGCAATTTATTAATAAAATAAGGAACTTCCATACGAACGTATGGGGAGACGTAATGCTTGACCAAATACCAGCTCCGCAGACGAACAATTCAAGTCAACTTTGGGCATTAAACCTAACAAAACAATAGGGAGTTCCGAAACCCAATTGATTGAATTTGCTCTAGCTAATAAGGTAGTCTTTAATGATCTATGGAAACGTGTAATTAATCCATTACTCTGAGGATGATAAGAGGTCGTGCGAATACGATGAAATCCTAAAAATTTCGAAAATTCGCGAAATAACTTAGACTCAAATTGCATTTCCTGGTCCGTCGTGATATGAACTGGAACGCCAAAGCGACAGATATAATTTTGAAACAACACTTTGGCCACCGTCTCGGCAGTGCAATTTGAAATGGGGTAAGCTTCAGGCCAACGCGTAAAACGCTCAGCGACGGTCAGAATGTAAGAATAACCCTCTGAAGGAAGTAACGGTCCTACAAGATCCATATGGATGTGCTCGAAACGTCTTTTAGGAACATTCAATTTTCCTATTGGAGTCTTTGTATATCGATTGACCTTAGAAGTTCGACAATTTATGCAAGTTTTGGTCCATAATGTGCAGTCAGAATTCATTCTGGGCCAAAAATATTTATCAGAAATTAACTTTTTAGTAGCGCGAATACCTGCGTGAGCTAGGTTATGAAAAATGTCAAAAACAACACGACGCAAAGCTTTGGGTACATAAGGACGATATTTAGAATTAGAGACGTCACACCAAATAAGCTCTGCTGAAGCAATATTAACTTGTTTTAAAAAGAAATGTACTTTATTGTGTTTATTTTATTACGACTGTAATAGCGAGGTAAGTTCTGAATCATTAGATTGCGCAGTTTTCAAAAGCGTTAAATTAAATTTATTCGAATTAATAGCAGACATCAGATAATTTCGGTTTATTAAAGAACAATCGGTCAAACGAGACACTGTATCTACGACGACGTTATGAGCACCTGGAATGTGTCGAATTCTATTCGTAAAGTGTGCTATGTATTCTAAGTGACGAGTTTATCTGGGGGTTCTCTCCGCTTTAGAAAACAATACTGAAACTAACGGTTTATGATGGTGAAAAGAGTAAAATCTCGACCTTCTAAGATATATCTGAAATGTCTAATTGACAAATAAGCGGCTAGAAGTTCCTTGTCAAAAACTGACTAACGTTTCTGAGTGTTAGTTAGCTTTTTAGAAAAGAAAGCCAAAGGACTGGAGACATTGTTAAAAGTCTGCTCCAAAACTGATCCTACGGGCACATTTGAGCAGTGAACTGTTAACGAAAGAGTTACCCCATCATTATAATTAGGATGATCAAGGACGGTTGTATCTACTAAAGCTTGCTTAGCTTTAATAAAACTATTGGAACAGTTCGTTAACAATTTAGTAGTTAGTGCATGTAAAGGGCTGAATGTTTCAGCAAGGTGAGGTATAAATCTATGATAAAAATTAACCATGCCTAAAAACCTTTGAAGTTGCTTAACTGTTGTAGGTTGTGGAAATTCTTTAATAATGTCAACGCGCTCAGTTGTGGGGGAAATGCCCTTATGAGAGACGTGATGACCAAAAAATGTTAATTGATCTGTGCCGAAAATGCAGAGGGTTTAATATTTATCCCATAATTTTCTAAACATTCGAAAACGATCTGTAAATGTTGCAAATGTTCGACATGATCTTTACTTTCCACTAATATGTCATCCAAATAAACGAAAACAAACTTCAAATGTGACAGGACTTCGATCATAAATCTCTGAAAGGTTTGAGCAGTATTTCTTAATCCAAAAGGCAAACGTCTAAATTGGAACAAACCGAAAGGAGTGGTAATCGTAGTCTTCGAAATATCAGTTTCATTGACAGGTATTTGATGATAAGCTCTAACTAAGTCAATTTTATAAAAACTGAGCAACCAAATAATTGAGCATTAAAATCTTGAATATGTGGTAGGAATGGTGATAACGTTTAATTGTCTGTAATCACCACAAGGACGCTAATCGTTGGGATCCTTTTTTGCGACCATATGTAGTGGAGATGAAACAGACGAAGAAGAAGGTTCACAAACGCCTAACTCGACCATCTGATCAAACTCACCTTTTGCAATATTAAATTTAATAGTGTCCAAACGTCTTGGACGGCTGAAAGGTAAATGTCCCTCGGTAACTATATAATGTTTCACGGAATGTTTAATAGGCATAAAGTAATCCGGTGTACCAATTAGATGAGGAAAAGAGTGCAACAATTTGGTATACTGATTTTCAACAGAAAACAATCTGGGAGAGATGAAATAAAACTTTTTGACGTAACAATTAATTGACAAACTTGTCATGTTATCTATCAATAGTTTGTTCTTTAAATCTACAAGTAGACCGAAATATGCTGTGAAGTCAGCTCCTAAGATAGGAACATCTATGTCAGTGATAGTAAAAATAAAAGTAAAATTGCGGCGCAGACCTAAATTGACTTTTAAAAGTTTCTTACCGTAGTTAAAAATAATAGTATTATTAGCTGCAGTTAAGACCAAATCGGGATCCTTTTTAAAATCCCTAAATAAATTCCTAGGTACAATGGATAATTCGGCACCGGTATCAATTAAAAAACGTAATTTGTTTGACATATCATAAATGAAAAGTCTAGATCTGCTGTCAGAATCACTAGAATCCGCAGATAATATGCTAGTGTTGGTTACTTTTTTGATAATCAGAATGATTTTTATATAACAGAATACCAAGGGCCGCTGCACTTCAAAGCTTTATCCTTCCATATCTGATGATAATAGCAAACGGTTTTATTAGAAGAATCAAATTTATTGTGTAAGTGGTACATTGATGTCCAGTAGAGAGGTAGTAGGTCGACATTGGTGATTAGTAGTCTGTAATGTAGATATTTAAGCTTCAAGAGAACTTTATTTAAATAAAATCTTGTTTAAAGTGGCTTGAAAATCAACGGAAAACACATTAAATGTGTCTGATAAATCTGACAATGTTGTGGAGGAAATTGAATTGGGAACCGTAACAGGAGAAATGGGAGTACTTTGACAAGATTCCCATATCTTGTCGGCTATGTCAATGATATCCTCTCTGTTTTCCCTGAAGCAGTAATTGCTATATAAACCGTTTTGGGCAAACGTCGTTTCCATAATTTGATTAGGGTGGCTTCACTAACCATATGGGATCCACCGACAATTCCTGACATAATACGATAAAATTCTGAGGGTTTCCTATCGCCCATCTGCGATCCTGATAACAAGTCATCCAAACGCTTTTCTTTGCTGGAAGAAAGTCGCGCAATGATAGCGCTTTTCAAAAAATTATATAAATTAGCGGCGGTCATAAATATTACTGACGACTTCTATCGGTAAATTCGCGATTATATAATCATATTTTTTACGATCAGAAGTTATTCGTGCAACCTTAAACTGAGCTTCTACCTGCGAAAACCATACTTTTGGCTTAGATATCCAGAAAAGGGGAAGTTTCAATGACGCGACATATTGATTTTGTGCAACAACTGGATCAGTGACAATAGGGTTTTCGAGATCCGTTGGTGCAACTGCGTTTGAGACGGCCATATTTGAAAAATTAATAACAGTAGATCAAATGAATGAATTATTTGAATGATTGACTGGTTTAAAAACCGCTGCCCAAGGAATCACTACTTCCACATCCAGATTCTCTATCCAAGTCACTCACAACGAAAAAACTTTGTATATGAAAATAATTGTTTATGGAACTTTAATAATATAATATTTGAAATCCTCTACGCCAAAAACCCATGAAACGATACCCCACATCGGTAGTGGGGTGGGGGTGGTGATAGGGGGGTGGTAGTGGGGGGTGGATGAAATAAAAAAATATTTTGAGGTTTCTGGTTCATGTACATGCACTAAATCACATTTTTTTTCATCCCCTTTAATAAGGAGGTGGGGGTGGTAATGGGGGTGGCTAATGCCAAATATTTTTTTGAGACCTCAGCTTCTCTTGTATATACTAAATACCAATTTCATGGACTCTTACCTGCTTGATTTACTCGTTTACCCCAAATTTACCCCAATTTACCCCCCAACCCTTCGACGGAACAAGATGAAAATATAATCTAGTTCTAGATCTCGTTAAAGTACATATGTGTACCAAATTTCAAGTCAATATCTTAAACGGTTCCAGAGTAAACGTGCGCACAAAAAAAAAGTTACAGACAGACAGACAGACCGACAGACAAACCGACAGACAGACCGACAGAAATTTTTTTTTCGCTCAAACTTAAAATCTCGACGTTTCATGACATTTTAAGCCTATTTGGACAATAAAAATTTTTAAAAATTTTTTTGTCGTTACTATACTTCCACTGGACGTGGAAGTAAAATAAACAATGGAAATGAGCATAGGGTACCTACCTAACCATGTACAATAGTTGATAATTTCAAAAAGTAAATTCCAGTCTTGTAATCTTCTACTAAGTTGTTCTATTAATTGGTCCAAATCTCAAAAATACCAAAAGTCGTATCTAAAAATTATCCAAATCCAGTGTAATATTTAAAAATCCTCTATTAAGAAGAAGGTCTTCATCTTCTAAAACGTCAACTACGCTGGGTCATATTTGAAAACATGTTGATATATTAATTGTGGTCACCAATCTACAACATCCAAGAATGTCTAGCAGCAATATAATTAAATTACGTAAATCTCTATCTTGTCCAATGTATTCGACAATAAAACAATTGTGGTAAAGATAGTATCGCAGTTATCACGAAGGTTTCGTGTCGGGCTCACCAAATTATGTGGAGGTCGGAGTAATGAATTTACGTGAATATTGGGATTATCAATTTATGTGGAGTCATCAATATACTTGGACGTCGGGGTTATCAATAAATGTGAGCGTCGGGGTCACCAATTTACGTGATCGTCGGGGTCACCAATTTATGTGGGGTTCCACATAATCCACATAATCAAATTACTTGATATTTTTAATATCAAGTAATATCAAGTAATTAATTATGTAAGCTAAGTACCGAATTTTATTTTAATCCTGGAGATCTAGTTTTATGTAAAACAATATAACACATAATGAGGGAAATAGTTAGGTAACTACACTACAGCCCCTACTGAAAAATCCATCTCGATTTAGGAATTTTTTTTTGTAACAGATATTTTATCTTTGGTACCATTTTATGTGTGGCAATCGATTGATTAAATGTTTCAAAATATACGTCCAAATTTTCAAGCCGAGACAATGGTTAGAAGCAAAGTTATGAGATGGGAAATATAAAAGACTGTATTTTCGAGAAATTTCATAAAAAAGTGGGAAAAAGCGATTTTTTCCGATTTTACAATTCCGCATCGAATCGCGGCCATCATAATTGGGCAGGTCATTTTACAAAAGAATATGACCTGCTTTTGCATATTTCAAGGGTGTCGCTCTCCTGCTAATATGTTGCTGTTGCTTGTGGTAGCATTCCAACTAGACAATATTTTTAAATTTATTACTTGCGTGTTTGTGGATAAAGTGTGAAGGCGACAGCAATTTAATTCAGTTAAAACGTCTGAACATGTCTTTTCTCAATTCTGGAGCTAATAGAAAGTGATTTAAACTGACTTTAAACTCGTGTAAACTGGCTTATCTGCTTTAGTCTTAAAAGTTGTGTTTAACAACTTTAGATAAACCTATTGTATCAGTTTCCTTTTAACTTGTGTGTATTAGGGCGGTCTTTATTCTCGACTTTAAAATAGATTTCTTTAGAGACTTGTCAAGTTTGTTCTGTTAGTTGAGATAAAAATTTCTGTACAATTTAAACTAATTGAATACCCAGAAGATGAGACGCCAAGAGTAGAAAGAAAAAGAGGAAATCTTAAATGCAAGAATTGAGGTGAAGGTGAAATTTTGTGTCATAATTTTTAGCGGCCTGTTTTGAAGGCGATTGCATTTTTTGTTCAGGGTTTAGATTGGCCTCGGGTATTTACCATTAGCCAGTTGCTCAGACTGTCGCAATTTGCAATATAAAAGAGAACAATAGAATCAAGTAAAAAGTACGGGAAAAATTACAGTGGGCACTCGTTTCACGCCAAGGCACAGTGGTCCCAAATTAAGTTTTTTGGTTAAAAAATGGCTAGAGAGCGCATCTTGTCGGAAATGAACGATTTTTTTTTTAAATTAAAGCTTACCGAAATTCCAACACATCCTCGGAGCCCGAATTTTGAAAAAAAAATTCCTTTTTTATTATATTAGTTAAAGACCAAGAAAAAAAATGGCTAGAGAGCGCAAAACTTGTCGGAAATGAACAAGTTTTTTTTTAAATTAAAACTAATTGAAATTCCAACAAATCCTCGGATCCCGAATTTTGAAAAAAAATTTCTTTATATTATATTAAGTTAAAGGTCAAAAAAAATATTTTGGCCTCTAACTTAATACGAGGGGGCAACTGCTGAGGGGAAATAGTGTACACATCGGAGGAATTAGGAAGGAATTGAAGGTATTTCGGAAGGAATTATATTATTAGGTATTAAGAGAATTACAGGGGAATTTGGAGGAAATAAAAGGTATTAGGAGGGAATCAGAGGTATTAAATGAGATTTGCGCATGCTCTCATCTACATCAGAACTTAAATGAAGTTATGTTGTGTTAAAAACGTTATATTACGTTAGTTAAAAACAGGTGCGTTGTGTTACCTTGTGCTTAGGTAAGTAATAAAAATAAATCATTTAGATTAGAATTGTTAGTCGACTGCCGACAACTATCAAAATATGTATTTACTTACCAAGAAAAATAAGGATAGTTTATTACCATATGAGACCCTCCTATGTTGGCTTTTCGATCGGCGCGTATAAGGTATTATTATTTTATCTTAACTAAATTGTGGTTTGAAATAGACAAAATTAATTGAATATTGTGATGGTATTTTACGGTATTTTGTCGAGTATACTGTAAAAGTTGTTTTATTTGCTTTAATTTGATGTATAGGTACATACTTGGGCGCGTAAAAATATTGAAATGGAGTGTTTATCTTGAAGAATTACATGCCAATTCTTATAGAAAAGACGTCAGTGTTTAGCGCTAAGATTAGCGCTAAAAATAGCAAGTAAAGAAAAAATATTTAACTACCGATGAGACTATGGACTTCTAGTTCAGTAATATAACGATTTATATCGGACAAAATTCATAAAGTTTTGAAAATTGGTAGAAATGTTAAGGATAGCATAAGAATTACTAAACCGAAAAGTTCCCACCCCTAAATAGTGTGCTTCATCCCCTAGGACGCCGTTTCCACACCCATTTTGAGGTTTTCTAGATTATTTTGGGAACGGTGCACTTTTTGATAAAAATACCTATATACAAAATTATTCTTTATAAAATTCTCTATAAAAAACGTCTCTACACTTTTTTCCTAAAATTAATAGTACCGTGGGAAATAAGGCGCACACATAAGGATTGGTTCCGGTCAACACAATAAATTGTAATCTTTACTATAATCTACTTTAAAATTCAATGCTCAACGTTAAAGCAGTAGCTACTAAACTCCATCTAAAATTATAATAAATGTACCATCCTCTTACCACTATAAAATAACGCGATTTTTAAAGAAGCGAGAATATTGTATATTGTACTTGTTTCCACGCCACCCTAGAGGTAAAGTACTTGGCGTGTGGTGTCCCCTGTAGGCCGAATCCACTAATTATCAAAAGGTTACCTACGTTAATTAATCTTCGTCGTCTTCCATAGATTCGACATTCATGCATGCTTGTCCGTGGTAATGGTAACACATTGTGGAGCAATGTAACCCTGCTCTTCTGCAACTGCACCTGTTTTCGCACACTAATTTGCATGAACAAGAAATTAGTGTTAAAACAGATTCGGGAGCCGGTTCTCTTGTTGTCATAGTTCGGGTTAATATACCGCCAACTTTTTTCCATCCCCAATCAGTAGCTTCTAGCGCAACGTTTTTCCAGGTTTGAATTTGGTAAAAAACGCGATATGAGTGTTGCCGAGCAGCAGCAGAAGTTATTGGTAATTTTGATAATATTACAGTATTGTTTGCTTTACCAACAAGTTTATTAAAAGTCACAAATTTGTATACATCTAGACTTTTTTTTCGGAGGTAGAGTCTACAATTTCTCCATGACTAGGTTTTTTATTATTAAAACTTTGCACGATGTCTTGTAATACTTCAGTAATATAACAGTTAAAATTGTAATATATCGGACAAAATTCATAAAGCTTCAAAAATTGTGTGCTTCATGCCCTAGGACGTCGTTTCCACCCCCCATTTTGAGGTTTTCTAGATTATTTCTGGAACGGTGCATTTTTCCATAAAAAAAACCTATATACAGAATTATTCCTTATAAAATTCTCTTCCAAAAACTTCTCTAAATTTTTTTTCCTAAAATTAATAATACTTTGGTTAATGAGGCGCACATGATATCAGCGCAGGTCATATAATTCGCTGAATATCCGTATGGCTATTTCCAAAGCTGTCTTTACGCGAAAAAAGTATCTACACACCACAAAAATGTAAAAAATTTCAATTTCTCCCACTACCCCATCTCAGATGACCCAAAGTCACTGCATTATTTTAGAGCTTGCTGTAAACGCTGTTAATGTTCAGGGCTGCCAATGTGCGGGATTTTACCCAAAAAGCGGGTATTTTAAACTCACTTTCGGGTAAAATCGAGGGTAAAATTTTTGTATCTTCTTATAATCTTGTTTAATATTAGTATCTGAAAAGATAATATTCCAAAGGTGCTTGCAGACCAATTTTTAACAATTTTGGCAAAATCGCGGCCTTCTATGATTAAAACTAAAAATTAAAAAATTCATATTTTTTGAAAATCAAAATAGTATTTGAGGGTCAAATCATTTGTATTTTGGCCAGCAGGATCTAAATATGCAAAAATATACAGATTGTTCTATTTAAAAATTTGATTGTCATGTCAATTGCATCGAAATCGGAAGTCGGCCATTTTGGTTCTTTACATTATATAATTTGAAAAAAATCCATTCGCCCATTCAAAATTTACAACAGTGTGCCTATCGTCTGAGCCACCCGATCTCGCTTCATCAAAAATCGCGTTATTTTATAGGAGTGAGAGGGTGGAAGTGGTACATTTATTATAATTTTAGGCGGAGTTTAGTAGCTACTGCTTTAGCGTTAAGCATTTCACTTTAAAGTAGATTATAGTAAAGATTACAATTTATTTTGTTGACCGGAACCAACAATTATGTGTGCGCCTTATTTCCTACGGTACTATTAATTTTAGGAAAAAAAGTGTAGAGGCATTTTTTATAGAGAATTTTATAAGGAATAATTTTGTATATAGGTATTTTTATCAAAAAGTGCACCGTTCCCGAGATAATATAGAAAATATTAAGGTATTAGGAGTAAGTTAAGGTATTTGAGGAATTAGGGGAATTACAAGGAATTAAAGGGGAAATAGAATAGGTATTAGGTGTACAGAATTTCGCCAGCGGTTGCCCCCTAGACTTAATATAATAAAAAAGATAATTTTTTTTCAAACTTCGGGCTCCGAGGATTTGTTTCAGTAAGCTTTAATTTAAAAAAAAAATCGTTCATTTCCGACAAGATTTGCGCTCTCTAGCCATTTTTGAACCAAAAAACTTAATTTGGGACCACTGTGCAAGGGGGCGACCATGGCAACTTTAATAAACAAACATTGCAAGTAAGTAGGCCTCGGTAAAGAGGAGAAAGGAATAATTGAGGAAACTATAGAAGTAGGCTGAAGTTCGGATTTCACATATATTTAAATATCTTAAATGATAAAGTTGCAAGTGTTCAGCGATGATTTGAAGCGCATCAAAATTTTGCTTTGCAAGAATGTAATTTACGTTGAGAGGTAATACAAAGCCAATATCTTGGAGACGTTGTATTGAACGATCGGATTTCTCTGTTTGAGTCAATAGATAGATAGATAGACATTCATTTAACTATATCACATATAAAGTGTTTATAAGTAAGTAAGTAAGTATTTATTGATGCATTATACAAGAATGTATTTACATACGTCGTTAACATAAGATTAAAAAAATATGTATTAATTAATATAGGCACAGAATGCCAAAGTAGTGTAAGTGTACATTGTACATATACATAATATAAATATAATCATGAATAAATTTAAATATAATTGTAATATATATACAATCTAAAAAAATAACAAACAAAAATATTTTGAATTTGAGTTTACAACAAACAAACAAACAAATAAACAAACAAACAAACACACAAACAAACAAACAAACAAACAAACAAACAAACAAACAAACAAACAAACAAACAAACAAACAAACAAACAAACAAACATATATTATACGTTAGTTACATAAATCGATATAGTTGAAAAATCAGCATTAATAAAATTAAAATACGAATTTAAAAAACCCCTGACACAAAAATATCGACTAAATAACTAATAGAAAAAAAAATAAATTAACTTTAAAAATTATGAAATAATTTTTATTCCATATACGAACTCTTATGATTTATTCAAATCCAGTTTACATTTTATTAACTGCATCAAAATCGGATCTCCCGTTGAACAGTTATAAAGCCACAGACAGACAGACAAACAAACGTACAAACATACGAGTCAAACTTATAACACCCCCTGTTTTTGGGTCAGGTGTTAAAAATTTTTTAAAAAATCCCGATCAATGTATCTAATCGTACCAGTTTCATATGACCGAATCAAAATGAGGCCGAAATCATATTCAGCTACCATAATTTTAAAATTCAGTTGCGTCCGCCATATTGAATTTAGTGTGACTTCATTTTATTTTCGTATTCTTCTCAGCAACACCTTTCATTTGATACCCATATCATAGGGGTGCATAAAAAATAACTGTTCCGCCATCCTTGGGAGTCCGCCATATTGGATTTGTAATGACGTCACCCATTGTCATCCAAACTAAACGTGTATGCAAAATTTCAGCGCAATAGGTTGGGGATAACTATTTTAAAATTCAGTTGCAAGATTTGACCCACAAGAACAAGGCAAGTTAAATAAAAGCTCGTAATCAAGAGGGCGACCAAACAGGCAGGCAGGCAGGCAGGCAGGCAGGCAGGCAGGCAGGCAGGCAGGCAGGCAGGCAGGCAGGCAGGCAGGCAGGCAGGCAGGCAGGCAGGCAGGCAGGCAGGCAGGCAGGCAGGCAGGCAGGCAGGCAGGCAGGCAGGCAGGCAGGCAGGCAGGCAGGCAGGCAGGCAGGCAGGCAGGCAGGCAGGCAGGCAGGCAGGCAGGCAGGCAGGCAGGCAGGCAGGCAGGCAGGCAGGCAGGCAGGCAGGCAGGCAGGCAGGCAGGCAGGCAGGCAGGCAGGCAGGCAGGCAGGCAGGCAGGCAGGCAGGCAGGCAGGCAGGCAGGCAGGCAGGCAGGCAGGCAGGCAGGCAGGCAGGCAGGCAGACAGACAGACAGACAGACAGACAGACAGACAGACAGACAGACAGACAGACAGACAGACAGACAGACAGACAGACAGACAGACAGACAGACAGACAGACAGACAGACAGACATACGCGTCAAACTCTTTTTGGGTCGGGGGTTAAAAATTTCGTCTAATGGGAAGAAAGGATTGTCAATTAAAAATGATTTTACAACAGTTTTAAAAGGTTTATAATCCAGTTCCTTTACATTACATGGTAGAGCATTAAAAAACTTTATCGCATAATATGCTGTACCATTGCGTGTTTTTGATAAACGTAAAAAGTCAAAATGTAAGTTCCCGTTACTTCGGGTAGGATACGAATGTAGCCGAGCACGAGATACATATTTTGACTCATGTTCTTTTATGTATAGTAGGCATTGCAGAATGTAGATACTATACAATGTTGGTATCTTCAGTTTTTTAAACGAGTCCCTGCAGTCCTCCCTGTAACTCAAACCTGCGATTACCCTTACTGCTTTTCTTTGTACAGCAAAAGCAGTTGCAGCATGTGATGAGTGACCCCATACCAAAATGGCATAGATAAGTACAGAGTGAATTAAGCCAAAATTGTCTGAGATACACAATTCGCAAGATAACCACAGTAGGCTAGAACCACCTTTAAATGAAATATGCATGCACTCTCTGAATTCCTACGGGAAATGGTAGCTTTATCTGTCCTGAAACAATTCCCGTAAAATCTGAAATTATTCCCTTGGCCGTTTTCTAAAAAATTGACTTTTAATTTTTTTTTTTTTTTTGAAAACTGATTTTTTGAATTGATAAGCTTGTTAATAAGTCAATCAAGAAAGTAAAATTAAACATTCCAATACAAATTTAAACTTAAGGCAAGTTTGGGGAAATAACATACAAGAAACCTTCATGCTCGACAACTCCAGACGTTTTGATAATAATCGGGTTATATAAACTTTCCAAGTAGTCAATTTAGACAAAATCATTAGATCTATTCTTATGTTATTTTGAATGACAGCAATTTTTGTCTACCAATATATCCGTAACCAATGAATAACATTACTATTTGCGTAACTGGATTTGCTAGGGAATTCCGAGGGCCTCTACTGGCCGTCTGAGTAAACTTTCCGTTCGCTCAGTGAGATAACGGGTGAATATGAGAACCATACCACCGCCGATGAAGACAACCCACAGAAGAGACATGACGATAACCCAACCACCCACCTACTACCCTGCAGGTACCGGACGAAACGCCGTCCAGTACCCGTAGTCACCTAGCTCCGTGCAGACCGAAAGTGCTATCAAAGCATTTAGGTCTGCACTTCCTCGAGGTACATTGCTCATCCTTACCTAACCGATGATCCGGATGGCAGGATGTGAATTGACATTCTGCGTACCGGCAGTCAATCCCAGCCAAAAATACCTCAAACTTTCCGAACGACAGATGACCCGGGGGGTGACAAGCTGGCGAAGAAAGATCATGAAGACAGAAGAGCGCCAGAAGATGAAGGCCTTAGCCAGCAAGGTCCAACAAGCCAGGAGCCGGGGAGGTGGGTCAAAATCATCCACACCGCTCACATTTGTGAATGGGGTTAATGTAAAGTAAGTTCGCCCACCCCGCACGAGGCCGGTCCAGATCTACAGCGATGTACTAGGGTAAAGAGCAGTAGCCCTGCTCGACCTTACATATCTGAGACCGTCATCATTGCCAAAGAATATTGGCGTCGCTCGGTCAGTTACTCTTTAGAATTCACTAGGCAAACAATCCAAGACTCCAAGAGTGAAAATTTTTTGTGACCATGATTAAAATCAAAGCAATCATGCAAAAACGCACGATGAAAATAGATATTGTCTTTGTCTATCGTGTAGACGTAAGAATCACGGATTGAAGAAGATAACTGATACTTAACTGATAGGTTGTTTGAAATATGTTCGGGTATTCAGATACTTCAAAAATGTAGTAGATTCTCGTTTTTATCAATGCAAAAAATCAGTTTTCAAAAGAAAAAAATTAAAAGTGAGTTTTCTAGAAAACGGCCAAGGGAATAATTTCAAATTTTACGGGAATTGTTTCGGGTCAGATAAAGCTACCATTTCCCGTAGGAATTGAGAGAGTGCATGCATATTTCATTTAAAGGTGGTTCTAGCCTACTGTGTTACGTAAATAAATATTTTTGGACATTTTGCCACAAATAACGTGTACATGTTTTTCCCATGTTAATTTACTATCCAGATGGACGCCTAGAAATTTGACACAGTCGGTTGTTATCATTTTATCTAAAGTATGCTGTCTTAGACTAAAAATCATCGATTCTGTTTTGTTCGCATTAAGCATTAAATTATTTGCCAAGAACCAGTCTTGAACAGTAGATCGAGTATCGTGTACACTTGTAAGCAATTTGTTAATATCTCTATTATTATGTATTAATGTGGTGTCATCCGCAAATAAGACTGAACTTGCTGTGACGGTGTTATATGGCAAGTCATTAACGAAGATGAGAAACAGAGTTGGGCCTAATACCGAATCCTGAGGAACACCAAATTTAACTTTTATGGGCTTATAATTCATATTATCATAGTTAACAAACTGGGACTTCTCTTTAAGATACGAGAAACTTCTGGCTGCCAATAGAAAATTTATAAAAACCTAACTTTTTTATCAATATGTCATGAGAGACGCAGTCAAATGCTTTGCTTAAATCTAAAAACTGTGCATACAAAATTTGTTTTCTTCGAAACCCCCATTTATCATATCCGTTAACGCATTTATAGCTAGTGTAGTGGATGGACATTTTGGCTCTGAACCCAAATTGATGATTATTAAACAAATTAAAATCCTCAAATCCTCAAATGTAGAATATGCGACCTAGCAGAGCATGTCAGTCACGTGATGGCGGGATGTATTACGTTGGCACCATCAGAGTACACTCACCGACACAACAGAGTGGCCAGATATCTCCACTGGGTTATGTGCAAGTATTTCAATATACCGATGCCACAAAAATATTATGAATATACTCCTGAAAAGTTTGTCAATACTAATGATGCCACACTTACTTGTTTCGTACCGTTTATAGCGGACAAAGAAATTCGTGCCAATTGATCAGACATCATCGTACATAAAAAAAAGAAGAAATCATGTTTGCTGATTGATCCATTCCGAATGACGCCAAGGTGATGTTTAATGAAACAGAAAAATTGAGCAAGTACAAAGACCTCCAATTAGAGGTTAGTAGAATGTAGAACGCAATGACCACAGTCATGTCGTGCCAGTGATCGTTGGAGTCCTTGGAACTGTTAAGAAGGGATATGACCGGGATCTACGACTGCCAGATCAACCGAGTCCAAGAAGTATATAAAATCGCACTAATGGGAACTGCGCGTATTTCAATTTTGTAATTTTAATACAGTCTCAAAAATTTTTGCAAAGAAAGGTATTATGGAGATTGGTCTGTAGTTGGCAGGATCGACAATGTCGCCTTGTTTGTGAATTGGAATAACTTTTCAGGATTCTAGGAAATAGACTCTATTCATTCCTATATTATTATTAACTATCTCCCAACCACCTGGATGTAATGAATTTTTTTGTTGAAATAATGCCAACTGTAGGTGCATATTGAAAAAGTCACCAAAGTCACAATTATGTGAAAAACTTATGTGAATACTAGTTACAAGATATCTAATTAATGTTTTTGAATCATTTTTACTTCCTAAAAATGTACAGGGTAGCAAAAAATTATTTTTATTTTAATAAATTTTTAAATTGAATTATCTCATTTTTTTCAAATGGAACATATTATTATTAGTATATTTTTCGACGATGTGATGTAGAAATGAAAAACGAACATTTTTTTAAAGTACTTCCCTATCGCTAATTGCAACCATTTTCGTTTTATTGAGCAATAAGTAGAAAATTCAAGAATCGAGAATTTTTAAAGTTGTGTTAATTTATTTTTGTTCTATCTATCTATCTATACTCGTAATATATGGCTGTGGCTGCAAAGCCATTCGCACAACACCAATGTATCAGAACAGGAAGTCCATAAGGTCGGCAAATAATAACAATAATGATAACTATAAAACTACTAACATTCTGTTATCTAAATTAAATAATTTCTTATACATAATTATATACACATGCATTTGGATAAACATGAAACAATTTTTTTCTTTCGTTTTTTTCTTTTGTTTTCATTTTCTTTTTCTTATCTATTTGTCTTTTTTTTTTCTCTTTTTTTTTCTTTTTTTTCTCTTGTTTCTTTTTTTTTTCTCTTTTATCTGTAGATTTTTTGTTTTTTTTTCTTTTTTTTTTGAATTAGGGATTTTAACGAGGACCAAAAAATTTGCCAAGGGGCCCGTCATGGCTTCTACATCACAACACTGGACCACGGAAAGTAAAAGGATTTTAAACATAGGATAAGAACAGGGGAGACTTAAATTTATAATATTACAAAGTTGTGTGTTTCTTACATTATATTTTTATTTTATTTTTTTCGATGTATTCAAATAGAATTAAATATATTTCTAAATTATTTGACCTTAATATATCGACTAAATTAAATGGCTGTGGTATATGGTTGTTACTTATTTTTTTCATAAATTCGTGTACAGAGTCCTGCCTTAAATTACAATTTAAAATAATGTGTTCAGCATTCGCAGTTTTCATTTTGTGCCAAGTTAATCCGGTATTTGTGGGTGGGAAATAGTCCATGATTTATACGCAGTCTACTCAGTGTGGAGACAAGTTTTTTATTGACAGATATAGCCGCGAACCAAGGTTTATTATTTGGACTAGGCTTGATGTATTTATAGTATCTTCCTTTTCCACTGTTTAAATACTCTTCTCTCCATTTTACTAGCTGCCGGTTTTTAATTGTAGTCATTAGGTCTTCAGAGGTAATAAGGTAATCCTTAATTTCTCCATTATGTGATGCTTCTTTTGCAGCATTGTCCACCATCTCATTATTTTTTATACCACAATGGCTTTTCACCCATACCAAAACTATTACTTTTCCTTCTGCATATAACGTGTGTATTAATTTGATGATGTTCAGGATTATGTAGTTTATTTTCGAATTTCCTTGTATGTTGTTAAATGTGTCCAAAGCGCTTTTGCTGTCGGTAAAAATTGTATAGCTGCTCTCATTCAGCTCTTGTATATGTTTCATTGCTTCTAGGATTGCAACGAGCTCAGAATTATATATACAGAATTCAGGTGGAAGTATTATATGCTTTGCTATGTTTTGTTGAGGATCAAAAATTGCACATCCAGTATCTTCTACATTTTTTGAGCCATCAGTAAAAATTTGATATGAATTAGGCCAAAGTTGCGATACGTCAAAATTAAACATATTATTACGTAATTTTTCGGGAAATTTGCTGTAATCTCTTAGATATGCGATATTTATTTCTTGTTTGATTTGGGATATATTAATTTCATACGTCAAATTTGTTTGTGTGATGTATAGTTGGTTTTCATAATGTAATATATCTTCATAGCAGTTTATGTATATAAGTGACTTTTTCCGTATCCAATATCGATGTGTTAAATCTTGAATATATAGATAGTGTACTTTTTGTATTAGAGGGCTATTTTTGGAATATGTCCTGATAATAAATCTAGAACAGAGAATTTTTCTCCTATAGCTAAGTGGTAGGATATTACATTCTGCTAACAAGGCATCTATTGGCGTGCTTCTTAGTGCTCCCAGGCATAATCTTAAGCACTTGTTTTGGATGACATTTAATTTATTTAAAAATGTATTTGATGCTTGAGAGTAAAACATAGATCCGTAATCGATAATGGATCTAATATAACTCTTATATATCATCAATAAAATAGAGGTGTGTATCCACTTGACGTGTGATACGGCTCTAATTATGTTTATGGCTTTTTCTGATTTTTTTACTACGTATTTTATGTGTTCATGCCATAGTAATTTTTTGTCTATTATCAGACCCAGAAACTTTATGCTGTCCTTTACCTCGAATTGTGCAATATTTAATGTGATTGAATTTGGAAGTAATTGTCTTTTCCTAGTGAAAATACATATTTGGGTTTTTTGTATAGAAATTGTTAAGCCATGTCTGTCCGTCCATTTATTTAATTGCGAGAATGATTTTTTTATATTTGCTACACCCTGCATATTGTAGTAACTTAATATTATTGTTTGTGATAATTGTTTCATATGTATAAATAATATATAGCAGGGGACTTAATATTCCACCCTGAGGTAATCCAATATTAGTGTTTTGTGGACCAATGAGATTATTATTTACTTTGATAAATATTTTCCGATCTTCATATAAAGCTATTATATTTTTAGCAAATAACATGGGGATACCTATTTTAATCATTTTAGAGTAAAGTATTTTTAGATTAATGTTGTCATATGCTCCTTCAATATCTACGAACATGGCTACCATGGACTTTTGGTTAGTGAATGATATATTTATATCCGTGATTATGTGAGCAAGACTGTTCGTGGTTGAATGTCCCTTGCGAAATCCAAACTTAGAACTTGGTATTTTTCCCCTGATTTCCAAAAATATTTCTAACCTACTTTTAATTAACCTTTCATAGGTTTTTAAAAGGCACGATGCTAGTGCAATTGCTCGGTATAAACTTGGTGTATTGGGCGTTTTAATAGGTTTTAAGACTGGGATTACAATATATGTTTTCCATTCCGTCGGTACTTCACCGGAAGTCCATATATTATTATAGATATTAAGGAGTAAATTTTTCATAGATACGTGTAAATTTGCCAGCATGGAATAATGTATGGAGTCTATGCCAAGTGCTGAGTTATTGTTGGTTTTTAAGCAATTTTCTAATTCGTATAGTTCAAATTTGTTTAATAGTTCAGGGCAGTTTAAGTTATCTGCGTTATATATAATATTTTCTTTCGGCATTGACGAAGTAAGTCTATTTAAGTATTCATAAATCCAGGCATCCTAGGTCAAAATAATATGATTGTTATGAAAAGAGTTTTTTATTTTTTTAATTTGTGTCCATATGTCTCTTATTGGTGTATTTTTGTTTAATTTTTGATAATATTCTTTCCAGGCAGTTCGTTTACTTTTCAGAATAATTTTTTTTCTGATAATTTAAAAAATTTTCTACTGAAAAATTCTGTTTGTATTTTTTTAATGCCTCCTTTTGACAGAGGATGGCCTGACTACTTTCATCATTCCACCAGTTTTTTTTGGTATTTTTTATTGAAAATTTTTTTCTTGTATGGGATTGATGATTCGCAACAATTTTTTAAATGAGTGTAAAATTGGTCTTAATTAAAGTCATTTGAATTTAGTAAATCTGTGGCAAACTCGTTCACCAGACAAGAAAACAAATCCCAATCTGCTTTACAAAGGTTAAATATTTTATTAGAGTTATATGCATTCACTGCATTATCAAAATTATAATGAACTATGTTTATAGCGTAATGATCCGACCCTATAGTATCCTCAGTTATATTTCAGGTGTACTTTGGAGCAATATCCGCGCCTATATTCTTGGCTAAAGATGTCGGTCTCGGATGACTGGGGCCGGGCAGGACTATTGCCCTTTACCCCAATGCATCGCTGTAGACCGGGGACCAGCCTCGTGCAGGGCGGGCGAACTTACTTTACGTCGGCCCCACTCACAAATGTGAGCGGTGCAGACGATTTCGGTCCACCTCCCTGGGTCCTGGCTCGTTGGACCTTGCTGGCTAAGGCCTCTTCTGGCGTTCTTCTTTCTTCGTCTTCTGTTCTTCGCCAGCTTGTTTGCCCCCCGGGGGGTAGTCATCGGTCCGTTAGGTGTGTTGGGTTTTGTGGCGGGAGTGACTGCCGGTACACAAGATGCCAAGAGGCATCCTGTCATCCGGATCATCAGTAGGGTAAGGATGAGCTGTGTAGCTCGAGGAAGGGCAGACCTAACTGCTTTGGTAGCATTTTCGGTCTGCCCGGAGCTAGGGGGACTACAGGTACTGGACGGTTGTTTGTCCGGTACCCGCAGGGTCTTGGGTGGGTGGTTGGGTGTCGTCATGTCTCTTCCGTGGGGGTGGATCGTCGGGTGGTGGTATGTCTCTCATACTCACCCGTTATCCAGAAGCTGCACCTTCGGCCGCTTGTGCCCCGGAGCATCTGCTGGGTCATAGTCAGTTGCCTCCCTGACTAGTGGGTTCCCATGCTCCTCGGCAAGGGCGTACATCTTTCTGGCTCTCTCCTTGATGATCTCAGTGACCGGGGTGTAGTAAAGGTCCCTGAAGATGTCCTCGTTGCGGACGAACCAGGGTGCGTCGACTGCTGTTCTGAGGGCGACGTTCTCCACTCTCTGGATCTGTTGGAGGTAGCTCTTTGCTTGGTAGCCCCAAGCTACCGAAGCATACGTCAGTTGAGGCCGGATGAGGGACCTGATAAGCGTGAGCTTGTTCCTCAGGTTGAGTCTGCTCTGTCTACCCGTCATCGGGTAGATTAGGGCTCTCGTCCTCCTGGCCTTCTTGACGATGGCCTCCGTGTTCAGTCTCCATGTTAAGCCTTTGTCCATGACCACGCCAAGGTAGTTGGCGGTGTCGTGCCATTGGATGTCCTCACCAAACATGGAAACGTGACCTGTGGGGTTTTGTTTTCTTACCTTCTTGAAGTGGACCGCCTTGCCCTTCTCAGCGTTGACGGCTACGTTCCATCTGTGGCACCAGTCCTCTAGGAAAGTGGCCGCCTCTTGGAGGTTTCTGGTGGCTAGCCTGGCGCTCCAGGATCTGGCTGTCAGGGCTGTGTAGTCGGCATAGAGGGCCATGGAGGTCCTCTCCGTCCGGGATAGATCGGATGTGAAGATGGAGAACAAGTGCGGGGAGAGCACTGAGCCTTGGGGACTCCAGCCTCCATTGTTCTGTACGTGGACACCTTGTCCACGATCTTCACCCTCATCTGTCTCCTATGGAGGTATGATCTCACTAGCTTGACGAGTGCAATAGGGTAACCCATACTCATAATTTTGGCTAAAAGACCATCGTGCCAGACCCTGTCGAAGGCTTTGGCAACGTCCAGGAACAGCGCTGCCGTGACCTGTCGTTGGTTGAACCCCTTCGTGACCTCCTCGGTGAGGCGGAGCACTTGGAGTTCGGTGGAGTGCCCTGTCCTGAAGGCGAACTGCTCGTCTGGGAGGACGTCCAGTTCTTCTGTCTTCTCGGCTATCCTCTTGAGTATGACTCGTTCGGCTACCTTACTCATCGCTGGGAGTAGACTGATTGGCCTGTAAGAGGAGGGAAACGTTAGTTTCTTACCTGGCTTCGGGATGACTATGACGTCGGCCTTTTTCCACCTGGAGGGGAAGTGTCTCAACCTCAACATTGCGTTGATGATGTTGACCATCGCCGCTACTCCTTTCCGGGGCAGCTTCTTGAGGGCGATGTTCCCAATGCCATCACATCCTGGAGCTTTCCTGGGTTTTAGGCTCCTTAGGATCTCCTTGACCTCCTCGGGGGTGGTCGGGGGGATGCGGTCTTCATCTGGCAGACGGTTCATCCTACGTACCCTGCGTCTCACGTCGTCCTCCCAGTCCTCGTCCTCATCATCGAGTTGGTTTTCCCTACACTGCAGTTCCAAGCTGTCAGCAATGGCCTCGGCTTTTTCCTGGCGAGTGTAGACAACACCATTCTCTCCGTGGATCGGGGGCATGGGAGTCCGTCGGTTTCGCAGGGCCCGTTGGGTGGTCCAGATGCTCCTGTCCTGTGTGTACAGGGATTCCAGGTGGCGTTGCCACCCTTCTTGTCTGTGTTCCTGAAGGGCGGCCTTGACTCTCCGGCTCAGGGTGTTGCAGTGTCTCCTGTCTTCCGGGAGTCTGGTCCTCTGGGCCCGTCTCTTCGCACTTCGTCTGTCCCGTATCAGCTGCCTGGTGGCCTCTGGGAGGTTTGCCATCGGCGCTGGTGCTCGCCTCGTTTCCGTCTCGGTGGTACTTTCCCTCAGTGCCGCCTGGATCTGGTTTTCCAGGGAGGTGATGGCCCTCTCTACGTCCGCCTCGGTTTCTAATCTGGGAATTTGTGCAATGTCCCTTTGCAGTGCTGCACGGAACACTTCCCAGTCCGTCCTCCTTTTGATGAAAGTTGTCGTGTTCTCACCGTCCTTTTCTCCCAGTTCTAGGAGAATGGGGTTGTGCTCGGTGGAACCTTCCATCATGGCGGTGATTTCTGCTTCGAGGGTCATCTTCTTCAGCATCGCAATGTCCAGGACATCCGGCCTGGTCACACCATTGTCATGAGTCGGTCCTTCCGGCCCAAGGACCAGCAGGTTGCCATCCTGTCGTCCCAGGAATCGCAGTAGCTCTCGTCCTCGAGTGTTTGTTATCCTACTGTGCCATTCAGGGGGAGGACCGAGTCCAGGTCTGCGTCTCGCAGCATGATGTGGGGGGGCTGGTAGCAGGAGACCACTCTGATGTTGCCATTTCGTGCCGTGGACACTACTACGGCTGTGGCCTCCAGGTTCTCCATCTCCGGGAGCAGTATCGGATGGTGTGCGATGCTCGTCTTAACTAGCAGGGCTACTCCTCTCATCACTCGTCTGTGAGGCCGGTTCCAGTCCTTTCTGTATACGTGGTAGCCTGGGAAGTTGATAGCCTGGTCTGGTGGCAGCTTCGTTTCCTGCAGTACCATGATGTCTATGTCGCTCCTGGCTAAAAGCTCCTCCACCTCGAGTTTGCGTCCTAGCAGTCCATTGACATTCCATGAGGCGATCTGCAGGAAGCCTGGTTTCACCTGAAAAGCCATTTAAACATTAGAAAAGGCTGGCATTTGTGCAAAAAATGCGCTCATTGCTGAGCACATTTGTTGCATTTGTGCAAGCACCGCGGTGAGGTTTTGGGCCTCAGCGGGTGCCTGCTGCCTGTAGGCTGGGCCGGTGGGCTGCCCTGCCTTTCCCTGAGCTACCCTGGCGTAGCTCGGGCCTCCGGAGCTAGGTGTTGCCCTCCGTGTGGCTGCACTGGCTTGGGTTGGCTTGGCGGCGGGGGCTGGTTTCGTCGCCGCCGTCTTCTTCGGGTACTTGGGGCACCCTCTGTAGCTGGCTGGGTGTGCCCCCTGGCAGTTGGCACACATCGCCGGTACATTTCGGGGCTTCTCGCAGTCCCCAGAGTGGTGTGGCTCTACGCACTTCACACACTTGTCCTGTGCGGTGCAGTGTCCTTGGGCATGGCCGAACCTTTGGCAGCGGTGACACTGCGCAATTGCCAGGGCGGCTTTCTGCCTCTCGGTCCTAACTACCAGTGAACAGCAGCGGTTCACCGTTAGTATTTTCTCCTCGTTGAGGGGGACCTGGACAAGCATCAGGGGGATCTCTTTTTTGGTCCTCCTTGATGTCATCCTGTGGACTGCCACGGGGTTGAAGCCCTGGGTCTGGAGGTCCTCTTTGACTTCATCGCTGGTCACTCCACTTGGGACTCCTCGGATCACTACCCTGAGTAGTCTGTCCTCAGGCAGGGCGTAGGTGTGATATTCGCGCTTTTCCTGCGCGAACATCCTGGTCATCCTACGGTAGTCCTCGGGCGTTTGGGGCTCGATGGCGATCCCCTCTCGCACGGTCCTAGCCTTAGTGAATTTGACACCTGTCTCGTCCAGCCTCTGCCGGACAGCTGACCATGTCTCCGCCTTTCGGAGGATCACTGGTGGGATCTTTGGAGTCATGTCTTCCCCAGTAGTTGTCTGCCTGGGGGCCCTCTGGTTGGCCTGACTAGTGATTGGGGCCTCCTGGGTGCTGTTTTGCACCTGGGACTCCTGGTTTGCCGCCTTTTTCGCCCTTGTCCTGGTGACAAGTGTGAATTCGCCGTCACTGTCGGTGTCGGCTTCGGCTGCTTTTCTCTTAGGTGGCTCCTTTGGTGCGGGGGGTTGCACCACGGGGACATCCTGGGCCTGGTTTTGGGTCTGGGCCTGGTGGGCCGTGGGCTGCATCTGGGGGGCCTGGAGGGCCCGCATGGCGGCCAGCAGCTCCTCATGTTGGGCCTTTTGCGCCTCATGATGGGTCCTTAGTGTCTCGTGCTGGACTCTCTGGGCTTCTAGCTGCTTGGCCACATCTGCCCTGAGTTGTGCCATCCTTTGGCTCATTTCTGCTAGTTGCGCTTTGAGCGCGTTATTTTCTGCGACGAGCTCTTTGATCATCACGTCCCTCTCGTCGGTCTGATCCATGGTCTTGGGGGTCCCTCTTTGAGAGGTACCATCCTTCCCTTGGTCGGGCATACTGTCCTCCCCAGCGATGTCCTGGTTTCCTGAAATTAAAAATTTATTAGTAATAATAAGGGAGATCTGGAAAAAGGAAGGGAAAAGGTGAAAAATAAATGGTGTCTCCAATGAGGGAGACTTTATTTATCTTTTATATATTAGCGTCTTAAAAAAGACGTCTAATATTTCTCCTCTTCAGTCTGTTTGTGGGGCTTCCACTTCGTAGTTCTCGCCTCGCTTCGTTGCTTGCACTTCACTTCACTACTACTGCTAGGTGACCTGCTCGCTTCGACTGCTGCTTGAACTGTGTGCCCAATATCCGCAGAGCATATAGTTAAGTCTATTGCCGATACATTAGTGCTGTGTGGACGACGAACAAATGTCCCGCCACCTGTGTTTAGTAATGTTAGACCACAGTCTTCTATTGCCTGGAGTAGATTTTCTCCCTGTTGGTCGGTCTGACTACAACCCCACGCCAAATGGTGAGCGTTGTAGTCACCACCAACAATGAATGGCTTTTTCAGACTTGTTAAAAATTCCAACCAGTCTCTTAATGAAATATTTGATTGTGGTTTTACATAAACAGAATATACGTGAATATGTTTGTTTTGTTTTTGAAATATTTTCACAGCCACAACCATTATACCACCAATATAATGATAATCATTCACAGGTACATAGCTAATATTATTTTTAAGGAGGATGGCTACTCCGCCACCTCGTTGGTCTTGCCTATCAGTACGAACTATGTTATATCCATGAAAATTCAAATTTTGAGAAGGTTTTAGCCCTGTTTCTGATATCAAGGCTAAGTTAATATCGTTTTCAAACAGGAAGACTTCTAAATTACCTTTATTAGATATAAGAGAACGTGCATTCCATTGTAATATATTAAGCATTATTAGTAAGTATTGAGAATATAATTCCTCTTATATCTTGAATCGTTTCCTGACTATTTTTATTTAATGAAATATCTTTTACCAAGTTACTTATATATTGGGATATTAGCAGAACAGCGCTATCTACGCTTATTAAATTGTGATATTGGGGGGCGGTTGTATAGGACGTAGTTGGTTTTTGTATATTTGGTCTTGAAATAATATCTTTATGTGCGTGGGCTAATGGATTTCCGCCATCGATTATTTTACGTTTTGGGGGACTTTGTGTTACATTTGGTACATGTGAAATAGATTGTGAGGGCTGTGCTGCTTGAGAATATGGTAGATTATTTGTAGTTATTGCGGAATAACTGTTATTATATTTATTCTTGGCATCTCTGAAACTGATGTTCTCTGTACTCATTATAGTTTTTATTGTTTTTTGTTTTTTAAATTCTGGGCAGTTTTTAAAATTTGTAGCTAAGTGTTCCCCCGTGCATAGAATACATTGCGGTTTTTGCGTTTCGCATATATGGTCTTTTTCTCCATTTCCACATTTTTTACACATTTCTGTTCCCTTACACTGAGTACTCAAGTGGCCATACCTCAGGCACTTAAGGCACTGTACTATTTTTGGAATATAAGGTTCCACTTCTAGTGAAACCTTATGTAAAGCAACCCTTGTTGGCAACATTTGGCCCTTAAAAGTTAAAATAACCGTTCCTGTAGGAACGTACTGTGATACTGTCATTTTCTGTTTTTCTTCGGTTAATTCTTCGAACCCCTAGAAGCTCAAAGTATTCCCCGAAAATTGGTTTAGTGTTTTTTAAAATTTCTTCATCGCTTATTTTACTGTCTATAAATTTTATAACTCCTTGCCTGCGGGTAAGATATGAAAGGATGTATGCCTCATATTTATTATTTTTTAATAAAGTGTTATTAACCAATTTATTGGCACAAACATAATTTTTAAATTCAACCTTTATTCTGTTCCTCCCTATACTATATTTACAATATTTTCAAATGCATCTGGTATATAGCTTTTTATAGTTTTAGCTATGGTAATTGGATGCGCTTTGCCTATATTACCCGTACTATTTTGAACGTAAACAATAAAGGGACCCTTATCATACTTATCGTATAAAACAACCTTGCGACTTTTATTTATATTTATTTCTTGTTCACTGTTTTTTTGTTGTGTTAGGTCAACTATTTGTGCTGTTTGGTTTAAACTAAAATTAAATTTCTTACTTACATTTTCCAGTTTCTTATTTGTTACCTGATCGATGCCAATATTCAAAGTCCTATTACCGTTAGCAGTTTTTTGTATATTATCCGTTTCCATTGTTTCATATTTTCCTCTGTCGGCGATATTCCGAAATCATCAGTAAAACTGTCTGAAATATTCGCAGAATAATTGAGGACAGTGATGAAGATGACTAATATTATCATATATCATTAGCATAATATGTTTTTTTATTATGTATTCTTATTATTAAACACATAATTTTTTTATGTATTACCGTTTCAATGGAGCTTTGTAGAAAATGTATATATTGTGAAAAATACATCTCGTTATTTCAAAAAAATACGTAGGCTGCTCCAAAAAATTTTCAATACGTGTAATCCAAGCAGTTGTTGTTCATTTATATATTTATTAATATATCGAGTTTCTAACCAATTTATACTCTTTTTCTTTATTTGTTGTAATTAGTACGTAAGTAAATACATTATTGTTGGTGCTGGTGTTATAATTTCCGAATCCTCTATACAGGGTGTTTACTAAAGGGGGTGTAAGCACCTAACATTATCTTTGCCAATTTGCCTACGTTACCCCTTCGATAGAGTTTTGTAAAAAATATATGTTATAGCTTATTGTATGGCGTATAATTAGTAAAAAAATAGAGGTGGTCGCTAACGTGTAAGTACGTATATAAATTTTTCAAAAAATTCAAAAGCATCAATTTTTGTTTCCTTCATGAAAAGATTTCATGAAAATATCAATAATAAATTGTCTTGAGTATATTCACAATATATGTGAAATATAAACAAATTGGTTCACTTGATTAAAAAAAAAATTTTTTTTTGGATTTTCGAAAAAAATATTTTTCCCAGGTATAATGAAGTCTTTGTGGGAAAAACTTTTTGTGGTAGTATCTTACACAAAGATACATCACTGGAAGGAACCACATGCAAAAAGGTTGCAAAGGCACGGACACTTATCTTAACCTGCCATGGCCTTTGATACATATGTACTTTAACGGGATTTGGAACTAGATTATATTTTCATCTTATTCCGTCGAAAGGTTTGGGGGGTAAATTGGGGTAAATGGGGTAAATAGGTAAATCACGCAGGTAAGAGTCGTCCATAAAATTGGTATTTATTATATATAAGAGAAGATAAGGTCTCAAAAAATTTCTTGGCATTAGCCACCCCCATTACCAACCCCACCTCATTCTTAAAGGGGATGAAAAAAAATTGTGATTTAGTACAAGAACTAAAAACCTCAAAATATTATTTTACTTCATCCACCCCCACTATCACCACCCCCACTCCACTACCGATGTGGGATATTGTTTTGTGGGTTTTTGGGGAGACGATTTCAAATATTATATTATTAAAGTTCCATAAACAATTATTTCCACATACATAATTTTTTCGTTCAGAGACTTGGATAGAAAATTTGGATGTGGAAGTAGTGATTTCTTGGGCAGCGGTTTTTCTTATGGGCGTCGTATCGATTTTTTTTTAAATAGTGCTCTTAATTCCATTTTCAACGATATCAGAAAAAAACTAGTTACTAGTGTAAAATATGAAAAAATTCAATTTTCTAAGTAGCCCATGAAGAAAATTTATTTTAAAATATCCCATTTTATTAACTTCAGCTTAAAAAAATAATAATAATTAAAACAAATTTAAATAAATTGTTGGAATGATTTTCATTGTTCTAATAAAATAATTATACAATTTTTCTAATAGTTAGAGGCTATGGATCTTGTTACCATGACAAAAGACAAAACAATGTTTAGTTGACACTGCTCAGTTTCTTCTTGCTAGTGTTTACTGTGATTTGCTCATTACACTGTAATTACGTCTTTTGTATTTTTCTTTTATTAAGTTTTTTTTCTGAATTTATTATGGTTTTGAGATGTACAAATGAAGGAAAGTTAAACTTGCAAGAATATTATTTCAAATCAAATAAAAATACTGATGAAATATCACAATTATATACGGATAATCAAAGGTATTTTAGGTCTCTTATTTATTAAATTATGGAAGATTTACTGAATAAAAATTATACTTATGAGATACATAATGAAGAGTGAATTAAGGTTGTATTACTTTCACATCCAGTATAAGTATAGTAACGCAAAAAAAAAAATTTTTATTGTTCAAATAGGCTTATAATGTCATAAAACGTCGAGATTTTAAGTTTGAGCAAAAAATAAATAAATTGTGTCTGTCGATCTGTCTTTTTTTGTGCGCACGATTACTCTGGAACCGTTTAAGATATTGACTTGAAATTTGGTACATGCATGTATTTTAACGATATCTGGAACTAGAATATATTTTGATCTTATTCCGTTGAGGAATGAGATCAAAATGACGTTGAGGAGTTGGGGGTAAATTGGTGTAAATGGGGGTAAATAGGTAAATCAAACAAGTAGGAGTTCATAAAATTGGTATTTAGTAAATATAAGAGAAGCTAAGGTTTCAAAAAAATTTTTGGCATTAGCAACCCCATTCATGCACCCCCACTACCACCATCTCCACCCCAACTATCAATGTGGCATATCGTTTTATGGGTTTTTGGGGTAGCCGATTTCAAATATTATATTATTAAAATTCCATAAACAAATGTAAAATTTTTTTCGTTGTGAGAGAGGCACCATCCTCTGAGGGTTTACCTGTCTAGGTCTTCTGGCCACAATCTCCTTAGCCTCCTTCCTGCGAGTGGTTGATGAAGTAGCTCATTTACGAGCTGGTTACTATGGTCAGTTCTTCGATTCCGTTATTTGATTGAGTATGGAGTTATGACATCCTTAATAAATGGAATGTTGAGATCATTATGTAGAATCTGATTTAAGACATACTATGGGGCATCTGCTATCATTCCCAGAGTTTTTGATTGGAATGTCTGAAGAATCTTTGTGTTGGAAGGTTTACTGCAACCCCATAATTCTATATCGTATGTCCAGACTGGTGTTAATATGGTCTTGTATATTATTAATTATCTTTCCAGGGATAACTGTGACATTTTACTTATTAACCAGTGCATGTTTTTCACTTTTAGATCTAGTTGACGTCTTGTCATTTGGATGAGTGTTATCCGGGTTAATTTTTTATCTAAATGGAGCCCGAGATATTTTACCTTCGATTTTACTGGTATGGAAGCGTCATCTATTCTTATTTGGTTGAGATTTGCAATTTTTCGGGTGCTCTTACCGGATCAGAATCTGATGACAGAATTGCGGTATCATCCGCGAATGTCGCCATTAGTGTCATTTGTTACTGGGACGTCTGCTGTAAACATTAAGTATAAAAAAGGCCCCAGAACACTGTCCTGTGGTACACCGGATTTTATAAGGTGATAATCAGATAAAGCATCATCCACTTTAACTTGAAAGTGACGATCACGTACGAAGGATTTTGAAATTAGGTAGATGCATTTTCAATTTGTATAATAGTTCCTGATGCCAAACTTTATCAAAAGCTTGTTGTAAGTCAAAAAAGACTGAAGCACACATTTTCTTTTCTTCCATTCATTCTTCGATTTTATTTACAATTCTGTGACACTGCTGGATGGTGGAATTAGTTTGTCTGAATCCAAACTGGTGTTCAGGGATTAAATTGTTAATGGGCATTCACTTTGTTCAGCACGAATAAAGAAAACAGCTATTTTTGTATAAACTGTACAAGGTTTGTCCTTAGTCACAAGACAAACCAAGTTTACATGGGATTTTAATACAAATGACATTTTAAAAAAATCTTATTTTGATGGGGGGGGGGGTGAAATTTGTGACGTAATTTATTTAGGGGGGTATCTTCAAACGTGACACCATGTGACAAGGGGGAGGGAGGGGGTAAAATTTGATCAAAATTTGCGTTACGTAATTTTTGAACGGCCCCCATGCTATTATATATGTTTGTTATTAGTGCAACTGCTTTTCTTGGAAGGTTCTTTAATACTTCTGCAACTATGAGATCGATCATATCCTGGTGTTTTATGTGAATTAAGTAGTACTGATATTAATTATTTTTTTCTACTGTAGCTGAAAATATAATTAATATACATTACCCAACACTACATTTCAGAAGAGTGCAGTTGACTATATGAATGGTGTGATATCTCCGAGCTTAACTTTTTTATGAAACCGATTACAGAGAGCGAAGTCATGGAGGCTACAGAAAAATTGAAAAACTCATGCTGCACAGATATTTATGGCATGAATAGCAAAATCATCAAAGATACATTACATGTCATTGTTCGTCATCTAACATGCTTACTTAATTCTTGCATATATATATATATTTTTTTTAATCGCCTTATTTATTTGTCCTGACGGAGTTTAGCCGATGGCCATTCTACCACTCAACCAGGACGGACACACACACACACAGACAATATCACAACACCCATTCCCTGCGACATTGCCATCTGCCGCAGCTGAGACTCGAACTCAGGAGAGGAGAGCGACTAGACCGTGTTGTCTCTCACACAACCGCAGTCTAGCCCACTGCTACCATCTCGGCAACACGAGAAAAACGCCACTACACATCCATACCCTAGCCAGGATTCGAACCTGGGACCCAGTGGTTGCAAGCCTAACACTTTAAGCACTGCGCCATCGTGCCGGTGGTATATGTGAAGGTAATTATCCTGATGCCTTCAAAATTACAATAGTGATACCAATCTTTAAAAAGGGTGATATTTCGGTAATAGAGAACTACCGCCCCATATCTATCATCCCCATTATCTCCAAGATTTTTGAAATTATATTGAAAACACGGCTGATGCTTTTTTTCGAATCTAATAATGTCCTAAACTGTTGTCAGTTTGGCTTCAGAAGTAAGTGTAGTACATCCCAAGCAGTTTTCAAAGTTGTGAGCGACATAGTCAATGGTCTTGAGAGTGAAAAATTTGTTTCTATCACACTATGTGATCTCTCAAGGGCGTTTGACTGTGTTTCTCACGATATCTTGTTAAAGAAGTTGTACTATTATGGAATTAGAGGTTTAGCCCGGACATTTTTTAGGTTATATTTAGAAAACAGAAACAAACTGTATGTATAAAAAATAATTTTTCTGATTTTAATTCAGTTTGGAGGCCTCTGTTATTTATTATATACAGTGTCAGAAAATGTTTCATTTGGATCGGCAATGAGAGCAAGCGAGAACGAAGCAACTAGGCTATTCTTTTTTATCGTATAACACATCCTACTCGTGCCACCTGCTTACCCCACCACATGTACGTGGGCAGCTCTGTCTGCGGGAAATGTAAAGAATTATTTGACTCGTTTTGAAAGTATAACGAGTTAAATAATTTTAGTTATAAAAGCACGTAATAATATTACCTATACTGAACAGAGCCAACTACAATAAATGGTAATGAAATTTTTAAAAGCAATAATGTACGTGTTTTCTTGATAGCGCGTCATTTGTTGCTCCCTCTACTAGAGCACTGGTACACGCCTTTATTGTAGGCGGTCTGTCAAGCCGTTGAAACTATGCCTGCCATCCAAATCCAAAATCTTCCGATACTGTATATCAACGACCTATTCCATAACATGTTTCCCAACGCCTGTGTAGCATTTGCAGACGATACAACAATAATAAATTCAGATTCAGACATGGATGACCTCATGCTGAAAAGTACCGACACTGTTTCTGAAGCCAAACAATGGTTTACATCTAGTAAGTTAAAACTTAATGAGGAAAAAACGCAAAACCTAATATTTTCTACAAATCAAACAACCACTAACGGTAATAGCGCAAAACTGCTCGGCATCACCATTGACGACAGACTAAATCACACATTGCACAGTTGGGTCGTAAACTATCGAGCTCTGTATTTGTACTACGGAATCTAACGAGAACGTTATCAATGAAGACTCTGAGAATGAGCTATTTTGCGCTTTTCCATTCTCATATAAGTTATGGCACACTGCTGTGGTGTGGGGTAATTCTTGTTACGCGGACAAAATTTTCCGGCTTCAAAAACAAGCTGTTAGAATAGTGGCTGGTGCAGGCTTCAGAGACCACTGCAAGCCAATTTTTAAAATCCTGAATATAATGCCTTTGCCGTGTTTATATATGTATGTCTCGTTATTAGAAATTTATAAAAATAAAAATCAGTTTGCAACAAATTCTGAAGTTCACAACTATCACACTAGATCTGGAGGTGATCTCCGAACACCATGCTATCGACTTTCGAGGTCAACTAAAAATTCTTTCGATATTAAATTGTTTAATCGTCTTCCTAATAACTTAAAAAATTTGAATAATCCTTACAAATTTAGAATGATAATGAAAAAACATTTCCTTACTCACTGTTTTTATTCAGTTGAGGAATATATGCAAACCCCCTTTGACATGTAATTTACAGTAATATATAATGCATTACTTAATGAAAACGCTTACCGTCATCATCATTCCATAAGATAACTATGTATGTTTTTTATTCATGTTTTTATATGAATACTCGTTTTTATATAAGTATTCTTGTTAGTTTTCTTCTTTTTTTTTTTAATTTTTAATATGTGACTGCATGCATCTCTGAATGCATTCAAAAACTCTATTAGAGTAATTTTTTCCTTGACTTGCCAAAAGTATTGTATTATATAACTTGGTCAAATATATTTCTATCTCTATCTCTATCTCTATCTCTATCTCTATCTCTATCTCTATCTCTATCTCTATCTCTATCTCTATCTCTATCTCTATCTCTATCTCTATCTCTATCTCTATTTCCTTGCGAATTTGAATTTCTATTGCTGAGTAGTTTTGGACATCAAAAAGAAAAAGTACAATGAAGACGATGCTGCTTACCTAATTGCAATGGATTAGGTAGGGGAAGTGCCCAAGATATCACTGGGAGAAACAGCTTCTCATTTTGAAAATGTTAGTAAATCCTTGTAACAATAACAAGCAAAATAAGATTGGCACATTTAAACTGATAATCAGTCACACCTTAGAAGTTACCGATGATTCAAAACGTTTGGACTTTTGTTTGTAAATCGGAGAAAATATCCTTAGATATAAATGTTGAAAACATATTTTTTTCCGACGAAGCAACCTTTTGTACTATTGAGCAGTTAGTGCGCAAAATTCTAGACATTGGAGCATCAAAAATCCAAATATTCGTGTACAGTGTGGGAGACAATACTCGACAAAAGTCATTGTTTGGTGTGCAATCACATACTTTGGGATCATTGCATCATATTTTTTTGAGCAAAATTCAAATCAATATTCGTATCTTCACATGCCCAATGATTTTTTTTATTTAAACAATGTATCTTTAGCAAGTCGAATAAAATTGTACTTCCAATAAGATGGATGTCCACCTCATTCCGGCTAAATAATCAATTTAAGGATAAATGAATCAGAAGATCCAGGCCGATGCCTTGGCCACCTAGAAGACCTGATCTCACGATTATCGACTTGTATGTGTGGAGATACCTTGAACAAAGAGTGTATGCACACATGATTCACAATAGTGTGGATCTCTTAAAAGATAAAACAAAAGAGGCTGTTGCAGATATACTACACTAAACCAAATTCGGAACAGTTACCGGGAGTTGAGAGCTTGAGTAGAACTATGTGCAGAAGTTGGTGGTGATATTTTTGAATGGCTTTTTTGAGTTGGAATTTATATTTAATAAACTGTGTTATTTCTCATAAAAATTATTCTTCTTATCTGAAATTGAAAAATTTTCGATTTTTAATATGAATATATGAAACTAGAATTAGTTTTTCCTTAATATAACGTTTAAACGCCATTTTAAACACATTTTGAAAATATTTTCAAAATATTTGGATATTATCTATAACACAGCCCCACAAAAAAAAAAGTTGTGATCTGGATGACTGACCATGGTATTCCTATGTATTTTTCGACGCTGAATACGAATTTGAGGTCAAAAAATTTGTATACCCCTTAAATTTATCTGGAGAGTCAAAAATATCCCTTAAATAGGGATATTTTTATTATTCATAACTTTACCCTTAAATAGGGGTAAAGTTATGAATATCAGTATCATTACGGAAAGGAGTATGAATGAGCACTTTGTAACCCTCGTGCTCTCTTTATTATCGCCAAGAACGTAACAACCCTCAGCCTTGTCTGGCTGAGTGGATGCTATAGCAGCGAGAAAGATAGATAGATAGAGAGAGAGAGAGAGAGAGAGAGAGAAGGGGTCCCAGCGAAGCAGGAGTGAGAGAGCGTGGGAGAGTGTAAGAATGGACGACGCATGCCAGATGCATACAGAAAGTTTGTGAGATAATGTCAGAGAGTGAACAAAAATGTATGAGAAAAACATGAAAAAGAGTGGTAGAAAATCCATCAGAGATCGAGATAGAGTGATAAAAGGGGAGGTGAGTTTGTAAGAAAGTGACAGAGTATATAGAGCGTAAGAGGAAGCCCTCAAGAGAGACAAGAATTTTAGATGACCAAGTATGATTGAAGATAAAATGGGGTATATGGACGAAAAAGACATGATATACTGGTGATATCATGAGAAAATTCATCAAATAGAACAAAGGATATAGAGAGTATGAGACCGGACAATGGAGACTGAGAGACAGGGTGTCGGCGAATGCAAAAGTATGCAGCGAAGACAAGAAGGCAGAGGAAATAAGTGAGGAAAATTTTGAAGGAGTGTGTTAGAAAAAGTGTGTGTTCAATTAAAGTATAGAACGCAGAGGTCGGGTAAAAGGTTAAGCCAGACAAGGCGGAGCAAATGTTCGAGGGTTGGAGAAGGGATAACAGAAGGTGTATGAGAGCTCGATAAATTCCGCACTGAAAAAAATTAATCTTCCCACATCCTCCGCCTTTCTGTTTCCCACTCATCAAGAGATGTTTTTTACCTGCTTTAAGGGTTGGTCTTGCTGTGGAGAGGTGTCTCTTCTCTCAGATTGAAAAACAGTGCAATTTGGGGGTGGTTTCCACCCTTTAGACGGGTACGGATAAAGCAGTTGAGAGCTGTTCTGCACAGTGCACTGGGACCATTGCGCAGTAGAAACAAGAAAAATTTGCTCTCCCACATCTACCTCCACCCCCGTTAAGCAGAGGGTAGTTTTCACCCTCAGTGCGGAATTTATCCCTCTATGGGGTTGGTTTTTTGGCTATGTTCACCCTCCACCATGTCTCCCTTGTATTCTCATGAGTTTGTAAGCTAGAAGCTTTCATGACGCAGATCTATGATAATAATCATTTATTAGTGTCAGTACAGTAAAATATTTACACAAGTCAAGAATGAAAAATACAAAAATATTAAAATGGATCAAAATCGATCATGTAAAAGCTTAAATCTAATATAAAAATAGTGTATAACAAATACTATAGAAATACAAGAGTTGATTATAAAATACACATACATATAATTTAAAACATTAACAATTTTACAAATCTAATAAATCGTCTTCAATAAATTCGTCAGTGTTGTAGTAAGCTTTTATTTTAAGGTATTCTTTGATTCTTTATTTAAATTTGTTAAAATCTACGAATTTTATTCTGTCTGGTAATTTATTATAAAATTTAACACAGTAGTAGCCAGTGCCATCTCTGGATTTCGTAAGTCTGAGAAAGTTTTGTTTTATATTACGTCCGTATATTGTGTCATGTGGGTGTATCCCGCCCTGTTCATCAAATGTCTGTAAATTACGTCTAATATACAGAAGACCCTCTAGTATATATACAGAGGGCATAGTGAGGATATTAAAAGTCCTAAAATGTTGGCGACAATCGTCTCTATAGTTTAGACCAGCGAGGACTCTGATACATTTTCTTTGAAGACTAAAGATTTTTGCACTGTGAGATGAGTGCCCCCAATTTAAAATAGCGTAGGTCATGTTACAGTGAAATATGCCATAATAAGCTGAAATAAGAACTTGTTTTGAAACTGTATGCACTAGATTTCTCAGTAAAAAGATTTTTTTTGACAATGATGATGATAAATTTACTATATGGCCTTCCCAACTTAGCTTAGGGTCAATGTAGTCAATGTATACACCAAGAAATTTTACCAGATTGTCATAGTTGATTTGGTTGTCACGGCGGAGAGTAAATGTTTGCGACTGTGTCTTATTCTGGTTCAAGTTCAACTTGTTTGCAAAAAACCATTGCTTTATGTTAGATTGTGTACTCCCATGTTAATTGATTCATATCCCTATCTGAGTGAAGAACTGTAGTGTCATCAGCGAATAATTGTGTTATCATCACAGTTTGAGAGATCGTTTATATATATGATAAATAGAATGGGGCCAAGTACCGAGCCCTGTGGTACCCCGTGTTTTATCATTGTTTGCTGTGAACAATGACTGTTATATGACACATACTGCATTCTATCTGACAGGTATGACTTCATAAGTGATATGCTATTGTCATCGAAACTGTATTGTTTTAGTTTATCTAAGAGAATGCTATGAGACACACAATCAAAGGCCTTTGTTAGATTATAAAAAGTTCCATTGGTGAAATTGCCCTGTTCAAAATTTTGTAGTACAATTTGTGTTAGGTTACTTATTGCTAAACTTGTTGATAGCTTATTTCTGAACCAAAATTGACATGAATGGAATAATTTATTTTCTTCGAAAAAATTTGATATTTGGATCTTTAAAACTGCTTCAAAAATCTTTGCCAGGATGGGAACTAGTGAAATAGGTCGGTAGTTCGATACATCAGCAGTACACCCTTTTTATAGATAGGTATGACCTTGGATAATTTAAGTACATCTGGAAAGATATTTTGCCTGATACAGTGGTTAATTAAATTTGTAAGTAGATATATAATGATGTTCTTAATTGTTTTTATAATCTGTACATTTATATCGTAAGCATCTTTGCTTTTGCTGTTTTTTAAGTTTTCCAAGATTTCTCTAATTTCATTGTAAGAAACTTCCCTGAATTTAAAGCCTAGATTAGGAGATACATTTTCAAAAAAATCAGTAGGTGATTTGGCGGATTGAGGAAGATCATTTAGTAAGGATTCTGCAATGTTTGAAAAGTATTTGTTAAAATCATTTGCATTTAAAGACTGACATGTTTCTGTATGGTAATTTGTGCTGTTATTTTTAATGATTTTCCACATGGTGGCTTGCATATTTGGAGAATTTTGTATGAGGTCATTGTTCGCAACTTTTTTTGCATTAGAAATTTCGAGACGATATTTGTTACGATAGGAGTTTACTACCTCTTTGGATATCAAATGTGCGCATACTTTGCAGTTTTTCATTATACCAATTGGTTTTTTGAGATTTAAAATTACTTTGCATTTTGAATTTTGTCGGAAAACGGGTATCAATGGCATCTAATAATTTATTTATAAAGTTTAAATCTAAAGTTGACATCAAAAAACGGTTCATTTTTCCAGTCTATCTGCTCAATTTTGCTATACAACTGTATCAGGCCATAATCTGTTATCGGTCTGTAATTAATCCTAACATTTTTTTTAGGTGGCAGTTTACCCAGCTCAAAATTAAAGAAAATGCCTTGATGATCTGATAATTTTATATCATGAACAGTTGCATTACACTTGTTATTTATGTTGATGAAAATATTGTCCAAGAAGGAATTGTTTCTTGAATTTTCAAAAACTGTTTGTTTTAAGCCAAAAGAAGTAAATGGTGATGAGTTGGGCATTGTTATCGTTACTGTTAAATTTGACGTTAAAATCGCCGGTTATAATTGAACTTTTTTTTGTTGTCTAGTTTGTTCAGTAATTGTGTAAGTTTATCCAAAAAAATATTAATATCCCCTGAAGGTGACCTATAAATTGTTATTATTTGGCATCGTTCATATTGGATGCCTGTCATCTCACAGTGCAATTCTTCGGATAAATTGTCAATATTAAAAGATAGTGGCAAACACTTTGTAAAATCTCTTGCATAGATACTTACACCTCCATGAACTTTATTCACCCTACAAAAACCAGAGACAACCTAGAAGTCCTCTATCCTAGTTGACTAAATTTCAATTTTTGTGAGCCAGTGCTCATTTAAACAAAGAAAATCAAATGAATTTTTTTTTTTCAAGAATACCTCAAATTCCATTGTTTTATTACGGAAAGGTATAGAAGGGGTGTCGAAGGCGTCCAACCCCTTGGAGGGGAGGCGGTTGTTATGCTCCTAGCAGTAATAAATGAGAGTGCGAAGGTTGCAAAGTGCCCATTCATACTCCCTTCTGTAATGATACTAATATTCATAACTTTACCTCTATTTAAGGGATATTTTTGGCTCGGCACATAAATTTAAGAGGTATACGAATTTTTTTGACCTCGGATTCAGATTTAGCGTCGAAAAATACATAGGAATAACATGACCAGTCATCCAGATCACGACCTTTTTTTTTGGTGGGGCTGTGTAATCAAATCAAGTTTTTTGGCTATCCCTGTAGAGCTGGCATGGATCCGATAAACGAAAATAAGGTTTCTAGTGAAGCAGACTTTTTCATCAATAATTACTTCTTTTCGTAAAATCGAGAATTAAAAAGTTTTTCCTCTTCCGGACTCCATACGCGGACACACGTTATATAATTATTTTTTTACTTTCCAAAAGATATATTTGGCTGACACAAAAAGAGAAAGATATTTTTTTAGACTTATGATTATGTCTTAATTAAGAAGGGTATAATGGGGTTTATGATGCAGTAAAAATCTGTTCCTTCTGTTGCAGTCTCCCTATAACGATTGTCAAAGGGAGAGAAACCTATAACATCCAGTGCACACGATTCTTCCTATATAGTAATTATATTAATTTTGTGAATTATTTCCTTATATACTGCTATTTGTCATGGTCATAAAAGATCCACACAGTCATAATAATAAAAATGTTTCTTCTATTTCTAATAACAGATTTATTTCTTATATGTCTTTCCTTGAAAATCAAAAATAATATTACTGGTAAGTATCTGGAGAGCTCCTTAGGTCTCAAAGCTTCTTGTTGATATAAAGCTGAAAGGACAGTAAAAGATTTTATATATTTTTTGTATGTTTTGATACTTATATTTTCTGGAAAAAATGTAATCTACTTCCAGGAATTCTTGTACTCTCGCCAATTATGTGGCATTAGAGACATATTGTTGTTGGTACATATTACAGGACATTCCGATATGTTTATTCTATTATGATTAAATATATGTTCAACTCGCGAGTTGAACAATTGAAAATGTTATTTTCAGTCATATATTTAACGTCATTAAATTATACCTATTTAGTCAGGAATCAGGAGCCACTAATTCGATCATAGGGTGTGCACTCGAAGACATAGTTTTTAAAAAATACATACTTTATCCGAAATGACCCAGAGGGCGCCATTCTGTCCGCGATTACAAAAAAGCGTACCAAAATTTTATCCGAAAATTTTTGTGTCACTGAAAATTGATTAATTGTATGTTCCCACCGCATTTACAGGTTTGTTTTTTAACATTTGTTAATGATTTTCAAACCAATGGAAAGCTTATTCTTTCTAGATTTAGGTGCTGCCAAAAAATATATATATTAAAAATCATTTATTTAAATTCACTCATTCACACATTTTTATTCAATATGAAAAACCGCTGCCCAAGGAATCACTACTTCCACATCCAGATTCTCTATCCAAGTCACTCACAACGAAAAAACTTTGTATGTGAAAATAATTGTTTATGGAACTTTAATAATATATTTATTGAAATCCTCTACCCCAAAAACCCATAAAACGATACCCCACATCGGTAGTGGGGTGGGGGTGGTGATAGGGGGGTGGTAGTGGGGGGTGGATGAAGTAAAAAAATATTTTGAGGTTTCTGGTTCCTGTACATGCACTAAATCACATTTTTTTTCATTCCCTTTAATAAGGAGGTGGGGGTGGTAATGGGGGTGGCTAATGCCAAAAATTTTTTTGAGACCTCAGCTTCTCTTGTATATACTAAATACCAATTTCATGGACTCTTACCTGCTTGATTTACCCATTTACCCCAAATTTACCCCAATTTACCCCCCAACCCATCGACGAAACAAGATGAAAATACAATCTAGTTCTAGATCTCGTTAAAGTACATACGTGTACCAAATTTCAAGTCAATATCTCAAACGGTTTCAGAGTAAACGTGCGCACAAAAAAAAAGTTACAGACAGACAGACAGACAGACCGACAGACAGAAATTTTTCTTCGCTCAAACTTAAAATCTCGACGTTTCATGACATTTTAAGCCTATTTGGGCAATAAAAATTTTTAAAAATTTGTTTGTCGTTTCTATACTTCCACTGGACGTGGAAGTAATTATCTATCTACTTTCTGTATATCGGTACCTTTAATCTGGTCCCGCTAATATACTACTCAGGAAAACACTTTAAAACACTCATTATTGGAAAATCAACCAAAACAACTACTCTTCTAGCTAATCCTGACGAAGTATTGAATTACATGATAGGATTCCTGGCATTTTAAGGCAAAAAAAATATATTGGAAACACTTAAATCATTTATTGAAATTCAGTCATTCACAACAATTATTGAACCTTACATTCTATTTCAACTCTAGAAAAGTTGTACAAGTTTTTTCGAACTCGTTAGTTCTCATCAGTAGAGTATAGAAACATTCATTCATTATTTACAAGCTTATTTTTGATTTATTTTTACAATTAATTATTTTTTATTTATTTGCTTTCATTATGATTAGAGAATATTATTTGGGTATTATGCAAATCACAACTTGCACACTTTTTTATTTATTATGAAAATACCTACTTTCTGTATATTGTTGCCCTAATCTAGGCACGCTAATACAGTGTGTCCCGCTTTTCATAAATCCACCCTAATATCTCAGTTATTAATGATGCGATTTTCTTCAAATTTGGGTGGTAATTATATGTTGGAGAAATGAATTATTTGGCATAGTAAACATTTTCATTTTTCATTGGCGTACGGTTTTAGGGGGTAAAAAGAGGTCGATTTTTCGGCAAAAGGATATTAGGGCTTATTTTAAACAAATTTTTCTACCATATTTGGATTTAGCATGTCCAAAAACCCCTTAATCCATATTCTCCATGATCTCAAAAACGGATTATGGCAGAAACGAAAAATTAATTAATTTCTTAATATATCAGTTATTAATAATGCGATTTTCTTCAAATTTGGGTGGTAATTATATGTTGGAAAAATGAATTATTTGGCATAGTAAACATTTTCATTTTTCATTGGCGTACGGTTTTAGGGGGTAAAAAGAGGTCGATTTTTCGGCAAAAGGATATTTGGGCCTATTTTAGACAAATTTTTCTACCATATTTGGATTTAGCATGTCCAAAAACCCCTTAATCCATATTCTCCATGATTTCAAAAACGGATTATGGCAGAAACGAAAAATTAATTAATTTCTTAATATATCAGTTATTAATAATGCGATTTTCTTCAAATTTGGGTGGTAATTATATGTTGGAAAAATGAATTATTTGGCATAGTAAAAATTTTCATTCTTCATTGGCGTGCGGTTTTAGGGGGTAAAATAGGGTAGGTTTTTTGGCAAAAGGATATTAGAGATTATTTTAGACAAATTTTTCTATCATATTTGGATTCAGCATGTCCAGAAACCCCTTAATCCATATTCTTCATGATCTCAAAAACGGATTATGGCAGAAACGAAATATTAATCAATTTCTTAAAAAACACTTTTTAATTACTTCCACATCTAGTGGAAGTATAGTAACACAAACAAATTTTAAAAAATTTTTATTGGTCAAATAGGCTTAAAATGTCATGAAACGTTGAGATTTTAAGTTTGAGCGAAAAAAAAATTTCTGTCTGTCTGTCTGTAACTTTTTTTTGTGCGCACGTTTACTCTGGAACCGTTTAAGATATTGACTTGAAATTTGGTACACGTATGTACTTTAACGAGATCTGGAACTAGATTATATTTACATCTTGTTCCGTCGAAGGGTTGGGGGGTAAATTGGAGTAAATTTGGGGTAAATGGGTAAATCAAGCAGGTAAGAGTCCATAAAATTGGTATTTAATATATACAAGAGAAGCTAAGGTCTTAAAAAAAATTTTGGCATTAGCCACCCCCATTACCACCCCCACCCTCTTTTTAAAGGGGATGAAAAAAAATTGTGATTTAGTGTATGTACACGAACCAGAAACCTCAAAATATTTTTTACTTCATCCACCCCCACCCTACTACCGATGTGGGGTATCGTTTTATGGATTTTTGGGGTAGAGGATTTCAAATATGATATTATTAAAGTTCCATGAACAATTATTTCCACGTGCAAAGTTTTTTTCGTTGTGAGTGACTTGAATAGAGAATCTGGATGTGGAAGTAGTGATTCCTTGGGCAGCGGTTTTTTTTGCTATAACAAACCTAAAAACAAATTTTTTTTTATAAATTCTGGTCTATTCAACATAACCACCTTCTAGTGACACCACACCGTTTGTCGTAAATGTTGCCTCGTCACTAAACATTATGTTCTTTAAAAAAATCTGTCGTTAAGATAGTTACCTGGCATAGGCATTAATAAAAAGTGCTTTGAAAAACAAGTTTTTATTTGGCGATTCATAAGAATTGTCAAAAGTTAAATAGCGTTATTTACTTTATCAATCTTACTGATAATGGCAAAAAATCGGAGAGTAGTTCTTACAATTGAAGAAAAAGTTAAAATTATCCGCTTAATTGGTGATAATGAAAGATCTACTTGTCAGGTTGCTCGAATATTTAATCAACGTCATCGTGATCGAGCACCAATTTGGCAGAAAGCCGTTGGTGACATCAACAAACTGTTTGGAAGAACCGGACCCATTTTCAAGACAAGGTGAAGAAGGTACAATTTAAATTTACGACAATATCCAGACGACGAACGCATTTTAACAGAATTTCGGAACAATCCAAATGGTAGTATAAGGGCAGTTGCGAGAACACTAAATTTAACCAAAAATAAAATATGGAGGTGTTTGAAACGCAGTAGGATTAGGACATTTAAACCAACATTTTTGCATACTCTCTTAGAAGGTGATTTTGAACGGCGGTTTGAATTTTGCCTATGGTTGCAAGGTAAACTATCTCAACGACAGATTTTTTTTTAAAGAACATACTGTTTAGTGACGAGGCAATATTTACGACAAACGGTGTGGTATTTAGTCAAAATTGTAGATATTGGGCAGCCGAAAATCCCAACTTTGTAATTAACTGTAAAAACCAATACAGTGAAAAAGTTAACGTGTGGTGTGGCATATTTAACGAACAAATTGTTGGCCCCTTTTTCCTGGATAACCTCAACACAGAAAATTTTCTAAATTTTTTACAAAATATTTAGATGATTTTTTTTAAGGAAATGTCTTTAGCACAGAGAGAAAATGTATACTTTCAGTTAGATGATGCCCCGGCGCACAATTCTTTGATAGTTAGAAATTTTTTAAATGCAAATTTCCCTATGAAGTGGATGGGTAGAAATAGCCCTTTAGAACCGTGGTCCCCTAGAACGCCTGTTATTACCCCTTGTGACTTTTTTCTGTGGGGTACTTGAAAAATAAAGTGTATGCTACTCGGCCGTGTAACAGACAAGAGCTTTGCCGTAGGATTAGGCAAGCGCGTCAAGAAATTACTCCCCAAACTTTAAGAACAGTGATTGAACGGTTAAGAAGAGTTGTTGAAAAGTGTATTTTATTGGAAGGTGGTTATGTTGAAGAGACCAGAATTTAAAAAAAGTTGTTTTTAGGTTTGTTATAACAATTAAATAAAGTTATAAAAAATTTAAAAAGTGTTTTTTAAGAAATTAATTAATATTTCGTTTCTGCCATAATCTGTTATTGAGATCATGGAGAATATGGATTAAGGGATTTTTGGACATGCTGAATCCAAATATGGTAGAAAAATGTGTCTATAATAAGCCCTAATATCCGTTTGTCAAAAAACCTACCCTATTTACCCCCTAAAACCACACGCCAATGAAGAATGATAATTTTTACTATGCCAAATAATTCATTTTTCCTACATATAATTACCACCCAAATTTGAAGAAAATCGCATTATTAATAACTGAGATATTAAGGTGGATTTATGAAAAGCGGGACACACTGTACACTAGATAGGTAAATACTTTAAAACACTTATTATTGGAGAACCAATAAAAACAACTACTCTTCTAGCTAATACTGACGAAGTATTTTTAATATATATATTTTTTCTTTAAAATGCTAAGAATCCTATCATGTAATTCAATACTTCGTCAGTATTAGCTAGAAAAGTAGTTGTTTTGATTGGTTCTCCAATGTGTGTTTTAAAGTATTTACCTAACTAGTATATTAGCGTGCCCAGATTAGGGCAACAATATACAGAAAGTAGTTATTTTCATAATAAATAAAAAAGTGTGTAAGTTGTGATTTGCATAATACCTAAATAATATTCTCTAATTGAAAATTCGGTGTTTCTTCGAATTTTTACCCGGTTGTGCCTAATGTCGTATCGAACTCATAACGGTCTTTTTGGGCTAGTTTGTGGTTCTGAAGTCTCTCAGACTTTTAAAAATGTCCTTAAATGAATTTTTTGCCTAAGTATAATTTTTATTTTGGCTTCGACCTGGATCAATTCTGGGAGGTTCTACAACATTAACTGCGAGAGCCACATGACGCATGGTACAGAGTGTAGGATGAGCAGCGTAGTTATGTGTGAAATGCGTTGCCGTATTGTGTCGTGATATGGTGTGCTTATGCTCCTTTTTTTTATGTTTCCGCTTCTACAAATTTTCTTCTTCTTCTGATTCCCCCGTTTCTGATTCTGGTACAGCATATATCATTGGGATTTCTTTGTGGTATTCATTTTTTTTCACGCGTTACTTTCCCAGTGTGCTTGGTATTTTCCTAATTTCTTCATGATTTTGCTGTCTATAACTTACCTATTAAAATAAAACTAGGAAGCTAAATTAGAATCTTCTCTTCAAAAATGACAATTTTCCAAAAACACTCTGTATCTCGGTAGTCGAAAAAGATAGACGATCGCGGTTTGCACCATTGTTTGTTTCTCGAAAATCGAGCTCAAGACACCTATATTGGTTTATATTGGTTTTTGTCTATCTGTCATAGTTTCAGAGAAAATCCCAAATCCCATCTAATTTGGTCCACCCTGTACATATGGTCGCCCGTTGACGTACCTTTGAAGAATGCTGTTTGGTAGTCTGATGGACTTCTAATGTGTTCGAGCAGGAATTATGCATAGTGTTTGTATTCTATTCTGCAGAGTGTTATTCTTCTGTAATCATATATCCTGTGGCGAGTTAATTTTGGGGAGCAGTATTCGTAAGGTTGTGTTTCATTCCGTAGGTGTGATTTCTGTGCTAGATGATAATTTACAAGGTTTTAGTTTTTTGTTACATAGTGCATTAACACGTGCATAGTGCATTAACACGTTTATTTTCTCTACTCCTAATACAGTATTTCTTCTAGCTTTAGCTATATTTTTAAACAAAACAATCGTTAATACAAAGTGGAACAGTATAATTTTCGCAGGTGGAATATTCTTTTTTTTTTAAACGGCAACTGAACGTCAGATATTCAGGCAAAATTCCCAAGCTATAATATCAATATTTGACATCTAAAGTTTTGATTTTCGTATTATAAAATTGATTACCTACGGCACCGTAGGAGAAAGCTGTGGCATTGTCATATCTAATTCATCATATTTTTATTTACGTTGAAAAAACGTTTTTAAGAATTTTCGTTGAAGGTTAATATTACATTTAAAAACATTCATAAATAAGAAAAACCTCTATACACGTCAGACCTAATTATTGATGTGTATTTCTGGATATTTTGTCATAAAGCTGATTATTCTGGAAAACATGAATGGCAGAGTATCTCAAAGGCGGATTGACAAAATTACGTCATTGAGAAAGCAGAGTAAAAAGTGAACAAAAAAAACTGTAACAATAGAAAAAAATGAATTTGAAAAGCTCTGATATTTATTTCATCGATGTAGGGGACGGAAAAGATCCTGCCTCACCCTAATTTTAACTTGTATGGGTTTGATTTATAGATATATTTTCATTGTCTTTTATTTTTTTCTTAATGATTTTGACGCAATGCTATATTTTTACGTAGCCGCAAGAATATTAATTAACAGCTAACGTTAAAAAGTCACGTCACGTCAATTGAAAAGAAAGGAAACGAACAGTTGAAATCATCTGACATCAATCTAAAATTTATATTAAATATGATATTTCTTTCAATAGGCTTGTTGCACAAAATATAATTTTAGCTTTTTAGAATCCTTACTTAATATAAAACACAGTGTGTAAAGGAATTTTTCTTATTTTTTCGTTCATTTTACAAACTGTATTCAACATTAAAGTCTGAATAAATCCGTTAGGCGCGCAAACAACGCGTGACGTCGTGCAGCAGGAGACGCCACAGCGCTCGCGTATATCTTAAATTAATTCTATTCATGGACGTTGCCCTTGTAATAGCTTAATAGTGGAGCGAAATAGACCATAAAAATCTCTCCGTTTTCGAGGAAAAAAATCAGCGTAGAACCAGACCACACCTTATAGTTTTTATAAAGTGAAGAATTCTACATAAGTAATGGCTATTGCGATATTTTTTTGTGTTACAGATATTTTTTATTTTGAAAAAAGTTGAGAAATTGACTGATTATAAAAATCGTGTTTTTTAACATTTAACATTTTTTTTTTAAATTCAAGTACACAAATAAGCGCTTCCAATGGTCTTTTTCTATCGAAAACACAGCCACACAAAAAAAAAGTTCTATGCAGCGGACCAAATTATATGGATATGGTGTATTTTTCGATGCTGAATTCGAATCCGTGGTCAAAAAAAAATCTATCGTGTCAGTTTTGTTTTTTAGTCAAAAACGGTGGTGTAAAATCAAAGAAATAATGTAATACCTCTTAATGAAGTGTGAAAAATGGTAGATGTTTTGTAGTCGATAGTAGAGAGTATAAATTCGAGGCACAGTAAGCTATTTCTATAAATTAAACCAAAATCCGCCCTTATGGAGGAGTGAACTCAAAAGACACAGGTGAGTGTAAATAACATGTACAAATGCCAAATTTTTGTATCTCCTAGTGCAAAATATTTGACTTTGGTGCGACAACAAGCCATTACTCTCAGAGGGTAGAGACTCAATCCTATGGAAGGTTAAAACTGCCCCCCCTCTCCTAGGTTTCAAAACGGGAAAAAAAATTCAGACAGGGTGAACAAATATGGAGTAAATTCATTCCAACCACTAATACATGACTAGATACTACCCTCAGAGGGTGGTAAGAGCTACCCCATGCTCAAATGTGACATATGGGTGCTATTAAAATTCGGAAAGGGTCAAATACTTGTGGCTCATTGTGCCAAATATATGAATCTGGTACGACAACCACCAAATCTTTTTAATAAGTCACCCCTATTGGAGTGGGGGGTGAAAACTACCTCCACATACAGACGGAAATAAATTGACGGAAATTTAGTTAATTTAGGTATACAGCTTACATAGAAAAAAATGGTCACTGAAGAGATAACATCCTATATCTATGACTAGAAAAATAGGAAAAGAAAACCACGGAAAAGATATTTTGAAGATAATAGAGAAAAATAATAAGAAAAAAAGTATTTGGATTGATGGTCGAAAGTATGATATAAATAGGAAAAAGAATAGCTTTACACAGATTAAAAGATAGATAAGTTGATAAATGTTAAGATAAACAGTTGAATAAGCAAGTACCCAGATAGCATTTTTACATTCAGAGCATGTGCTCGGAACGTACTTTATGTACCATGGAACTAAGAATGCATATTCATTTTGTATTCCATGTAGATAATCTGAATGTCAGAGAGACGTACAGATGACCGCCTCTTGATATACGAGTAAGATTCCTACAACATACCCATAGACCAAAACGCAACTTGATATGAACCAGAAACGTATATTGATATACTGATAGATACATGAGGTATATAGGAGGAAGGTCCTTCCTACATTCACAATGTATACTGCATGTTCACGGTATATGAGTACTACCTTCGTAGGAATTAAACCGTAGGGGCCTGGTATGTTACACATGGATCATAAATCTATGATGCATGTATATTGTAGGAATGAGCATTATGTATCAGTGGCAGCTATAAGTACTTCACTCATGCCATGTATTTTCTTCAGAGTTTAATTATTATAATAATTTATTACTTATTGTAATCATTGATGAGTCGCTGCTTCATTCTGAATATGTTCAGTATGACGCAGCGACTCATCTATGATTACAGCAAATAATAAATTATTATAATAATTAAACTCAAGAGAATACATGATATGAGTGAAGTACTTGCATATAATAAATCTAATATCTAATTTTAAAGTTTAATTGTTACAGTCAATTATTAGGTACTTATTCTAATTTTCCACATTTCACATTCCTTGTGAAGAATATTATGTAAGTAAATGTGGAATATATGCACAAAAAATTTGTTTTTACCATTAGTTTTCAACTAAAGTCAAATGTTTTATTCACCAAATTTTATTGAATGGAGCACACAAAATTTTTTGTCAGTAAGTAAAAAATAGTAAAAATTGGAGGGCTTACAATTTCAAAACCAGTGTCCAAGTGTTGCCGATGGTGATACTTGTAATTGCGAAAGTCCACTTTTCATTCTCAACACATCATCTGTGACTGATCCTATTGGCTGAATACTTTCTTTTGGCTTTTCCAATTTTTAGGAGAAAGTATTTCCTTCCTGTCTAGAGGAGGAGATACACGTGCTAGTCCAACTACAAAAGAAAATACATTGTATTATATTTGAATAGGTACTTATTTTTTTTTAAAAACTGGCCATGATAAAGTTGAAAAATATAAAAACATCTTACAAAGATCTTATAGAAAAAATAAAACTGATCAAACATAAATTAAACAAATTGATATTATCATAAAGGACACGGAGGCACAAAATAAATGGAAAAGAAGGTAAAGTCAAATGGGCTGAAAATGTAGTATGTTGTACTTCATAATATCCTGATCAAAAATTTTCATGGGCACAATATCTGAAAATCGCCAGTTTTTGAGATATGAAAGGTCAAAGATCAGGAATATCGGTACCCGCTGTCATAGTTGAGAGTATCATATTATGACGAGGATTTGTTTAACGTTGTTATTCTAATGTGTTTGCACATATGAACCAAAGAGAGTTCTGACTAGAGGAGACAAGCCATTGATTTGCTGGACGGCGCGCGAGCATCCTTGTCCTTGTCGCACACCTCGTTCCCTCTCCTTTGCTCTCCACTCTGTTTTACAAAGAAACACAGCCCCTCATGTACTGTGCGACAAAGAGAGAACAAACTGTGTGAGAAGGATGAGAATGCTCACACCGTTTGCTATAGAACTCTTTGATAGGAACACACTTTCACTCTCTCACGCACGCTAACCCCCACTACACACATACACACACACGCACACCTCACTTTAAAGTAAGCATAGGACCTTAAAAGAAATCACCACCTCATTCATGAAACCTGCGGCATTTCCGGTCTTATGAATATGAATAACAACATTAAACAACTCGTTGTCACATAATACTCTCAACTACGACATTAGTGGGTACCGATCTTCCTGATCTTTGACCTTTCAAACTGGCCATTTTTAGACATTCTGCATTTTCAGCCCATTTGACTGTGCCCTCTTTTTCATTTGTTTTGTGCGGTGTCCTTTACCTACAAAACATAGATATTTTTTTGGAATTCGGAAATATTTATGCTTGTGATTTTAAATGTACCTGAAGTTTTGAACGTTCACTTGAATGAATTTTAGATGAAAAAGAAAAGTTAATAAAAACTACACATCGATTTGGGCATAAACACTTCATTGCCACATTTGCTGACAATAAATATCCACAATACTTAAGTTTTTACACCTAAATCGAAGTGTGGCTTTTATTAATTTTTCTTTTTCATATGAAATTCGTTCAAGTGAACGTTCGAAATTTCAGGTACTTGATTTTAAATGCTTACCAGAGTTATTAAAAGAACAACATATCTTCTTTCAACTTCTAGTAAGGACAAATTTTCTTGGGAAGTCGACGGCTTCCAATATGTTCTTCGATATCATTATGTTCATCTGACGGGAGGAATAACGTGCTTTTTGTACATAGTCCTTTGATTTGTTTTTGTTCACTCTGTATATCAGATGTGATCTCTGACCTTTTCAATTAATTGCAGCTCTTCTATAATCCTCTGAAATAGGTATAAAGCAAATTACTACAAATAAATACCTATCACAACTCGTATGTTGTAATCAAATCCAATGATTGTGATTTAAATAAACAAAAGCTCCTTAATATTGAAATAGATCGAACCTACCTTCTTGAAAATAAGATTTAAACACCCTGTAAAGTGTCCACGTTTCATCTGGGTTTTCTCCTGTTTTTCAATGATCAGTCAAATTGTTTCCGTTTGAATGGTGACCACCAAGCTTCCTTTTCGTGGACCGAGACCATTACAAAGACCACCTCAGTATTTTTTACAAAAATCGATACCTACAAACGCCGTAATTATTATAACTAATATAGGTGGTATGCTTAGTATAACATGTACAAAGGGATACACATTAAACTTTAGTGTCTAAATATAAAATATCTGCAAATGACAACAAAACTATGTGGTAGTTATATTGTATACAATTGTAAAATACTTACTGCAATGCAATTAATGTGTACTTGGGATAATTATAATAAATCACGGGAAAACAAAAAACACAAATTGAAATCGACATTTGACAGCAGAAGCCTGACGTAGTGTGCTAACAGTAGCACGATGAGCATGCGCACTAACCTAAGGACCGTAGCGCGCATTTAAAAAATTCTACAAGGGGATTGTAATGACATGGAAAACGGAAATCTAAATATAAAAGATAAAATGTAATTAAAGAACCATTCTAAGTCTGAACTACCTGCTTAAGAAATGCCGATAGTTACCGAGATAGTTACTAATTAATTGAACACAGTACATAAATTAAAAAAGGGTTATTTTTCATTATTATTTAATATTTCATTCATTATTATTTACTATTCGATTACAAATCTAAAGTCTGGATTCAAAATTTAAAACATATTTCATATATACAATAATGACGAACGATTTAAAATTTATAAAACGTCATACACCGCACAGGGGATGATTATAAATGTACTTAAACCAAATCTATATAGATAGAGAAATATCATAATTATTTTTGTAGGTGTAGGTAGATAGGTACTATAAATCTAGCATTGCTGTCTCATCAGTTGTGATGCAGGTTTATTTTTATTAGTTCAAAAATCGAACCAATCAGCGTTCGCGTTAAAAGTGCTGAACTTTTGATGGTATTACTGTCTGCGCGGCGCTCGGGCGATGCAAATATTTCTACAAAAAATATACCTCTATTATACAGATAAAATCATTGACGAATGTTTATACAATGTACATGAACACATATACGAAGAACGTTCCCTGATACGTGTACACAGTATACGCGACTGTGAACATAAACTTTTCTGTATATTCCATTTATATCGTATGTATAATCATATTGTATATGTGAAAATATTATTTATATGGGAATGTTGAGGGAACATACATGGCAAGTACAGAATGCAATTAGAACATTGGGAATGCAAAATGTACATTCGTGGAATAATAAATGCTATCTGGGTATGGTATAATAAATAAAACACAACTGGTTAATGCTTAATGTATGAGTTTACTCCATTTTTATCTACCCTACCTAAGACTACAAATGCCTGAATTTTTGTTCCAGGATATTAGAAGTAATGAAATCCGTTCGTCTGTGGGGGTAGTTCTTATCCCTCCCCCAATAGGGGCAATTTTCAACCTTATTAAGATTGGGTTGGTTGTCGTACCAGATTTGTATATTTGGCACGATGAGCAACAAGTATTTGACCCTTTCCGAATTTCAATAGCACCTATATACTTCATTTGAGCATAAGGGTAGCTCTTACTAGGTTGGAACGAATTCACTCCATATTTGTTCACCCTGTTTAAAACTACAAAAGACTCAATTTTTTTCCCGATTTCAAACCTATGAGTTTTAACCCTCCATAGAGTTGATTCTCTACCCTTTGAGAGTAATGGCTGGTTGTCGTACCAGAGTCAAATATTTTACACTAAGATATACAAAAATTTGGCCTTTGCACATGATATTCACACTCATCACCTGCGTCTTTTGAGTTTTGGCGTAGTTTTCATGCCCCATAAGGGCGGATTTCGGTTTAATTTATAGAAATAGCTTACTGTGGATCAAATTTATATTATCTACTCTTGACTACAAAACATCTACAATTCTTAATGAAGTGTGAAGAATTCACACTTCATTAAGAATTATTACATTATTTCTATGATTTAAGGGATGTTTTTGACTAAAAAACAAAACTGACACGATCATTTTTTTTTTGGGCCACGGATTTGGATTCAGCGTCGAAAAATACATCAGATCCATATAATTTGGTCCGCTGCACAGAACTTTTTTTTGTGTGTGGCTGTGTAATTGTTTATTATTTCCTTTAAACAACAATGAACTTATTACTCGACTATTACTTCGCTAAAAATGTACTCATATTTTGACTAAGCGACAAACTTTTTTATTTTTGAAAATTTTTATATAGATGCAGAGAGGCAATTGAAGCCAAGATACATGAGAAGTTTTTGAAAAAAATTTTATCTAGGACTTATAGTTTTTTATTTATAAATATTTTTGTGACGCAGTAGCATATTATGGCATATACCCGGCAGGTGTACGGCGTAAATTAGCCGACTGACCTTTGAAATAACATTTTTCAGTCATGGTTAAAACAATTTAAACCCTTTTAAATGTGGTTCACTATTTAAGTGAACCACACTATAATTTAATATCACAGACCGATATTGGTCGGTGATTTAAATACTTTCCAGTTAGAAATTATGAAAACAGATTTGATAATTGCTAATGTGTAGTAACACTTAGTAACACTATATTAATATATATAAATTAATTTAAAATATACGGCACATGCAACATAGACCAGGGGAGAAAATCTGACAAGTGCATATTTCTGCTGTCTAACGGCAAATCGTGAGACATTTTGGCGACAAGTGTTTTCTGTATATTTAAACCTGCTGAAACCCAATCTGTCGGTCGCTAGGCCGAAATTCAAGATGGCGGCCAAAATGGCGGCGAAAAATATTTTTCTTATTTATTGCTTATTTTGATTCAAATTTTCGGGCAAATTTAGGCCACACTGTTTATACACTATTCAGTCATGCTCAAGATATGAAAGAATAAAGGCTTTGGGTTTCAATTTCATTCGGGTTTATGTAGTGTTTGATAGGTACGTGTAGTTTCTTCTATTTATTTACACGATAAATTGCTGATTTTTCAGTTTTATCATATTTTTACAAAATCAGAAACAAGCGCAAAAAGAAGTGCGGCATGTCGATCTATACCGAAGAATATAGATACTGGAAGCGTCCCTTTACCAACAAATTGGAAAAATTGCATTTCTTTATCCGACAACAAGGCTAAACTGGCACAGTTTTTGTCACAAGAAATTATCATCCCGTTCACGGTCTCGAAGTTGTCGTAGCTGGTGGATTTGACCAAGCAGAAATTTTTATGTCTACTAACCCAGACACATTTCTTGATCATCTTCGAGCCAATCATGAAGAGGCAGATACGAGAGTGATTCTGCACGCAGTTAACAGCCCGTATAAGACAGTAGTAGTCGTATCTGCCAGACACACTGATATTTTCCTACTGCTTCTGCACCACTTCGAAGCTATGGGTTCTTCGGAATGTTGGATGATGACTGGGACAGCTAAAAACCGACAGTACATCCCCACCCATGAAGTTCACCGCAAGCTACCCGATAACATCAGAATTAATGCGCTTGCTTTCCATTCTGTAACGATATGTGACACGACGTCGTTCCTTGTCAGTATTGGGAAGAAAGGGGCTTACGCCGTTTTCCAGCGAGAGGCACATCTGAATAGTTTAGGAATAAATCAATTGACGCACTTAGTACTCCAAAATGTAGATAAATTTGTGGTTGGCTTACACGGATCAGAAAAAAACACAACAGATCAAGCACGACTTGCACTTTTTGGCACTTTTTGGCAAGGTGAAGAAGCCAGAAGCCCTGCCTCCAACCAGTGATTCCCTTCGACAGCCCATTATCAGGTACAGTAAAGTTAAGATGAAGCTTATAAAAATGTATGTATAAGAAAAATATTTTTCGCCGCCATTTAGGCCGCCATCTTGAATTTCGGCCTGGTGATCGACAGATTCGGCTTCAGTAGGGTTTAAACGTACAGAAAACACCTGTCGCCAAAATGTCTCACGATTTGCCGTTAGAAAGTGCGTTCTCGATTTACTCCCCTGGTCTAACAAGCCGATTATCTTCTTTCTCATTCACAATGTCTTTGCCAGACGTATTGTGATCCATGAGTTATTGTAGTTGGTCTCCGTTTGCTGTATATCACATCTTCTGGCATCACGATATCTGTCGTGGTTGTCTGCTAGGCGCACAGCTACACTTTCGCATCAGCTTCTTGGTGCCCTCAGCACAACTTTTTAAGAGAGCATCTTCTTGGCCTTTTGCCATCTGGTCTTTCCTAAATTATCAACCGTTCTGTTGCCTTATATCTAATGTAACTAAAAAAATGAGAGGATTCGGGATAATACAATGCTGGAGAGTCGCTTTTGGGGAGCTATTTCTTGGAGGATCAAGGTGCTAGTGCGATGGGCTGTCCAGAGAATCTGGAGCAAACAACTCCAGACCCACATCTAACAATAAATCCCAAGTAACAATTTGAATGCCTTTTAGGTTTAATTAGGTTTTATTAAGGTTTTATAATGGCCACCTCATAAACCAGGGCTTTATTAAATGTCAAACCCACTTAAAGAGTTTTGTCTTAAAAACAATTTATATTAAAACTAAATTATCTTTTAATTTTTATAGGTTTATTGAATTCAATTGAATTGTTTATTCAGTGCTATTACACGCATAGTATTTACACGGGTCACACAAATATAATACAGGATAAATTACAACAATGTATAAATGCAAAGAACAGCACAGTTAGTCAAACAAATTATTTTTGGAAAATAATTAAATTATTTAAATTACATGTTAGAAAAATTATTTTCTAAATACTCTTCAAAAGTATAAGACACCTTTGAAAATGATCTGTCTGACGCAGCTCGCCTGCTCTGAATTCTGGGACACTGACCCACTACAGTAAGAAAAACAGCCACAAAAAAGTCTACGCATGGAGGGATTTCTTAATTTATCCCCAAAAATCATGAATCCCGACCCCCATTCGTTTTGGGTGGTACAAGGAGGCGCTACGGTCGCCTAATTTTCAAGAAAAAATCAGGTAAAAAAAATGATAAGATTATGAATGGCTATCAGGAACTTGATCAGTATGAGCCTACTGAGTGTAAAAATATATTCTCCATCTCTGAAAAGTGGTACAACAGCCTTGCTATTCACGATAATAAATGGCGTACAGGAGCTTCCTATCGCATGTATTAATTTACCCGTGTAATTCGATAACATCATAAAACGACTGGCAAATAGAAACTTGGTAAGTACCTATGAACCTTCTGAGTGCGAAGGTATATTCGTCATCTTTGAAAGGTGGTATAAGGGCCCGCTAGAGTGGTAGAAACGTCTAAGCGGCTGGCTCCACTATAATTATTCATTCTCATCGTAATAAAGTTTGTTTTTTTCTGATTAGTTTTTCTGCACACACAAACGCGCGCGCATACATACAGGTGTAGCAATAATTAAGTGGCACTGAACATTTCGCCGAAAAATGGTTCTTTTATGTAATCAATATTCACTGTTTTGGGGGCTTTCTAATCTAAATGATCAATAGGCAAATAGGCCGGCAATAATGCCTTTGAAAATTTACAATCATTTGTCTAACGATATAAAGCAAATAAATAATATATATATACAGTGTGTCCAACTAAGTCGGCACCATATGGGAAACTTTTTTATTATTGGTTTAATGAAAAAAAGTTATTCTTGATAAAAAGTTTTGCATGGCCTAAAACCCAAAATGAAATAATCAGATATCAATTTTTTGCAGTCATATACGAGGTTTGTCGAAAAATGTAAATTTTGCTCAAGAGTAAAGTACCTTTATTTATTACAATATCGACAATCGTTATTAAGAAAAGTTGATCCTAATTGAAAACTATGGTCAGATATCCAATATTATCCATCTACCATGAAAAAACTATTTTTAATAATTTTTGGGTATAATATCTATTTTTTCATGGTAGATGGATAATATTGGATATCTGACCGTAGTTTTCAATTACGATCAACTTTTCTTAATATCGACAATCATTATTAAGAAAAGTTGATCCTAATTGAAAACTACGGTCAGATATCCAGTATTATTTTTACAATTAATTATTTTTTATTTATTTGCTTTTATCATGATTAGAGAATATTATTTAGGTATTATGCAAATCACAACTTACACACTTTTTATTTATTATAAAAATACCTACTTTCTGTATATTGTTGCCCTAATCTGGGCACGCTAATATACTAGTCAGGTAAATACTTTAAAACACTCATTATTGGAAAATCAATCAAAACAACTACTCTTCTAGCTAATACTGACGAAGTATTGAATTACATGATAGGATTCTTAGCATTTTAAAGAACAAAAATATATTGAAAATACTTAAATCATTTATTCAAATTTAATCATTCACACTTTTTTATTTAATATGAAATTATCTACTTTCTGTGTATTGCTGCCTTAATCGGGTCACGCTAATATACTACTTAGGAAAACACTTTAAAACACTCATTATTGGAAGACCAATCAAAAAAACTACTCTTCTAGCTAATACTGACGAAGTATTGAATTACATGATGGGATTCCTGGAATTTTAAGGCAAAAAAAAAAATATATTGAAAATAGTTAAATTATTTATTGAAATTCAGCCATTCACAACAATTCTTGAACCATACATTCTATTTCAACTCTAGAAAAGTTGTACAAGTTTTTTCGAACTCGTTAGTTCTCATCAGTAGAGTATAGAAACATTCATTCATTATTTACAAGCCTATTCTTGATTTATTTTTACAATTAATTATTTTTTATTTATTTGCTTTTATCATGATTAGAGAATATTATTTAGGTATTATGCAAATCACAACTTACACACTTTTTATTTATTATAAAAATACCTACTTTCTGTATATTGTTGCCCTAATCTGGGCACGCTAATATACTAGTCAGGTAAATACTTTAAAACACTCATTATTGGAAAATCAATCAAAACAACTACTCTTCTAGCTAATACTGACGAAGTATTGAATTACATGATAGGATTCTTAGCATTTTAAAGAACAAAAATATATTGAAAATACTTAAATCATTTATTCAAATTTAATCATTCACACTTTTTTATTTAATATGAAATTAAGGCAGCAATACACAGAAAGTAGATAATTTCATATTAAATAAAAAAGTGTGAATGATTAAATTTGAATAAATGATTTAAGTATTTTCAATATATTTTTGTTCTTTAAAATGCTAAGAATCCTATCATGTAATTCAATACTTCGTCAGTATTAGCTAGAAGAGTAGTTGTTTTGATTGATTTTCCAATAATGAGTGTTTTAAAGTATTTACCTGACTAGTATATTAGCGTGCCCAGATTAGGGCAACAATATACAGAAAGTAGGTATTTTTATAATAAATAAAAAGTGTGTAAGTTGTGATTTGCATAATACCTAAATAATATTCTCTAATCATGATAAAAGCAAATAAATAAAAAATAATTAATTGTAAAAATAAATCAAGAATAGGCTTGTAAATAATGAATGAATGTTTCTATACTCTACTGATGAGAACTAACGAGTTCGAAAAAACTTGTACAACTTTTCTAGAGTTGAAATAGAATGTATGGTTCAAGAATTGTTGTGAATGGCTGAATTTCAATAAATAATTTAACTATTTTCAATATATTTTTTTTGCCTTAAAATGCCAGGAATCCCATCATGTAATTCAATACTTCGTCAGTATTAGCTAGAAGAGTAGTTTTTTTGATTGGTCTTCCAATAATGAGTGTTTTAAAGTGTTTTCCTAAGTAGTATATTAGCGTGACCCGATTAAGGCAGCAATACACAGAAAGTAGATAATTTCATATTAAATAAAAAAGTGTGAATGATTAAATTTGAATAAATGATTTAAGTATTTTCAATATATTTTTGTTCTTTAAAATGCTAAGAATCCTATCATGTAATTCAATACTTCGTCAGTATTAGCTAGAAGAGTAGTTGTTTTGATTGATTTTCCAATAATGAGTGTTTTAAAGTATTTACCTGACTAGTATATTAGCGTGCCCAGATTAGGGCAACAATATACAGAAAGTAGGTATTTTTATAATAAATAAAAAGTGTGTAAGTTGTGATTTGCATAATACCTAAATAATATTCTCTAATCCAGTATTATCCATCTACCATGAAAAAATACTCAAAAATTATTAAAAATTGTTTTTTCATGGTAGATGGATAATATTGGATATCTGACCGTAGTTTTCAATTAGGATCAACTTTTCTTAATAACGATTGTCGATATTGTAATAAATAAAGGTACTTTACTCTTGAGCAAAATTTACATTTTTCGACAAACCTCGTATATGACTGCAAAAAATTGATATCTGATTATTTCATTTTGGGTTTTAGGCCATGCAAAACTTTTTATCAAGAATAATTTTTTTTCATAAAACCGATAATAAAAAAGTTTCCCATATGGTGCAGACTTAATTGGACACACTGTATATATATATATATATATATATATATATATATATATATATATATATATATATATATATATATATATATATATATATATATATATATATAAATTAAAAAAGTTGTAAAAGAGTATCTCCTAAAAAAACACAATCTATTCTGTTGACGAGTATTTTAATTCTCACATTGAAATATAATGAAGTTATATATATATCAAATTTTTCGTATTGTGATGTTAATGCCATAGTTCGTTTGTTTGTTAACCATTTTATTGTAATTGTATTGTATTGCAATTTTTGTATAACAAATTAATTTACTATTTAATGTTTGAATTACCTATATACGAAGTATTTTAATTTGATATACATTGTAAAGTTTTAATTTCTATGTGGTGTCATTATGTAACAAAGATCATGAATCAGAAGAATGTACTGAATTTATTTACGAGCCCGTCTGGTAGAGTGGGATGGGGTTGAAGTAATTTAAAAATCAACTACTTATTTTGTCATCAGCTATTTAAAAATTACTTATTTTAGCAACAGCTTTAATTTAACGAAGTTTCGTTAAGAATAAAGAAGTACATCTGACCAACGCATTGATATCATTTTTCAGTCCGTCTATGGAGGTGAGATAGGATGAAATATCTTAAAAATTATTTACTTTAACAACAGTAGTTGTCGAGTTTTAATTTTAACGAAGCTTCGTTAAGAATAAAGAAATACAGTAGTACAAATACACAGTAGTAGTAAATGTCGTGTGAGTAAGGTTTAGTGTAAGAGCTCCAGTACATTTTATTGTTAAACGTCGATTTTATAAACATTTGGTCTATTAACTACTGTGCATAGTGTTCATTGGATCTTTCTTGAAGTACCTTTACTATCAAAGTGGAATTTTCGCTGTGCCGTAATAGCATAAGATATAATCTTTGGATATATTCGCCGTTTGCTAGTCCTACCACGTCAATAAACATATCAATATGTCTAAACGGGTAATAAAGTTAATATGTCAAGAACTTCTCTTTGAAGAGCTAATTGGTAAGATTTGTTCTGAGTTTACTGATAAAATAGAAGCATTGGTAGATTCCAAATTAGACAAACTGTTAGATGGGGTTCATAAATCTTTAAGTTCTGTTGTTGAGAGAGTTAAATCCAACGAAATGCGAGTCAATGAATTAGAAGTAAAATATGATTATCTTGATCAACATTCTAAGCGCAATACTCTACGTGTTAATGGAATTGCTGAGACTGATCATACCCAGGAGAATACAATTGACGTTGCTCTTAAATTTATTAACGATACATTTAACATTTCCTGTGAAGAACGTGATATAGAAAATGTATTTCGTATTGGCAAGTATGATGGCGCCGCTGCTCGTCCTCGGACCATTATTGTGAACTTCAGTAATGGGACAATGCGTGCCAAAATTCTCAATGCTAGGAAATTATTGAAAAAATCAGGGATATCAATATTTGAGGATCTCACCAAAACTCGTTATGAACTTTTATTGGCGGCTAAGAAGAAGATGGGAATGCAACATGCCTGGTCCGTTGGTGGTAGAATTTATGTGTGGTGTAACAAACTAAATAAAAAGTGTGAAATTTTATGTGTCAACGACTTACGACTTTATTGACATGGTAGACCTAGACCTCTTTCTGTTCACATTTAGTATGAAGTAGAGAATAATTCATGTCTTTTTTTTCTTCATCTTTTTTAATTAAGTATCTAGTTAGTTGTTCCATTTTTTATCATTCATTATCAATATGGTATGTAGTTGAATTTTTTATTCTGTATATGTGCGTTTTTTCTTTCCATCAAAGATATGATATTATCAATATAAATACATTTCTTTTTTAATAATGTTATATTTTATTTTTCTTTTCTTTGGCTTGTTACTTTTTCTCCGAAGCTTAAGCACTTGTAGATATAAATGTATTTATATATTATGCTATACGTGGTTATAGCAGTTAATTCTCAGATAATAAAATCGGTGTTTATATTTTAATTGAAATATATAGTTATAGTCGGATTCTATTTAGTTGAAACACTTTTTTTAGCTATGGATTAGCGTTAAACTACAGGGTAAGAAGTTGTGTTTGGGAACATTGTACAGGCCCCCCCGATAGTAAGGTAGCTGTAGGTTTAGACGGCTTGGATAATATTTTATCACAATTTTTGCCTAGTTTTGATTGTGTGTTATTCGGTGGAGATATAAATATTGATTTTTTAAATAAAAATAGTAACGGGTTTAATCAAATTCAAAATTTTTTGGTTAGATAAGGGCTTTCACAAATTATAACAAACCCTACACGTATCACTGAAAGATCACGTACTTTAATTGATATTTTAGTTTCTTCTGATCCTGAGTTGCTGAAGTTATTAATATGGAGGGTATTTCTGACCACTGCTTGGTAAGTTGTAAATTAGAAATTAATAAAAATAAACAACAAACATTATTTCGCACTTATAGAGATTTTTCTTCATTCGATTATGATTTATTTATTAACAATTTAATGCTTATTGATTGGGATTATATATACACTCTTAATAATATAGATTGTATGGTTGATTTTCTTAACACTAATCTTATGAATGTTCTTGATGTTCATGCACCTTTAAAGACCGCGAGAATTTCTAAGCCTCCTTCACCATGGCTGAATGAAAATCTTAAGCTGATGATAAATCTTTTCAGAAATATAAGAGAGTAAATTCTGACGAATCGTGGCGCGAATATAAAGAAAGGCGTAATTTTGTTAATAAAGCTGTTAAAGCTGAAAAAAAGCATACTTATCTCAAAAATTTAAGAGTGTCCCTAAAGAATTTTGGAAAGTGTTAAAGTGGTTAAATATCAAATCTGACATGGACACTTCTGTCTCAAATATTGCTGATGTAAATGAATTTAACGAGTATTTTTCTAATACCCTTCTCCAGGCCGATGTGCGCCCTGACTTGGTTGCTGAATATGAGAATTCTAAATATTTACTTGATGGTACTACCTTTACATTCTCTGAAATTTCTTGTGAAAAACTTGAAGAAATATTATTTAAACTTAAATCCAATGCCATTGGTTCTGATGGTTTTAATATTAAAATTATTTTATACATTATCCCATATCTTAGTAATCATTTAACTTATATTATAAATAAGTGTCTCTTAGAAGGTATTTTTCCTTCAGCTTGGAAAGAATTCCTGTGGCTAAAAAGAACTGCCCCACACTTATCAATCATTTTCGATCCATTAGCTTATTACCTGTCCTATCTAAGGTATTAGAAAAGGTAGTGTATGAGCAGGTAAATAACTACTTGAATAATAATTCGATTTTACCTATTTCGCAGTCTGGATTTCGTGTCCGACATAGCACGCCTACAGCTTTATTACAAGTTTCTGATGACATATTTACTGCTTGTGATAATAATCAGAACTGCTGCTTGATACTACTCTATTATAGTAAGGCATTTGATACCTTTGATCACGCCACCCTGTTTGCGAAATTAAAATATTATGGATTTGGTATTACGGCAACTTCTTTCTTTCGTAATTATCTCAGTAATCGTTGCCAAAAAGTAATATTAAATGACAACATTTCGAATACGGTTTTTATTACAAAGGGTGTGCCACACGGTAGTGTTTTAGGGCCTCTGTTATTTTCTATATACGCAGCGAATCTCAGTAAGTATCTACAGTTTTGCTCTTCACATCAGTATGCGGACGATACTCAGTTATACTATTCTTTTTCCTTGTCTGACTTAAATACTGCCGTACTAAATATTAACTCTGATCTAGATAAGATATCTAAATTTTCGGCTGATCATGGTTTGGTTTTAAATGAAGCGAAAACGGAATTACTGGTGTTTGGTAAGCACAAGGCTCAAATTATTAATAATCCCACTTTTAAATTAGTTTTAATTAATCAGCACTTACAACCAATCAATGCTTCCAAGAACCTTGGTGTTTGGTTTGACACAGATCTGAGATTTGTAAAACATGTAAGTACTTTTATACAAAAATCAATTAGCAAACTTAAACTTTTGTATATGATTAAGGATATTCTCGGTACAGAAATAAAATTGAAATTAACTGATTCATTAATATTGTCGTCCATTTCTTACTGTGACACTGTTTACTGGCCAGCTATTTTAAATCGTGATAAGGAATCTCTTCAGAGGATTCAAAATGCCTGTATAAGATTTTCATATAACTTACGAAAATTCGATCACATTACTTATCATTTCAAACAATCGAAATGGTTAAACCTCTCAGAGCGCTTCGAATGTCATATGGCCTGTTTAATTTTCAAAATAATTATTTACTTATTAAGTTAAAAAAAGGCACCGATACTCATCAGCGTTCTACACGCCATTGTACACAATTCACCGTTCCCAAGCACAAATCTGCCTTGTTTCAGCGTTCGTTTAGTTACACAGCCGTAAAACTGTACAATTCTATTTCTCGTAATATTAAATCCTGCACTAATATTGCCAAATACAGAAAACAGATCACAACTTTAATTATTAATAAGCGCATTATGTAAATAGATATTAATTTTCCTCTTTTGTTTTTTGTGTTCCTTGTTTTACATGTCTGCTAATATTATTTCAGTTTCTCATATTGTATATTTTGTTCTTAAGTTTTTACTTGTGGGTGGTTATATGGAAGAGCACTTACGTGAATATCGCCACCCATCTTTAAACCATTTATTTTTGCTTGTAATTTCAAACTAAAAACCGCTGCCCAAGGAATCACTACTTCCACATCCAAGTCTCTTACATCAAAATACTATATTTGCACTCCACTATGTGGAAATAATTGTTTATGGAACTTTAATGGTATAATATGTACCCCAAAACCCCATAAAATTATATGCCACATCTGTGATAGAGGTGGGGGTGAATGAAGTGAAAAAAATTCTTGATGATTTTGACTCTTGTACACACACTAAATCACAACATTTTTTCACCACCTTTAATAATAGGGTGGGGGCGGTAATAGGGATGGCTAATGCCATTTTTTTAAGCCTTAGCTCTTCTTATATTTACTAAATACCAATTTCATGGACTCTTACTTGCTTGATTTACCTCTTTACCCCCATTTACCTCAATTTACCCTTCAACTCTGCAACGGAATAAGATAAAAATATAATCTAGTTCCAGATCTCGTTAAAAAACATACGTGTGCCATATTTTAAGTGGATATCTTAAACGGTTCCAGAGTAATCGTGAGCACCAAAACGATACAAGACTAACGTACACACCGACGCAACAGACAAATTCATTTTGCTCAGACTTAAAATATTGACGTTTCTTGATATTATAAGCCTATTTAAACAATGAAAATTTCCAAAAATTTTTTTTGCGTTAATATACTTCAACTGAATGTCGAACTAATACGCAGAAAATGGCAAGACAAAGATGTAAAAAATCGTTGTGTGCCGTACACTACACGATAGAAGTAAAGCCTCTACTACAAGCATTTTCTTCGAGGAAACCTACTACGCCTCCATACTACTCAAGGTAACCCACTGTGCATCCAATTTACTCGAGTAAAGCCACTGCGCATTCATACTTCTTGAAGTAACCCACTCGCATCCATTTTACTCGAGGAAACCCACTGCGCATCCATATCACTTGAGGTAACCTACTGCGCATCTATGGCACTCGAGAAAAGCCACTGCGCATCCACACTACTCGTGATAACCTATTGCGCATCCATTGTACTCGAGGAAAGCCACTGCGCATCCATACTACTTAAAGTAACCCACTGCGCATCCATACTACTTGAGGTAACCTACTATAATACTCGAAAAAAGTCACTGAGTATCCAAATATTCGAGGAAAGCCACTGCGCATCCATACTACTCAAGGTAACTTTAACAACATAATAGTTGAAATCGTCTACCCCAAAAACATATAAAACGATATGCTACATCGGTAGTGAGGGTGGTGGTAGAGGGTTGGTAGTGGGTGTGGATGAAGTAAAAAAATATTTTGAAGCTTTTGGTTCTTGTACACACACTAAATCACAATTTTTTTTTCATCCCATTTAATAAGGGTGTGGGGGTGGTAATGGGGGTGGCTAATACCAAAAATTTTTTTTAGACCTTAGCTTCTCTTTTGTATACTAAATACCCATTTTATGGACTCTTACTTGCTTGATTTACCCATTTACCCGAAATTTACCCCAATTTACCCCCCAACCCTTCGACGGAACAAGATGAAAATATAATCTAGTTCTAGATCTCGTTAAAGTACGTATGTGTACCAAATTTCAAGTCAATATCTTAAACGGTTCCAAAAAAAAGTTACAGACAGACCGACAGACAGACAGACAGACCGACAGACAGACAAAAATTTTTTTTCGCTCAAACTTAAAATCTCGACGTTTCATGACATTTTAAGCCTATTTGAACAATAAAAATTTTTAAAAATTTTTTTGTCGTTACTATACTTCCACTGGATGGAAGTAAAAAAATAAAGACATTATTATTATTATTAAATACATCTGGCCAACGCATTGAAATCATTTTTCAGCCCGTCTGGGAGGGCGACGGGGTTAAAATATTTTAAAAAATTACTAATTTTAGCAACTGTTGTTATCGAGCTTTAAATTTAACATAGTATTGTTAAGAATAAAGAAATATATCATACCAATGCATTGAAATCATTTTTCAGCCCGTCTGGGAAGGTGAGATGGGGTTGAAATACTTTAAAATCAACTATTTTTCCAACAGCTTTTCTCGAGTTTTCATTTCAACGTGGTTTCGTTAATAATAAAGAAGTGCATCAGAAAATTGTATTGAATTTATTTTTTAGTCCATCGGGGACAAGGGGTTGAAATAGATTAAAAATTTAAAAATCAGCTATTATACCAACATCTCTTGTCGAGTATTAGGAGTAAATAAATGCATCAGGAAAATGTATTGGATTTATTTTCAGCTCATCTAGGAGAGCGAGCGGGGGTTGAAGTGATTTAAAAGTCAGGTATTTTATCGACAGTTATGCTCGAACTTTAATATTAACGTGGTTTTGTTACGAATAAATAAATTCATCAGGGCAAAGCAATGAAGTCAGTTTTCAGCCCGTCTAGGAGGGTAACTGGGAGTTAAATGATTTAAAAATCGCTTGCATTAGCAACAGTTATTGTCAAGCATTCATTTTAACTTTGTTTCGTTAAGAATTAAGAAATTCATTAGATAATGCAATGAAATTATTTTTCAGTCCGTCTAAGAGGGTGTGTGGGGATGAAATGGTTTAAGAATCCACTCTTTTAGCAACAGCTGTTGTCGAGCTTCAATTTTAACGTGGGTTCATTAAGAACTAAGAAATGCATAAAAAATGTGTATTGAATTTATTTTTCAGCCTGTCTAGGAGGATGAGATGGGGGATACATTATTTCAAAAATAAAACTTAGTATTCATTGTCGAGTTTTTGTATTAACGCAGTTCTATTCTAAAGAACGACACATCAGAGTTGGTGTCCCGGGCAAAAACACTTAGATCCTCGAAAATAGATACAAAATTTGGCGGAGTTTTTTCTTAATTTCTTATAAATAATAATCATTTTTAATAACGAACATGTATAGATTTATTTAAATAACGAAAAGAAAAACATGAACAATTTTAACGGCACCCTGTAAATAATAGCTTGACATATATAATAATAATAATAATAATAATATTAATAGCTGCCAATTTAAGACGCGTCCATCACACATTCAATGGGGCAGTGCTACAAACCACCAAACAGCACTGTCTCGACAGGATACGGATGCTAGTGGCTTGTAAGAAGTCACTAGTGAGGCGGGCGAGAGGGCTGGCGGAGAATCAACTTTTCCGCAAAAAGCCCTCGCGCCTTTTCGAGCCGCCTCAGCGTGTTGCTGAAAATCTGCCGACTGTGGATCAGGTGGAAAACTTCTGGAAAACGTTGTACGAACAGAAGCTTCCACTCAACAGAGACTCTCCAGCCCTGGCACACTTTGAAACCTTTTGCCAAAGGCTTCAACAACCAAACGAGGTGTGCCAACCGATAACCCCAGAAGAGGTTCGAAGAGCTCTTGAGGGCTCCAAGAACTTTGCTGCTCCAGGTCCCGATGGGATAAACAACTTTTGGTGGAAAAAATTACCCAGTACCCACCACCATTTGGCCAGAATTTTCAATTCATGGCTAAATGGGGAGCAGCAAATTCCTTCTTGGGTTGTCGAGGGGCGGACAGTGCTGATCCCGAAGAACGGAGATTTGTCTGACCCAAAGAACTACCGGCCGATAACCTGTTTAAACGCATGTTACAAGGTGTTTACACGCATTTTGTACATACGGGTACTCCATGCAGTTGAACCGGTTTACGAGCGGATATATGAGCAATGAGGGTCAAATAGAGGTGTCGCTGGCTGCAAGAAGAACCTGCTGATTGACAGGTGTGTCACGCAGGTCTCCGTGCAGTATAAGCGTAACCTCTCTATGGCCTGGATCGATTACCGCAAGGCACTTGACATGACATCACACGAGCTCAGTGTACACTTGCTCCAATATCTTGCGGTGCCCGGTCCCGTAGTGAGATGTATCGAAGAACTGATGCCGCTCTGGAGGACTCGCTTTACCATAACATCGGGCAACGATAGAGTCCAGACGGAGCCGGTATCTTTCAGAAGGGGAGTATTTCAGGGAGACTCCATCAGCCCCCTTCTATTTTGCATCTCACTACTGCTATTATCCGTCTCGCTGCGGAAAACTCGTGGCTACAACTGCGGTACACCCGGGGACAGGAGGCATAAGGTCACCCATCTGTTCTATATGGATGACCTTAAACTTTATGCCTCCGGAGAGACGGACCTACACCAGTCCCTCAGGGTGGTACAGGAGTACACGCAGGCTGTCGGCATGGAGTTCGGGTTAGACAAATGTGCACTGGTCCATCTCAAGAGAGGACGATGCGGGAACTACGGAGAGGACGCGCAGCTCGTAGACGGAAGCATCTTACATCATCTAGATGCTGGAGAGTCGTACACTTACTTGGGTGTCGAGCAACGCTCCATCCAAGAAGTGAGTGTAGTGAAAAACGCTCTCCGCGGCAAGTATCAGCACCGACTCCGACAGATCTGGTCTTCAGAGCTGTCGGGGAAGAACAAGGTGTCTGCTACCAACATGCTTGCCGTTCCGATCCTTCTCTACTTCTTTGGAGTAGTGAAATGGACTCAAGAAGAGTTGCGTCAACTCGACGTAGGAACCCGCAAGAAGATGCATCTCAATAGGAGTTTGCATCCTAAATCGTCCGTTCCACGGCTATACCTCCCACGACATCGGGGAGGCCGTGGACTCTTGAGATTAGAGAGTCTCCATAATAGGATGGTTCTGGATGGAGCCTGTAAGGTCATCAGGAGTTCGGATCCCCTCCTCTGCATGGTCCGAGACCATGAAAATGCAGGGGTAGGAGCCTTTCTGTTTAAGGCAGCACAGAGAGCAGCCGATGAACTTGGTCTCTCCTTCGACGTCGAGCGGGTAAATCGCGACTCTGTCACCGAGTTGGAACCTGCTCGGCGAAAAGCCCAAATTAAAGCTGCAGAACACAACATTTTTCTGCAACTGCACACGGATAAGCCCATGCATGGAGTTTTCTATAAAAATATAGAAAACCTTGGCTTATCCGAAAGGCTGACCTTTGCCTTCTTAAGGTCAGCCGGGCTGAAGTCTGAGACCGAGGGATTCATAATGGCTTGCCAGGATGGTGTATTTAACACCCTCGTCTATCTTAGTCGTGTCATGGGTATAGAGGTCCCTGATGTCAGCTGCAGGGCCTGCCGCAGGGCGCCAGAGACTCTTATGCACTTGCTGTCGGCTTGCCCGACATATGCAGTCTCGGCCTATATCCAAAGGCACGACGGAGCATTACGAGTACTTTATTACCATTTAAGGCACTCGTATGGGATAGACGAAACACCAGTGCTGCCTTACGCTCCGGGGGATATTGAGTCCGTTGTGGGAAATGAGAAGTGTCTAATTTATTGGAACTACTCTTTTCCCACCGTCAGGCAAATACAAGCCAACAAGCCTGACGTAGTACTCCTCGACCATCAACTCAAGACAATGTTCGTCGTGGAGTTCTCGGCTCCCGCGGAGAACAACATTGTCTTGAAGGAGGAGGAAAAACGGACAAAATATCGAGATCTGCTCTTCGAACTCCGCAGACTGTATCCAGACCATACTGTTAAGATAGTGGTACTGATTATAGGAGCCCTCGGTGGAACGAGAGACACACTGCTTTCGGAACTTAAGATCATACCGGCATGCCGAAATTCGGCAGAGGTCTTAGCCGGCAGAATGCAGAAGGCCGTCATTCTCGGTTCATTACGTCTGCTCAGGGCACACGATTCCCGGACCCAGTAGTCACTCACCCCACGGGCGTGGGGAGTGGCTACCGGTACTACCAGCTCCCCTCTGTGAGGGTCGGAGCCACAGAGAAGGGTGACTGTTTTTTAGCTATATTAATAATAATAATAATATCTTTATTGTCCGTTAGACCAAATTACAATGGTATGGGACTCGTCAGAGAGCATACAAATTGGTAAATCTTACACAAATAGTTACATAAATATACAACAGCGTAATACTAATTATTCGTAATTTTAAGTTTACATGTGCCGAAAAAATAAAATAACTGAAATGTAAATAAGTAACAGTATAAAACATAGAAACATGTATGGGGCAAAAACTCTTTTGTACAAACATAAAAGTAAATGTCAAAAAACACTAGAAATATAGATATAAGAGCACTTTTGGGTTATGTTTTCCCGAAATCCTGACGTGATGGCGCAAAACGGACCACGGCATCGTATTCAGCACGTCAAAAACCTTCGGGGTATGGTAATGGAATCCCATTGGTCGGACATTTTTTTTTTGTAAATCTGTGTTATTAGTGGTCCAGTCACTTCACATTTGCAATTGTACCTTTGGGTGTAACCACTCTAAAGACGTATGCAATGTTTTGATCAAAACTGATTTTTATTGATTTGGATTGTAGGTGCGACTGTTGTAGAACTCTCCAAAATCGTCCTAAGTTGAAGACAAAATTCGACTTGGGTAAAAATTTCATTTAAAGACATTTTTCAGAGTCTGCAGAGGCTCAGACCAACCCATAAGGACCGTTTTGGGTTCTATAAGGCGTTAGAAATGACCAGGTGAAAATTCGAAGAAACACCGAATTTTCACTTAAGAAAATATGTTTTGGTTCAGGATATGAGAGCGAAAGTATATAGTGGCAAGGATTTAAGAATAATATACTTTTGTCAGAGGTGCAACAAAGTTGGACTTTGAAAAATAATATTCTTAAAAGTGCGTCGAAATTTGGCTCGAAAATCGATTTATCAAAAGTACGCCAAAATTAGACTAATTAAAGATTAATTTTTCAAAAGTATCATGAAGCTAGTTTAAAAAGTACTCCGAAAATGTACTTTAAAAAAATATTGAAATATTTTCCATTTTTATTCCTCAACCAAAGACATGGACCATTGAGGTATGGTCATTGAAAGTCCTGTTCTAAAGTATGAACATAAAATTTTAGCGATGCATTGCATCCAAAAGGCCAACTAGACGATTTTGACAAAGCCGCCGTAGTGCCGATAAGCAAAAATTGATAAAAATCAATGCACATGCACAAGGCCGGTTTCTCGCATAGAAAGAGTTTGGATTGACTCAGCGGCTCGCAATTTGGTCGAGCGCGTTGAGTGGTCCAGACAAAGCAATGGTAGGAAAGCCAATAGCAGGGCTTTCCAAATGACAAAGTTATAGAGGAAAACGCCTTGTGCATAAAAAACCAAAAATTCAATTTTGCCTAAAAGTCGCTCGAAGGTGGGTTGCTGCCATATCGATAATATTGAACAACTGCATAGGGGCAAGTAAATTGTGGACTGATTGAACGCCATTAAACTTACGCAGTCATAAATCCTCACGAATGTGTTTGAGTACGTGAACCGCCACGATACAAGAACTTTAAAGGTAAGTAGTCTCTAGCGAAACTAAATTCATGTAGTAAAACTTTTTTAAGTTAAAATCAGTCAGTCGTAATTATAAAATTACAAATAGTCTCAGACTTCTCTAAAAAGCTCGCATTTTGATTCTGAGAAGGCATGCATGAATCTTTTCTGCCTAATCGATCGTTAGCGTAAGCGCTCTCTGAAAGCCATTGCCTTGATTGGGGAAGGCACGATTCTTATCTTGAGAATTTTGTGTAACCATTTCTGTTAAATAAACGGAATCTTTGAACTATTGTTTCTTAATTGATCTTGAGGCCTGTTGACGGTCTATAATCCCTGGAACTTTCGTATCGAAAACCGGATGTGTCGAGTTAACACTTGACCTTCTGGTTGCCTTACGGAGGTTCGATATGGATTTTTTTATGCGTTTTTTGAGAAATCCCTATGGGTAGAATCCGTTATTAACAGATAAAAACGTGGATACTACGTACAAAAATTAATCCCTCTGAAGAGAAATTCTTCGGTTGGGATTTTTTTATGTAAAAATTCAGAATTTCAAAAGGTACCTAAACCCCTAACGAGGGAACTCACGTCCAGAGAGAGCGTCGTTTCCAATCTGTGGTAGTGCAGCCTTGGTCCATTATTCGACTATCTTCAGTGCATCTTATCTCGAACCCGCCTGGGAGGTAGAAGAACGGGGTAGCACGCGACTGGCGCCCCCTGAGAAATAAATTGGTGTCGCATCATTTTGACGCCCGGTAGTGCGTTCTTCTACACGACCACGGGAAACATTTTTTTAAAAAACCACTTTGTAGAGGTGGAGAACTCGAATACGTTAAATCCATCAAAAATTTAAAATTGAATTTTTGTAGGATCACAGTAATTTTTCTACGTAATCTGGAAAGTATAAAAACGCTGAAACATAACCAATTCCACTAAGACAGTCAGAATTCTTATAATAAATATTAAATTACTTCCACATCGTGAAAGTACTTATAGTAACGGCAAAAAAAAATTGAACATTTTTATTTTTCAAATAGGCTTAGAATATCATGAAACATCAAGATTTTAAGTTTGCGTCTGTAACTTTTTTTGTGCGTACGATTACTCTGGAACCATTTAAGATCAAATTTGGTGCACTTATGTATTTGAACGACATCTGGAAACAGATTATATTTTGATCTTATTCCCTTGAAGGGTTGAGAGGTAAATTGGAGTAAATAGGTATAATCAAGCAAGTAAGAGTCCATAAAATTGGTATTTAGTATATATAAGAGAAGCTAAGGTCTCAAAAAATTTGTTGACATTAGCCACCCCCATGACGACCCCCACCCCATTATTAAAGGGGGTGAAAAAAATAAAATTGTGATTTAGTGTATGTACAAGAACCAAAGGCCTCAAAAATTGTTTTTACTTCATCCACGTCAAGAATTTTACATTTGTATAATTAAGACGCTACAGACGCAACACAGTGGGAAATTGGGGACTTTTTGGGCAAAATTCGCTCGACAATTGAGTTCGCAACAAAAGCTAACATTTTTTTTTTAATTACATAAAAAGTTTGTCGCTACAACATGGTACTGCTACAAAGTGACTGAAATTAAATGTGACCCGCAGACTCTTAAAACAATTCCCATTAAACCTTTCAGTCTAGTCAATTTTGGGTATTTTTCGACGTTTTTATCAAATTATTTCAAATAGAACATATCTTAATCATAAAATCCAATGAAATTATTAGGCCAAAATATCTATTCTAGTAATAGTAATCAGTGATCCACAAAAAATAAATCCGTTGAATTCTGAAGTAAAGATATATTTGAAATAATTTGATGAAAACGTCAAAAAATACCCAGAAATTGCCACTATCCCGAAATGTGTCCAACTTTGGTCAAAATATCTATTGTATTCGTAATTAGCGATCAAAAAAAAAAAAAAAAAAAAAAAAAAAAAACGGCAATGGAAACTGCCTGGAAAACCTAGCTTATCTGTTTGACTTAACAAGAAGGAACACATGGAGCAAAATCCTAACCTGTCTTGACACCTGAAACAATAGAAGCTCAGTTTCACATACAGGTCATATCCTGGTGGACCGGAAGATAAGAGAACGGGTTTTAGTACACACCTGTCTGTGTGTGTACTAAAACCAACTTAAACTCCCGACTTTTTACGACACTCTAAGCCTACTTGGGCAAAAAAAAAATTACGATTACCATACTTCCGCGATATGAATGTAATTACTTCCATATTCAGTGGAAGTATAGGAATGACAAGAGAATTTTTAAAATTTTTTATTGTTCATATAGGCTTAGAATATCATGAAACGTCGAGATTTTAAGTTTGAGCAAAAAAAATTCTGTCTGTCGGTCTGCCTGTAACTTTTTTTTATGCACACGATTACTCTGGAACCGTTTAAGATATCGACTTGAAATTTGGTACACATATGTATTTTAATGAGATCTAGAACTAGATTATATTTCCATCTTATTCCGTTGAAGGGTTTTGGGGAAATGGGGGTAAATAATCAAGCAGGTCAGAGTCTATAAAATTGGCATTTAGTATATACAAGAGAAAATAAGTCTCAACAAAATTGCCATTAGCCACCCCCATTACTACCCACACCCCATTATAAAAGGGGGTGGAAAAAAATTGTGATTTAGTGTGTGCACAAGAGCAAAAAATATATTTTTTTCTATATCCATCCCCACTACCACCCCCCTATCACTACCCCCACCCCAGTACCGATGTGGGATATCGTTTCATGGGTTTTTGGGGTAGACGATTTCAAATATTATATTATTAAAGTTCCATAAACAATTATTTCCATACACAAAATTTTCTCATTGTGGGAGACTTGGAATCTAGATGTGGAAGTAGTGATTCGTTGGGCAGCGGTTTTTAAAGAAATCTAGATGTGCATGACAGTTTGAATTATGGCATACGCGATGTTTTTGAACTTAAATTGTTTATTGTGATAGCTCCACAAAAACTGTTGAGTAATAAATGTGACTAGTACTAGCTCATTGAGTAATTATTTCCCCCTACCTTGAGTAATGATCCCTATTACTTGTTCAAAAACCTATCGATAATAATTAATGAATTAGTAAATAGTCGCAGAAAAAAATATTACCATTTCCAAAAATTATTTCCAATTTATATTTTAAATCATGAAGTAAATAAAAGATCTGATACAAATAAAAAATCTTATACCAGTCAGTATATTTTTTAGCAGATTATCTATGTTATAAAACATTATCCTTGGGGAGAAAAGTGTGATACGTATGAAATATATACAGCTAATAAAAGGAATACTTGGGCATTATTAAAAGAATATCAAAGAGATTCCCACTAAGAAGGCTTCCACAAAAAGGAATTTTCAAATACATTGAAACGGTGTTTAGTAACACTCAATCTTTTGTAAATGAAAAAAAGAAAAAGATAAAGCAACAAAAGAAGTGAATTTAGATGTTTTACTTTCTTTTCATGATAATCCGGGTAAATCTGGAAGTAATTGTTACAGAGAATTTAATCTAACGTGTATGACTATATTCTGTTTATTTAAGAAAAACACGCGAATATATAACATTTAGTCTAGTCTGTATGCAAAAATGTAATAAGATGTAAAGTCTTCCCTTTTGTAAAACAAGTTTGGCCAAATATAACTATAAAAAGTCCTTCCATATTCCGAGATATTTCATGGACTAAAGTCCTCATTCGAGTTATTTCAACAGACAAAATTGATTATTGGGCGCTTGAGAATCCTCATATACATTTAGAAGATAATTTTAAAGTGGGCAATCTATAAATGTTTGCCATTGTTTATTAAATTGAAAATATTGTAATTGCCAAATCTGTACATTTATAATAGCCTATTAGAAATAACCAGTGAAAAAAATCAACTGCAAACATTCATAATACTAGGTAAAAAAGACAGAGGAGAATATTATTATAATATTGTACTTCGTTGCTGCAGTGAAAACCGAAATCGTAAACAAAAACCGAAAATAGTATGTTTTGGGTAACCGAAACCGAACCGAAATAAATTTCAGTTTTGGTCCCTGATTATAAACAAACAGGATTTCTGAGCGTCATGACAGAGTCGGACTTGAAATCTAATACTATATTCTGAAAAACGTGCGATATAATAGTAATAAAATAAATTTGTGACAATATTTATGAATTAGACGTTAGTTTTACTTCCACATCCAGTGGAAGTATAGTAACGACAAAAAATTTTAAGTCATGAAACGTCGAGATTTCAAGTTTGAGCGAAAAAAAAAAATTCTGTCTGTCGGTCTGTTGGTCTGTAACTTTTTTTGTGTGCACGTTTATTCTGGAACCGTTTAAGATATTGACTTGAAATTTGGTACACATATGTACTTTAACGAGGTCTAGAACTAGATTATATTTTCTCTTGTTTCGTCGAAGGGTTGGGGGGTAAATTGGGGTAAATTTGGAGTAAATAGGTAAATCAAGCAGGTAAGAGTTCATAAAATTGATATTTAGTATAGACAAGAGAAGCTAAGGTCTCAAAAAAAATTTTGGCATTAGCCACCCCCATCCCATTATTAAAAGGGATGAAAAAAAAATGTGATTTAGTGTGTGTACAAGAACCAGAAATATTTTTTTACTTTATCCACCCCCCACTCCCACCCCCTGTCAATACCCCACCCCACTACCGATGTGGGGTATCGTTTTATGGGTTTTTGGGGTAGAGGATTTCAAATATTATATTATTAAAGTTCCATAAACAATTATTTCCAGATACAAAATTTTTTCGTTGTGTGACTTGGATAGAAAATCCGGATGTGGAAGTAGTGATTCCTTTGGGCAGCGGTTTTTTGTTTGTAAAATCGATACCGGTATGAGCAAAGCAACTACCGTATTGACCTTGTATTTTGTTTACAGCATTGCTCTATGCATTTAGCGGCATTGTTTGACCAGTTCGAGAACTTTTAATGTATAAATGTGTTGTGTGTAGGGCGAGTATAGAGCAGTGGCGGCTGGTGAAATTTCAATATTTTTTTTTTCTCGTCTGTGGCGCATGGGACCCATACGAAATATGGGAAATAACATATAGAGAAGCACTTCTTTGAAAAAGCAGTTTGCGAAATTTTTTTTAAATACAATGAACTGAAATTTTGTAATTTACAATTTAACAAATTACAACATTTCAATTCGTTGGATCTCAGTTAATAATGAAAATATTTTCATAAACTCCAAAACCTATTGTATTTTTATGGAAAGTCAAATGTATATGACAAAAAAAAGTAAATTTAACAGGAGTCCCTAGGGCCAGGGAGGGCAACCGAATTTTAAAAAAAATTTCGCAAACTGCTTTTTCAAAGAAGTGCTTCTCTATATGTTATTTCCCATATTTCGTATAGGTCCCATGCGCCACAGACGAGAAAAAAAATATTGAAATTTCACCAGCCGACACTGGTATAGAGACGTTTTTTATTTTACTTTTCGTAAATATGAAAACGAACAGTAGGTATATTGCAGTTGATCCGCAAATTTCAAAGATCGGTCTTAAAGACAAAATTTTATAACATTATGTTAGTTATCTTATTTGGAACAACTTTGAAAATGACTATATGTCTGTCCGCCCGTCCGTCCGTCTATCCGTCACCTTTCTTGTAAGCACAATAATTTAAGAAAGAATCAATTAAAATTTAGACAGTAAATTAGTATTATCTAGAGGAAGAACCATATTGTTTTTGAAAAAAAAATTATCAGTAAATATAAACATGAATAGTGTTGTGTTAAATTATATAATTATTTATTTACATCTATACATCATCAGGAGATGATTAAAATGACAAATATAGCAATTATATCTTTTTTATTTTAACAGAAAACTACAATAAACCATATATATTTGCAAATCGTTTGTCAAGCTCTATCGAATGACGTCATTAAATCATCTTTTTTGATCACATATGCCAAAATAACGATAGTCCAATTTTTTTTTTCAAATGGTATGCTATACATTTTTTTGCCGATTGTTGTAGAGCTTCTCTTTCTGGATTCAACCATGTGAAAAAACTTTACACTTCCATAAGGAAAATTTCGAGAAAATTAATAAAATACGAAAAAACTTCATTTAAAGGTTTTGTTTCTGATTCAACATAGTTAGCCATGGAAACAATTGAATTTTGTCATTGTTAGTAATGTCAAATTGAAAATACTGTTATTTGTGACTGTGTTATTCGTTTTTGTTTTATGTTATACTTCTAAATAGATTTACACAATGGTATCTTACAATAATGAAAAAAAATTGGACATGATATTAATTTATGGAGAGTGCGGAAAAAACATAAAGTAGCCAAACGTATATATCAAGATCGCTTTCGAAATAGGCCGGTACCATCAGTCAAAATGTTTGTAAAATTGGCAAGAAATATGAGCGAAAGTGGAAGTTTTGAGAAAAAAAGAAACGTTAGATTTCTTCCTTTGGTTCTATCTAAAAGAAAAAGTTTACTTTATACCTCTAAATGACGTCGAAGATCTTAAAATTAGAATACGAATTGAATGCTGCAGATTAAATGTTAAAATTCATTCTTCAACATAAGGAAAATTTCGAAAAAATTAATAAAATATGATAAAACGTCATTCGAAAGTTTTTTCTGAATCAGCATAGTTAGCCAAGAAAGCAAATGAATTTTGACATTGCAAGTAATGTAACTAGTACCAACTAGGCAAATCAGATTCGAAAGAGAGGGATTTGTACGAGGATTGTGTACGGTACTGATGAGGCGTAAAAATTTCGAAACAAAGTTTAATGCTTTGACCAAACAAAGTTCTGTTTTTATATAATTATGTAATTCATTTTTATATAAACAAACATTTAATGTCGTATCTTTAGTTAATTAATGATAACACACAACAATAATATTAAAATAACAACTAATAATAAATAACAATTACCAATAAAAAAACTACCAATACTTGAAAACTAACAATTAAGAAAATAAAAACATTATTTATTGCTTCATATGTTCGAAGAGTCCTCCGTTCGCTTCTAAACATAATCGTCCTCTGTTTATCACGCCTTGGGTACATACATGTTGAAGAATTTCAACATTTAATCTGCGGCATTCAGTTTGTATTCTATATTTAAGATATTCGACATCATTTAGAGGTGTAAAGTACACTCTTTCTTTTAGATATGGCCAAAGGAAAAAATCTAACGGTGTGAGATCCGGTGATCTGGCAGGCCACTTGACTCCCTCACTACGATTTCCGATCCATCTACCTGGATAAGCTGCATTTAAGTAATTTAACATCTCTTCTCTTAAAAACTGTAGATATCTTTCTCCAGTAAGCGTGCCTTCGTAAAACTTTGGTCCTATAATTTGTCCGTTGAGAATTCCACACCATACGTTAATTCCCCAGATATTTTGGAAATTATTTTCCCGAAGCCAGTGAGGATTATCCTGCGACCAATAATGGCAGTTACGTCTATTGACAATTCCATTATGGAAACGGGATTCATCTGACCACATGATGCGATCTAATATAGTCATTTCTTGAGCAACTGCCAACCACGCTACAAAATTTAGACGTCTCTCGTAATCTCCTGGAAGCAAGCCCTGATGTAAATATATTTTATATGGTCGCAGTTTATTGTCTCTCAGAATTCTTTGAACTGAAGAATATGAAATATCAGTTTCTGTCGCTAACTGACGAATAGAAATATGCGGGTCTACGAAAACACGGGATAAAACTCCAACTGTATGTTCCTCATCTCGTGCGGTTCTGGGCTTAAAAACGTATCTTTTCTGTCTCAAAACTTCCACTTTCGCTCATATTTCTTGCCAATTTTGCAAACATTTTGTCTGATGGTACTGGCCTATTTCGAAAGCGATCTTGATATAAACGTTTGGCTGCTTTACTGTTTTTTCCGCACTCTCCATAAATTAATATCATGTCCAATTTTTCTTCATTAGTGTAAGATACCATTGTGTAAATCTATTTAGAAGTATAACATAAAACAAAAACGAATAACACAGTCACAAATAACAGTATTTTCAATTTGACATTACTAACAATGACAAAATTCAATTCGTTCCATAGCTAACTATGTTGAATCAGAAACAAAACCTTTAAATGAAGTTTTTTCGTATTTTATTAATTTTCTCGAAATTTTCCTTATGGAAGTGTATACTTTTTTCACATGGTTGAATGCAGAAAGAGAAGCTCTACAACAATCGGCAAAAAAATTTATAGCATACCATTTGAAAAAAAAAAGTTGACTATCGTTATTTTGGCATATGTGATCAAAGAGATGATTTAAGGACGTCATTCGATAGAGCTTGGCAAACGATTTACAAATATATATGGTTTATTGTAGTTTTCTGTTAAAATAAAAAAGATACGAGGGGGGGGGCGAATACCAAACTGAATCACCCGGTATATTGCTATAAATAATAATTTTAGAATCGAATTTCAAAGATTTATTCAAATGTCGACATTTTGTAAATTATATGTAAAAAATAATAATTGTTTTTGTTATTTTATATCCATAATGATATAATATATATTAATATGTAAATGAGTACGCTGCATATCCCCCCCCCCCTACAACGAAGAAACCAACTCACCAAAGAATCAATATTAAAAATCAGATTTAAAAAATAAAAGTCAGATTGACTCATAAATGACATAAGAAAAATGAAATAATTAATCCATAACAATATATTATATTCAATTAATCCATATAAACATTTCACCAATTCATGGAATTAATCCATATAGATTCTATTAAAGAATATTTTTGGCAATTAAAATGAGAATGAATGTTCACAATCGGCGTAAATCGCATCTGGTGAGCACCTTTCGTAAATTAAAAATAGAATGTTAAAATAGCAAAAAATTAATAAATTGATACGTTGATAAGATGGTTTAAAAATGCAGAGGGTAATATAAATTAGGCACTCACCAACACATTTACATAATGGGATATGTAATTAAAAGTCTTCTGGAAAGAAATAAACTTGGGATTGTCTTGGAAAATAATTCGGAACTTGGTGACTTCATGCCGTATCAGCTGTCCATATACCAGTAATTCCTTACGCTTACACCATCAAATACAAATCTCTATTGCAACACTATCTGGTTGCATATCTTCAAATTAATGATTATCAGAAGATGATGTGCAAATATTAAGTCAACAGACTTCTGTCACTTTCCAAAAATATCTTTCGTAAATTTAATGTTTAAATTTTCATCCATAATTCTTCTTATACAATAATTTTAAACAATATGTGTTTAAATCACGTTCTTCTTTTCCGCTCCAATCTTGTTGCTTTTAACTTCCGTATATTATCAGGCAGGGGTCACCAATATAGCGTATATATTGCTATAAATAATAATTTTAGAATCAAATTGCAAAGATTTATTCAAATGTCGACATTTTGTAAAATATATATAAAAAATAATAATTGTTTTTGTTATTTTATCAGGCTTGACGACAGAGGGTGGCAAGCGGGGCTGCAAATCAAGGCCCGGGCCCGAAAAGGCCCGGCAACTTCACTTTTCAATACATTCTTATGTTGATTGTATTTCAAATTGTGTATTGAAAATTAGTATTTTTGATTTGTCCCAGCCGAAGGGGGCCCGCCAATTTGATTTTACCCCTGGGCCCGTACTGGCTCTCCACGGGCCTGTATTTTATATCCATAGCGATATAATATACATTAATATGTAGATGAGTACGCTACAGCTTTAATGTATGTAAAGAATGACGTGCAGTCAGCATATTCAAAAACAGTCAAATCGTGGATTAGCGATTATTCTGACAGGTCTCTTGACGGTGTGAAGCAAAGTACTTTAGGCTGTTATACACACACGTAAATACGCCGCAACAAAACGTGTCATCGAAAAAACGCCAAACGTTAACTAGCAGATACAAACAAAAGCAGTTGGAAAATAAAAACAAATGTTTATTATTTATTGCGGATGCCGGTGATTTTAACGTGCATTTTAATTCAGAAATAATAAAAAAAAATCAGTTTATAGATTTTATTAATTCTTTTGGATTTGACTTGAAAACCACCCTTATTTGGGGGTGACATTTCAAATTTTGCAGGAAATTCTCTTAAAATGCTAAGTTTCGATAACTAAGTAGAAAAAGAAGTAAAAAATCAAATTCACCCCTTCAACCCACCTCGCCATTCTTTCACCACCCTTAAGAAGGTTGTAAGCTACTGTAACTATTATATAGTTATTTACATATTTAAAAAAAAAAACAGAACACCTCATTGAGTGGTTGCTATCAGAAATAATCTGATTACTTCTGAGTACACTCAAACGCCTCCTCACCCCTAACAGGGGTGGGTCTCACCGTCTCAGGGATATTGATCGGTTTTAATTACAAAAAAAAACCTAATACGCAGTTGGATGTTTTTTTATCATTACTCCTGAGTATTTCTTACACCTCTAAGGAGGAGGTGTAGTGTGTCAATATCCCCTTTAAAAAATGTTGCTTGATTTTTATAGTAAAAAATTCTTTTAAATAATTTTTGTTTGTTAGACTAGGAATTTTTTTCATTTTATGGCCCCCTCAAATTCCAAATCTACCCACGAAACGGGTGGGAGTAACTATTTTGGGACTTTCGATTCGTTTTTATTACAACAGAAATCCTTCATTACCTCTTACATGGATTTCCATCATAATAGAGTAACTTTATTTTATTTAACGTCGGCCTATTTCCGCAACCAGGGCCTATCACCGACGCCAGGAGACGAGCTACCCCCAACCTGGAAATTTTGCCGAATCTCTTACCTTAAGAAGAGTAGGGATCTTTTATTTACTTGCCTAACATTTAATAGACAAGGGACCGCCTGCTTTAAATCCCCTCCGAAGGATGGTATATCCACTACGTAATCCTCGTCTGAAATTACGTAGCTTCCGCGTATACACTGATATACAAGCCGCTAGAAGGTGGGACGAGAACGCTGTATTTCCCAAGATGGGTCACCCATCCAAGTACTAACCGCGCTCGAAGTTGCTTCAAGGGAATATTGACTGACATTCACATTGAAGTCGCCTAATAGAGTAACTTAGTGACTTCAAGAAATTATTGAATATATATATATATATATATATATATATATATATATATATATATATATATATATATTAACATATCACTTACCCGTTTTGCGGGAGGTGTGGATGTGGCATAGAGATTACTATCCCAGAAATATCTCAAGAGTTTTGCCCCCGACTAAGGTACTTTTTGAAGTCACTAAGTTACTCTATTATGATAGAAATCCATGTAAGAGGTAAGGAAGGATTTTTGTTGTAATAAAAACTAACAAAATAGTTATTCCCACCCATTTGGAATTTGAGGGGGTCATAAAACGAAAAAAGATTCCCATTCTAATAAACAAAAATTATTTAAATAACTAAATAATTTTTTACCATAAAAATCAAGCAACATTTTTTAAAGGGGATATTGACACCCTAAAACCCCTCCTTAAAGGGGTAAAAAATACTCAGAAATGATCTGAATTGGCCAAGTCACCTTAATATGATAAAAAAACATCCAACTGTATATTAGTTTTTTTTTTGTAATTAAAACCGATCAATATTCCTGAGAAGGTGGAACCACCCTTTTTAGGGGTGAGGAGGCGTATGAGTGTACTCAGAAGTAATCAGATTATTATATTCTGATAGCAACTACTCAATGAGGTGTTCTGGTTTTTTTAAAAATATGTAAATAACTATACCAGGTGTAAACGAATAGTAGGCCACCCCTGTAACTTCCTTGTTTTTAAAGATATCGGGATGAAATGTTGTATGGTGAAATATAGGTAAGATTTCCAACTTTTTGGAACCTATCCTCTATATTCATCACTTCCGGTTTCACCGGAAATGGCCCCAATAGTCTTTTCTAAATGACCACCCTGTATGTTTTTACATTTTTGAAATAAAGATCACATTTTGGATAAATTTACCCTATTTTGAACAATTTATAAATCATACATTTCTTAAGAAAAATTGTCATTCCTGCCGGTAACGATTACACATTACGGAACTTTTGGTACCGTTTAACCCCTACTAAATAGAGCATTCTGATTATCCGGGTGGCCCATATCATAATATTTAAAACAAATGAGTCATTTTGAAAAATGTGATTTTAATGAGTTTACAGCACCCTGTATGATGTATTATTGGACATATTGACGTTTTCGTATTTTTTATATGAATTACATTGGAACAAAATTAATTTTAACATATTCGCAGCCATCTAGATTGATAACTAAAATTCGAATTATTTTTCGTGCAACACTGTATAAATTGTTCAAAATAGTATAAATGTATCCAAAATGTGATCTTTATTTCAAAAATGTAAAAACATACAGGGTGGTCCATTTAGAAAAGACTATTGGGGCCATTTCCGGTGAAGCCGGAAGTGACAAATATGGCGGATAAGTCTCAAAAAGTTGTAAATCTTACCTAATTTCACCATACCAAATTTCATTCCGATATCTTCAAAAACAAGGAAGTTACAGGGGTGGCCCACTATTCGTTTACACCCGGTATAGTAGTTATAGTCGCTTACAACCTTCTTAGATGTGGTGAAAGAATGGCAAGGAGGGTTGAAGGGGTGAATTTTATTTTTTTACTTCTTTTTCTACTTAGTTATCGAAACTTAGAATTTTAAGAGAATTTCCTGCAAAATTCCAATGTCACCCTTATGGGTGGTTTTTTAATGTGTTCCGGAGATTTTTCGCCAAAACGGGTGACTGATTCGTTTTTAGTACACCAAAATTAGTAAAAAAGATGGCTTCCACACTTTACCACGGATGGGCCAAAAAAGCCATTTTTTTTAACATTGCTCTTTGAATATTCTCATGATGCGTCTTATGTAGTCGATACTAACACGGGTCTACAAAAAAAAAATTTCTGCGCCAAGGACTAAACCTATCATGCCTTAAGTATTTTTGTGTACTGAATCCGAATTTTCAATTAAAAAAATTTTCTACCGCGTAGATTTCGAGTAAACGTCAAAAATTTTCAAAAAACCTTATTTTGACGATAAAAACCGGGATTTACTCAATATCTATGCGGTAAAAAATTTTATAAATCGAAAATTCGGATTCAGCACGTAAAAATCCATAAGAAATGATAGGTTTAATCCTTGGAACAGAAAATTTTTTTTGTAGATCTGTGCACAGGTCAAAAAAAAATTTTCTGTTCCAAGGACTAAACCTATCATTTCTTATGTATTTTTGTGTGCTGAATCTAAATTTTCAATTTAAAAAAATTTTTACCGCGTAGATTTCGAGTAAATCCCGGTTTTTATCGTCAAAATACGTCTTTTTGACAATAAAAACCGGGATTTACTTGAAATCTACGCGGTAGAATTTTTTTTTAATTGAAAATTCAAATTCAGCACACAAAAATACTTAAGGTATGATAGATTTGGCCCTTGGAGCAGATTTGTTTTTTGTAGATCTGTGTAATTTATCAGATCACAAAGCCATTATCTTAGAGCTAGATGTTACTAAACAAATGCCAAAGTCAAAAAAATAAGATACAGGCCTGTAACGGAGGCGGGTCTTAATACTTTTTATAAATAATCTAAGCAAAGCAGATTGGTACTTTATTAATAACACAAAAATGACTTGTGACGAAAAATTTTACATTTTTCTAAACACTATTATTGAACAAATAAACCTTGCTTTACCCATAAAAATAAAAAGTGTAACATCTGAACATCCCAAGATAGAATGGAATTATTAAAAAAAACCAATACCCAAACTTATCAGGTATAGGTGACAGGGTTAAAGAATATAGAAAGATTTATAGAATGAAAATTGATTTCTACAGAAATAGTGCTAACGAGTCTTATATTTCTCGCAGCTCAAACCTGTCAGAACCATCATGGGATTTAATTAACTCAAAGCATAATAAAGGCAAGAAAAGTTCAACGATCTCTGACTCTAATTTAAATTCAAACGACTTCAATAACTTTTTTGCAAATATAGCATTTGAAATCACAAAAAACGTAGCAAGTCATATTGATCTCATCAACTTGGTTACCACAAATCCTAGGACGAACAATTCATTTAGTTTTTCAGAAATCTCTTACATTTTTTAATAATTTAAAAAATAATTCAAGCAAAGACGTATATGACATGAATATTAACATTATAAAATACGTACAGGACATGCGGACCTTTTCCGAAATGTCTTAAAACATCCAAAGTGAAAGGTGACTTCAATGATATGAACAATTATCGTCCTATATCTGTCATACCCACTTTTGGGAAAATAATAGGAAAACCCCCGTTTCAACAACTTATCGCCTTTTTTGAACAAAATAATATTTTATCAGGCTGTCAATATCGTTTCCGCTCTAGTAAATCTACAGCAATGGCAATTAACAAGGTGGTTGAAAGTATAATAGACGTTTTTAAGGACAAACACTTTCCCGGAAGTATTTTCTGTGACTTGTCAAAAGCCTTCGACTGTGTGCAACATAATATTCTCGCTTCTAAACTTTGTAGATATGGTCTTCAACCTACAGCACTTAATCTTTTAAAATCATACCTGAGTGACAGGGATTAAATAACTGTACACAACGGAACGGCGTCATCATCAATAAAAGTAAGATTTAAAGTTCCACAGGGTTCCGTATTAGGACCACTACTATTCTTAATTTACGTAAATGATTTGCCTAACTGCGTTAAGGACACTTCGGTTGTACTATTTGCTGATGATACGATGATGATAAACATCAATCAAAATTTTAATGATCTACAACATGACATGAAGCGCTGACAGTTGCAGGCTTCTGACTGATTCAGAGCAAACAAATTAAATCTAAATGAATTGAAAACACAAAGTATGATTTTCTCAACTCGGAGATTAGATCATTTTGATAATCCCGATAATATCAAGTATTTAGGAGTAATTGTGGACGGTAATCTGTACTGGGATCAACATGTAGACTATCTGGCTAGTAAATTGTCGAAGGTAACTTATCTGGTAATGAGTCTAAGAACTGAGTTGCCTCTGAGTGTGATAAAAACGGTTTATTTCTCGCTATTTCAAAATGTTTTTTCCTATGATATAATAACTTGGGGACACTCAGCTCATCTGAACAGAATATTTTCACTTTAAAGACGTATTCTGAGAGTAATGTTGGGCTTACCATTTAGAGAGGACGTCAAACAAAATTTTAGCGAGTTGAATATTCTGACTGCTTCTAGTTGTTTCATTCTCGCAGATTTTATGCATGCTAAAAAAAATTAAATCACTGTTTCACATGGTGAAATTTATAAACACGATACTAGGCAGAGAAATGAGGTTCGTTTAGAAATGCAACAAATTATTATGGTCCAAAATTCTTTAACAAGTAGCCACTCAATATCAGGATGCTGTCGGAAAATAAGTTCCATTATAATATTAAACAAATTCTGCTGAAGGGAGCATACTATTCATTTGATGAATATTTATGTGATGTTACTATGTGTTAAATTATTTTCAATGTTTATTTACCATTGTATGTTGTAATATACAGTATTTGTACTTCTGTCTGATGTTATATACAATATTTGTAATTTTGACTTATGTAAAACCATTGGTTCTTAACATGAATGAATTATTTATTTATTTATTTATTTACTATGGGGTCAAATTCCGAAAAGCTGGCAAACATTTATGACATTCAGTATGTACACTAAAATTAATATCTGTAAGTTTTTGGACTTGCTGATTACGAATCCGTAGTTAGAATTTGCAGAAACAAGATGGTGGATTCGAAAAGCGGACTAAAACATTAATAATTATCTAAAAAATCTGAACAAAAATGATTCAACGCGCTTCATTTCTTTAGTTAAGAATCTGATATTATAATTTTCAAATTTAAAATAAGTTTCGGTATGGCTTACTGAAGCTTATTCCTTGAATTGTTATACAGTCCACAATACTGAAGTGGCCACTTTATATTTTAAAATTATAATATCAGATCGATAACTTGAATAATTTTTTTCAGATTTTTTAAACAGTTTTTAAGGTTTCAGTGCGCAATATTGAATCCACCATGTATCTGCAAATTCTAACATGGGATTCGTAATCAACGAGTAAAAAACTTACAGATATTAATTTTAGTGTACGTACTGAATGTTATAAATTTTGGCCAACTTTTCGAGATTTTTAAGCCATAATCCGCCGCACAGTGGGACCGAATTCATTTCTAGCCGGACGAAAGTGCAAAAAGCAATTGACGCCAAACAAAACAAAACTTGTCTTAACGTACTCGTTAGAGGTAGCTAAGTTTATTGTATACACGACGCGTCGCTGGTAATTAGATTCAGAGTGTAAGGTGCAGTGTAAGTTGCACGTTATTTGCGTACGAAATTCTCGTAATAAGTAGCACCTCTGAACGTTTGATATTATCAACATAGCGTAGTTGACTATCGGTTAGTGGGTTGTTTTTTTTTTTAAGTAAGGTATGTGTATGTAGCCTACATTCACATTTCCCAAATTAGGATTGTCTATTGAATAATAAAGTATAATCAATTGTCGACTGAAAAATTTAGTTATAGTTATGTTAAATAGGACCGCAAAAAAAAGAGGGGGTGAGGGGATATAGTTCTCTAATTTATTTTTCTTTTCTGCACAGTGGTTACTTATGATTGCTGATGTGCCAAATTGCGCCATAACTAATGTTTTTAAGCATGAAATTTGACACATACCCGCTCATGTGCTCTATCGATTAAAATAATTATTTTTTTCGTTTAACTCGCCCTAACACAGACAAATTGCGATGCGCAGTGAGTTTCCCCGAGTACTAAGGATGCGCAGTGGGTTCCTTCGAGTACTATAAATGCGCAGTGGGTTTCCTCGAGCACCATGGATGCGCAGTGGGTTTCCTCGGGTACTATGGATGCGAAGTGGGTTTCCTCCAGTACTATGAATGCGCCGTGGATTTCCTCGAGCACTATGAAATGCGCAGTGGCTTTCCTCGAGTACTATGGATGCGCAGTGGATTTCCTCGAGTACAATGGATGCGCAGTGGGTTTCCTCGTGTGCAATGGATGTGCAGTGGGTTAGTATCTCAATGTTCTTAATTCCACGCAGGCGAAGTTCCACGCGGACGAAGGCGCAGGCATCAGCTAATATTGTAATATAAATATTTCACCTTTAATAAATTAAATTATATGTGTTTTTATTTCCTAATGCCTATCCTGACATGATGTTCATGAGTGAGACAGGTGAGACATCTTGAACAGCTGTAACAGGTCCGCGGACCTGTTCGGGCTGTTCAAGAGGTCTAGCTCTTTATATATACATATACATGTACGTATATTATGTATGATCAGCTCGAACAGCTCAAACAAGCGTAACAGGTGTAATAGGTCCACGGACCTGTTACTCCTGTTACACCTGTTCGAGCTGTTCAAGATGTCTAGCTCTTTATATTTACACTAGCTGATGCCCGCGACTGTGTCCGCGTGGAATTAAGAACATTGAGATACTAACTCACTGCACATCCATTGCATTTAAGGAAATCCACTTCCCATCCATTGCACAAGAGGAAACCCACTGTGCATCCATTGTACTCGAAAAAACCCACTGCGCATCCATAGTGCCCAAGGAAATCCACTGCACATCCATAGTGCCCAAGGAAACCCACTGCGCATCCATTTTGCTCGAGAAAACCCACTGCGCATCAATAGTACTCGAGGAAACCCACTGCGCATCCATAGTACTCGAGGAAACCCTCTGTGCATCCTTAGTACTCGGGGAAACTCACTGCGCATCGCAATTTGTCTATTTTTGTGTTAGAGCCAGTTAAACGAAAAAAATAATTATTTTAATCGACAATAGAACACATGGGCGGGTAATGGTCAAATTCCATGCTTAAAAACATCCCTCTCTCTGTCCTCCGTTCGGGGTAGGGGGTGGGGGGGTCTCTTTTTGAACCGTCGAATACGTGTCTCCTTATTTCCTCAGAAGAGCCCGTCACTGGAATGTCACCACGTTTCTGACTTACGCGATTTCAGAGATACGGATACCCTTTAGACCATCTACCACCCCTGGTCTTACCCCTTCAAAAAGTGAAAATCGAAATTTCGTCTCACTCCAGTAAAGATTATTTCTGCCAAATTTCACGTTTCTAGGTCTAACCATTTCCGAAAAGTTTAAAAAACACCCCTTCCCCGTTTACCCTTTCGAGGGGTCTCTTTTTGAAAATCCGTCGAATACGTGTCTTCTCCTTATTTTCTCAGAAGAGTTTATCGCTCGAATAATCACGTTTATGACTTACGCGATTTCAAAAATACGGGTGCGCTTTAAACCATCTACTACCCCCGTTTTCATCCCTTCAAAAAGTGAAAATCGAAATTTCGTCTTACACGTATCTAAGAGATTTCAACAAAAAATATTTTTGCCAAATTTCACGCATTTAGATCTAACAGTTTCCGAAAAAGCCTAAAATTTCAACCCCCTTTTTTACCCCCTTGGAGGTCGAATTTACAAAAATCCCTTCTTAGTAGATGCCTATGACATTCGAGGAACCTCTATGCAAAATTTTAAGTTTCTAGACTCAGCGGTTTGAGCTGTGCGTTGATAGATGGGTCAGTCAGTCAGGTTATTCTTAATAATAAAAGCGACATTACTCAGTTTGGTTTTATTTGTTTTTGGGGCATTTTACTACACTCAGTATGTGATATTATTTAATGTACCTGGCTCTACAGTCAACAACAACATTGATTTTATTTATTTCAAAAATATGTATTCACTAGAGGCATAATCATTACGTAAAAACTAATTTTGACCAGATAAAAATTGAATTGGTCCCACTGTGCGCCGTAACGTATATGAAGTTGAATATGCCAATCTTAAAAGGAATATACAATTTTTTTCATGTACCTATCTTGTCCAGCGCACGCCTTACATCGAATGGCGCAAACAGTTAGAGACTGTTATCTCAAAATGGACATGCTGATTTCCAATGTAAATAGAGTATTTCGTGAAGTCCCTGAACGCGTACCAAATTAGACGGGATTTGAGGTTTTCTCTAAAACTATGGCAGATAGACAAAAAAATATACGTGTCCTGAGTTCAATTTTCGAGAAACAAAGAATGACGCAAACTGCGATCGTCTCTTTTTTTCCATTACCAAGGTACAGAACGTTTTTGGAAAATTGGCATTTTTTGATGACCTCTATATCTCAATTACCAAGTGTCGAATCGAAAATCAAGTAGCACATTCTTAAGGCACTTTTCTGAGTAGAATCTGTTGCTGATAAGAAGAAAATTATGCATGCATCAGTTTTCGAGATATAGACATAATTTGTGTTTTTTTAAATGTAACAAGCTGTAAATTATTTCATTACTCGATCTCAACTTAAATTAGCTATCCAAGGATATATCATATGTCACATCTATCTCTAGAAAAAGTAGTTAATTTTCGATACATTTAATATATTTGTGAGGAGGCCATAGAAAACAATTAACAACACATTTTACAAGCTTTTATTTAATTTGCAATGTTTGTTTGTTTAGTAGGTCAAATCTCGCAACTGAATTTTAAAACAGTTATTCCCAACCGATTGAGCTGAAATTTTGCATACACGTTTAGTTTGGATGACAATGCATAGTTAACTAAGTGACGTCATTCTAAATCCAATATGGCGGACCAGTTATTTTTTTATGCACCCCTATAATATGAGTATCAAATGAAAGGGTTTGCTTAGATGTACGAAGACGTCATTCCAAATCCAATATGGCCGACTTTCAAAGATGGCGGACCAGTTATTTTTTATGCACCTCCATGATATGGGTATCAAATGGAAGAGTTTGCTGAGAAGAATACGAAAGTAAAATGACGTCATTCCAAATCCAATATGGCGGACTCCCAAAGATGGCGGACCAGTTAGTTTTTATGCACCCCCATGATATGAGTATCAAATGACTGGGTTTGCTGAGAAGAATATGAAGACGTCATTCCAAATCCAATATGGCGGACTCCCAAAGATAGCGGACCAGTTATTTTTATTCACCTCCATGATATGGGTATCAAATGAAAGGGTTTGCTAAGAAGAATACAAAGACGTCATTCCGAATCCAATATGGCGGACCAGTTATTTTTTTATGCACCCCCATGATATGGGTATCAAATGAAAGAGTTTGCTGAGAAGAATACGCAAATAAAATGACGTCATTCCAAATCCAATATGGCGGACTCCCAAAGATGGCGGACCAGTTAGTTTTTATGCACCCCCATGATATGGGTATCAAATGAAGGGGTTTGCTAAGAAGAATACGAAGACGTCATTCCAAATCCAATATGGCGGACTCCCAAAGATAGCGGACCAGTTATTTTTATTCACCTCCATGATATGGGTATCAAATGAAAGGGTTTGCTAAGAAGAATACGAAGACGTCATTCCGAATCCAATATGGCGGACCAGTTATTTTTTTATGCACCCCCATGATATGGGTATCAAATGAAAGAGTTTGCTGAGAAGAATACGAAAATAAAATGATGTAACACTAAATTCAATATGGCGGACGCCCCAAGATGGCGGACAAAATTTTTTAGTTTTAACACTATAATTTGATCGTATAGTGTTAACTTCAGCAGTATTCTGATGATGACGAAACGCAACTAGCCAGAGAATGTTTACAGCAAAGTTTTTTTAAGATAAAACTATTCTATTCCAAAACAACTACACACTTGTTTATTGACAACATTAACAACATTAATCATAATTAATTATTATTACATAGCCAACTTAAATATCTCCATATTAAATTGTCCATTCCAACATATAGTGTATTCGCTCATACGTTGCATTCTAAGAAATGGTGAAGGATTCGGTTTAAACTATAAGTTTTATATCGGATAGGAACGACGCAATGAATATATAAAACTAATTAAGGCGTGGCTAAAAATTTAAAAATAAAATGAAATTAAAAAAAAAAACATTTTTGAAAACAAGCTTTTATTTAAATGCTCTAACCCAAGGAGCATTTTTAGACACAGTTTAGGAACAAATTTAGTGTAGTGGGAAACAGTTTTGTAACTGTTTCGATACTTATGGGAGATACAAAGGATTCCATACATTTCCAACATTTTTTCTGAAGTTTTTACCATTTTTTTAACTTTTACAGATGGCACAACAATATTATAGAACAGTTTAGCAACGGTTTCCACATTTATATATAATTTTTTTCCAAAACAAGTGTTTGAATACATTTTCGAAACATACTGTAGCATCTGTTAATCATTTCTAAATTATAAACTCGTGTCGATACATTATTGAAATTGTATGAAACATTCTTATGTCTCCAAATGTTTCCAAACTGTTTCCATTTTTTTCCATGAATATAATGAGAACATGTCACTACAAAATAGATTATTAATCAAAACCGTGAACTTTTTTAATAGAGATTGGTATTATAACCTCACATTTTACTATTATTCTATCTATCTATACTCGTAGAGAAAAGAACAAAGAAGTTTAGAGATATAAAATGGGAAAAACCAAACAATTTAAACATTCTTCCAGGTATTACAACTTGTTAAAGTATACAAGAATTGTGAAACCAAGAGTGATTTTTAAAAAAGTTGTGGAATGTCAAAAGACAAATAACCAATCAACCATTACCCAGACACTGACTTTGAAGAGAAGATTGCAGAACCAAAATATGAATTAATGGAAGACCTTAAATAAAATTGATCAAAACCGCCGAAAATGCCAGAATGCACATGTAACACAGCCGGCTGCCGGTCATTTTTCACGTGTTACCAACCTTTCCGAAACCAGACCGAAACAAAAAGAAAATTGTTTCTGTAAGAAAATGATTGTTAACATTCCCAAAAAAGTTTCGAAACAAGTTTCTTTCAGAGGTAATATGCTACAGTAATCGGAACCGAGTGGATACAATAGAGAATCAAATTTCTTTTAATAAAATATTATGTAAATTTTCGAAACATTTGCAGACTGCTTCTGTAGCCATTTTGATTTTAAGTGTTGACGTCTTACTATTTTAGGCAAATGCTTAATATCCAAGATCAGTAATTATGATAATTACGAAAAAAATATATAATTTGTTATAATCATTATTACCAAATTATTCGAAAAAAATATGTTTTATAACCTATAAATTTTTATATTTAATAATGAAATATAATCGAAATGTTTATATTTGTGAGGCCCATTGAAAATATCGAAGTATCTCCGCCAAATAATCGATAACATTTTTTCCGCACATCTCTTCAGGTCAGACATGGCTAAAAATGACCAAAGTTTTCACATTATAGGTATTATACCACCATGTTACTTTTATTATCCTATGTGTACCTTAAATCGTCTCCATATTGAAAAGTAATAAGAAATACGCACAATATTGAAACACATTCTTATTAGGTGAAAGATAATAAAATTTTCCGAAACTGACTGCACATATTTGTTTCATTGTAAAAACGTATGTATGGAAAATATAATAAAGTATCGATTCATTTGTGAAACTGTGTATAAATCGGTGAGCTACAAATTTGAAACATGTTTCTCTTTATTTTCGAAACCAGCAAAGAAACGCCTAGTGCCACCACAATGGAAACATGTACTGTATAACCATAAGAAATTATACACGTGTCGGAAATGTATGGGAACATGTTGGAAACAGCTCCCATTTTAGACATGGTAACAGACACAATTTGTTAGAAACGTTTGCCAAAATGTTGCTTAAAATGCTACTTGGGAAAAAGAAGAAAATAAACTTTAAATTAAATCAAACCCATCAATTTATTACATTATACAATTTATATGATATAAAAGCCTGTCGCGAAATTTATCTGTGTAAATAAACAAGAATACAATATGTAACTTGATCTTGACACAATAATTCTAAGAAAAAATGTATGTATTTCATAAAATAAATTTACACAGGTAAATCTCGCGACAAGCTTTTATATCATATAAATTGTATAATGTAATAAATTGATGGGTTTGATTTAATTTAAAGTTTATTTTCTTCTTTTTAGAGCATTTAAATAAAAGCTTGTTTTTAAAAATGTTTTTTTTTAATTAATTTTATTATAATATAAAATAATTTTGCCAAAAATAGGAAAAATTAGACTAAAATAAATGTTCGAATTGTCCTCCATTGACATTTATGCATATTTATCGCATTTCTAATATTTATTGAGAAGGCCATGGTAAAAAAAAAGAAAATCGAAATAATCGTAAATGTCAAAAACTAATTTGTGAGTTAATTGTGAGTGAGCATTATTAAAAATGGTTCATTTTTATTTTTAATCAGTTGAAAGGGAAGGTATTGTTAATTAAAAAATTATATATTGTTTTATTACCCTCCGGTGGAGGCTTTTTAGCTTTAAATTAGAGTACAATAACTCAACTGTACTGTTTGCATTGAAATATTTACACCTCCAAGCCGACCGAAGTTTTTCTTTTAAAGAATTGGTAATTAATTAGGAATTTGTACGGCGTGATCAATAATGTTCTGTCTTGCTTTACTGTAGTGCCCTTTACGCAACTTCTTAGCAGATCCCCACTGAATTTCTTCCGCTGAATTTTTTATATATTCTCGATAAATCACTCTGGAGAATTACTATAATTTGCGTGTTCCTGTTTTAAACTATTAGTGCACTGAACCAGAAATGTCCATAAATATAATTAAAAAGTACATTAATTGATGAATTTATTCATTAGAAGGGAGCGAACGAATGATTTTATTGAATCAGCGGCGGCTCGTGACCTGACAAGCTGATGAGGCAGGGCTCTAGATATTCAGATAGGTATAGGTACCTAGTTAGGTTTGTTATACCTAGGTCAAATTAGGACGAGTGTCCACAACATAAAAATTCCCCTGAACGTGCCATCACTTTGTTACTGACATATGTTATGTATTATTTAGAGATTAATAAAATATGTAAATATAAAAGTGTATTAGGCTGAAGAACTCCGGTCGATAGCCGTTTGAATATGTATTTTTTATGTATTCAATAAAGAACTTTTATTATTATTATTTAAAAGTGTATCAATGTTGCGCTCATAGTTAAAACATTACGAGAATAACGAAAAATAACGAGAAATCTTCGATTTCTCTCGATTTAATATTGATTTTAATTTAAAAAATAACATCAACACTAAATTATTATTAGATATATTTAATTCTTTCGAGCTAAATATGTCTACAGCTGTTGATACCAGGATTTTCACTAATAAGAATGGCCACACTAGCTCTTCCTGTATTGATTATGATAACATCGCTGCTTGCCTCGCTGTTTGAGTGCTATTTGATACAACCTAATGTAGCTGATCATCTATCTCATTTCTTGAGTCTTAAATTTATCAATAGTGTCCTGCCAGCAAAAAATAATGAAACATTCTTTACTAGACAACTCGGTACAAATAATTTACGTGAATATAGAATTAAACTGAATAGCATAAATTGATCATACCTCTCTATATACTCTTAATATTAACGAGAGTTTCCAGTCATTTGTGGAATGTTTGATACGGGGTTTTAATTTAACTTATCCTACTAAAAAAAGTAAATAAAATAAAATATAACTATACTACTGGCTAACTCAAGACATTATTATAGAAAGTGATACAATAAAGCAATTGTATTGGTTAATGACGAACTCTGGCATTCCTAAAATTGAAGCATTACATAATACTAGAAAAAAAGAACATAAACTTAACATCAAACTGGAAAAAAGAAATTTTTATAATATAAAAATAAATCAAGCCCACAACAAGACCAAAGAGGCCTGGAAAATTATTAATTTTAAATTAGGCAAAACAACTAATGGGGATAATGAAATAATGCTTAGATGTGATGGTGATTTGGTTACTAATCCAGATGAAATTTCCAGCATATTTGCCAACTATTTTTCTTGTAGCGCGGAACATAATATTCTCAATCACTTTGGTCAAAATCTTGCACAACTCTCTCTAATAATAAGCATTGTAGCATTTCTCTCAGAATCTATCACAGAGCAGGATATTATAGAAACTCTAAGTCAAATGAAAAATAAAAAATCATGTGGGACAGATGGGTTATCTCTCTCAACTATTTCAAATATCTAAATATAATGAAACTAGTGGTCTATTTTTTTAATCAATAGATATATCAAGGATGTTTTCCAAATATATTTAAAACTGCGCTGGTTATTCCTTTATATAAAAAAGCGATGTTGAAAATATCGACAACTACAGGCAAATATCTTTGCTTAATACACTAGCTAAATTATTAGAAAAAATATTCTCCAACCGCCTCTCGACTTATCTAGAAATTAATAATATACTTTCTAGTTTCCAACATGGATTTAGAACCAACAAGTCAATAGAGACAGCAGGTTGTGATTTATTATATTACGTTTATCAACAAGTAGATAGTGGTTGATGTGTTGCTTCTCTATTTTTTGACTTGTCTAAGGCATTCGATTCAGTAGGCTCCGAATTTCTAATAAAAACATTAATTAGTATTAATTTGCCTAACAACATAATCAACTGGATTAAATCGTATCTGGAAGAGCAAACCATGCCACTAAAGTTAATGGCACCACATTAGCACCACATGACGTTAAGCTTGGGGTTCCACAGGGTTCGGTACTGGGACCACTGCTGTTTCTGCCATTTATAAACGATTTGCCAGAACATATCATTGTTGTAGAACCCTCCAGAATCGACCTAAGTCGAAGGCAGAATGAAAATTCGACTTAGGCAAAAATTTCATTTAAGGACATTTTTTAAGAGTCTGAGGGACTGCAGAGCCACAGTCCAGTCCGAGTTCTATAAGGCATTAGAAATGACCAAGTGAAAATTCGAAGAAACACCGAATTTTCACTTAGGAAAATATGTTTTGGTTCAGGATATGAGAGCGAAAGTATATAGTGGCAAGGATTTAAGAATAATATACTTTTTTAAAGGTGCAACAAAGTTGAACTTTGAAGAAAATAATATTTTTAAAAGTACGCCAAAAATGGACTTGAGAATAACTTTTATCAAAAGTACGCCAAAATTGGACTTGAAGATTAATTTTTCAAAAGTACTTCGAAGCTCTTTTAAAGCGCACTCCAAAAATGCACTTTGAAAAATATTAAAATATTTTCCATTTTTATTCCTCCGCCAAAGACATTGACCATTGAGGTACGGTCATTGAATGTCCTGTTCTAAAGATTGAATAAAAAATTTTAACGATGCAATGCATCTAAAAGGCGAAACCGATGATCGTGATAAAGACGGCGTAGCGCCGATAAGCAAAAATTTGATAAAAATCAATGCACATGCACAAGGCCGGTTTCTCGCATAAAACGAGTTTGAATTCACTCAGCGGCTCGCAATTTGGTCAAGCGCGTTGAGTAGTCCATATAAAGCGATGATAGGAAAGCTAATAGCAGGGCTTTCCAAATAATAAAATTATAGAGGAAAACGCCTTGTGCATAAAAAACCAAAAATTCAATTTTGCCTAAAAGTCGAGGTGGATCGTTGTAATTTTGCTAATATTGAACAACTACATCAAACTTATGCAGTAATAAGTCCTCATGAATGTGTTTTAGTACGTGAACTGCCACGATACGAGAACTTTAAAGCTAAGTAGTCTCTAGCGAAACTAAATTTTTTTTAGTAAAACTTTTCTAAGTTAAAATCAGTCAGCCGTAATTATGAAATTACATAGAGTCTAAGACTTCTCTAAAAAGCTCGCATTTTGATTCTGAGCAGGTTTGCATGAATCTTTTCTGCCTAATCGATCGTTAGCGTAAGCGCTCTCGCTTGTATGGTCTGAATTGGGGAAGGCGCGATTCTTATAATAAGAATTTTGCTATAACCCTTTTGTGTATAACCATACCATATCTCGGGTCCAATAGGACCCGAGATACACCACTTCAAAATTTGGCCATTTTTTGAACCATGACGCCACTCATGAGGAGATAGCCTCTGCTGGCAGCAAATGTCTCGTGGCGCTCTATGGTGGAGGAAAAGGTTACTCTCTCCACGCCCTGCGTTACAGGATATTTGTTTGACCTGCCGCCAACGCCAAAGTCCACCTCGCTCGTCTGCCCCCAACCGAAGAGGCTGCTGCCCAACATTTCTATAGAACCTACCACCAGGTGCAGAAGTGGTTGGAATTAGAGAAAGAGCCGACCAATTGGGAAGGAGCCAGCATGAGCTGACACCGGTGACCTCAACCAAGAAACCAGCGCAGCTAACCCTGATGAAACTCCTGCCTGATTTTTTCTCCCTTAGCCATGGATGAGTCGGATGAAGAAGACGACTTTATCACTAGTATCTAGTAGTAGATCTAATTCGACAACAGAGGAGTTTCCGGAGCCCCAAGAAGAGTCGTCTGATGAACCTACTACCAGGAGCGGAAGTGGTTGGGAGTAGAGAAAGAGCCCACCAACTGGGGGGGTGGACAAGGAGCCAGCATGAGCTGACACCGGTGGCCTCAACCAAGGAACCAGCGCAGCTAACCCTGATGAAACTCCTGCCTGAATACTCCTCCCTTGGCCATGGGTGAGTCGGATGAAGAAGACGACTTTATCACTAGTATCTAGTAGTAGATCTAATCCGACAACAGAGGAGTTTCCGGAGCCCCAAGAAGAGTCGTTTGATGAACCTGGGCCTTCCAAAAGAACACGACCGTCTCGCTAAGTGCGGTAAGTCAAATATTACATACTTCGTTGTAATTTATTATAAAATTGATTACGCATTTCATAAATACTTATATACATTGTGTTGTTTATTTATATCGCAGGAGTCAGCTGAGGTCCCGCCATCACTTCACGTTCAACATTTCACGTCCCAGGTCCCCCAAACTATCAAAATAAGTCTTATACAATTTTGATATAATTTTGATAAATTTATACCTTATTATTAATTGTACTCAACTTCATATTGCATGATATAAACCATTTTCCACTGAGTTATGTATTTCTTATCCTTTACAAAAGTCCTGCAATTCGTCATGCTCCATTTCGTGAAAAATCCGATTTCCTTAATTTTTCGTTCTTTCCAGATAACAAGGGAACTATTGGCCCTACAGGGTTTCGCTTGTGCTTAAATTTAAGCAAAAGCTGCTGTGCAGCTTCATTTCCCATGACTTTCCTCGTATGAGTGTTTTAGCCGATATCCTGCTCGGAAGACGACTAAAACTACAATGTCGAACTTTTTGGAAAAAATGGCCAATTTTTGAAGTGGTGTATCTCGGGACCTATTGGATCTACGGAGCTGCGGTTGCACTCAAATTGTTGCAAATTTTGTCTACTTTAAAAGTGTACAGGACGGTTCCAGAAGGTATAAGCCAAAAACTGAAAAAAGTCCGAAAATTTCAAGGTTTTTCGAGCACCACGCAGTTACCACAAATCTTTCGAAACTGCAAACTTGGTTTTACACTATTGGTATCTATCTTAACAACTTCCCAAAAAATCAGAACAGTACAATTTTTTGCGACCTAACGCTATTTTTGTGTCTACAGTGACTGGCCTATGGATATGCCTCTTCTATTTGGAATGTTGGCTATAATCAATATTGTAATTGTACAGAGAATATTCAACGTCGCTATCTAAAATTAGGTTCAAAAAAGGATAAAGCATATGCCCTGCTCTTTATTGCCTTTAAACATAGACAGCTGCTAAATAGATTCGATTTTCTTAGCTTACATGACAGCAGAAAACTGTGTTCTCTTTTGTATTTGCACAAATTAATTCATAATCTAGTTCATTCCCAAATATCTTAAATATGTTAAATTTTCATGCTCCACCAATTTAGACACTTTTTCACTTTTTTTGGAAATCAGAAATGCTTGGAGTTGCAAAAGTTACTACACCAGATAAGCAATACCAGGATAAAATACTATTAAAATCTAATGTTATTTTGAGGTGCCGCAAAGACAAAGACAAAGAAGTTTTGGAAAAACCTGCTTGCAAATAATCTTCATATCTTTTAATTTTTTTGTGTAAATATTTAGCTTGGGTATAAAAAGCCATTCAAATACTCTCGTCAATCTCTAAAAAAACTCAGTTTTGTATTAAAAAGCTATGAGTTGCCGCAAGGCTGCTACATATTCAAATTTTTAGCATTTTAAACCTTTAATGTAAGGTGAAGGGGGGGTAAGAGTGGAGTAAAATATTAATAGTGTCCCTTTAAATAAAATTTAACTAAAATTTTATTAAATTAAAAATTGCATGTTAATGCATGTTATCTTCATTAATATTGGCTATTGAATTTTCGCTATTGTTAGGCCAAATACCTTATTTTCAAATTTTTTTTTCAACTTTTTAAAAATTATGTCGATACTACACACTTGCCCCGGCATATGGGGCAACATGCTACCATAGTCAATACGATTATCTTTAGACAGTTTATGGGGTAAGCGTGTTAAATAGTACGATTTTTGCCACGACCTAGCTTTTGCAGAATTGGAAAAGAATAAAAATCAAATATCTTAGGAACTTGTTATTAAAATGAATTAACAAATGCTAAACACTTAGAGTTGAAACTGAATATTATTTATACAACGAAACATATTAACTTAAAAACATATAAAATAAAATTGTTTCCTGCTTTAACAAATTCATTTATTCGACATTATATGTCGAAAAATCAATTTCAAACCATATTAAGCCTCGCCGAAGTAACGTAGGCTTCAGAAGTACTTTAATAACATCTCTTATTGAAATCACCGAACAGTCCTCTGGATTTGCCCAGGTAAAAGTTGTCGAACCTGATGGATCCAATGAACGAACTTTTCTTGTAAATTTCACTTCAAATTCTTCGTCTTCTTTATTGACTGAAATTATCCAATCTTCTTTCAGCATCTTCTGGTTTTTTAGTTATTTCTGTCCCATAATCATTTAACAATTCATATTCTATAATTTCTTCTTCTATGTCTTTATCACTATCTTCATATATAATCTCGTCTTCATCTGATGTTTCATTTTCTTCTTCTTCGACAATGTCCACTTTTTGTTTTTTTGTAGATTTTTGAGTTTTTTTTTGTTTTGCTTTTTCTTTTGCGATTTTTGCTGCCTTTCCCTCTTGTATACGTTTAAGAACTTCTTCTCCTGTAATAACTTCCGCACCCGTAGCAACTTTGCGTTTAGGTTTTATTACATCGGGAGGTCTGCTTTGTTTAACCGTAACTAACAGCAACTCTTCAAAGGAGCAAACATCCTTTTCTGTATCGAGACTTATTTTAGAAGTACCAGGCTGGGGTTCTTGTTCTGCAAGTGGTTCAGAATTTGCCATGGCTCCAGCATTATCGGTCAGTTTTCTCTTATGTTTCTCCTATCTTTTGTATGCTAAACGATCATACTGTTCCTTAATAACAACATTAGAATTAAATGGGAATATCCCCGCCTTTCGAAAACCATTGCAAATTATTTCGGGCCCTAATTCCTTCCATAACTCTCCAACCAACGTACTAATTTTTTTCTTTGGTATTTTTCGCCCTTGATTGTGCCTCTGTCATTGAACGAGAGTACTATCCCATCTACTTTTTAATGGCTTAAAGACACTCAAATTGAGCCGTTGCAGAATATGGGAGGAATGAGGAGGTAATTTCAGTATTATTATACTATTTTCCTTAGCAGCTATTATTAATCGTTCATCTATATGAGATGTATGGCCATCGTAAATTAATAGAATCGGTCTAGTAGGTCCAAAAGCTTCTAGTAACGTTTTCTGAAAGTAGCATAAAAAGACTTCTGACTCCATCCATCCGTTGGATGTGGCGGCATATGTTGTACCCGGAAATGTTTCAGTGGGAGATGCGATCCATTCATCCCAGATATTTTTACCTTTAAAAACAATCAGGGGGGGGGGGGGTGCTTTCAAACCCACAGCGTCGACTGCCACTAAGACTGTCGTATTTTCTCTGCCACTTCCAGCTGTTGTTCTTGATGGTGGAGCACTCTTTTTTCCAACAATTCTTGTTTTGGATGGGTCTAATGAAAAATTTGTCTGGTTCCATATTTGATGGGGTTTATCTTCTAAATGCAGATCTTCAATTTGTTTTTTTAATATATCAAAATACTCGTTGATAATAAACGGATCCATACATTTTCTTCTTGCAAATTCAACTGACTGTGGTTTTTTAATTGATATCTTGTTACGTTTAGAAAATCTTAGAAACCAATCCTCTCGACCCTCTTTAAATGGGGTTTTGAGGCCATTTCTTGTGACATATTCTTCGACAATTCTGAAAACTTCTTGTCTTGTTAATCCCCAACTCCATTTTTCCATCGTAAATAAACCCTCTGCAAGCTTCGGTTCTTCATTGAACGGAATCGCTGTGCTTTTTCCCATAGTTTCACTTTTCTAAGGGTCATTTGAGGTATACCGTATTTTTTATGAGCTCCATACTGACTTATGACACCATTATTAATGTCCAAAATTGATCTCTTTAAGGTATCTTTGGTATATTCTGTGGCTCTTTCACTCCTTCTTTTATATACTCGCGCCATAATTCTTACTGAGTAATTCTTGTTGAGAATTGCTATAAATAAATATAAATATAAATATGTTTATTGGTCTTTTTAGCTATACAGGATTATAGATAAGACAGGTCAACAGTATACCATATTAATGGCTGATTTATAAAACATTTAATTACCTAAAAAAAAAAATGTAAAAAGTAAGATACATATAAGTGTAAATACATGCATATATCGCACACGAGAATAAAATGGTATATACAAAGAAAAATTACAATAAAAACATAGCGTGTCAGCAAATATATCGTACAAAATATGACAAACAATATAAAGTGAAATAAAATACTTTAAAACATGGATCAGGTGACTTTGATTTGTAAAAAAAATGTGAACTCATTTATGGAATAAAATGAATTGTCTATTAAAAGTTTTTTTAGACGGTTTTTAAAACCGATTAACGATGTGCAGTCTTTTATCTCGTCCGGTAAAAGATTGTAATGTACTACACTCTTCCCCCTAATGTTTACTACACTCACATTTAACATGGGCAAGTGTTTAGTACACAAGTTCTAACCGCAAAAAACGTAATCATAATCAAATATACGAAAAACTACAAAATAACATACCTTTAACGACTTATGAAATAGTTGGCCGTTGAAAATAAATTATTGGTTAATCAATGATGTTGGATTTAAAAAACTGCGTCACACTCCTGCTTCGGGACTCAAAACTGCAAACTGATTTAACGAACTTTTCTGGAACGGTTGGTTATTTTATCTAAACTTTTGCGTGTAGACACCAGTGGGGTATCATATAAAGATAGTCTAATAGATGGAGCTTCCTCAAATTATCACATGAAGAAGTTATACTGTTCCTACACACTTACCCCAGGTACACACTTACCCACCTTCACCTTAATTAATTAATTAATTTTTTCAAGTTAATCTTGAATATATCTACTCTAATAAATTCCAAGTATAATTAAATTTGAAAAAACCACCAACTTTTCAAAATTTTCAAAAATGGCGTCATTCATGAAAATTAAAAAAATGATGACCCTTGCGCCAGCTTAAAAAATAAATTATGATGTGCTTTTTGAAAATTTTTTTTTTCACTCCACCCTACCAATCATTTGCAACAAGTATTTTAGTTAATAACATTAGAAATATTTCGTTAATAACATTTCCCAAGTTTTTAAAACAATTGTTTCTAATAATGTTATTAAACAAATCTTAACCGCAAATTGCGTTCACCTAAATAAATTTGTTAATAACGTTGCTACAAATCCGTGTGTACAATGATATTAAGAAAATAAGCAAATGAAGGAAAGCATACACTCTTGCTAGAGAACGGTTGCGGAAATTACATTTTTATACTTTCAACAAGATTGTAGCAAATTTCCTAGACTGGGGAAAGATTTGTGACTGCGCCATGCGTAACTCAATCCCTTTTAACGAGTGTAGTCAGTTTGGTACATGTAATGGAAACGCGTGTTGGCCATTTATTTCGTAAACATCCGTGTAAACTGTTCTCTTAAGACGATTTCGACAGTTTACTTGACCCAAGACGTAGAATTGAATAGCGACTTTGGGAATAGACATTAAACATACACTTTGCCTCAAAATTAACCCATAATGGCATATATTCAATTCGGCAGACATTCAAATGTTCGTACCAAATTGGTGTACAGTTTGCTAAGAGGTCTTCTGGAACGCAATAGAGAATCTATATGGCATACAGGATACAAAGTGGCATAAAATGTACACAATATAAAATATATAGTTAGTTGCAGTTGGTTGTAATTTTAATATTTAAAGGGTGTTATAGTACGGGAGCCATCGACCAGGATTATCAGCCTCATTGCGACATGAGAATTTCAAACTTTATCGGACAGTTTATACTTATAAAGAAAAAAGCGGAAGTCTTTAATGTCGCTAACGATCGAAAAACAATAATGGGCATGTAAAAAAAATTTGACTCATATACATACACATAATCACCTATACATGTATTACATAAGCTGTGAGACGGCCTGAATTTTACCATGCTGTGGGGACATTGAAGTTACTCATATGGTGATATTATATAGATTCTGCTGATACCGTGGGTATACGTAACTTTTCGATACACTCGCTCTAATTCGAGAAAATAAAAAAAATCGTTGTGGAGACACCTCATAATAATAGCAAAATAAGTAAAATAAGTATGTGTATAAATGTTCCTATTATATATGTAAAATCGACTGTGTTCTTTAGTCATCACAACTATAGCTGAAAAGTAAAGTGTAAATATCACAATGTTCCAACAAGAATACATCATTACGTGTATATGAATGTCCCCAGTAGTTGGTAATTATTAAAGAGTGTGTATCTGTCATCACAAATATAGCAGATTAAATGAATGTGCAAATTTCAAAATGTACTCATAAGAATAGAACATTAGACATGTGTATCAGTGCCCCTGTTAATCAACTACTTATTTTATAAATATGATGCGATTTTATTTGATCAACAATTCATGCAGGATGTGAATATTTTTAATATTGAAATACCGATGAATTTCAGGACTCTATATTTAGGTTAGATTTAGATTATAAGTGAGTGATTAGAGCATGAGGAACGCCTCTCTTTGCCTCTATCAAGAAGTTCTTTTGTGAATACCCTCGGATTCATATATACTCATTCCATCATAGACTGCTACAGAATCCTAGAACCTCACTGAGGACCATCTTTTACACTTCCAGATGTGTTAAAGTTGCCTGATCTGTGTTGTAGCCTTTAGCGATTCTTTCATAAAAAAAAATACGTTCCGCATTTCATTCTCAATTTTACCCATTATTTTGAGATAGTATCTCAGAGAGAAGTGATCTGTGGAAAGACCTGTAATAGCTTTAGTTCCGGTTTGCCAAAGAGCAGCTCTGAGGTCTTCTTTAAGAGTAGTTAGTAAACTATTCCGCTTACCTTTTACCTGGTTCTAGGCTTTAGTATGAGGATTTTTATTCAACCTCTTATTATCTTATTGTCTCCCCTGGGTAATATTTTGGACCTCATAAAGATTCCGATTCGATGAATGACGATTTAGCACCTTAACCTACAAGATCATTTGTAATCTTGTTCCCTTCTATTCCCTATTATTTTTGCTTTACTAGACGTTCCCAGTCAGTTTTCTCTTAAATCTAAATAAGTCTAAACTTGAAGTGCGCAGAGATCTATAGCGTGAATTTCCAGCTGAAATGTGATGGGCGTATGATCTAGGACTTTTGATAGACTACATTTTGGGCTACCTGTTCGTCCATCTTAGATCCATCTCCTCCTCCAGAATTCCATGCCTGATGGTTCGATACAACTCAAAATTAACTTATATAGAGTTTGCGGGTTTGATTATTGATTATAACTGAAGTTCAATTGGAGTAGTCAAATGGTGAACCAAATTGCTTGGTTTGATTTGTTTACTAGAATGCAGTCTGTCAGCTTTGAGAGTCGCATTCGTCTTTACGTATGTAAAACAGGTTAAGTTAAATACCGTTTCTATTGCTGCCGTGGAACAGGTGCACTTTAAACCTATATATATAATTCCATAATTCTATAATTCCCAAGCATGATAATAATGGATTTAACAACCGGCAAATATAAAGATCTTGACTTTAGTCCCCAAGTTTTACCAAAGAGCTTGCGGTGTGTCCAGGACCGCTACTGGTCTTTCGAACACCTTTGTTAGGTTTATACTCCAAGTGGGCTTTTGATCCAGGATTACACCTAGATATCTTACTTCAATTTCCGTACCATTTACTGATGAGACTATTAATGAGGGCTTCCTTCTTTTAGTGGGTATACATTTCAGTTCAGGTCTCAATCTCTGTTTCATCTACATTGTTGGAGCCTAGTGATAGTGAATTTATAAAAAAAATTTAGCAATCAAGACCAATAAATGTTCTTTGTTTGAAATTATCAACTAAATCGATGACAAATAAAAGAAAAATATTTCTTCAAATAAATATTTTAAATACACGATGATCATATATTTTCATAATATAAAATGATTATTAGTGTTCCAATTTAAATTAACTGTCCCCCAGGATATTCGAGACACCAATGGTTAACACACTCAATACAAAATACCAAATTACAAGCAGGATTATTTAATTATTATGGGGGGGGCTACCAGTCAAATGGATTTTGGGTACCCATAATAAATGAACATACCTAATCTGTAACACACCAGATTTTTATTTATGTCGTGGGGAATTTCAAGCATTCCTATGTAAAATGGTTTTAAATAGGGATAGACGAGTTTAATTCAAATTTAATTATGTAGCAGCTATCAGTGAAGACATGTGCGTTACTAGTGGTAGAATAACAGCTATAATAAGGTTTTAATTAATGGGGACGGGTGCATATACCCTTTATTTAGAGACAATGGGTATGTGCCCACAGCTCTGGTTTAATTCACACACATTTCCCCACTACTTAAGCAATACATACACACACTCACACACAGAAGGACAGATAGGGAGGAATAATACAGAGGCAAATCTAACTAGTAGGGGAGAGGAAATTGAAGAGACAAACGTACCAAACTCTACGGGGGATAGGAAGGGAAAGCAAAGTGGCAAATCTACCTAACGCAGGGATCATTACAACCCCTTGAGTTCAAACTTCAACCTTTTCCCCCGTGAACTTTTTTCGTATACAGGGTGACAACTGAAAAACTAACCAGCCGGATATTTCTTCGGGGAAGGATGCGGGGAAAAAGTTTCGGACAGTAGTTGTAGGGTCCGAAGGAGCGAATCGAGTGGGATGGTTTTTTGTTATTTGGTGGAGGCACATCTAGGATCTCAAGGTCACCTCCACTTTTTCAAATGGGAACCTCTATTTTTTCTTGGACTGTTGTGCCTTGATAAAAAAGGAACATCTTTTTCCCCATACTTTTTTCACACCTCGCCGTTAATAATGAGCTTAAAAAGAGGGCGGAAGACACGCGTGTAGCTAGACAAGCTGTCGGTCGTCGTTTGGATCTTTTTTATCTTCCTCCCGTGGTCAGTTATCTTCATACCTCTATAGCGCATGATGGCCGAAACACGCAGAGCAAGAGACAACTCCATTTCATTTTGTGCAACCGGGCAACACGGAAAATGTCCGTTTAGACTTTTTTTAGGATGTACAAATCCTGGTCAACCATCTAAACAAGGTTTTAGCCATTTCGCTGTAACTCGGTCAAGCCATTTTATTTTAACAACTAATACTACATTTATCAGGTTTCTACAAGGCTAAAAATTTCCGTTCTTCACGGATTGGTGTTTGTTTTTATATTTTGAATGGGATTCCATTAAAAATGAACAAGGTGCTATAAATTACGCGATGTTTTATTACCGATGGAAAATGTTTTTCTAACACATCCTCAACGCGCCAGAGCTTTGCTTTACTTAACAAAGTTTCCTAATTTCCCTCAAACTAAATAGTTCTTATGGATTTGTCTATGTCGCGATGACGAGAATGGTTCCCGTACTATTATAAATAGATGTTTTATCTGGTAAAAGTGGACATTTGTGCAGCTGCGGAATGTCTTGTGTCAAGTAATGACAATTCTCCCGAAAGAAATTACTTTCCATTGGAAAAAAATATAAAAAAACTAATAGTCATGCTCTCAAGATCTTCGATGTTCCCTCCCAGGATCTACCGATGAAGACACATCAATCAACCGAATATTGATGAGCAAGAAAAGAATTTTGACGGAATAAGTGACATTTCGCTGAATCGGAATTTTTGAATTTTTACAAAAGTGCCACATCTGTGAAGCATATTTCAACTTTAGGAGAGGGCTCAACATTTATTTAGGGAGAAAACATAAAATCGGAGAAAATAAAGCTAAGCCAAAGATTAATATTACTCACGCTGACAACTCTCATCACTTTCAGAATGCAAGGATCTCAGACACAGTAAGGACTTTTGGTGATGACCCTCGTAATAAAAATGACACAAAATGTCTTATCTGTCACAAATTATTCCGGGGTTGCAATAGGTTAAAACACCACACACGAATAATGCATCGAAATCAACTGGCTCCTTGTGTAGAAGTTACTGAACCAACTATCATATCCAATCTCCTATCTTATTTAAAATCTTCAGTACCAATTTTGAAGCAAATTTCAAAAGGTGCGCGTGCCACTATAGCAGAAGAGTTTTCAAATATTTTGGATTCATGATAACTCTTCAGTCACCTGGATTCATCTACTAATCGCCACCTACGCTGCTTTACATGTTCCGGAACAATCTAATAAAAAAATTGAATCCTGTAATGCCTCCTAGCGGAGTTGTTCCAATGTATAATACATTCAATAATATGGACAGAACTATTTAGCCGTTTTCTGTAAATTGATGTTTGAAGTAGAACTTCTCGGTAGTTCGTTGAAAGGCCGACGCGGCGGTAAAATCGTCCCTTGGGCGATGTGAACGAACTGGACGCGAGCCGGAGTCTTTTTCGTTCTCGCGGTGATAAAAGCAAGTAGCTAATGGCTTGTCGTTAAATCAAACATAAGTGTTCAATATCTTTAGTGGAAATGGGATGTAAGTAAATCATTTTCTACCCCATTTTTCAAAGCTAATTAGGTTTTCATTTATTTTAGGGTTCTCGGATTGAATACTTCACCACGTTATATACTTTACCAAGTTGTACTTTACCACGTATACTTTACCAAGTTATACTTTGCCACGTTGTGCTTCGCCACGTTCTGCTTTACCACGTTATGCTTTACTATACTAAGTAATACTTTACTACGTACGAAACACTAAGTACTGCTTTGCTACTTTAATACTATACAAAGTTATGATTTGACAAAGATTGTATAATCACGCTATTTGGAGGCAGTTACGACGTTCAATTAATAATTTTATTGGGAAATACGTCATAAATGGTTTTTTGCTGTTTAAATTTCACATGGGTGGATCACGAAGAAATTTTTTTCTTTAAACGTAGGAGCCAAGATTTTATTGCAGCCATTTTCTCGGTACGGAACCGTGGAAGCCACGAGGTGTGTCCTTTTCAAGCGACCGATTCCAGCTAGAGGGATTTCTCCGAATGTCTGGCCAAATCAGCCGTTCACAAAGTTAAGTTCATGTTAATAATATATGTTAGATCACGGTTCACATGAATGACTTTTTAAAAACTTTTATTTATTTAAATGGAGCCAACGTTGGCTCTTGGAGAAGGAATATAATAATAATTAGAAGTGTTTCATTCTAAGTGAGTTTAATAACTGATTCAACAAAGCGTGTTTAGTCATATTTATAACATACAGAACCTGAGTAAGCAAAATATAGAACAAAGGAATTGCAGTTCTGCAGTCTGCACAAGTTATGAGAAACAAAGGCGTAATATGATATCTTGAAGATAAGCAATTAATAAGAGAAGTCGTTATCATGTAACATGATATGCCTGTGAAGGTTTGTTACGACTAAGTCTTGGTAATAAGCATATAATTTTATATAACAACTTCCCCCTTAATAAAAAAGTTGATGTTATGCAGCAACTTTTGAAAATTGTTAAAACGTTAAATGAATATAATGCAAAAATAAATTGAAACAATGTTGAATGAATACAAAGCAAAATAATAAAATAATGTAAAAGTTAAAATTGGTAAGCGATAATAAAACATTACATAACGTAATCAGGATAAAATACAATAGTCTAAATTAATAGACAAGGGTAAAACTCCACATGAAAGTCTATGTTAACTCGATGTCCTCTTCTTCTTGGGGTCTAATACCGGGTCGCTTTCTTGGAGGGATCAGTCTAGGAAATTTGGTAAATACTCTGCTTCGCTCTGAAGGAGGTGAAGGAGGGTTATCCGTTGAGGGTTGGATTCGCAATGCTCCACATCTTCTTCTTCTGCATTTACAAGTTATGTAAAGTAGAACTAATAGGATGATGAGAGTGATTATGAAGTATGTGAACCAAGATACATGTTTGGTCACAAAAGGTTCGTTTATGAGGTCATCCAGGTCTTTGGAATATTGCTCTAGTTTGTTTTTAGCAATATCTAAATCTTCTACGTCGAGACTGTTTAATTTAAGCGGTTTTAATTTTGGAATTTCGATTTTCTCGGGCATGTGATTGCAGCATTCAAAAGGAATTTGGATTGGATGTGAATTGTCCTTGATTTCGGAAAAGTCTTTAGCACTGGCTTGTATTCGAGTAATGCCTGCATAGGCGTAACATCCTGGTTGTAGTTTGATAATGGAATTTTTGTTGATTAATTCTGTTGTGGATTCTCTCTTTGGACAGTTGATGGTGATGTGAAGTGGTTCGGAATTAATTACTAGCCATGTGTTGTCTTCAAGTTCTTGGATGTTGTATCCCTGACTAATAATGAAGGAAGTTTGACAGTTCTCCGGAAGTTTTGGCAATGGTTTTAGTATTCTGGCTTCACATATGGCATTTTGGTCGATAGGACATGCAAACAGGTTCGAACATAGTTTGGTTCCAAAATAAAGTGGTTTGCATTCTTTCAAATTTTGTATAGGTATGTACATTAAAGAATCATCGTCTCTCGCGATAAACTTTTGTGAAATAGATAAAAAGTGATGTAGACCAGTTCTGTTATCAAGTATAGGTATAGGGTACAGACGAAAGGTGTTGTAATTTTGAGGTTCAATGAGAGGTATTGTTAAGACAAATATTAAGTTAGAATCTAGTTGAAAAGCTTTTAGTTCAATAATATCCAGATATTGAGCAACTGCTGATAGTTTAATTGGAAGAGGTAAATTGTTCCTTCGCAAACTCTGTGAAATCTCTTGTAACGCCGTTACTAAGTGATCAGGTGTTATGATTGATGAATAAATAATTCCTAATCTGGCAAATGTTATTGAATTTAAAATATCGTTTGTCTTCGATATACAAATAGCTGGCCATTAGTTGTTCGGAAATGTATAGAAATTTTAGTTTTATTTCGGCAGCTTGGATCGTTTGGGTCATGGTTTGAATTGTGTGCTCGATTTCTTTGATATCTTTGTTAAATGTTTCCTCATCAATTTGTAATTTTTGTATAGTTGAGTTGAAATTTTTGATAACAGAAGTTGTAACTGAGATTTGATTTTTGATTAAGTTTTCTAATTGGTGTTCGTCATTATTTAATTTATTTATACAGTTAGTGTAGTACTCGCCATCTTCGGCGTCTAAGTTTCCGGTAATTGATTTGAATATTGTTCCGAAACCGTTAAGTATTCCGCGTTTATATCTCTTTGTGTCTGAAAAGACTTCGTCAAATTTCGTTTTTATCGAACTAGCTATTTGCATTAAAAGGTTAAACTCTGTTTTAACTTCGCTTCTAAACAGGATTGATTTTTGGTCAGCACCATCGAGGGTGTTCAAAATTCTGTCTAAATTATTTTGATTTTTGTCAAAAGCTAGTTTGAGGGATGAAATATTTTTATGCACTAGCAGAGTCCATTTGTCATTTGTCACCACGATGTCCGTATCTTGGTGATAGTATACACCAACAGTGTTGTTGATCGGGGTAATTTTGTATTGACAGAGTGCTGATCCGAACATCAGGAGAAACCTGAAAATAAATTTAATTTTCAGTATATGGTTTCATTCTAACAAAATTTACTTTAGTTTCTTGTTTTGTTTCGAGATTTAATAGGGTAGCAGAATTTTGAAAGATTTCTTTTATTTTAAAGGGACCGTTAAATTTATTTTGTAGTTTGTTCTTAATTTGTGATTCTTTTACATAAACTAATCACCTATTTTGTACTCAGATCGTTTCTGGGGAACATTTCTGTCAAAGCGAACTTTCGCTTTCTCCTTTTGAGCTTGTGTTCGATTACGGGCTATTTTATAATAGAGGGATATTCTATTGTTCAAATCTCTGACATATTTAGTTATTAGTTCTTTCTGGTTATATAAGGTTTCAGGTGGTCTGTTAGACGTATGTCCAAATATAAGTTCATATGGAGTAAAACCATGTGTCTTATTGACCGAATTATTGTAGCATATTACCGCATATGGTAAAATCGTGAAAGGATGTTCGTTTGGGTTTTCAGTTTTGTGGATTCTTATCATTTCGGCTAAACTAGCATGAAATCTTTCTATGGATCCGTTCGATTGGGGATGTCCTACGCTTGAATAAGTTAATTTTATGTCGTAGAGGGTGCAGAGATCTTTGAGCAAGCGGTTGTCAAATTCGCCACCGTAATCGCAATGGATTCTTAATGGGGTACCATAATGTTGGAAATATAACAACAAAGTGTTTACGACAGATTTTGCGGATTTATCCGGGACTGCATATGCTTGCGTGAATTTAGTTAATTCGTCGCGAATGGTTAAAGCGTAATTTCGAGTAGGGAATTCAAATAAATCGATATTGATTCTTTCGAATGGTGTTCTTGGGGTTTCTGTGACTACTAGAGGGTTATTAAGGTTTTTCCGGCATACTTTAGTCTTTTGGCAAGTTTCGCAATTTTTTATAAAATTTTCAACGTCTTTAGTTAGACCTTGCCAAGTGTATTTTTCTCTAATTTTTCGAATCGTTTCATTTATTCCGCGGTGTAGATTATTTTTACCAAAATGATTTTGCTCCAATATAATTGGAATTTCATCTTCGTCGGCAGTTCTGACGATATCTTGACAAATTACTACTTCTAAGTCTTTTTCCGCAAAAATGAATGATAGGATTTCAAGAATGGGGAGGTCTAAGTTATTTTCGATAAAGTATGTCTTAGAGAGGTCTAGGACATCTTGATTTTTAAATAATACCGAAAATAGATGTTCAATTACAGATTCGATATCAAAAGGTAGAGGGATGATAAAATATCTCCTATGTCTGACTGTTTTGCTCGATACGATATTGATTTTATCGTTATGAAATTCGGGGTTTTCTTCGAATATGTCCTCGATAATTTTATGATGGAGGTCTTGTAGATTATTTTGTTGGAAGAAAGTTATAATATCTTTGTGTTCTCGATACAAAAGTTGTTTGTTCGAGGCTTTGATTTTCGAATAGTCAATTAAAGATGTTGTCTTATATAAGTTGGCGAAAGTTTCAAATTCTTGGGAAATTTGTTCGTTAGTAATTTCATTATTATCGTCTGGGTTTTCGTCGTCGTCTGACTCTTCGTCATTCGCGGCTAGAACCTTTGAATAGAATTTGGAACATTCGGAAAAATGATTAATTTTGATTCTGGAAAGTGCGTCCGCATTCTTATTGATTTTGCCGGGTTTATAAATTATTTCGTAATCGTACTCTTCTAATTTGAGTCGCCAACGGGCAAGTCTACTTCCTGGGTCTTTTATAGAGAATAGCCAGGTGAGTGGTCTGTGGTCGGTTACAAGCTTGAACTTTCTACCATACAGATATGGTCTAAAGTGCTTTACACTCCATATTATCGATAAAAGCTCGCGTTCAATCGTTGAATATTTAGTTTCTGCACTGCACACAGCACCTCGCCGGCCTCCTCGCCTGAAGTCGAATATGAGACCGAGATCATCTGCGGCCTTACGTACTGCCTTGAATCAAAATGCGCCAACTCCTGCAGTTTCATGATCTCTCACAAACCGCAGGAGTGGGTCCGAGCTCCTAAGGACGTTGCATGCCACACGCAGTGCTACTCTACCATGCGCACACTCCAGACTCAAGAGTCCTCGGCCCCCCCGTTGGCGTGGGAGGTACACTCGAGGAACGGACAACCTCGGATGGATGCTCCTGTGAACATGCATCATCTTGCGGGTATCCCTATCCAATTGGCGCAGCTCATCTAGTGTCCACTTAACTACTCCGAAGGAGTAGAGCAGAATCGGAACGGCAAGCATATTAGTTGCAGATACCTTGTTCTTCCCCGAAAGTTCGGAAGACCAAATCTTTCGGAGCCGGTGTGTACTTGCCGCGGAGAGTATCCTTAATTTGTTTCACGTCCTGGATGTAATGTTGTTCCACACCCAGGTACGTGTAGGTCTCTCCTGCATCCAGATGTCGTAGGATGCTTCCGTCTGCGAGCTGCGCGTCTTCAAGGAATATCCCGCTCCGTCCTCTCTTGAGGTGGACGACTGCACACTTGTCCAGCCCGAATTCCATGCCAATGGCCCGTGTATACTCTTGGACCACCCTTAGAGAGTTTTGGAGTTCGCACTCTCCGAAGGCATAAGGTTCTAGGTCATCCATATAAAATAGATGGGTGACCTTATGCCTCCGATTGCTGGGTGGGCCACATTGGTATCCGCGGGTTTGGCGGAGGCTGACAGATAATGGCAGCAGTGAGATGCAAAATAGGAGAGGACTCAGGGAGTCACCCTGGACAACTCATCTCCTAAAAGTTACCAACTCTGTTGATACCCGCTGAGCACCAGCTGTTATGGTGAAGCGGGTTCTCCAGAGTGGCATCAGTTCTTCGATGCATCTCACTAGTGGGGCAGGTACCACAAGGCATTGCAGCAAGTGTAATAATAGTGCATGAGATGTTGTATCAAATGCCTTGCGGTAATCAATCCACGCCATTGATAGATTACGCTTGTATTGCACAGAATCCTGTGTAATACAGCGGTCTATCAATAGGTTTTCTTTACAGCCTGCCACACCTTTCTTGCCACCACGCTGTTCATGTATCTGTCGGTAGACCGGCTCAACTGACCTCAATGTCCTGGCATATACGATACGTGTAAATATCTTGTAGCAGGAATTGAGGCAGGTGATCGGTCTATAATTCTTCGGGTTGGACAGATCTCCCTTTTTGGGGATCAGTACAGTACGCCCCTCGGCAAACCAGTCCGGAATCGGCTGTCCCTCGTTCAACCATGAGTTGAAAACTCGGGCCAGATGGCGGTGGGTGGAAGGGAATTTCTTCCACCACCATTATTATTATTATTATTGTTATTATTATTACTATTATTATTATTATAAGATTCACAGCAATAAAGTTTATTCTATTCGATTCTATTCTTTTTAGTAAAAAATAAACAAACTTGAAACACCTCACACAGAAACTAATAAAATGAGGTGGGTTTATACTAGATATGATTTTATCTATTCAGTCAAAACGATTGTATTTTCTAAATTACTGAGAACTTTTTAAAATTCCTTTATAAACATGTTTAATATGGTGTTTGGAAAATGTTTGTAATTCAGGAATAATTGTAATTATCCGTGGATCTTGAACTTGACAGTAGAATTCCAACGAATACTGTAAGTGGAACGCATTCACCCGGCGCGACGGAAACGCTAAATACCTGTTGACTGGAAATATTGCAGGAGTTAATTTCTATTACTTTTCGAAGAATATGCAAAAAGAAGATTGTTCGATAATTGGCTTTCTGTTGAAGTGACATTATTGAATGAAACGAACACTTTTGCTATAACCCTTTTAATCTCGTTCAATTTGACTACCGCACTGTGACATGCATGTCTACCAATTTAAAACCATTTACAGTGATGAAACTTTATTTAATCTAGCTTCATTACAAAGACTGTTAGATATAATTAAATGAAATTAAATGCGATTTTACAAATATTTCGAGAGTTTCGTGATTTGAAAAATTTCCAACTAGAATTTTATTTAATCTACTTCTAATTTGCTATGGACGACTTATTTCACTATTAGCTCTTTGTCAGTATTGAGTTTTAATTTATTAATTCTGCAAGCTCCGAACCGAAAACAATTGCATTCCCCGCTAAAAAATCTCTTTAAAAATTCTTTTACTTATATATTCTTTATTCATTTTAATTACTCTTGCGGGAAATTCGACAAACAGAGATTACTTCTTTGAACTAACTGGTTGGGGAAACAATTATATATTTGTATAATTAGATGGCATTATATTTGCTTCGTGAACAAAGAGAAATTAAAATTAATTACATTGATGTTATTGGTGGCTTTTTCAACATTTTATGTTAACCCAGTCGATGTTTTTCACCATCAGTCACGGGGTTTTAAATAGCCACCTACAACTTTCATGCTGTTAAAAAAACTTTCTGAATGAACATATGTCAGAAAATAGTATTCTAGTCTAATAGCTTAGTGACTTAGGTGTTTGATACTTTCACTTTTTAAGTAAAATCAAATCCTTTTAACCATTCACAGAACAAGTCAAAAGACCCACTTCGAGAAGTTCCCCTGAAAATTGTTTGTTTCACAAATGTTTCTTATGCAAAACCTAGCTAGTTTTGGCTGTCACCAACACGACCCAATCAGTTAGACATTACCCATAAAAAATTATATTACCTATAAGGACATTTTTCTAAGTAAAACCTTCGTTAATTTGGACCTGCAAAATAACTTAATTTGTTTATGGCATATTAAGACATGTTTGAGGGAAATTTTAGGTAATTCTTAGCACAGCAATCTTCCAGGTGGAAGATAAGTACAGGGAGGACCAAATTAGATGTGATTTGGGGTTTTCTCTAAAACTATGGCAGAAAAACAAAAACCAATATAAGTGTCCTGAGCTAGATTTTCGAGAAACTAACAAAGGCGCGATCGTCTATCTTTTTCTACTACCGAGCTACAGAGTGTTTTTTGGAAAAATGATATTTTTGGATGACATCTATTTCTCAGTTACCGAGTGTCGAATCGAAAATCGAGTAACACATTCTTAAGTCACTTTTTTGAGTAGAATCCATTGCTGATAAGAAGAAAATTATGCATGCCTCAATTTTCGAGATATAGACATAATTTTGTTTTTTTTTAATGGAATATCCTGTATAGTCAGTTTTAAATTGTACAAATATTAGGTCCCGTGTGCAAATTAATGAAGCAATATTATGCGATATAGCAAAATTTTCGGAAAAATGTGTAGATTACGAATTTGAATGGGGCGCATCTCGCAAAGATGGCAGAGGGGTGGGAAAGTACATAATATATAATTAAAAAATTGCATTTTTTTATTAAATTGACCCAAGCTTACTTAAAATAATAAAAAAATAATGTGTTTTACTAAAAAATTAATGTTAGGAAGTCCCACCCCCCAGGGGGTGTAATGTATAATTAAAAAATTGCATTTTTTTATTAAATTGACCCAAGCTTACTTAAAATAATAAAAAAATAATGTGTTTTACTAAAAAATTAATATTAGGAAGTCCCACCCCCGCCGGCGGGGGTGAAATATATAATTAAAAAATTGCATTTTTTGAGAAAAAATCGTAAACGACTTTGTTGAAAACAGGATTAAAAATAAAACAACCAATTTCTGGGATCCTTTCAAATCTTCTGGTTTAAGTTTAAATAAATCCATGTTAAAAAGAACCACGGTTAATACAAAAACAGGTGTCATGCAACTAAGGCAAGACAATAATATGTTTTCCAGGTGGGTCTTGATTTACAGAAGCCGTCCCGATTTAAATTTAAAAGATATTTCGAATTTACTGCAATACCACGATCACTTTTTCACCCGGACGGTAAAATAATTCATCTACAGTTAGGATCCTGTTTTCATCATTGCAGTTATTGATGGTATGGCAGAAGTACAGATGCTTCTGCTAAAAGATTTCGTCTATCTTTCTAACTTATCTGAGCAGTTTTCAAATAAACTGTTAAAAAAATGTGCGTTATATTCTGAAATACACATTATTTTTGATACTTATATTATTGGCTCCCTTAAGTCCTTAGAAAGAATCAGAAGGCAAAATGGTACAGACCCTATACGTTACCATGTTGACGAAAAAACTAATATAAAGAATACAACCATTGTCTCACACCTCAACCAAGGAAGATATACCCCAGTATTTTTCAGAAAATCTTATTGCATCAGGAAATATGCGTAATAAAAAGATCGTTTGCTCTTATAAGGATACAGTGCTTTGTACTGTGATATGCGGCGATATGAATCATTTAAAGAGTTCTCACGAAGAGGCCGATACCAGAATAATTTTCCATTCTTTAGATGCATCTAAAAGGGGAGCAAACATATTAAGAATTTTTTCGCCAGATCCAGATGTTTTGGTACTGGCTGTAAGGCGAGCTCCTTTATTACCTAAGGATACCATGTTCATTTTTATTGGTTCTGGCGGTCGTGAAATACCTTTGCAACCAATTTACGGTGCCCTTGGGCCACTAAAAGCTGAAGCACTTCCAGGTCTTCTTGCCCTTTCAGGATCAGATGTTACAGGAAGTTTTAAGGGTAAAGCTAAAATTAGCTTTTGGAAAGGACTTCATCTACGCTTCAGGCATTGGCTTCCTTAGGTAAAAACGAAACACTAAGTGACTCTGATTTTGAGCAGATTGAGGCTTTCATCTGCTCTTTATATTCAGCATCCAAAAAATGTTTTAAAAGTCTAACAGAATTAAGATGGTGATTGTTTGCACAGAGGCAAGTTTCTACTGATAATATGCCCCCCCACTCAAGCAGCGTTAAAACCGGCAATACAAAGATGCCACTACCAGTGTACTGAATGGAATCGGGATACACAGGCTCATCCAAATTTACCACCACCAACGGATTACGGTTGAAAATTGGACAACGGAGAATTTGAACCCATTATGTGTACTCTTCCTTGCGCACCTGAAGAAATACTGAATCTTATAAAATGTTCTTGTAAAAAAAAATAATTGTGCTCAAAGATGCAAATGTTCAACCCAAAAAAATACGTTGCACGGAAATGTGTGAATGCGAGGCTGATCCAGAATTTTGTTCAAACATTAGAACAGATGAAAAATCATATAATACTGACTCTGACGATGCACTGGACACCGATTCCGACCACGAGTAATGATTCAATCCATTTATAAAATGCAAAAAAGCTGTATATTTTAACATAATTTTGTTTTGTTAAAGCTGTACAAATATATAATAAATATATAAAAAATATTTTCAGCAATTTTTTTGTAAATTAGCTATCCAACGATATATCATTTGTCATACTTATCTCTAGAAAAAGTAGTTAATTTTCGAAAAATGTTATATATTTGTGAGGAGGCCATGGAAAACTATTAACAAGAGCACTTCTTATAATATCAAATAATTTTACCAAAAATAGGAAAAACTAAACTACAATTAATGTTCGAATTGTCTTTCAGTGACATCTATGCATATTTATCGCATTTCTAATATTTATTGAGAGGGTCATGGTAAGAAAAATAAAATACTAAAAAGAAGACAAAAAAACATCAAAATTCTTCATAGCTAGCATTGCCAGTTTTATTGAAAACGCCGTAGCGATTGACAGCAATAAATAATATTATATATTTAAACGAAATGCTTAAAGTAATAATTTTACAGATGGTTGGATACGGAGATAGAATGCAATCACAAGACGAAGTTGTTCGCCTATCTCAAGAAAAATTTCCTGATTTGCCGCCTATGTCCCAAGGTACAATTAGCAAAATTAAAAGCAGTTTCGCGAAAATGGACCTGTACGGCAGATAAAAGAAGAAACTTCCAATGCAATGAGTAACGATATCAAATTAGATATACTGCTTGAGTTTGAAGAAAACTCACATAGTTCAAGTCGACCAGCAGCTTCAGCATTTAATGTTTCCAATTCCTCAATTATTTGCGTATTAAAAGAAAATAAAATGCATCCCTATAAACTGACCCCAAGTCAGGACCTTAGATTAGATTAGACTGAAAAAGGAGCTGGCTGATTGGCCTTGGCCACCGCGACCTCTGTGGATCTATTGTGGCTCTCCTTGTCTAATTTTACTTAGAGCTCCTTATCCAGCTTTGTCTTTTGTATCAGACTCCACAGCCTTGATAAGGGCTCCTTGGTATAGCTATCTGCCCTTGGTTTCTCTTCGCCAAGTAGTTGGAACCTCAGTCTGGCTAGGCCTTCGCAATGACACAGCACATGTACTGAGGTTTTCTCTTCCTCTTGACAGAATCTGCATGTTGCATCCTCTGCCAGGCCCATCAGACTCATATGTCTATTAAGCCTACAATGTCCAGTTAGGAGACCTACTATTATCCTAATGGCCTTTCTATTTTGGCGTAGCAGGTCTTCCGTGAATTTGGCCGATCGTTCTTTAATGAACTTTTTGGCCTGTCTCTGTTGTGGGAAATTCTTCCACCACTCTAGAGATTTATTTTGTACGCATTCATTAATGGATGTTCGTATGCGTGGCTTAGCCACACCGCAAAAGGGTTCGGGTCCTACTAGGGCCTTAGATGCGCTTTCTCGGGCCAGTTGTCAGCCTTCTCATTTCCCCTGTGTCCCTCGTGTCCTGGTACCCATGCCACAGTCACTTTATTCTGACTTCCTAGGTCTGTAAGGGCATTTATACAATCCCATACTAGTCTTGAGTCGACCTGCATGGAATCGAGTGCCTTTAGCGCTACTTGGCTATCGAAAAAAATGGCAATTGACTGGTTTACAGTTCCTTGCCTCATTATTTCCTTTGCACACCACTGTATAGCGGCCACTTTAGCCTGAAATATTGTGGCGTGTATTCCTAGACTGGTATTCCTGTCTGGTATTTTGATTTGATTTGTGTAGAAGTTATACTTTGGGACCATAGTGTCCTTGGGCATTCCCAAAATGGGATCTGCCTTCAGCTCTGAGTATAACTTTTGGTGCTCTGTTCCGTGTTGTTGCCTTATGGGCGTTGTGCCTTGCATTAGCCTATATACCACTGAACGAGCTTCTCCTTGGATAAATACGTGTAGTGGTGTCAGGTCTAAAAGGACTTCCAATGCAGCCGTGGGAGCAGTTTTTATGGCCCCAGTGGCGCACAGGCAAGCAAGCCTTTTTACGCCTCTTAATAGCCTTACTGCTCCAAGCTGCAGTGTCTTGGTCCACCATAGCACCGATCCATAGGTTATCATGGGTCTTACAACCCTAGTGTATAACCATAGGGTCATCTTAGGGTTTAACCCCCAGTTTTTTCCACACATCTGCCTGCACCTTCACAGGGCAATTGTTGCTTTCTGTGTGACTTTTTGGATGTGGGAATTCCATGTCAGCTTTTGGTCAAAAATGACTTCTAGGTATTTAACCTCGCTGGCAAATGGAGCCTCAGGAGTTTTAGGCCTCCCAAGGCTCTTTTCCGTGTAAAGGTGACGACTGTAGTTTTGTGAGGATTTATGGAAAGTCCTTCCTCACTACACCACCTGTCGACAATATTTAGGGCTCTTTGTGAACGCTCTGATATCGTGTTCGCAAATCGCCCCTTGACTACTATTGCTAGATCGTCAGCATATCCTAGGCAGTAAAAGCCTTCTGCGGAAATTTTTCGGAAGAGTTCGTTAACAAGGGTTGCCCACAGCAGTGGAGATAATACCCCTCCTTGAGGGCAGCCTGTACTCACTTTTGCCTCAATGGTAGCCTCGCCTAGATTGGATACTATTATCCTCTTTTCTAGGCTGGCTTTAATCCACTGGCAGAGTACTGTTGGAACTCCTCTATTTAACAACGCATTCGTTAAAAATTGCGTTGTCGCGTTATTGAACGCTCCTTCTATATCTAGAAATGTTGCCACTGCCATTTCTTTGTCATCTAATGACTTTGTCAGTAGCCTATTTAAATCATCCAGCGCGAGGTCTGTTGACTTTTCCGGCTGGTATGCATATTGACGCTCACTAAGGGGGTTTTCCCTTAGTATTTCGTCTCTAATGTACCTGTCCAGTAGTCTTTCCAACGTTTTAAGTAGGAAAGAGGACAGGCTTATGGGTCTATATGACTTGGGAGTTTGGTCTGATATCCTACCTATCTTTGGTAAGTAGGTGACCTTCACCTTACGCCATATGTGTGGTATGTACTTCCAGGCCAGACAGGCTCTGAATATTTTACACAAGTGTGGTATTAGTATATTCTGCCCTTTTTGGAGCAGAATTGGGTAAATTCCATCCATTCCAGGAGACTTGAATGGTTGTAACTTGCTAATTGCCCATCTGATTTTATCGGATTTTACTACCTCATTGGCCAGCCTCCCATCCGCAGATCTGGACCTCTCCGGCCTTTGATCCGAGAATTGCACGGCCTCCGAACCTTCCAATATCAGTGAGCCCGGAAAGTGTGCAATTTGATGCTTTCCGTTAGTGTTTCTGTGTAGGTTACATCCTCTTTCTTGAGGAAGCCTACATCATTTGCAGTACAACCATCCTTGGCCAAGACCCTATGGATTCTGGAGGCTGCAGGGCAATCATTGACCTCTTCGCAAAACCTCCTCCATGAGTCTCTTTTGGCCTTGCGGATTTCGCTGTTGTATTGCGTGAGTTTTATTTTGTAGGTATCCCAATCTTGGTTGGATCTGGCCTTATTGAACAGTTTTCTCACTTCTGTTCTGAGGCCTTCTCTTGTTTCACCAGATTGTTTTACCCCTGCTTTTCCTTGTTTTTTCTGGTCAGTTTTCCTAGTAAGCGGCTATCATCGCCTCGCTTATCTGTTCCACTGCCACTTCAAGGCTCTCTACATCTCTTCCGGATGCTGTTCCTCCCTCCATGTGCCTTCTGAGGGACTCTGAATAGCCTTCCCAGTTGGTTTCTCGGGGATTTCTGAACTTTGTCTCCGTCAGAGATGGAGTCGTGATATCAAATCTTATGTGCCTATGATCGGAGCCTGATGGCTCTTCTGATACATGCCAATTTATAATGTTATCGCTTATGTTACTCGTGCATAAGGTTATATCCAAGACTTCTTTACGCACTGAAGTAACAAAAGTAGGGTTCTTGCCTATGTTGGCTATTAGTAACCCTTCACTTAGAATGAATTGTAATAGAGATTCGCCCCTTACGTTGATGTTGGTGCTTCCCCACACCACGTGATGTGCGTTGGCATCACTGCGGAGGACAGGATCTTTCCTCGCCTGGAAAGTAGGCGGAGCATATAACTCAGCTCTTCCTTCCCTCTTCCGTTGACGCTGTTAGGGTAGCTGTAACAAAATCATCGGTGCAAAGCATCGGAATTAATGTACAACTTACCCTATTACTGTGTACTATACACGCCCTTGGTTTACTTGAGAGTGTATTGTACAGCAGCTTACTTTGTAAAGGCTTTAGGCCTGCGGGTCTTCCCTTTACAAGCCAGAGTTCCTGCAGAAGGGCAATATCTATGCCTTCTTCTTCGAATCTCCTACACAAAATGGCCGAAGCAGCCTTAGCGTGATGGAGATTCACTTGCAGGACCTTGATCTTTTTTTTTTCTCCTCTCCATGTAGTTCCCACTAGCAGCTAGGGAAATGTGAGTCCGCTCAGTCAGAGCCCCGCATGACCGAGTAAGGCATAGAATACAAGGGGGTGCTGCCTGGTGCCCCCAGGGAAACGTTCGCGACCGCATTTGACCCTGCGGCCATTCAGCCCTCGGCACGTTGTCTTCCACCTTAGCTTGCGTTGAGTCGTCCTTACCGGCATGAGTGACCCTGCCAGGAGTACAAGACTCCCGCCGGCATCGCTTTCAGAATCATTGCAGTTACTTAAGCCCCTCCACCACGACAAGGTCTCACGACTCCTCGGAGGGGCTCAGGAGCTTAGTGAAGACGATTTTGATAGAAGAACGTATTTTTGTGAACAAATGATGCAAAAGTTAGATAACAATGTTATCCAACCAGAAAATGTTTTGTTTTCGGATGAATCCACGTTTGCTCTTCATGGCCATGTTAATCGCCAAAACTGTCGCTACTGAGGTAATGAAAATCCTCACTGGATGAGAGAATTACATACGCAAAATCCTGAAAAGGTTAATGTTTGGGTGGGGATAATTGGAAACCATGTCATCGATCTTTTTCATTGATGGCAATTTGAATGAAGATATTTATTTAGCTCTGCTCCAAAATAATGTGCCAACTTTGGCAAACTTATATCCTGCTCAAACCAACCAGCGGATGCAATATGATTCCAGCAGGATGGAGCACCACCACATTACATAATCGATGCCCGGCAATACCTCGACTTAACATTTCCAAATCGGTGGATAGGGAGGCGAGGATCGCTAAAATGGCCAGCACGTTTTCCTGATCTTACACCCTTAGATTTTTTCTATGGGGATATGTAAAAAGTATAGTATACAAAACTAAGCCACGCGATACAGCTGACTTAAGAAGAAGAATAACGGATGTGGTTAGGTTGGCCACTCCTCAGATGTTGGAAAACATTAGAAGACATTTTTATTTACGATTAGGATGCTGCCAAGACGTTCAAGGAACTCATTTTCAATATTTACTACACTAAAGTTAAGTTTTTTACTTCCACATCCAGTGGAAGTATAGTAACGACAAAGAAATTTTAAAAAATTTTTTTTGTTCAAATAGGCTTAGAATGTCACGAAACGTCGAGATTGTAAGTTTGAGAGAAAAAAAATTATGTCTGTCGGTCTGTCTGTCTGTAACTTTTTTTGTGCGCACGTTTACTCTGGAACCGTTTGAGATATTGACTTGAAATTTGGTACACATATGTACTTTAACGAGATCTAGAACTAGATTATATTTTCATCTTGTTCCGTCGAAGGGTTGGGGGGTAAATTTGGGGAAAATAGGTAAATCAAGCAAGTAAGAGTCCATAAAATTGGTATTTAGTATATACAAGAGAAGCTGAGGTCTCAAAAAAAATTTTGGCATTAGCCACCCCCATTACCACCCCCACCCCATTATTAAAGGGGATGAAAAAGAATTGTGAATTAGGGTGTGTACAAGAACCAGAAACCTCAAAATGTTTTTTACTTCATCCACCCCCACTACCACCCCCTATCACCACCCCCACCCCGCTACCGATGTGGGGTATCATTTTATGGGTTTTTGGGGTAGAGGATTTCAAATATTATATTATTAATGTTCCATAAACAATTATTTTCACATACAAAATTTTTTCGTTGTGAGTGACTTAGATAAAAAAATCTGGATGTGGAAGTAGTGATTCCTTGGGCAGCGGTTTTTTTTAGTATGCTGCAGTGAATTACGTTAAGCACATGATTTCTTTTTTACCGTTAATTTTTGCAATAATTATTAAAATCATAGCATTTTTAAATAGAGAATCAAAAGACTTTTCAAATGGGGTATCACAAGTCTCTACTTCTCATTTAAAAATTTAGGGGTTGCAACTGTCACTCGAAGGGGGTTGAATTTGTACGTTGCAGGATGTAATTTCAGAATCCAAAATCGACGTGTCTCGGGATTTTTTATAAATATGCACAATAATTGAGATACTGAATTTATTTCATTTGGCTGTTCCACACTGTATAAAATATATATTATATTATACAGGGTGTCCTAACCAAAAGTAGGCACCCTGAATAACTTTGGAGATAAAAATTTTTTGAAAAATTGGTGAAACACGTCGACCTCCTTTCCAAGGGGGACATATTTTAATGTAATACTTGGATACCTATCATCATCCCTCTACCCTACACGGCCACCCCCTCAAAAAATTCAAATAGCAAGGGGGATCGAGTGATACATCTTTTGAAAGGTCTTTCAATTCCCAACATAACTATGTATTTTTTTAAACTTTTATCGATTCTTTCCTGAAAAATAATTGTTTCATTATTTTAGGTTCGGGAAGTAAAAATAAAAATAAAAGAAGCCGTTTAAATTATCGTATGTATTGTTCAAAATGACCCCCACTGACTTCCATACAGTAGTCTGTCTTGAAATTCTGTACGAACATTTCTGAACACATCTGGAGTCAATAAATGGCATTTTCGAACAATTCTTTCACGTAACTCTTCCAGAGATGCGGGTTTTGTTGCAAATACCTTCGATTTCAAATGTCCCCACAGAAAGAAACCCAAGGGAGTTAAATCGGGTGACCTAGCGGGCCGCTCCACAGCACTTCTTCTTGCAATCCATCTCTCAGGAAACCGATTATCCAAAAATTGACGGACTGCTATAGCAAAATGTGGGGGTGCCCTATCCTGTTGAAAAAACAGTTTGCCCTCTAAAAGATTATCGTCTTCTTCGAGGATTTGGGTAATCATTGGGTCGATGTTATTTTCTAACAGATCGAGGTACCTTTCGCCATTTAAATTGTCAGGAATAAAAGACGGCCCGACAATGTGATCCCCTAAGATGCCAGCCCAAACATTTAACTTCTGAGGCCTTTGGGTATGAGTTTCCATGAACAAATGTGGATTGGTTTCACTCTAATACGTACAAATGTGCCCATTTAACTGAAATGTCGATTCATCAGAAAAACACGTATTGTACAGTAGATTGGCATTACCGTTTAATTGTTCACTAAAAATCTCACAGAAGTCAAGCCGACGATCGGAATCATCTTCGTTTAATTCGTGTGCCAATTTAAATTTATATGGATGGAATTTGTGGGCCTTCATAATTCGATGAACACTGCTTCGTGATACACCGGAAGCCTCAGCTACTTTTCTGATCGATTGAGTCCATCTGCAAAAGACCCAGAACTGCCACTTCGACTGCCTCATTCCTAATAGGTCGCTGAGGTTCATGCTTTTTATTTCCTACAGAACCTGTTTCGATAATTTTTTTCAATAATTGTAAAACATACTGAGAACCAACCCTTCCAACTGGGTGATTTCCATTGAATATGCGCTCCGTAGCTCTAGCACAATTATTGTTTTTAAAATAAATGCTGACAGTTTCTATTCTCTCCTGAAGGATATAAACCATTTTGAGAACTCACTTTGGTAAAATGTATCTCGATTTAAAATTGGTTGAGAACAGATGAATGTTCAAGGACTATCAAATTACTTATCAGTCTTTTATTATTCTAAAACTAAACGGACAAGGAAAGTGTTTTTGTCGAATAAACTCGTGTTGATTTGAGAGCACTGACAAATGTAGTTTTTTTTATAAATTCCAATACCCAGTGGCGTGTATTTTAGATTTTTAAACGATTTCGATTGTGTGTAATTATCAAAAATAAAATTATTTTCCTTAAGAACGAATCGATAAAAGTTAAAAAAAAATACACATATGTAGGGAATTGAAAGACCTTTCAAAAGATGTATCACTCGCCCCCCCCCCTTGCCATTTGAATTTTTTGAGGAGGTGGCTGTGTAGGGTAGAGGGATGATGATAGATATACAAGTATTACATTAAAATATGTCCCCCTTGGAAAGGAGGTCGACGTGTTTCACCAATTTTTCAAAAAAGTTTTATCTTCAAAGTTCTTCAGGGTGCCTACTTTTGGTTGGGACACCCTGTATATAACGTGACACCAATTCTTGTTTTTTAAATGGAATATCGTGTATCTTATTGCATTTTCAGAACCCTGGGAAACTTCTGACCAGGTTTGAACTGTTTTGGTGAGTTTTTACCAGATTTAATTTTTTTAGAGTTTTGTTTTAAGTCTAGAGTGCTGCGGTTAACTTTAAATCATCATAAATGACATAAAAAATAATGGAAAAATACAAATTTGACTTTTAACCAACCAATTTAATATCTAGGTGCATTCTAATTTTCGAAATTAGTTTCTTATGAAAAAGTACTTTTTCAAATGGCACCAACCTGCAGCACTCCCTATAGTCCAATAAATAAGCCGGAAAATGTGGAAAAGTGGTGGAACAGCACCGATTTGAAAAATTCTTTTTTCACGTGTTCCCTAGACCGTCAGGAACATTCATCAGCATTGACCCATTACCTCCGAAAATGAGAAATTTAGGGGGGTTTGAAGTGTCCCAAAAAGTACCTGTCATAAAAAAATTTATAAAATTAATATTTCGCCTTGGAAATGAGCTCTAGGAGGTTTTTTGGGTCGCTGATCTCGAATTCGAGGTCCAAATTGAGGAATTCCATATTCCAGTATGAAATTCGTGCCATTTTTTGATGAAAATTCCACTTTTTCGGGCGGAAATTTAAATATGAATATTGTGCTGCGTAAGTGTGCTCTAGTTTTTTTGGGCCTCTGATCATGATTTTAAGGTCCAAATTTAAGAATTCCATATTCTGTACTGGAATTTGTGCCATTTTTCGTGTCGAATTTCACTTTGAAAAAAAAAAATTATGTATGAATGTTACGAGCAATTCAAATTAGTATACATGGCAATTTTATAAACACTGGAGGAAGGAATACATGCAAATTTTTTTCTTCTTTCAAATGAGGTAAGTGATTAAAAGATAACAATTTTTATAAAAGTATAGCATTTATTGTGTTATTCTGTGTGATAAAATAGTTAATAATTTATCATTATTTTTTTATATCATTTACACCATTTACATCAATCATAATCTGAATCATATTCGAGAACTGGTAATTCAGGATTTGTTGATTCTTCTTCAGTGTCACTTTCATCTTCCTGTTTATCCGCCATTCTTGCGACAACCACAAACTGCTCCGCATCCAGTTTGGCAGCCACACATTATAGCATCCATAAAAAATGGAATTTTCGTGGCACGTATTCCACTCTGGAATATGGAATTCTTAAGTTTGGACCTCAAAATCATAATCATCGACCAAAAAAAACCTCCTAGAGCATATTTTCGTGGAAAAATGTTAATATTTAAATTTTTTCTGAAAAAATGGAATTTTCCATGGGACGTATTCCACTCTGGAATATGGAATTCTTAAATTTGGACTTCAAAATCATTATCATCGATCAAAATAACCCCCTATAGCACATTTTCGTGGAAAAACGTTAATATTTAAATTTTTTCTGAAAAAATGGAATTTTCCATGGCACGTTTCCACTCTGGAATATGGAATTCTTAAATTTGGACTTCAAAATCATGATCATCGATCAAAAGAACCCCCTATAGCACATTTTCGTGGAAAAACGTTAATATTTAATTTTTTTTTTGAAAAAATTGAATTTTCCATAGCACGTATTCCAGTCTGGAATATGGAATTCTTAAATTTGGACTTCAAAATCATTATCATCGATCAAAATAATCCCCTATAGCACATTCACGTTTCCACTCTGGAATATGGAATTGCTCAATTCGGAATCGTGATCAGCGACCCCAAAAACCCCCTATAGCACACTTCCGCAGCACAATATTCATATTTAAATTTCCGCCCGAAAATGTGAAATTTTCATCAAAAAATGGCACGAATTCCATACTGGAATATGGAATTCTTCAATTTGGATCTGGGATTCGTGATCAGCGACTCAAAAAACCTCCTAAAAAACCTCCTTTTCCGAGGCGAAGTATTAGTTTTATAAAAATTTTTATAACAGCTACTTCTTGGGGCATTTCAAACCCCCCTGACTTTCTCATTTTCGGAGGTAATGCCGGGGTCAATGTTGAAGAATGTTTCTGGGGGTCTAGGAAACCGTGAAAGAATTTTTCAAATCGGTGGTGTTCCACCACTTTTCGACATTTTACACTTTTTTCCGGCTTATTTACTAGATTACTCAGTTAAATACAATTCCAAGACCAATCTAACGGTACCGTCAAACGCAAAATCCATTGAGTATTAAACTCAAAAAAACTTATTATTTGTTTTACATCATAATAGAAAAATAGTATAAATTATTATTTTTTTTAAGTATAAAAAACAAAAATTGTTTGACAAAATGGCCTCGCATCAAGATCAACTAGTTTAGTTTAAAAATATATAAATAAATATATATAAATATTTTTATTCATTAAATATTAAGAATAACATTTTATTAGCTTACTGTAAAAACCGCTGCACAAGGAATCACTACTTCCACATCCAGATTTTCTATCCAAGTAACTCACAACGAAAAAATTGTATATGTGGAAATAATTGTTTAGGGAACTTTAATAATATGATATTTGAAATCCTCTACCCCAAAGATTCATAAAACGACACTCCACATCGATAGTGTGGTGGGGGTGGTGATAGGGGGTGGTAGTGGGGGTGGATGAAGTAAAAAAATATTTTGAGGTTTCTGGTTCTTGTACACACACTAAATCACAATTTTTTTCATCCCCTTTAATAATGGGTGGAGGTGGTAATGGGGGTGGCTAATACCAAATTTTTTTTTGAGACCTTAGCTTCTTTTGTATATACTAAATACCACTTTTATGGACTCTTATCTGCTTGATTTACTTATTTACCCTAAATTTACCCCCATTTAGAACCCAACCCTTCGACGGAACAAGATGAAAATATAATCTAGTTCTAGATCTCCTTAAAGTACATATGTGTACCAAATTTCAGACAGACAGACAGACAGACAGAAAATTTTTTTTCGCTCAAACTTAAAATCTCGACGTTTCATGACATTCTAACCCTATTTGGTAGTATAGACTGGCGGTAGATGACCAGTCAGGTGCACCGTTTTTAAAATGCATGCCAATCATATATATGAATGAAATTACCATGAATATGCCAGAAACGCAAATTTTAGGCAGTCGTCACGTGCAGAAAGGTGTGCAAATCGATTTTTTTTGTTTTTTTTTTAATCATTTTAAAATGGATGCCAATAGTGCCAAATGAAAAGCCTTGAAAAAAAAATCCAATATCAAAATCATCCAAAATCAAGAACACCAAAAAATTTTACGATTTAATGTCAGCATCAAAAGTTGTTTTGCGCGCGGAAACTGCATGCTAATGAATTTCCGCTGGATTCTTTTTCACGGCTTTTCGTTTGGCACTATTGGCATCCATTTTAAAATAAAGAAAAAAACACACAAAAAAAAAACAAAAAAAATCGATTTGCACACCCTTCTGCACGCGACGACTGCCTAAAATTTGCGTTTCTGGCATATTCATGGTAATTTCGTTCATATATGTGATTGGCATGCATTTTAAAAACATTGCACCTGACTGGTCATGTACCACCAGTCTAGTAGTACAAATGCAATGAATACACAGGTATGTAAATATTGCATTTGAATTGAGTTATGGCACCTAAGTGATTGAACAAATGTATGTCCCAACTACAATCTAATTACAAAGGCCATGGCAGGTTAAAATAAGTGTCCGTGCTTTTGCAACTTTTTTGCGTGTGGTTCCTTCTAATGATGTATCTTTGCGTAAGATACTTCCACAAAAAGTTTTGAGCTCAAAAACTTCATAATATCTGGGATTTTTTTTTTTCGAAAATCCGAAAAAAAATTTTTTTTCTTAATCAAGTAAACTAATTTGTTTGCATTTCACATATATTGTAAATCTACTCATGGCAATTTATTAATGATATTTTTAGGAAATCTTTTAATGAAGAAATGCTTTTGAATTTTTTGAAAAATTTAAATACTAAATTCGTTAGAGACTCCCACCATTTTTTTATTAATTATACATCATACAACATATATTTTTCACAAAACTCTATCGAAGAGGTAACGTAGTATAATTGGAAAAGATAATGTCAGGAACATAAAAGGATTTTAATGTCATGGGCGGATGAAGAACTTTATGAAGCTTCTAGCTTCAGTTTCTAAGTCCATAAAAGATATTTTTACGTTTTATTTTGTTCAATTATTCGCTCTGAATTAATTTTTTAATATTGCGCAAAAAAAGGCCGTAGCCGGGTATGGGGAATCGGCCTTTACATCGATTTGGTTGATTTCCACCTCAAAGATTGCTTTTTAAGCGAAATTGAGACATGCTTAATATCAGCTTCTAATTATTGATATTTACTGAGAGAAAAATATTTTTCAAATTTAATAAAACATTTTTTTTTCTCAGGAACCGCTGTTGTGAATTCCATGAGATTGAAATATGTTATAGAGGTACAAAAGATCTGCTTACGAGATTTTTTTTGTAATTTTCATTATACAGGAAGTCTGGGAAATAATAGCGAAAATATTTTAAACATTTAAAAAAATATCTTATACTCGGAGGGGAATTACAATTTTTTTGTCATATGTTCCTCATATATTCCCTATAATATGACATCAAACTCAAAATTGTCTGAGGGGTATAACATATAAATATTTATAAAAGTTTTAACTAACAAGCGTTCAACTGTAGTAATTATTTAATACACAAAAATACAATAAAAGTTTATTTTTAATAAACTAGCTTGAGAATGTATTAAAAATGGTATTGCTTAATCATTGTCACTGTCCTGTTCAATAGTAACAGGTGTATCATCATACTTAAATAGTTTAGTTAAGGTTTCAGGAGGTCTTATTATTTTTGATAAATATCTTGCATAACATAAATAATATATGATCGCTGCCAAATGGGAGCAACACCCAACTGTTCTCATACCATTAGGACACTGGCAATAATGTATTAGGATTCCAGAAACACCAGAGCTATGTGGGTTATAGTACAAAAAGCAACGGTATGTTTTTCTTGAAATGTGACGCGATGGAACTTGGACATTTAAAATATCATGTATTTAACAAAATACATGTCTATAGAGCCGTCTTCCTTCATCATTTCAGCCAAATAGGTTATTGCTTTTCGATATTGGTAAGTACCCGTGAAGAATATTTGGAATTCAGTTTCGGTCATTTCAGGGATATCCAGTAGCTCGGTTGAGGGCACTATTTGAAAAGCTTTTTCCAGCTCTTTCGCTCTACGCTCTATTTCAGCTGCTAATGTATTTGTTTCGTTTCTTCGTGCAATCATACGATCAAGAATTTCAGCAGAGATTTTTTCAACAGGCACTAATTTTTTCCCGAATTTGTTCAACAAAAACGATGCAGTCCGGTAATACCTTTTCACATCTGGCAGCATTTTATTACCTAGAATGTTGTCCAGAAGTTGTAACTTTTTTTTATTTCTTTTGTGTACAAACTCAATTGTTCAACAAGTTTTGATTACAAATCGATAAGCATTCGCTTGTTTGACAGTTAATTGTTTTTGTTGTCCTTTCAAGGCTGGCATTAATACTTTGAATCCTCTATTTCCCAAAGCTCCAATAATTATTCACGGGTACTTATTAATATCGACAAGCAATATCTTAATTTAACTGAAATGATGAAGGAAGACGGCTCTATAGACATGTATTTTGTTAAAGACAAGTCTAATGTTTTAAAAGTCCAAGTTCCATCACGTCACATTTTAAGAAAAACATGCCATGCCGTTGCTTTTTGGACTATAATCCACATATCTCTGGTGTTTCTGGAATTCTAAGACATAATTGCGAGTGTCCTAATGGTATGAGAACAGTTGAGTGTTGCTCCCATTTGGCAGCGATCATATATTATTTATGTTATGCAAGATATTTACCAAAAATAATAAGACCTCCTGAAACTCTAACTAAACTATTTGAGCATGATGATACACCTGTTACTATTGACGAGGACAGTGACAATGATTAAACAATACCGTTTTTAATACATTTTCAAGCTAGCTTATTAAAAATAAACTTTTATTGCATTTTTGTGTATTAAATAATTACTGCAGTTGAACACTTATTAGTTAAAACTTTTATAAATATTTATATGTTATACCACTCAGACAATTTTGAGTTTGATATCATATTATAGGGGAATATATGAGGAACATATGACAAAAAAATTGTAATTCCCCTCCGAGTATAAGATATTTTTTTAAATGTTTGAAATATTTTCGCTATTATTTCCCAGACTTCCTGTATAGTGAAAATTACAAAAAAAAAATCTCGTAAGTAGATCTTTTGTACCTCTATAACATATTTCAATTCGCAACAGCGGTTCCTGAGAATTTTTTTTTTTTATAAATTCGAAAAATATATTTTTTTCAAATATCAACAATAATTATTATCAGAAATCTACCAGCAAATTTTACCTACCAAACTTTAAAAAAATCCTTAAAATTCTACTAAAAAGAAATAAAAATCTACCAAATGTGGTAACGCTGACTATGCACGTTATTTATTTTAGTTATTTTTCATTTTTCTGTTAGAACTTCTCATACACCCTCCTATCGTTCATTTTGTCACATTTTCCTCTCCCCTCTGAAAGCAAACGTATTTTTTAAATGGCCCCATAATTCAGTATCGGAAAGTCTTGGATTAGGCATGCAAACAGAGCTGCCCACGCACATGTGGTGAGGAAAGCAGGTGGCACGAGTAGGATGTGTTATACGATAAAAAAGAATAGCCTAGTTGCTTCGCTCTTGCTTGCTCTTATTGTTATACCTAATCAAACGCTTGCCGATACTGTATATCATGAATTTCAAAATATACAAATTAAAGACATGTTACACGGGGCGCCTCCGGCAAAACCTCGAATTATCAGTTCCATTTTCTTTTGTGAAATATTAAAAAATTATTAATTCGAAGCCGAAAATTGAACAAAATAAAACGTCAAAATATCTTAGAAACTGAAATAAAGCTAAAGGCTTCATAGAGTTCTTCATACGTCTATGGCATTAAAATCCTTTTATGTCCCTGATATTATCTTTTCCAATTTGACTCCGTTACCCCTTCGATAGAGTTTTGTGAAAAATATATGTTGTAGCTTATTGTATGGTGCATAATTAATAAAAAAAATTCAAAAGCATAATTTTTCTTTTCTTCATGAAAAGATTTCCTGAAAATATCATCAATAAATTGTAACGAGTAGATTTACAATATATGTGAAGTTCAAACAAATTGGTTCACTTGATTGAGAAAATTTTTTTTTCGGATTTTCGAAAAAAAAACCCAGATATAAAATTTTTGAGGCCAAAACTTTTTGTGGTAGTATCTTACGCAAAGATACATCACTGGAAGGAACCACGCGCAAAAAGGTTGCAAAGCCACGGACACTTATCAACTTGCCATGCCATGGCCTTTATAACAATCTCGCGGACCAAGGACCCCGGAACAAAGCCGATGAAAATGGTGTTTCGGTGGAATTGCCTGAAACTTTGTTATTTTGTAGTTTTAGTCATGCTGATTAAAAATCCCTATTGCACTGAGTCGATCATGTGAGTGGTTTTCGTTCCAGGAGTGCTTGAAAATCCTAACAACGAGGTAACGGGTAATCTATGTACGTGTTTATGAATGGCTTCCAACGTGTTTGTGTGCGTGATTCTGCACAGTGTTTATGTATGTGTGTATGTATGTATGTGCCAGTGTATCCAGGGTTTCCCGGAAATATCGATGAAAAACTTCTGGTGCAGATTCCACATGCAAAAATATGTCCGCAAATACCTTGAGCTACGGAAGGTATAAAGCAATGTTAAAAAGAGTGCAAAGAAGAATGCTAATAAGAGTGGCCTCAGGATATAAGACGGTCTCAACCAGGGCTCTCCAAGTTATAACGGGAATCCTGCCGATCGATTTACTGGTAGCAGAACGAACAGCCATATACAACTCAGGCGAGGGACACCTCCAGGCTAACAGAAAACAGGAAAGACTGCGATCGTGGGAGAAGTGGCAGGTGATTTGGGATCAAGAGCAAATGGTCGCCCAGTGGACCAAGAAGCTAATCCCTCAGCTTAGGCCATGGCTGGAACGCGAGTTCAGACAGACGGACTACTTCTTGACACATTTTTTATCGGGACACGGGGCTTTTAGGAAATACACAATGAGAATTGGTAAAACACTGGACGATATGTGCGCATACTGCCACGAGGAGGAAGACAGAGTGGAGCACACGATCTTCCAGTGTCCTAGATGGGATGAGCACAGGTGAATGGTCTACACAGAACTAGATACTGGATTGACGACAAACAACATAATTAGCGTGATGACCACCAACAGGAGAAACTGGAGGACAGTCAATAATATGGTAAGGAATATTAGGTCCAGAAAGGAGTCAGACGAGAGACGGAGCTCCGTGAGTGTAGAAGTTGACTGTGTGCAGTTTGAACAAGTGCCGAGTTTGAGATGATGTAGTTATGATGTATTCATAGTAAATCCTGCCCCCGACGAACTGTGGGGTATTGAATAATAAAATCTGGCCAAAATTCATATTTGTAAAACTGGTTTTAAGCGGACCGCAGGTAGTAGATGGGACTGTTTACTAGTTTTATTATCATACTCTAACCTTTTTTTTCGCAAAAGGGCACCACAATAGGATGCCACGGCATTTGTAATTTAGCTGTTGTTAGTTGTGCACGTTTCTGTTCTCTGCGCTGTTTTATAAACAATTATTAATTATTTCGGTTTTATGTATGAGCACAGTTGTTTCAAAATTTTTATCATGGATTCTGTTCCCGAAGGTATGTACAATCTAAAGATGTGTATTTTATATATATTCTTGCAATATTTAGTATGTGTAGATATTTTTAATAGCTCCATCTAAATTCCTGAAATAATATTATAATTTGTCGAAAGGCGAAGGATTTAGTTTAGCTTCCAAACTTTTACAAGTTATATTTTTTACGCTAAATAGAAGGTTGTGTTGTATAGAAAGTATATCGTAAAGGTTTTGCCGTGGAATCCCGCAGTCTAATTTTTTGTGAATTATTTAATAAGACGTGTTGAAAATGAGGAAAAATGCTTTATGTTATTTATTACTTCCACGTCCAGTGAAAGTATAGTAATCCAAAAAAAAATTTTAAATTTTTTATTGTTGAAATAGTCTCAGAATGAAACGCCGAGATTTTAAATTTGAGAGAAAAAAAAATTCCGTCTGTCTGTCGGTCTCTCTGTAACATTTTTTGTGCGCACGTTTACTCCGGAACCGCTTATGATATTGACTTGAAATGTGGTACACTTATGTATTATGACGAGATCTGGAACTAGATTGTGTTTTGATCTAATTCCGTTGGGGGGTAAATAGGGTAAATAAGGGTAAATAGGCAAAGTAAGCATGTAAGACTCCATAAAATTGCGATCAAAGGGCATGTACGAAAAGTAAGGGTCCAAAATTTTTTTTTTTGCGAAACACCCCCACTATCATCTCCATTACCACCCCCACACTATTATAACAGGCCCCTTCTACCACCCCCACACTACAATGATAGGGTGGGAGTGGCAATAAAAGGGAGTAAAAATTAAATTTGGATTTAGAGTGTATACGAGAACCAAGGGCCTCTAAATTTTTTGTGGCATTAGCCCTCCCCCCCCCCTCTACCACATTTGCCATCCTAACATAAAAATTAAATTGGGATTTAGTGATCGTCAAAATTTTTTTCGTTGCGACTTGGGTAAAAAATCTGGATGTGGAAGTAGTGATTCCTTCGGCAGCGGTTTTTAATCGTCTTAACTTTTTTCGTCTTTTTTTAGCTTCTGGCAAAGTTATGACAAGAAGGTATTTGTACAACCTCATGAAGCAATGTCCTCAAAAAGAGTTTGATAAACGATTAATATACTTGGAAGAAAAGCTTTTCAATATATTAAATCATTCTGAAGCTGAACTAAGTGACTTTAAGTCACAATCCAAAACAAAGTAGATGTCGGCGCACAAGAAAGAAGATTCCTTCTTGAAAAATAACGACAAATGGCTTGACGGTACAATTACCTTTCAAATAGTTCCGTCTGGAAAATCACGTGCTGTCACTGCTGGTCGACCAGTAAAGTCATTCGACGAATCAAGTACTCGCACTAAAAGACGAAAGACACAGGATCTGAGGAATGAAGTACCAACTGAGTAATTGACTTTTGCTGCGCAAATGAGTCTCAAAACAAAGGGAAAGCTGGATGCTGCAAAAGTACTAAAAGATATCACTTCAAGCCCAAAACGTCTAAAGTCCTAAAGAAGCACTTTCAATTTTTGTAGAAGCTGGGTTAACGAGAAGGCAATATGAAATAGTGAGGTCGGGTGCTAAATCAATATATCCATCTTACTCGTTATTGCAGAAAGCTAAAAAGAGTGCTATCCCAACAGAGAAGCTTACCAAGTCACGCAGAATTGTGCCGAAGTCAAACTTCAAGACTTACTTGATCATACAGCTTTACGACTTGCAGAATATTTACAGGACGTTTTACAAACATTGACGGAGGAAGAACGAAAACAGCTTCTTTTAATATCAAAGTGGGGTTGTGATGGATCACAACAAACTCGATATAAACAAAGGTTTGAGAAGATATCTGACAGTAATGCCAACATCTTCCAAAGTTCTTTTGTACCTGTACGATTGATTGTGAAAGGCAAGGAAGAAAAAATTGTTTGGCAAAATCCTACACCCTCATCACCACGATTCTGCAGACAAATTAGAATAAGGTTTATACACGAGACTGTTAATATTACCAATGAAGAAATACAATACGTGGAGAATCAAATAAAACGATCGAAAAATACAACTAATTCCGACGGAACTCTTTCCATTAAACATAGACTATTATTGATATGGTTGACGGTAAAGTGTGCAATGCTGCGACTGGCACTACATCTACAGTGCGATGTTATATATGTGGTAAAACTTCAAAGGATTTCCTTCAGAAATAACGGAAAATAAAGAAATTATAAAACCAGAATCTCTTAACTTCGGTTTGTCGATACTACATGCGCGGATTCGATTTTTTGAAGGACTACTGCATTTATCATATAAACTACCAATTAGGAAATGGCGAGCACAAACTAAAAATGAAAAACAGTTAGTTGCATCAACTAAAAAAGAAATTCAAGATAAATTTCGAAATCAGTTGGGCCTGTTGGTGGACATCCCTAAACTTGGTTATGGAAATACTAATGATGGGAATACCTCGAGAAGATTTTTAGAAAATCCAAAGGTGGCGTCTAGCATCACAGGTATTGACGAAGGGTTAATACACAGATTTAAAATAATTTTGGAAACCCTCTCAAGTGGACATGAGATAGACGTGGCAAAGTTCAACAGTTATTGTGTTGATACTGCAAAATTATATGTAAGGTTATATTCCTGGCATCCAATGTCGCCAACTATACATAAAATATTGGTGCATGGAGGAACAATAATTTCGCATGCACTTTTACCTATAGGCCAACTATCAGAGGAGGCAGCAGAAGCCAGGAATAAACATTTTCGTCAGTACAGAACCAACTATGCGCGAACATTTTCAAGAGAACATTGCAATAGGGACATAATTAATAGATTGTTGTTAACTTCCGACCCACTTTTGTCACCTTCCAGAGCACTAAATAAAAAGTGTAAACCTTTTTCAACGGAAACACTATATATGCTCCAACTAGGCCAAGCAGTTAGACGAGACGAGAACACCGAAGAAGAAAATAGCAAAGTTTCAGCCAATTCCAACGAAGCATGCCGAAATATGATATATATATTTTACTTAACCTAAAAGTTGATAAAAAATTCTGAAAAAAATTCCTGAACTTTATTGGACTTGCGCAAAAATATTTCGACCATTGCATGTCTAAAATGACGCAAATTACCTAATTTTGACAAGCTGTATCACAAAAACTGTCCATAGGATCGGCTCGATGTGATGAGAACTTTTGATCAGCATGACTTGAACTACGAAATAGTAAAGTTTCAGCCGATTCCACCGAAACACCATTTTCATCGGTTTTGTTCCGGTTGTTGGGGTTTTTCAATTAAAAGTGAAAAATCGAAATATCTCGAAAACGTGCATGCGAGTTAAAATGATCGCAAATTATATCCTCTAACACCCCTTGACAGGAATTCGTCGAGTTACCATTAACCCTGTATACTGAAATGTGTTTAGTAACCCGTTAATATACTAACAGTTAATTGCCAAAAATTGATTTTCGAAGCAGTAAAGTCGCAAAAATAAAAACGTGTTTACTTTTCCTTATAAAGTAAACCACGCCTGCCATATATTCCAATAATACTTTTATAAAAACCTTACAGCACTCTTTAGAAAGACTTCAGTTTGCTTTTGTGTTAAAATATTTATTTACATGAATACCTACTAGCAGTTTTCCTAATAAAATTTCAAAGCATTGTGTTTATTATACAGTATTCACCCACGATGACGCAAACAAGTGTTTTAATTACTTCCATATCCAGTGGAAGTATAGTAATGACAAATTTTTTTTTTTATTGTTCAAATAAGCTTAGAATGTCTCGGAGGACCCGTCATCCCACCGACCGCTATCTTTACTTGACGCGATGGACAAGCTTCTCGAGTATCTGATACTGGGAAGATTAGCGAAGGAGATAGCCGAGAAGGGTGGCTTATCTGAAAGCCAGTTCGGTTTTCGGAAAGGACGATCAACGGTAGGAGCCATTAGACTACTAAAGGAGACGGCAAAGGAAGCCTTAGCCACGAAACAGATATGTGCTGTCGCGTTTAACACAGCGGGATGGGAGATGATTGTCAGGAAGATGCAGAGTTTGAGGGTAGCTCCGTACCTCGTCAGGGTGATATGATGAGCTACTTCCAAGACAGGATGATCGGATTCGAATCAGAGGGAGAGATAACCTGGAAAAGAATCAAGTGTGGGGTTCCACAAAGGTCGGTGCTCGGTCCGACCTTGTGGAATGTGATGTTTGACGATATCTTTCGATTACCTTGGGAGGAGGGTGTAAAGGTCATCGAGTATGCCGACGACTTGGCCATAACGGTGACTGGTGGGTGGACTGTCCAAATAATGGAAGCAGCCAAGGGTGGCTAGAAAGGATGCAGCTCGAGCTAGCTGCCGGGAAAACGGAGCTCCTGGTTATCACGAGGAAAAGAAATCATCCACCCATGAAAGTTAGGGTGGGTCAGGTGGAGATATCCTCAGGGAACCACCTGAAATACCTAGGGGTTTGGCTGGACTCCAAGCTGAACTTCGGTGTCCATGCCACAAAGACGGCCGAGAAGGCGGGAAAAGCAGCCACAGCCATTGGGAGGCTTATGGCCAGTACGCACGGACCGAGAGCGAGCAAGAGGAGACTGCAATGCAGTGTCGTGCACTCTATCCTCTTGAATGCAGCTCCGGTCTGGGAAAGTGTGATGAAGGTGGATAGGATGAGAGGGAGGATGGCTAGGATCCAGCGCACTAAAGGTATGCAGTGCATATAAAACGATTTCGTACGAGGCGGTGTTGGTAGTGGCAGGGATCCGCCCTTTGGATCTGATGGCCAAAGAACGGCTGGAAATCTTTGAAGGAGCCGGGAGGGCAGAAGACAGGGACAGGCTGTTTGAAAGATGGCAGAGGTGGTGGGACACTAGACAAGGGAAGGTGGACGAGACGCCTCATCCCGAACATCAGAGCGTGGATGGAAGGAAGGCATGGTGAGGTAGGCTATTACCTCACCCAAGCCCTGAACGAACATGGGTGCTTCATGAAGTACTTATATGATATTGGCAAGACTGACAGCAGAGAGTGTGCATACTGTGGAGAGGTCGATGACGTGGAGCACACCGTGTTCGCATGCAACAGATGGAGAGACGAGACGGTGGAGCATCGTTATTGTCTCTAGAAGATATGGTAGGGAGGATGCTAGAAACGGAAGAGAACTGGAGAAGGGGGGAGGAGCCAATAACCCGCATTATCAAAAAGAAGGAAGAGGAGGAAAGAGAGATGAGTTTGAACCCATGGAGAAACGCCAATTAACACCGACAATCTTAAATGACCTGTGGGTCCGATGAAAAGCGAAAGCAGTCCCAGGCCAGCAGGAAACACTGAAGAGACGGAGGGGTTTTAGCTGGTTGGAGTCCAGCATTACCCGTTCGCGATAGACCCTAAGCGACGGGTGTCCATGATGATTTCCCCTCTCACGAAAAAAAAGGCTTAGAATATCATGAAACGTAGAGATTTTAAGTTTGAGCAAAAAAATATTTCTGTCTGTCAGTCTGTCTGTAACTTTTTCTTGCGCGCACGATTACTCTGGAATTCTTTAAGACATTGACTTGAAATTTGGTACACGTATGTATTTTAACGAGATCTGGAACTAGATTATACTTTCATCTTATATCGTTGAAGGGTTGGGGGGTAAATTGGGGTAAATGGGGATAAATGGGTAAATCAAGCAGGTAGGAGTCCATAAAATTGCTATTTAGTATATACAAGAGGAGCTAATATACATGTTATCTCTTTTGTTGATGGAGTTAATAAGGCCATTAGTCATCCAACTTTTCTGTTTTTTGTTTTTAATTTTTATTACTGTGTTACATATAGCAATGTCGTTATTAATAGTATCTATAAACGTATTTGTTACAGTTTCTAGGTTTTCCGTTTGGTATATACAGTTTCAGTCAATTAGATTGAGACGGCTTTTCAATTTTTCAATAATTTATTTTTTTACCATATTATGTTTTTCATAGCACTGTGATGTGTTCAGACGTTCAAGTATTATTTGTAATATAATGGTGTAATGATCGGTTAAAGTGGTTTTAACTATAATGGGTAATAATAGTTCTGGGTCGAAGACTGTTTTTACGAATATGCGATCTATACAAGACCTACTGAGATGTTTACATCTGGTATAATCATTGATTTTTGATACATAACCATATTCATGTATGGTGTTTAAATACTTTAGTGATGTCAGTGTTTTTGAGGATATCAATGTCTCCTACAAAAATAGAGTAATCAGCATTTATTTTACATTGTGCAAAATGACCTTATATGTTATTTATAAATTCATAGTGTCAAGGGGATGGTGATCTATATGCAGCTATAAAAAGACTTATTGTTAAAACTTAGTTCTAATTGGATTATATTGTTGTTATTAGGGAGCTGAATGATTTTGTAAGTGTATTGGAGTTCTGCCTTGATATAAATAACACAGGCCCACAAAAACAAAAAAGTATCGTGGGCTAGTGATCAGACCCACATATTCCCATGTATTAAGGGTAAAGATACGCTAGAATTCAGGGCAAACGAATCTCTAAGAAGAATAGTTGTGTGGATGGAAAGACACCGACTCGAGTTAGCTCCAAGTAAAACTGAAGCTGTCATACTGAGAGGATCAAGGAGGAAAAGAAAAGAGGTGTCATTCGTATTAAAGGGTGTTGAAGTCAGACCATCAAAATCGGTGAAATATCTGGGCAATACATTAGACAATGAGGGTACTTTCGGAGAACACATTAAGAGAGTGGTGAAGAAGGCAGAAGGGAAAGCGGCTATTTTATCCCGCTTGATGGTCCTAACAGCCGAAAGAGGGAGGTACTGTAAGGAGTAATTCAGTGAATAGTGCTGTACGGAGCCCCAGTGTGGCAACGAGCTCTACAGAGAAGGCAATATAGAGATATGGTGAACGGAGTACAAAGAAAGTCTCTACTGAGAGTGGCTAGTGCTTATCGCACTGTCTCTGCGGCAGCAGTACAAGTGGTTACAACCACGCCACCACTTTCACTATTGGCTGAAGAACGTACATACGTGTACGAGATAGGTGATGGACATGACCAGAAGTAAGGGAAGCTGCGAGGGAAAGGACAATGTTGAAATGGCAGGCCGTATGGGACGAGAACACTGTAAACGCGCAGTGGACAAGGAAATTAATACCTGTGCTTGATGAATGTCAAGTGTAAACACAGGAAAACGGAATATTTCTTGACACAAGCTCTGATAGGGCATGGTCCTTTCCGGAGCTACAGAACAAGGATAGAGAGAATTGAGGATGAGAGGTGTCTACATTGTGGCGCTGAGGATACGATCGAACATACACTATTTGAATGCGACAGATGGGAGAGATATAGGCAGGGGCCTACGAGGAACTGGGCTTAGAGATTAACGCTGAGACTATTAACTCCCCAATCAAGATTCCTCACTATTTTCATCGAATTCCCAGAGTTTTGGGATTGAGGGGTTATGAGGTTAAGAAGTTGTTGGGTTTTACGGTTTCTGTTATGTGATCAATACTGAAGTACCACAATGTTATTAGGTTGAAGTTTTAAAGTTGAATCGCTTTTGGAGTCTTATTTAAATGAGATGGGTAAGCAATATTACGATCCAACAAACTTTCTTGTTGTTAAAAAAAACCTGACGTGCTGGGGAAAAACTAAAGTCAGATTCGTGTTCAGCGGCTCAAAATACAAGGGATAGGTATGGTTAATACCGTGCAGATCACTTTTTTTGTGGACCTGTTTAATTATCCCCCAAAGAAACCTTAAAAATGTAAAATTTTGATATTAAAGGAAAGTGTATGTACACTAGGGTGGCCCATCTCTATAGGGGGTGAATTTTTTTTGCGTATTTTTTAAGTCTCACCCCACGAAAATATACTATTATACTAGGAATAATTTATGTCAAAGTTTCAGATAATTCGGTGAACGGTAACCCGTGCCGCATTCAGGTAGAAATTTGTAGATAAGATTTTATTACGGTAACCCGTGCCGCATTCAGGTAGAAATTTGTAGATAAGATTTTATTACGGTAATACACTTAAATTTTACTTTAAATACAAATATCTACCTCTTTTCTCATAATGTTTTATTGGTGTAATTATTTCCTAGAAATTAGTTGTTTTGGAAGTTTGGAAATATAATGCACCTACGGTAGGTTTTTATGTCAGTTTGCAATTGTGTTTTACAGTGGTGACATTATAAGTTCTAGCATACGTTCCTTTTTGAAAAAACATTTAACGATGGCTGATGTTAGATCCTTACGAAAGGATACTTTCATTTACTTAGTTGGACACTATTCGTCACAAATCATTGGCAATAAATTGCCGTCTAATAGACAAGTATTACAAGTGCTCTTTTATAACATTCGTGAAGTGAAGCTAAGTGTATATGAAAGTGCTAAATTAACAATAAAAGAGGTGTCAGTTTTTTGGGATAAAGCTCGTATTCCGACACGTCAGGATTTTCATTGTGTTAATCAACTAGATAAACTTTATGCAGAGTGGAGGAACTTACAAAAATCGGCTAAAAGGGCCAGTGCGGGAGGTAAAGAAAAAAATTTCGTTGAAAAATTGGACGATCTTTTCGACATTTCTCATGCAAATGCATTGGAGTTGATGAAAATAGATGCAGATAAGCAGTTTTTAATTAACCAAATAAAAAAGGGACGTCCTGGATTTATGCATGGTATTGATTACCAACTTGCTTCTCAAGAAAAATCAGCTGAGGAGAAATTACAGAAATTATCCGAACGAATGCAACGAAGTCAACAAGAAAAAGCTAGATTAGAGGAAACAGTCACCTGTCCATCATCAAGTAGTAATTCAGCCGACTCCAACGAAAATGAAGATGAAATAGTCGAAGCCCAAGAAGAGTTGTTACAAGACCAGCCTGGCCCGTCACAGCCAAAAAAAGAGGAGATTGTATGGAACATGTAACATCATCACACCAAAAATAGCCGCTGCATTTGATGCTTGCAAAATAAGCGACAGGTATGGAGTCCATATTTTGACGGCAGTAGCAGAAGCACTAGGACATGACACCACATCTTTGTCCATCAGCAGAACCACACTTCAGCGCTCTAGACAACGCATCCGCGAAGAAAGAGCTGAAATATTAAAAACTGCCTTCGGTAATTCTGAATTGCCGGCCCCAGTCATCTATTGGGATGGAAAACTTTTACCTTCTCTCACTGAAATGGGAAATATCGATAGACTTGCTATCTTAGTTACTAGTGGAGATATTGAACAACTACTTGGAGTACCAGCCTTGCCCAATTCAACTGGAAGAGAACAGACTGAAGCAGTTTATGATGTGCTTTGTGAATGGAATTTGGACGAGAAGGTAATAGCTTTGTGTTGTGATACAACAGCATCAAATATGGGTTATATAAATGGGGCAGTCACACTATTGCAACAAAAATTAGAAAGAGATATTCTATATTTTCCTTGTAGACATCATATTTTTGAAGTGGTTTTGAGAAGTGTGTTTGACACAAAAATGCCTTCCTCATCTGGTCCAAATGTGCCACTATTTAAACGTTTTAGGGAATTTTGGCCTAAAATAGATCAAAATAAACTAAAAACTGGATTTCAGGTATCAAAAATTAAACACATTTTACAACCAGTTAAAGCCGAAATTGTAAAGTTTCTAAATGCAGCTTTAACTTTGCAACAGCCTCGTGATGATTATAAAGAATTTTTAATGCTTTCTAAACTTTTTGTTGAAGAAGAGCCCACTCACACGACATTCTATCAACCAGGGGCATTTCATCATGCACGTTGGATGGTCAAAGCCATTTACTGTCTAAAAATATTTTTTTTCCAAGATCAGTTCCAACTAACTAAAAAAGAAAAAATAGGTATTGAAGATATATGTCTCTTTATTGTAAAGGTTTATGTAAAGGCCTGGTTTACTGCGTCATTTGCTAGTAAAGCATCGCTTCATGACTTAGACTTTTGTAAAGAACTCATTAATTATCAAAATATTGACAAAGAAATATCTCAAGCCGCAAGTAGGAAAATAGTGAACCATTTGTGGTACCTTAATTCAGTAAATGTTGGCTTATCTTTCTTTGATGACGATATTTCAGTTACCACTAAAAGAGAAATGGTTAAAGCTTTGAATAGGAAAGCACCAAATCAAGAGGGTATTAAACGACTTATGATTAGTAACATTACTGACGTTGAAAACAAGGAAATTCAGGACTTCATATGCGAGAACACTAAACAGTTTTTTCAAAAATTAGGTTTGTCTATGGAATTTTTGGAAAATGATCCAACAACATGGAGGGAAAATGAAAGTTATACCCGATGTATCAATATTGTAAACCAAATTAAAGTTGTAAATGATACCGCTGAGAGAGGAATCAAACTTATTACTGACTATAATGACATTTTAACAAAAAATGAAGACCAAAAACAGTTTTTACTCCAAGCTGTAAATGATTATAAATCACAGTTTCCAAATGTAAAAAAAGAAACCCTGTCGCATGCTTTGGCCTAGTGCAAAATATATTGTTTTTATTACTATATGTCTTGTAGATTTAGGATAATATTTGGTACTATGTATGAAAAAAACGTTTCATAATAAAATACACAAAAATAAAACGAGAGTTTTATTTCAAAAACTTCCAGTCTAGTTTTCTTAGACTACGAATTTACAGTAGTATGACACATGTCATAGTCACAACAGATAATGTCTTTGATATTTGTATGACTTGATTAGTCATTCTAAAGATAAATGTTGCTGATTAAAAAAAAAACAATGCATCAACCAAAGAATGTAAATAATTCCATTTACTTTTATTATTGCATAATAATGCATTCTGCGTCACCCCTTGCCTTCAATTTGCCTCAATAATATTTTGAGGGGACTGTTTTTTCTTCAAATGGAACCATTTGCAGGGGTGAGAAATAAAAAATTTCGATTTCGAAAAAGATGGGCCACCCTAATGTACACTTAATGATATAAAAAAAAGAGGGAACCTCAGTTATCAAATCATGGCTTAGAAGTATCCAGTGCACATACTACTGAAGCGCTTCAATGCTCTCAACATCCCACTTTTTTGGTTGAAATTTTCTGGGCACATAAAAGCGGCATGTCCCGATCGGTCTCTACTTTAATATTTATAAAGGTATTATCCTTGCTGGATTACTAAATATTGTGACAATATTACCATTTAGTTACTAATCAGCAAACAGGAATTGTAATGCAAAACCCTTACAACTCCGCGACAACAACCTATGCTATGGAATCCAGGCGAATAATGCCTGGAATTAGATAAAGAACCCCCATCATGTCAGGCAGCATGCATTGCCAAAGCAGGAATATTAATTGAATCCGCAATAAATAATAGCGATGTTTGGATTTGAACTTCAGTTATAAGTATTTTATTAAATGTCTTTAGCACCGAAAGCTCTGGGAAGTAAAAAATGTTATAATCAGAACAAACTTTATCTCAGTTTACATAGTTCAGACGACGGAATTTCGTTGAAGAATTGAAATCAAAAGGAATTAATCAGCCGGTAAGTTAAAATTAGCTTGATTCTCACAAAAGTTGTATTTGAAATTCCTAATTTCTTATATTAACAACGATAAAGACATCTCAAACTGTTCAGAAGCTATTAAAAGTAAAATATGAGTGGGTTCAGTCGGTTTTGATGCTCTGTACCTTATTAATTATCAGAAATCGCAGTGCGCTCTTTCAAAAGCCTTGTATATGAGTTTAAACACGCTTTCCAGAAGTGTACTAGAATTAATAGTTATTATTATTATCATTATTTATTCTCAATTAATTGTACAAAGGAGTAAATAATACAAGTAATTGTAGAGAGCGTCAGTTAAGAACAAACAGTACATGCACAAGTTATATAATATTATGTATTTTGGAAGCAAAAAGAACAAACAGAAAGTTACTGAAACCAACACACCAATAATCATTACGGATACTCCCTTGGAGATAAAACACACCTGTAAAAATCTAGGTCTGATAATAAATGACAACCTTAAATTTGACCATCACGTAAACAATTTAATAAGAATGGCTTATGCTAAACTTAGACTCCTTTATAATTATAAAGATTCTCTTCCAGTAAGATTGAAGGCATTATTATGTGATTCATTAATTTTATCAAAATTTAACTATGTTGATGTAGTATACGGGCCTGCTATAAATAAAACAGTGAGCACCAAAATTGAAAGAGTACAAAGATCCTGTTTACGCTACATTTTTAACTTACATAAATATGATCATGTTTCCTACAAATTAAAAGATCTAAATTGGCTAACAATGCAGCAAAGGCGAGAATTACATTTAATTAATTTCGTACATAAAGTTATGAAAATGGAATCGCCCAAATATTTAAAAAATAAACTTATCTCACGATCGAATTTACATTCCATAAATATCAGAGCTCATAGTGCACTTTACGTACCTCAATTTCACAGTATGTTATTTAAAAAATCATTTACTTATGCAGCTTGTCATTTTTATAATAAATTACCAGAAAATTTTAAATCCTTGTCTGTTGTTGCATTCAGAAATTCTATCCGAACTCATCTGGAAGGTCATTGGTAAATAAGTCTAGAAAGCACTTTTTCATATTTGTTCAATAGTGTATATTTTTTATATATTTTTGTTTAAGTATAGGTTGTCATAGTATGTTGTTAACTACGTAGTCATTAATAATTAATTTTCGTGATTAGATGGGATTTTCAACCTCTGTTACTATATTTAATGTCACTATTTATTGTTATTGTTATTTATTATATAATATTTTTTATCATTGATTATATTACACAGTTGTATTATATGTAATGTAATATGTAATGAGGGTTAAGTGGAAGAGTGTCGTATAGACAAACTTCGCCCTCAACAAATAAAGGCGTTTATTATTATTATTATTATTATTATTATTATTAATACAAATACCAGATATACAACGATTATTGTATACAACATCATTGCATATGATATACCGAGTCATTTTTTTTAACCTGAAACTTTCAAATATCTCGAATAATAAGCAGCTAAAATTAATCTCCCACCCCCTCTTTGTAGGTCGGGGGGGTAACTTTGAAATCTTAAATAGGAACCTCTATTTTTTATTACAGATTCGTATTCTACGGCTAAAAATACGTAGGACTTGCCTGAAACATTTTTTTCGATTCATGCTAGATGGCGCTGTAATCGACGAGGCTGTTGAAACTACTTCAAAATGGAGTACTTAACTGTACAAGAGAACGCTCAGCGTTTTACGGATAGAACTCGATCACGTGCTTTATTTTATCGTACTGTAAAACAATTTACTATTGATAGTCCATGTAAAACGCGGGGTTTGACGCTCGGAATGCCCCCCTCGTCGGGACCACTTGCATTTTATGTCTTTTCGGTCGCTAATCACGAAAATCGGGGTCCCGTGGCTCTAAAAATAGTGCGTCATCGTTAAAAATGCAAAAACCATCCCTTTTGGGTTTTTTTCGAGGTAATATGAATAATACTGTTAAATAATGTTATGAATGTGGTAATTGTAATGACATTTTGCCAATGCTCATCTAAAATAAGGACAAATTTTATGCTGAGTGTTAACCAAAGGGGATAAAACTACCCTTAAATTGACGTAAAATGGAAAAAGATGGGATTTTTTTTTCGCTTTTTGATTTGAGTAGATGAATGGGGATTGTACAATGAAGAAAATTTTTTTCCAACCTTTCAGGGGTGAAAACTACCCCTATATCGCCTTTAAATTGAACCAACGCTTAGAAAATAAGTAGAGATGTATACTTTTTAGTTTGCTTGTAATTTCTGATAAACTTCAGTCGAAAAAAATACTAAAAAATTTTATTCTGAGTGTTAACCAAAGGGGTAAAACTATCCCTAAACTGACGTAAAATGGAAAAATGATGGAATTTTTTTTTCGCTTTTTGATTTGAGTTTAGATTAATGGGGACTGTACAATGAAGTACATTTTTTTCCAACCTTTCAGAGGTGAAAACTACCCTATATCGCCTTTAAATTGAACTAACGCTTAGAAAATAAGTAGAGATGTATACTTTTTAGTTTGCTTGTAATTTCTGATAAACTTCCGTCAAAAAAAATACTAAAAAATTTTTTCACCCCCAAGCTTGCAGGGGATTGAAAGAGAAGGTAGAAATATTCTTGATAACTGAACACTTCATATTGTTTGCAATATTATTAATAAAAAAATATAAATATGGTAATCTAAATATAAATGGACGCAAAATCTTTTTTTTTACTTTTTGAATCTCAATTTGGATGAATGGGGATTACAAAATTAGGAAAAATTATTTTCTCGTGTGAGGATATTCGAATTGAATCCTTAAAGGGGTGAAAACATTTTTCCGTATTTTTATCGACGGAAGTTATCACAAATTACAAGCAAACTAAAAAGTATACATCTCTACTTATTTTCTGAGCGTTAGTTCAATTTAAAGGAGATATAGGGGTAGTTTTCACCCCTGAAGGGTTGGAAAAAAATTTCTTCATTATACAATCCCCTTTCACCTAAACACTACTCAAAAAGTGAAAAAAAAAAAATCAATCATTTTTCTATTTTACGTCAATTTAGGGGTAGTTTTACTCCCTTTGATTAACACTCAGCATAAAATTTGTCCTTATTTTAGATGAACTGGCAAAATATTATTACAATTAGCACATTCATAACATTATTTAACAATATTATTCATATTACCGAGAAAAAAACCCAAAAGGGATGGTTTTGGGCATTTTTAAGGGCGACGCACTAAAACATAAAATTCAAGTGGTCCCGATGAGGGGGGCATTCCGAGCGTCAAACCCCGCGTTTTACATGGACTATGACGGAAATGTTCAACCGAAAAAAAGAACCCGTCGAGCAACGGTCACTGGAGAAAATAATGAAATTGTAGTATTAGTTGCAGTGGCTCTTAATCCTTGTTAGTAGTACACGAGAAATAGCTCGTGATTCCGGATTGTCCCAGAGCAGTGTTTGGAAAATTTTAAAACGTTGTAAATATCATTCGTATCATATGTCTTTACACTAAGATCTTAATGGCATTGATTTCCAAAACCGGGTAATTTTTTGTCAGTAAGAACGTGAACAAATACAAGAAAACCCCATTACTTCCACATCCAGTGGAAGTATAGTAACGACAAAAAAAATTTAAAAATTTTAATTGTTCAAATAGGCTTAGAATGTCATGAAACGTCGAGATTTTAAGTTTGAGCGAAAAGAATGTCTGTCTGTCTGTAACTTTTTTTGTGCGCACGTTTACTCTGGAACCGTTTAAGATATTGACTTGAAATTTGGTACACGTATGTACTTTAACGAGATCTGGAAATTAATTATATTTTTATCTTGTTCTGTCGAAGGGTTGGGGGGTAAATTGGGGTAAATGGGGGCAAATAGGTAAATCAAGCAGATAAGAATCCATAAAATTGGTATCTAGTATATATAAAAGAAGCTAAGGTCTCAAAAAATTTTTTGGCATTAGCCACCTCCATTACCACCCCCCACCCCATTATTAAAAAGGATGAAAAAAAATTGTGATTTAGTGTGTTTACAAGAACCAAAATCCTCAAAATATTTTTTTACTTCATCCACCCCCACCCCACTACCAATGTGGGGTATCATTTTATGGGTTTTTGGGGTAGAGGATTTCAAATATTATGTTATATTAAAGTTCCATAAACAATTATTTCCACATACAAAATGTTTTCGTTGTGAGAGACTTGGATAGAAAATCTGGATGTGGAAGTAGTGATTCCTTGGGCAGCAGTTTTTTTTTCCATTACGTATTGTTCTCCGACGAGTCGTCTTTTAGAAACCACGGAACGGTTAATCGGCACAACTGTCGACGTGTGGTGTGGACTAATTGGCAACCAACTCATTGACTATTGAAGGCAATTTAAATCGTCAAATGTACCGAGGCATTTTGGAAAATGAACTGCCATCATTACTTGAAGACTTGAGCTTAGAAGTGCGACAGAACAATGTGGTTTCAACACGATAGTTGTCCAGCACACTATTCGGTGGTAGCACGTGAAGTACTTGATCGTGATTTCAATGATCGTTGGATCGGTAAAGCTGGTCCGATAAATTGGCCAGCTAGATCACCAGATCTTACTTCGCCAGATTTCTGTCAAAGACAAAGTTTACAAACAAGTACCAACAACACGTGGGAATATGATTGAACGAATCAGAAATGCTTGTGCCGAAATTCAAGCAGACACACTTCTCAGTTGTGTACGGTCATTTCAAATGCGGATTAATAAGTGCATTGAAGTCGAGGGCAACTATTTCGAGCACTTACTTTAATTGAAAGACGATGAGGTGAACGAACATAAATCAAGCACCCTGATAGGTGGGAGGCGAGACACAGTAGTGGATTTTGCTATTTTTTTTTTCAAAATTCTGTAAGTCGCCCAATTTTGAACGGATTTTGATGCGGTTGGGCTTAAAATGTTTGAAAAGTTTCACTCTTTGAAAGTGCAAGTGTCACTTTCTCATAAACTATCACGTACAATCCCTAGAAAATGTAATATAAATTTCAAAATCATTTTAAAAGTTAATTTCCTGGGAGGAAAATAGTCATATATATATATATATATATATAATATATATATATATATATATATATATATAATATATATATATATATATATATATGCAAATTAATTATACACACCTTTTTTTTTTTTTTTTGGGGGGGGGGCGGGGGGTGTATTTAGGTAGTGAATTTTGGATGTCATGGAAAAAATTGATACTGGGGGCTCAAAATGCATTAACTTTTAAAATGATTTTGAATTTTTTTTTATTTCCCTATTTGAGGAGTTGGACGTGACAGTTTATGAGAAAGTGGCAAAGAGTAAAACTTTTCAAGCATTTTAAGCCCAACCGCATCAAAATCGGTTCAAAATTGAGCGATTTACAGAATTTTGAAAAAAAGTATTGCAAAATCCCCCACTGTGCGAGGGGACTCACGTTAGTCAAGCACCCCGAAAGGAACAGAAAACTACTACATCCACGTCGTTGTTTCTAGGTTACGCTAAAAGTAGTTTATTCACCAGCCAATTACATTTCTACGGGTAAGAATTTCCCAGTTATTCGCAATTTGAAAAGTGAATAAACTTTTTTGACGACGAATTTTAATTACAATAAAAACGTGGTATTTTTTTTATTGTAAATGTATTGCAGAATCGTATGCATAGGTTCTCAGTAGGAGAAATCGAAAAAAGTAGTATTTCGTCGATTACAGCGCCATCTATCATGAATCGAAAAAAATGTTTCATACAAATCCTACGTATTTTTATCCATAGAGTCCAAATCTGCAATAAAAAATCGGAGCTCATGTTTAAGATTTCAAAGTTACTCCCCACCCGACCTACAAGGAGGGGGGGAGGGTGACTAATTTTAGTACTAATGTATTTCCTGCACGGAATGATTAAATTCTGACATTTTCTTCGTGGAGTGCTTATTATTCGAGATATTTGAAAGTTTCAGGTTAAAAAAATCATCCGGTATATATACGTGTATTTACATATAAAAACAAACAAATGCAGTAAAAGGTAACTTTCGTTTAACGTTAATTAGAGACAAATTTTTCAAGAGAATAACAGTTTCTATCGATATTAAGGTTTTGAGACTTTTTTTGAAAATAATGATGTTTTGAGAGTCATTTATCTCAGTTGGCAAAGCATTGAATATTTTACACCCGTTAAAATATATACTTTTTTGATAACGTGCTGTCGAATGTTGATTTGGGTAAGATTATTTTTAAATCTTGTCGAGTAATTGTGGAGAGTCAGATATTTTTGAAAAGTGGGCACATTTTTATAAATAAAGCAGCCTAATTGATAAATATATGTGTCGATTAGTGTTAGAATGATTAATTCTTCGAATGCTGTTCTGCAGGATTCCCTTTTTGACACCTTAGTTTAATATTCGCAGTGCATATTTTTGTAGGGTAAAGACGCGTTGACAGTAACTATTTTTTTTTTCAAAATGTCAAACTAATGAAATTGTACGTAAATGACAGAACTAAGACGTCATTAAAGCACACTTTTCAATAAATACAATTTGTTCTTTTTAAACTGAGTTTGTTTTCAAAGAATTCTTGAGATCTATGTGGCAGTTTTCTAGAAAATGGTTGGAATTATCAAGTTCTATCAAGAGTACTTTTTTTACGTAGAAATGACTCCTGCATGAGATTTTCTAGTCAAAAGTGCCACTACGTTTCGTGAAAAAAAGAAAAAAAAAGATTCATCATCAGGTATAGTTCATGAGGCGTCCTCCACGGGTTAGCGTGATGTAATACATAAATTACACAGCCCCACAAAAAAAAAATTGGAACTGCTATCGAGACAACTGTATCCCTATGTAATTTTCGACGCTGAATCCAAATTAAAAAAAATCGTACACCCCCTAGCGCTAAAAAACACTCCTTAAACATGATAAAAATAGAATAGTCTTAAATCTCAATAAATCGAATTAAATAAAACATTCAAGTATATAATGCATAATCACTACTTTCCATTGAAAATCACCCTCATGAGTGGGTGAAAACTACCCCTTATACAACAGGAAACTTAAAAAAATGCAGTGATTGTAAAAAAAGCTTACGATGCCCAGTTTTTTTTGAAAAGAGTGAGTAACTGCATTAGTTCCGATGCGATGCTCAAAATCTACCTCTACAGAGTGGCGGAAACCACTCCTAGATTAAAATTGGAAGGAAAATCGGGGGGAAAAAGGTAATAACAGAAACAATGAACGCCCCAATAAAGAGCCCAACTTGACGTATACTTAATCCGCATTCAACACTCGTATGTGGTTGTCAATGCGCCACCTACCGGCTGGTCAAAAAACTATATAGTCAGAAAATTATATAGATGTTTTTTTCTGAATTTTTAGACGATTCTTTTTAGAGGCCATATAAATAAGTAATAGTATTTTCAGAGAATTCTTTTTAGGAGTCATCTAAGCAACTGCAATTTAAATTTAGGGTGGTTTCCGCCACTCTATGGGGATAGTTTTTGAGCATCGCATCGAGACTAATGCAGTTACATACTGTTTCTAAAATAACTGGGCATCGTAAGCTTTTTTTTTGCAATCACTGCAGTTTTTTTAAATTTCCTGTTGTGTGAGGGGTAGCTTTCACCCACTCATGGGGGTGATTTTCAATGGAAAGTAGTGTTAACTCTGTATTTATGCGTTATATACTTGAATGTTTATATTTAATTCGATTTATTGAGATTCAAGACTATTCGTGGAGCGTTAAGTCATTTTTACCCCATTTAAGGAGTGTTTTTTAGCGCTGTGTTATTGTTTCTTAGCTTAAAAAATGTTTCCTTACAAAATTGAGAGATAGTTGTGATATTGCAAAAAAAAAAAGAAAAAAAAACACAGTTTTGACATCCTGTATCTTTTTCCATAGCAACAATTTACTAAAGCATGTTTAGTTACATCCTCATATTTTGGTCCAAAAATTACCCTTGAACTATGGCCTATCATTAATGTATATGATATAATATTATTCGCTAGATTAAACATGACACTTTTTTGCCCAATCACTTTAATCATGATTATGATACTCGTACACAAAGTAAATGGGAATAAAGGTAGATTTAGCAGCATCCGAAAGTGTTTCTTTCATTTCCTTGTGATGGTAAATAAAAACTAAAAGTACTTGTTCCTTTGAAGGGAGTCGAGCTCCTAAAAACTCACCACTAGGCACCTTTTCTAGCAGCCAATTGCCTCTGTTGGTTCCCATTTCAAAGTTCACTTACCTGCAAAAGATGAAAGAAATACATGAGAAGCCCATTAGTACAAAGCACTTCAATATTAGAAATTTCACTAGTTTCAGATAAAAGTGATCAATGTGTGCAACCCCTAAATATTATCCAATCTTTTTGAAATTTGGCATATATATCTTTTACATCATTGAGACTTGGGGCTAAGCAAAGTCTGCAAAAATTTTACATTTTATTTTTTGCCTTACAAAATGAAACACCCTAATAAAGATTTTATTATTATTATATTTTTTTTTTAGCTAGCTAAAAACCAGTCACCCTTCTCTGTGGCTCCGACCCTCACAGAGGGGAGCTGATAGTACCGGTAGCCACTCCTCACGCCCGTGGGGTGAGTGACTACTGGGTCCGGGAATCGTGTGCCCTGAGCAGACGTAATGAACCGAGAATGACGGCCTTCTGCATTTTGCCGGCTAAGACCTCTGCCGAATTTCGGCATGCCGGTATGATCTTAAGTTCCGAAAGCAGTGTGTGTCTCATTCCACCGAGGGCTCCTATAATCAGTACCACTATCTTAACAGTATGGTCTGGATACAGTCTGCGGAGTTCGAAGAGCAAATCTCGATATTTTGTTCGTTTTTCCTCCTCCTTCAAGACAATGTTGTTCTCCGCGGGAGCCGAGAACTCCACGACAAACATTATTATTATTATTATTATTATTATTATTTTTTTTTTTTTTTTTTTTTTTTTTTTTTTTTTTTTTTTTTTTTTTTTTTTTGTAAAAGCCAGTCACCCTTTAAACTCTGTGGCTCCGACACTCACAGAGGGGAGCTGGTAGTACCGGTAGCCACTCCCCACGCCCGTGGGGTGAGTGACTACTGGGTCCGCGAATCGTGTGCCCTGAGCAGACGTAATGAACCGAGGATGACGGCCTTCTGCATTCTGCCGGCTAAGACCTCTGCCGAATTTCGGCATGCCGGTATGATCTTAAGTTCTGAAAGCAGTGTGTGTCTCGTTCCACCGAGGGCTCCTATAATCAGTACCACTATCTTAACAGGGGGTCTGGATAGAGTCTGCGGAGTTCGAAGAGCAAATCTCGATATTTTGTCCGTTTTTCCTCCTCCTTCAAGACAATGTTGTTCTCCGCGGGAGCCGAGAACTCCACGACAAACATTGTCTTGAGTTGGTGGTCGAGGAGGACTATGTCAGGCTTGTTGGCTTGTATTTGCCTGACTGTGGGAAAAGAGTAGTTCCAATAAATTAGACACTTCTCATTTCCCACAACGGACTCAATATCCCCCGGAGCATAAGGCAGCACTGGTGTCTCGTCTATCCCATACGAGTGCCTTAAGTGATAATAAAGCACTCGTAATGCTCCGTCGTGCCTCTGGATATAGGCTATATTAAGGATATATTATTATTATTATTATTATTATTATTATTATTATTATTATTATTATTATTATTATTATTATTATTTATTTAGTAAAAGCCAGTCACTCTATAAATTCGGTGGCTCCGACACTCACAGAGAGAAGCCGGTAGTACCGGCGGCCACTCCCCACGACCGCGCCCGTGGGGTGAGTGACTATTGTGTCCAATAATCGTGTGCTTGAGCAGACGTAATGAACCGAGGATGACGGCCTTCTGCATTCTACCGGCTAAAACCTCTGCCGAATTTCGGCATGCCGGTATGATTTTAAGTTCTGAAAGCAGTGTGTGTCTCGTTTCACCGAGGGCTCCTATAATCAGTACCACTATCTTAACAGTATGGTTTGGATAGAGTCTGCGGAGTTCGAAGACCAGATCTCGATTGTAGTTTTTCCTCCTCCTTCAAGACAATGTTGTTCGACAAACATTGTCTTGAGTTAATGGTCGAGGAGGACTGCGTCAGGCTTGTTAGCTTGTATTTGCCTGACGGTGGGAAACGAGAAGTACCAATAAATTAGACACTTCTCATTTCCCACAACTTACTCAATATCCCCCGGAGCGTAAGGCAGCACTGGTGTCTCGTCTATCCCATACGAGTGCCTTAGGTGATAATAAAGCACTCGTAATGCTCCGTCGTTCCTCTGGATATAGGCCGAGACTGCATATGTCAGACAAGCCGACAACAAGTGCATTAAAGTCTCTGGCGCCCTGCGGCAGACCCTGCAGCTGACATCAGGGACCTCTATATCCCTGCATGATTTCGATTAACGAGAGTGTTAAATACACCATCCTGGCAAGCCATTATGAATCCCTCGGTCTCAGACTTCAGTCCGGCTGACCCTAAGAAGACAAAGGTCAGCTTTCCGGATAAGCCAAGTCTATAGTTTTATAGAAGACTCCATGCATTGGCTTATCCGTATGAAGCTGCAGAAAGATATTGTGTTCTGCAGCTTTAATTTGGGCTTTTCGCCGAGCAGGTTCCAACTCGGTGACAGAGTCGCGATTTACCTGCTCGGCGTCGAAGGAAAGACCAAGTTCATCGGCTGCTCTCTATGCTGCGTTAAACAAAAACGCTCCTACCCCTGCATTTTCATGGTCCCGGACCATGCACAGGAGGGGATCCGAACTCCTGATAATTATTATCATTATTTTTTTTTCACGCAAGCTATTCTGGACAGTTCTCCCGTGTCTCCGACATTCTCACGAGAGAAACGCCAGCGAATTATCCACAGCCACTCCCCGCATCCCGCAGGGTCAGTGACTGTAGATTCCAGACTCATGTGCCCTAAGCAGAACGGGGGACCCCAGGATAACTGCCTTCTGCATTTGGCCTGCCAACCATTCGGCTGACTTTTGGTATGGTCTTTATTTCCGAGAGCAACGTAGGCCTTATTCCACCTAGTACACCGATTATCAGGACGACCATCTTGACCTAGTAGTCTGGATATAGCGCTCGGAGCTCATACCGGAGATCTCGGTATTTAGTCCGTTTCCCCCCCCTTCTTCAAGATGATGTATTATTATTATTATTATTATTATTATTATTATTATTATTATTACGGCTTGATAATTGTAATGTTTATACTTTTGCCTCACGCAAGTTTATTAATATTCTACAGTAAAAAATGAATATTTTAAGATTGGAATATAGTCATGGGGTATGTTAAGATTAATACGATATTCACGAAAGTTGCATTGTTTCCTAACTTCCTATAGCATTGACAAAGATATCTCAAACTGTTCAGAAGATATCAAAAATAAATAGGGACTGACTCAGTCACCGTTGACGGTCTGTATCTCAGAACCAGTGACATTTAAGTTTAATTAGCATTTTCGTGTCTAGAATTTATACACATGTGATAAGTGTATAATATTGGTATACGTTATACTTTGCGCGAAGGCATTCAAATGGAGGAAAAGTTATCAGAAGTTGCGGTACGAACTTTCAACCGCCTTGTATGTAAGTTCAAAAATGCTTTCCAGAAGTATTATACTAGAATTATGAGAATGGGTAAATGGCTTGGTAAAGGGTGTAGCCGGATAAGCATGTGAAAAATGTCCATAAAGGAAATTACATGAAATGGGCATCAGAGTATTCCCTTGATAGTAAAAAAATATTTGTTACAATATTATTCCAGAAATCCAAGCGGGAGCTGAATTTTTCCAAAAAAGGCAATTGTCAATTAAAAATTTGTTGCAACTTACCTAATGGACGAAAAAATTTGAAAAAATTAAACATAAAGATCTTCCAGATGAACTCAGAGAAAATTATTGCGTTGTATTTGGAGCGAAATTCAAATTTTAAAAAAAAATAAAGAAAAATACCAAGTGCCCAAAAGTGCATTTTTTTTAAAAGGTGCTATCATGATATTTTTCAGACAGACGCGCATCTGTGTTATTCAATTTTTTTCCGATTTTTTTATTTGGTGGCACATGCTGAAAAAAAAATAAAAACAAATATTTATTACATTTTTTAGCAACATAATTTTTAACTGAACAACAAGAAGATAATTAATTAATCCTTGTTACTATCCTCATCTATCACCATCTGCACGTTTGCGGTATAAAAAATAGGGGCCATAATTTCAGCTGGATTAATAAATTGGTAGATATCTTCTTCCTATTTTTGTTATTCACAACGTCTTGGCAGACATTTTGAGATCCATTAATTATTCTAGTCGTCTTCTCTTTATTATATGGCACGTCTGACAGCATCACACCACCTGCCGCGGTTGCCTGTTAGGCGCACAGATCGGCAAAAGCTCTCTTCCATCAGCTCTTTGGTAATATCAGCCCAATGTGAAGAAGGGCGTTCTATATTTTCCTCTCACTGGCTGATGTGACCAAAAAATGAGAGAATTCGGGAGAATACAATGCTGGAGAGTCGCTTTGTGGAATGTACTTCTTAGAGCATTGAGATGGTACGATGGGCTGTCTAAGAAATTCGTATCAAGCGCCTTCAGGCGTTCTCACCTCTTTTTTTGAAAAGGTGCTATCATAATTTTTGTCTAACAGACGCGCCATTGCTAATATACTTAATTTTTTTCAGATTTTTTGATTTGGTGGCACATGCTGAAAGAAAATAAAAACCTCGCCAAAAACTACCATCATTGATTTCTACTAATGTAATACAGTACGATCTGTGTTTTTTTGGAGTTCATGTTTTCTATCGGTTTCTCTCTATTGCATGAGGTGACGAAAATATTGTTGCGATGCGGCTATTGCTGACTCTGTGCGTGATGCTCACGGGCATAAACATGTAACTGTACACTCAAAGAAATAGTATGGGTAAATTCAACAAAAAAAAATGGTTAACTAACAATATCGTTAATTTTGTTAAACCAAACTATATTGATGGTATTTTTAAACAAGAGGTGATTGTTATTTTAATTAATAAAAAGTTGTCGTACAACAAAACTAACATTAACTTAAAAAATAGATGAATAAGACTATTATTTTGTTCGTCTGACTATTATTTTGTTGAATTCTGTCAAATTAAACTAGATAATAGTATATTTTATTTTTAACTATTATCGAATTGTAATTCTAACCCAGTATTAGTTCGCTGTACTATTGTACTTGGTAGACAAACCAATATTATTGTCGTCTTCTAGAAGTTCTAAAAGAATTACCATAAAATTTGTTTGCTTACCACGTAGTCTATTACAGAAATTATTCCCAGATGACGCCACATACAAATCACTGACAATAATCAATCATGCATTATCTTACACTCTTATGAATTTATAGAAAATTAATAACATGATTGCAGTGTTCAAATTCTCTCAGGGATCATCGATATATTTGGATGGATCTTATAAACAATCTCTAATCTTTGGTTTGGGTGGTGTGATGTCTCAATACTGAGATTTTGGCTAACCAAAAAAAACTTCATCATACAATAAAGTGTAGATCAACCTAAAAATTAGTTGGTGAACAAAAAACAATGTCGTTGTACCATTTAATTGTAGACCAAATTGAAAATGGTTAGTGAACATAAAAAAATGTCATTGTACTATTTAATTTGTTACAAGAAGATATGATTATTAAACTACTATTTGTTTACGAAAACAAATAAAGTTGTATGACTATTCTTTACTGATTGATTTAACTATGAAACTAGATAGGCGCGATTTCATATGCTCTTTTTGGTTGAATTTACCTATCATTTTCTTTGAGTGTAATCATAAATTTGGTATCACGGTGGGGATGTGGCCTATGATATTACCATAACAACAAAGTTGTGCATCACTTCATGAACAACTTTAGGTGCTATATAGCAAGTTTGAAAATCTACCGGTCTCGACACATTAACAGAAAAATCCGCAAATGCTACATAGATTACAGGCCAAATTCTGATGGATATACTGGAATACGTCATTTTTGTAATTGTACCAAGAGACTACGAACAGTTGCATGCTGCTCACACGTTGCGGTTGCTGTTTATTATTTATCACACGGTAGATATCTATCTAGATCTGCAACAAGTTGGGCAAAATTTGGCGTGACAGAAATATCGCGAAACGCACAAAGATCAGACCTGCTGCCGAACTAGTTCTGTCCATCTTTCTGTACACCTCCGAGATTTCCGTGGACAGCCCATCATACCATCTCAATGTTCTAAGAAGTACGTCCCACAAAGTGACTCTCCAGCATTGTATTCTCCCAAATTCTCTAATTTTTGGTCACATCAACCGGTGAGGATGTAGAAGAACGCACTACCAGGCGTCAAAACGACGCGACACCAATTTATTTCTCAGGGGGCGCCAGTCGCGTGCTACCCCGTTCTTCTACCTCCCAGGCGGGTTCGAGATAAGATGCACTTCGTTAGCCGAATAATGGACCAAGGCTGCACTACCACAGATCGGTAACGACGCTCTCTCTGGACATGAATTCCCTCGTTAGGGGTTTAGGTACCTTTTGAAATTCTGGATTTTTACATAAAAAAATTCCAACCGAAGAATTTCTCTTCGGAGGGATTAATTTTGTACGTAGTATCCACGTTTTTATCTGTTAATAACGGAGTCTACACCTTAGGGATTTCTCAAAAAACGCATAAAAAAATCCCTATCGAACCTCCGTAAGGCAACCAGAAGGTCAAGTGTTAATGTGAGTTAACTCGACACATCCGGTTTTCGATACGAAAGTTCCAGGGATTATAGACCGTCAACAGGCCTCAAGATCAATTAGGATGCAATAGTTCAAAGATTCCGTTTATTTAACAGAAATGGTTACACAAAATTCTCAAGATAAGAATCGTGCCTTCCCCAATCAAGGCAATGGCTTTCAGACCATACAAGCGAGAGCGCTTACGCTAACGATCGATTAGGCAGAAAAGATTCATGCATACCTTCTCAGAATCAAAATGCGAGCTTTTTAGAGAAGTCTGAGACTGTTTGTAATTTCATAATTACGACTGACTGATTTTAACTTAAAACAGTTTTACTAAATGAATTTAGTTTCGCTAGAGACTACTTAGCTTTAAAGTTCTTGTATCGTGGCGATTCACGTACTCAAACACATTCGTGAGGACTTATGACTGCATAAGTTTGATGGCGTTCAATCAGTCCACAATTTACTTGCCCCTATGCAGTTGTTCATATTATCGATATGACAGCAACAGAATTTTTGGTTTTTTATGCACAAGGCGTTTTCCTCTATAACTTTGTCATTTGGAAAGCCCCGCTATTGGCTTTCCTACCATCGCTTTGTCAGGACCACTCAACGCGCTCGACCAAATTGCGAGCCGCTGAGTTAATCCAAACTCTTTCTCTGCGAGAAACCGGTCTTGTGCATGTGCATTGATTTTTATTAATTTTTGCTTATCGGCACTACGCCGGCTTTGTCAAAATCGTCTATTTTGCCTTTTAGATGCAATACATCGCTAAAATTTTATGCTCATACTTTAGAACGGGGCATTCAATGACCGTACCTCAAAGGCCAATGTCTTTGATGGAGGAATAAAAATGAAAAATATTTCAATATTTTTTAAAGTATATTTTCGTGGTATTTTTTAAACTGACTTTGGTGTACTTTTGAAAAAACAATTTTCAGGCCAAATTTCGACGCAGTTTTGAAAAATTATCTGCAAGTGAAATTTCGGCGTACTTTTGATAAATTAATTTTCAAACCAAATTTCGACACACTTTTTAAAAATATTATTTTTCTAAGTCCAATTTGTGGTACCTTTGAAAAAGTATATTATTGATAAATCTTTGTCATTATATACTTTTGCTCTCATATCCTGAACCAAAACATATGTTCCTAAGTGAAAATTCGGTGTTTCTTCGAATTTTCACCTGGTCATTTCTAACGCCTTATAGAACCCAAAACGGTCCTTATGGACTGATCTGTGCCTCTGCAGACTCTTAAAAATGTCCTTAAATGAAATTTTTGCCTAAGTCGAATTTTGATTCTGTCTTCAACTCAGGACGATTTTGGAGAGTTCTACAACAAGGACAATATAGAACGCCCTTCTTAACATTGGGTTGATATTACCAAAGAGCTGATGGAAGAGAGCTTTGGCGGGTCTGTGCGCATAACAAGCAACCGCGACAGGTGGTGTGCTGCTGTCAGACGTACCATATAATAAAGAGAAGACAACTAGAATAATTAACGGATCTCAAAATGCCTGCCAAGGCGTTGTGAATAACAAGAAGAGGAAGAAGATATCTACCATGAATGTATTAATCCAGCTAAAATTGTGGCCCCTATTTTTGATACCGCAAACGTGCAGCTGATGATATATGAGGAAAGGAACGAGGATTAATTATCTTTCTGATGTTTAGTTAAAAATTATGTTATTAAAAAATGTAATAAATATTTGTTTTCAAGTTTTTATTTTCTTTTTCAACATGTGCCTCCAAATGAAAAAATCTGAAAAAAAATTGAGGGTATTAATAACACAAATGCGCGTCTGTCTGAAAAATATCGTGATAGCATCTTTTCAAAAAATGCACTTTTGGGCACTTGGATTTTTCTTTGTTTTTTTTTAAATTTGAATTTCACTCCAAATACGACGCAATAATTCTTTCTGAGTTCATCTGGAAGATCTTTACGTTTGATAATTTTTCCAAATTTTTTCGTCCATTAGGTAAGTTGCAACAAAATTTTAATTAACAATTACCTATTTTTGGAAAAATTCAGCCCCCTCTTGGATTTCTGGAATATTGCTGTAAAAAATATTTTTCTACAGTCAAGGGAATACCTTGATGTCCATTTCATGTAATTTCCTTTATGGTCATTTTTCACATAGCCCGTCGGGCAGAGCGCGAAAAGCCTTCTCTTTCTTGACCTACCCAATACTGAAGTATAACCAGATGGGACCTTCACTACTTATTAAAGCATGTTATTTTACATAGGAAATCAAATTTGACGACACTCTCCATTGGTCGAGACCGAAGATATAAGAAAAAAACTAATAAAAAAAGAAATTTAGAAATTTAAGATTTAATCAAATATAACTTTAGAATTAAAACAGATAAAAATACAATTTTTTTTTTGGTTTTGACAAATAAACATTGGTTTTTAATTTGAAGTATAATTTATTGCAATAATTAAAAAATTAACATAAAAAAACTAGCAAAATTCAAAAAGATACACAAGTCAGCAACATTTTTCTAATTCTTAACTCGCCATAACTCGCTTATATAACGAGGTATTCAATTTTTTCTTTCACCAAAAACTGACAAATTTAATAGGCTTCATTTTGTCTCGATTAATGCTGGATCTAATTTCTTAACTAAAAGCGCTACAGCCCTTGAAACACAACGAAGCACAGTACGGTGACGAAGACGCGAGGCTTCCTTTCCCGCCCCCGCTACTTTCTCGGCCCATCAAGAAACGTATCGGCTGCTGGCCTCATTATTGTCTGGATAAATATTAATAAGTATATACTATTTTACTTACATGTAGGCTATTACAGTTTATGTATATTGTAGATTCATTTTTATCAATGGAGAAAAACTACATGTTTGTTTTACGAAACTGCTGAAAGCAGTGAAAATCTAATGATAAAAAACCAACTGTTACTGGCATCAGGTCTATTATTAATTGTGCAAATGAAAGAAAATATGCAATTTCATTAAAATTTTTATAAAACATAGTGGTGGCACTTATTAGCACACCCTTCGATACCGATTTCATTATTCTTGTCTGACATCTTTTTGTAATAAATAACATTAGCAAAGATAATACGTATTGTCTCTGATATTAGTAACGCGATAAAAAAATGCAAGTGAGCCTTCATGTAGTTATAATAAAGAAAAAAATCAGTTTAAAATAAAATGGCATTGTCTGATTTGTGGAAAATCCAGAAAAATTAAGAATAAATTAAGAACATCTTTAAGTACCAGTTTGTACAGGAACGGGTGCGGAAACTAGAAAAAAATATATATTAAAGCTGCAGTGTCGCATTGTGATACAGAAATACAAGGCAGGTTACACATTTATTCAGATTTATTTGGGCTAATGGAAATTATCATAAAATTTATTATGCAAAATATATTAGCAAAAAAAAATTAAATGTGTACAAACTAAACAACTGAAAGAAAAAAAATGAATTTAAAGTAGCGCTAAATATTTTATTTAAGGAGGTTTATCTTGCTGTTTTGCAAAAAAGAATTCTTAACTCTAATATTTCTAAAAACACGCCTTAATGATATATTTGAAGAAATGACGGAAGAAAAATTTGATTATTATAGCAGTGGAAATATAAGAAAGAGATTAGAAAAGCATTTAAGCAAACAAAGTGTTTTGTGACCACAAAGAAAATACAACAACAGTTCATTCAAGTGATAATAAAGCTAAAAGGATTTTTGTTGTCAGTCACAAGTTAATCAGGCGAAGAAAACTTGGTTCATAAGAATGAATTGACAATTCCTGATAAAGCTGCCGGCATCTTAAGAGAAGCTATAGCTGGATGTTTTAAAACTATAAAAAAACACGACTACTAATCTGAATGAACATAAATGTAAACAAGAAGTTTCAGATTTGTTATAAACATTTATGTCGTGGATACTAAATATGTCAAGCAAAGTAAAAACTTTACTAGCTGGCATGATTTTACTTCCACATCCAGTGGAAGTATAGTAACGACAAAAAATTTTTTTTAAATTTTTATTGTTCAAATAGGCTTAGAATGTCATGAAACGTCGAGATTTCAGGTTTGATCGAAAAAAAAACTTCTGTCTGTTTGTCGGTCTGTCGGCGCACGTTTACTCTGGAACCGTTTGAGATATTGACTTGAAATTTGGTACACATATGTACTTTAACAAGATCTAGAACTAGATTATATTTTCATCTTGTTCCGTCGAAGGGTTGGGGGGTAAATTGGGGTAAATTTGGAGTAAATAGGTAAATCAAGCAGATAAGAGTTCATAAAATTGATATTTAGTATAGACAAGAGAAGCTAAGGTCTCAAAAAAAATTTTGGCATTAGCCACCCACATTACCACCCCCACCCCATTATTAAAGGGGATGAAAAAAAATGTGATTTAGTGTGTGTACAAGAACTTTATCCACCCCCCACTCCCACCCCCTGTCACCAACCCCACCCCACTACCGATGTATCGTTTTATGGGTTTTTGGGGTAGAGGATTTCAAATATATTATTAAAGTTCCATAAACAATTATTTCCAGATACAAAATTTTTTCGTTGTGTGACTTGGATAGAAAATCCGGATATGGAAGTAGTGATTCCTTGGGCAGCGGTTTTTACAATGATATATCTGAAAATCAGTTATATCTCTCTGATACCTACCTATTATTTTCACTTTATTAATGCACCACCCGCGTAGTACGACACCATATATAGCAGATTATTACAACTAATATCATATTATTCAATTTGATTTGTTAATTTTATCATCTTACAATAAAGGAAGATAATTCTAAAGCTTTTGTTACGGCCGCTGATTGTAGCCTTGCGCGATTTATGATGAACGCGGGATGTACCGGGAACGAGTGGGGAAGCCTCGCGACTCCGTCGCCGTAGCGCGCTTCGTTGTGTTTAAAAGGCTGTACCGCTTTTATTTACAGAGCTAGACCCAGCATTAATTGAGACAAAATGAAGTCTATGAAATTTGGAAGTTTTTGGTGAACAAAACATTCGAATAGCTCAATACATAAGCGAGTTACAATGAGTTAGACCTTTCAAAAAAATTGACAATTTGTGTACCATCTAAATCAACGTCAATTTTTTAATATTAAAGTTATTATTTTTGTAATAAATTATACATCAAATTAAAGAGAATCGTTTGTACTATAAAACTAAAAAAAATATATAATTTTATCTTTTTTCGTTTGAAAGTTATTCGTGGTTGAATTTGAATTTTGTTATTTTTATTTTTTTTTTGTTTTTTTCTTGTAACTTCAGTCTCGACCAATGGAGAGTGTCGTCAAAAGTGATTTCCTATGTAAAAAACCTGCTGAATAAAATGAAATAGGTTTTATTTGGTTATACCTCGGTATTGGATTAGTGAACGATAGAGCCAGCCATCCGACGTACTAACATGCTTATCCGGCTAGACCCTTTATTATTTGCCTTTTTGCTTCTCACATAAGAATGCTAATATCCTACAGCAAATAATGAAAATCTTTGGAAAGGAATATATTAAAATTAGTATGGTATTCACGAAAGTTGTGTTTGAGTTTTCTAACTTCTTATATTAACATTAACAAAGACATCTGAAACTATTCAGGGGTTATTAAAAGTAAAATATGAGTGGGAGGTATCAGGTTTAATTGATATTTTCGCGTCTTGTGATTGACGTATAAATACTAGGACGCGTTGCATTTACCATTGAGGTAAAGTTATCAGAAGTTGTGCACACTTTCATCCGCCTTGTATATGAGTTCAAAAATGCTTTCTAGAAGTGTACTAGAATTATTGAAATGAGTAATCAGGTTGGTAACTGCTTTTCTGCTTCTTGCATAAGAATGCTAATATCCTACAAGAAAGAACGGTAATTTCCGAATAAAAATACAGTTATTCGGTATGTTAAAGTTTGTATGATATTCACGAAAGTTGGATTTAAATTATCTAACTTCCTATATCAGCATTGACAAAGACATCTCAAACTGTTCAGAATATATTCAAAATAAATATGGACGCTTTCAGTAACCTTTGACTCTCTGTATATCAGAATCGGTAGCATTTAGGTTTAATTGGCATTTCTTATCTAAAATTTAGACACGCGATTGGCGTAAAATATTGTGATGCGTTGTACTTTTCGTTGAGGCATTCAAATGGAGGAAAAGTTATTAGAAGTTGCGGTGCTTACTTTCAACCGCCTTGTATATGAGTTCAAAACCACTTTCTAGAAGCGAACTAGAAGTATTAGAGTAAACGTAAATGTTTGTCTTTTTGCTTCTTACACTAGAATGCTAATATCCTACAGCAAAGAATAAATATTTTCGTATAGCAGTATAGTCATCCGGTATGTTAAAGTAAGTATTATTTTCACGAAAGTTGTATTGAAATTCTTAACTTCTTGACAAAAATGTCTCAAACTGTTCAAAATATATTAAAAATAAATATGGATGGGTTCATTTTTTGACGCTCAGTATCGTATAACCGGTAGCTTTTAGCTATAATTGGCATTTCTGTGTCTCGAATTCGTGCATTTGCGACTGGCGTACAATATTCGAACTTAAATTCAGACCAGGCGACCTGGTTGGTCACTTAAGGAGCTAAACCCAATTTGAATCAGTGACCAAACCTACTGACTCAATACCAATCAAGCATAACTTTGACTGCCCGTTTGATGTGCTGATTGATATCTACCATGAATGTATTAATCCAGCTAAAATTGTGGCCCCTATTTTTGATACCGCAAACGTGCAGCTGATGATATATGAGGAAAGGAACGAGGATTAATTATCTTTCTGATGTTTAGTTAAAAATTATGTTATTAAAAAATGTAATAAATATTTGTTTTCAAGTTTTTATTTTCTTTTTCAACATGTGCCTCCAAATGAAAAAATCTGAAAAAAAATTGAGGGTATTAATAACACAAATGCGCGTCTGTCTGAAAAATATCGTGATAGCATCTTTTCAAAAAATGCACTTTTGGGCACTTGGATTTTTCTTTGTTTTTTTTTAAATTTGAATTTCACTCCAAATACGACGCAATAATTCTTTCTGAGTTCATCTGGAAGATCTTTACGTTTGATAATTTTTCCAAATTTTTTCGTCCATTAGGTAAGTTGCAACAAAATTTTAATTAACAATTACCTATTTTTGGAAAAATTCAGCCCCCTCTTGGATTTCTGGAATATTGCTGTAAAAAATATTTTTCTACAGTCAAGGGAATACCTTGATGTCCATTTCATGTAATTTCCTTTATGGTCATTTTTCACATAGCCCGTCGGGCAGAGCGCGAAAAGCCTTCTCTTTCTTGACCTACCCAATACTGACGTATAACCAGATGGGACCTTCACTACTTATTAAAGCATGTTATTTTACATAGGAAATCAAATTTGACGACACTCTCCATTGGTCGAGACCGAAGATATAAGAAAAAAACTAATAAAAAAAGAAATTTAGAAATTTAAGATTTAATCAAATATAACTTTAGAATTAAAACAGATAAAAATACAATTTTTTTTTTGGTTTTGACAAATAAACATTGGTTTTTAATTTGAAGTATAATTTATTGCAATAATTAAAAAATTAACATAAAAAAACTAGCAAAATTCAAAAAGATACACAAGTCAGCAACATTTTTCTAATTCTTAACTCGCCATAACTCGCTTATATAACGAGGTATTCAATTTTTTCTTTCACCAAAAACTGACAAATTTAATAGGCTTCATTTTGTCTCGATTAATGCTGGATCTAATTTCTTAACTAAAAGCGCTACAGCCCTTGAAACACAACGAAGCACAGTACGGTGACGAAGACGCGAGGCTTCCTTTCCCGCCCCCGCTACTTTCTCGGCCCATCAAGAAACGTATCGGCTGCTGGCCTCATTATTGTCTGGATAAATATTAATAAGTATATACTATTTTACTTACATGTAGGCTATTACAGTTTATGTATATTGTAGATTCATTTTTATCAATGGAGAAAAACTACATGTTTGTTTTACGAAACTGCTGAAAGCAGTGAAAATCTAATGATAAAAAACCAACTGTTACTGGCATCAGGTCTATTATTAATTGTGCAAATGAAAGAAAATATGCAATTTCATTAAAATTTTTATAAAACATAGTGGTGGCACTTATTAGCACACCCTTCGATACCGATTTCATTATTCTTGTCTGACATCTTTTTGTAATAAATAACATTAGCAAAGATAATACGTATTGTCTCTGATATTAGTAACGCGATAAAAAAATGCAAGTGAGCCTTCATGTAGTTATAATAAAGAAAAAAATCAGTTTAAAATAAAATGGCATTGTCTGATTTGTGGAAAATCCAGAAAAATTAAGAATAAATTAAGAACATCTTTAAGTACCAGTTTGTACAGGAACGGGTGCGGAAACTAGAAAAAAATATATATTAAAGCTGCAGTGTCGCATTGTGATACAGAAATACAAGGCAGGTTACACATTTATTCAGATTTATTTGGGCTAATGGAAATTATCATAAAATTTATTATGCAAAATATATTAGCAAAAAAAAATTAAATGTGTACAAACTAAACAACTGAAAGAAAAAAAATGAATTTAAAGTAGCGCTAAATATTTTATTTAAGGAGGTTTATCTTGCTGTTTTGCAAAAAAGAATTCTTAACTCTAATATTTCTAAAAACACGCCTTAATGATATATTTGAAGAAATGACGGAAGAAAAATTTGATTATTATAGCAGTGGAAATATAAGAAAGAGATTAGAAAAGCATTTAAGCAAACAAAGTGTTTTGTGACCACAAAGAAAATACAACAACAGTTCATTCAAGTGATAATAAAGCTAAAAGGATTTTTGTTGTCAGTCACAAGTTAATCAGGCGAAGAAAACTTGGTTCATAAGAATGAATTGACAATTCCTGATAAAGCTGCCGGCATCTTAAGAGAAGCTATAGCTGGATGTTTTAAAACTATAAAAAAACACGACTACTAATCTGAATGAACATAAATGTAAACAAGAAGTTTCAGATTTGTTATAAACATTTATGTCGTGGATACTAAATATGTCAAGCAAAGTAAAAACTTTACTAGCTGGCATGATTTTACTTCCACATCCAGTGGAAGTATAGTAACGACAAAAAATTTTTTTTAAATTTTTATTGTTCAAATAGGCTTAGAATGTCATGAAACGTCGAGATTTCAGGTTTGATCGAAAAAAAAACTTCTGTCTGTTTGTCGGTCTGTCGGCGCACGTTTACTCTGGAACCGTTTGAGATATTGACTTGAAATTTGGTACACATATGTACTTTAACAAGATCTAGAACTAGATTATATTTTCATCTTGTTCCGTCGAAGGGTTGGGGGGTAAATTGGGGTAAATTTGGAGTAAATAGGTAAATCAAGCAGATAAGAGTTCATAAAATTGATATTTAGTATAGACAAGAGAAGCTAAGGTCTCAAAAAAAATTTTGGCATTAGCCACCCACATTACCACCCCCACCCCATTATTAAAGGGGATGAAAAAAAATGTGATTTAGTGTGTGTACAAGAACTTTATCCACCCCCACTCCCACCCCCTGTCACCATGTGCCTCCAAATGAAAAAATCTGAAAAAAAATTGAGGGTATTAATAACACAAATGCGCGTCTGTCTGAAAAATATCGTGATAGCATCTTTTCAAAAAATGCACTTTTGGGCACTTGGATTTTTCTTTGTTTTTTTTAAAATTTGAATTTCACTCCAAATACGACGCAATAATTCTTTCTGAGTTCATCTGGAAGATCTTTACGTTTGATAATTTTTCCAAATTTTTTCGTCCATTAGGTAAGTTGCAACAAAATTTTAATTAACAATTACCTATTTTTGGAAAAATTCAGCCCCCTCTTGGATTTCTGGAATATTGCTGTAAAAAATATTTTTCTACAGTCAAGGGAATACCTTGATGTCCATTTCATGTAATTTCCTTTATGGTCATTTTTCACATAGCCCGTCGGGCAGAGCGCGAAAAGCCTTCTCTTTCTTGACCTACCCAATACTGAAGTATAACCAGATGGGACCTTCACTACTTATTAAAGCATGTTATTTTACATAGGAAATCAAATTTGACGACACTCTCCATTGGTCGAGACCGAAGATATAAGAAAAAAACTAATAAAAAAAGAAATTTAGAAATTTAAGATTTAATCAAATATAACTTTAGAATCAAAACAGATAAAAATACAATTTTTTTTTTGGTTTTGACAAATAAACATTGGTTTTTAATTTGAAGTATAATTTATTGCAATAATTAAAAAATTAACATAAAAAAACTAGCAAAATTCAAAAAGATACACAAGTCAGCAACATTTTTCTAATTCTTAACTCGCCATAACTCGCTTATATAACGAGGTATTCAATTTTTTCTTTCACCAAAAACTGACAAATTTAATAGGCTTCATTTTGTCTCGATTAATGCTGGATCTAATTTCTTAACTAAAAGCGCTACAGCCCTTGAAACACAACGAAGCACAGTACGGTGACGAAGACGCGAGGCTTCCTTTCCCGCCCCCGCTACTTTCTCGGCCCATCAAGAAACGTATCGGCTGCTGGCCTCATTATTGTCTGGATAAATATTAATAAGTATATACTATTTTACTTACATGTAGGCTATTACAGTTTATGTATATTGTAGATTCATTTTTATCAATGGAGAAAAACTACATGTTTGTTTTACGAAACTGCTGAAAGCAGTGAAAATCTAATGATAAAAAACCAACTGTTACTGGCATCAGGTCTATTATTAATTGTGCAAATGAAAGAAAATATGCAATTTCATTAAAATTTTTATAAAACATAGTGGTGGCACTTATTAGCACACCCTTCGATACCGATTTCATTATTCTTGTCTGACATCTTTTTGTAATAAATAACATTAGCAAAGATAATACGTATTGTCTCTGATATTAGTAACGCGATAAAAAAATGCAAGTGAGCCTTCATGTAGTTATAATAAAGAAAAAAATCAGTTTAAAATAAAATGGCATTGTCTGATTTGTGGAAAATCCAGAAAAATTAAGAATAAATTAAGAACATCTTTAAGTACCAGTTTGTACAGGAACGGGTGCGGAAACTAGAAAAAAATATATATTAAAGCTGCAGTGTCGCATTGTGATACAGAAATACAAGGCAGGTTACACATTTATTCAGATTTATTTGGGCTAATGGAAATTATCATAAAATTTATTATGCAAAATATATTAGCAAAAAAAAATTAAATGTGTACAAACTAAACAACTGAAAGAAAAAAAATGAATTTAAAGTAGCGCTAAATATTTTATTTAAGGAGGTTTATCTTGCTGTTTTGCAAAAAAGAATTCTTAACTCTAATATTTCTAAAAACACGCCTTAATGATATATTTGAAGAAATGACGGAAGAAAAATTTGATTATTATAGCAGTGGAAATATAAGAAAGAGATTAGAAAAGCATTTAAGCAAACAAAGTGTTTTGTGACCACAAAGAAAATACAACAACAGTTCATTCAAGTGATAATAAAGCTAAAAGGATTTTTGTTGTCAGTCACAAGTTAATCAGGCGAAGAAAACTTGGTTCATAAGAATGAATTGACAATTCCTGATAAAGCTGCCGGCATCTTAAGAGAAGCTATAGCTGGATGTTTTAAAACTATAAAAAAACACGACTACTAATCTGAATGAACATAAATGTAAACAAGAAGTTTCAGATTTGTTATAAACATTTATGTCGTGGATACTAAATATGTCAAGCAAAGTAAAAACTTTACTAGCTGGCATGATTTTACTTCCACATCCAGTGGAAGTATAGTAACGACAAAAAATTTTTTTTAAATTTTTATTGTTCAAATAGGCTTAGAATGTCATGAAACGTCGAGATTTCAGGTTTGATCGAAAAAAAAACTTCTGTCTGTTTGTCGGTCTGTCGGCGCACGTTTACTCTGGAACCGTTTGAGATATTGACTTGAAATTTGGTACACATATGTACTTTAACAAGATCTAGAACTAGATTATATTTTCATCTTGTTCCGTCGAAGGGTTGGGGGGTAAATTGGGGTAAATTTGGAGTAAATAGGTAAATCAAGCAGATAAGAGTTCATAAAATTGATATTTAGTATAGACAAGAGAAGCTAAGGTCTCAAAAAAAATTTTGGCATTAGCCACCCACATTACCACCCCCACCCCATTATTAAAGGGGATGAAAAAAAATGTGATTTAGTGTGTGTACAAGAACTTTATCCACCCCCCACTCCCACCCCCTGTCACCAACCCCACCCCACTACCGATGTATCGTTTTATGGGTTTTTGGGGTAGAGGATTTCAAATATATTATTAAAGTTCCATAAACAATTATTTCCAGATACAAAATTTTTTCGTTGTGTGACTTGGATAGAAAATCCGGATATGGAAGTAGTGATTCCTTGGGCAGCGGTTTTTACAATGATATATCTGAAAATCAGTTATATCTCTCTGATACCTACCTATTATTTTCACTTTATTAATGCACCACCCGCGTAGTACGACACCATATATAGCAGATTATTACAACTAATATCATATTATTCAATTTGATTTGTTAATTTTATCATCTTACAATAAAGGAAGATAATTCTAAAGCTTTTGTTACGGCCGCTGATTGTAGCCTTGCGCGATTTATGATGAACGCGGGATGTACCGGGAACGAGTGGGGAAGCCTCGCGACTCCGTCGCCGTAGCGCGCTTCGTTGTTTTTAAAAGGCTGTACCGCTTTTATTTACAGAGCTAGACCCAGCATTAATTGAGACAAAATGAAGTCTATGAAATTTGGAAGTTTTTGGTGAACAAAACATTCGAATAGCTCAATACATAAGCGAGTTACAATGAGTTAGACCTTTCAAAAAAATTGACAATTTGTGTACCATCTAAATCAACGTCAATTTTTTAATATTAAAGTTATTATTTTTGTAATAAATTATACATCAAATTAAAGAGAATCGTTTGTACTATAAAACTAAAAAAAATATATAATTTTATCTTTTTTCGTTTGAAAGTTATTCGTGGTTGAATTTGAATTTTGTTATTTTTATTTTTTTTTTGTTTTTTTCTTGTAACTTCAGTCTCGACCAATGGAGAGTGTCGTCAAAAGTGATTTCCTATGTAAAAAACCTGCTGAATAAAATGAAATAGGTTTTATTTGGTTATACCTCGGTATTGGATTAGTGAACGATAGAGCCAGCCATCCGACGTACTAACATGCTTATCCGGCTAGACCCTTTATTATTTGCCTTTTTGCTTCTCACATAAGAATGCTAATATCCTACAGCAAATAATGAAAATCTTTGGAAAGGAATATATTAAAATTAGTATGGTATTCACGAAAGTTGTGTTTGAGTTTTCTAACTTCTTATATTAACATTAACAAAGACATCTGAAACTATTCAGGGGTTATTAAAAGTAAAATATGAGTGGGAGGTATCAGGTTTAATTGATATTTTCGCGTCTTGTGATTGACGTATAAATACTAGGACGCGTTGCATTTACCATTGAGGTAAAGTTATCAGAAGTTGTGCACACTTTCATCCGCCTTGTATATGAGTTCAAAAATGCTTTCTAGAAGTGTACTAGAATTATTGAAATGAGTAATCAGGTTGGTAACTGCTTTTCTGCTTCTTGCATAAGAATGCTAATATCCTACAAGAAAGAACGGTAATTTCCGAATAAAAATACAGTTATTCGGTATGTTAAAGTTTGTATGATATTCACGAAAGTTGGATTTAAATTATCTAACTTCCTATATCAGCATTGACAAAGACATCTCAAACTGTTCAGAATATATTCAAAATAAATATGGACGCTTTCAGTAACCTTTGACTCTCTGTATATCAGAATCGGTAGCATTTAGGTTTAATTGGCATTTCTTATCTAAAATTTAGACACGCGATTGGCGTAAAATATTGTGATGCGTTGTACTTTTCGTTGAGGCATTCAAATGGAGGAAAAGTTATTAGAAGTTGCGGTGCTTACTTTCAACCGCCTTGTATATGAGTTCAAAACCACTTTCTAGAAGCGAACTAGAAGTATTAGAGTAAACGTAAATGTTTGTCTTTTTGCTTCTTACACTAGAATGCTAATATCCTACAGCAAAGAATAAATATTTTCGTATAGCAGTATAGTCATCCGGTATGTTAAAGTAAGTATTATTTTCACGAAAGTTGTATTGAAATTCTTAACTTCTTGACAAAAATGTCTCAAACTGTTCAAAATATATTAAAAATAAATATGGATGGGTTCATTTTTTGACGCTCAGTATCGTATAACCGGTAGCTTTTAGCTATAATTGGCATTTCTGTGTCTCGAATTCGTGCATTTGCGACTGGCGTACAATATTCGAACTTAAATTCAGACCAGGCGACCTGGTTGGTCACTTAAGGAGCTAAACCCAATTTGAATCAGTGACCAAACCTACTGACTCAATACCAATCAAGCATAACTTTGACTGCCCGTTTGATGTGCTGATTGAGAGCCGTCAAGCGACCAGGATCGAAGTACTGCGGTTGGAGAGAGAGAGTCATACATCCGGTATACGAATGGATCTAAGATGACCGAAGGAGTAGGTGTGGGACTAGTGGTGCCTAAATGCAGGCTATCTAAAGCCCTTGGTAACACCCAGCCATATTCCAGGCAGACATCTACGCAATAGATCTGTGTGCCCAGGAATGTCTTAACAAAGGTATTTGAAGGGCAAGGATCTATATACTTTCATACAGAGCTGGGCGAGCACTGCTAAAAAGTGCTCGCGAGCACTGAGCACTCAAAAAAAGTGCTTTATTTTTTCGAGCACTAAGCACTGTTAATAGTAGAGTGCTCGCAATAACTAAGCACTCTGGAAAAGTGCTTTAAATTCAGGAGCACTAAGCACTAAGCACTTTTTAAAAATTTAAATAATGAAGTATCTATTGATTGATTGAGGCTAGAATTTCATTGGAAGTATGTGTTATTTATTAAAAAAAAAGGTCAACAAAAACAACCTAGAAAGAAATTGAGAGATTTTTGAGAGGAAATATGTTACAGGAAAAAGTTGTTTCTAATTTCAATAAAAGTTCAGATGTGAAATTTATAGTCTAGGTGCCCGCGTACATAAATGTAATTTATACATATCCTCGTATAACTTCTTGTATGGCATAATTGCGCCTAGTCTATCACTTTTTTTCTCTGCGAAAATTTTCGTAAACGCGGCGTTCCTCCTCGGCATGAAAAAGACGATTTCCACCCGTCAGACAGGAAAATCGGCAAATATTTTTTGTTCGACAATTCGAAAATAGGATTCTACATATTTTTATTAAGCAATCTTAAAAAAACCAGCTGGTTATCAATAAATGTTTTAAAGTTATGTTATGTTTAGGGTGGTAGACACCCTTAACGTTCCAAAATTTTTGTCGGACAGTTTGTAGAAATATATAGAATATACATATATATGTAGAATCCAATTCTCAAATTGTCCGACAAAATATATTTGCCGATTTTCCAGTCCGACGCGTGGAAATTGTCTTTTTCATGCCGAGGAGGAACGCCGCGTTTACGAAAATTTTCGCAGAGGAAGAAAGTGATAGACTAGGCGCAATTATGCCGTAGAAGAAGATATACGAGGATATGTATAAATTGCATTTATGTACGCGGGCACCTAGACTATTAAACGTTGGCGTTGTATCTCAAAGTTGATATTTTTGCTAAAATTATATGACTAAAATAATTAAATTGAACCAAAGTGCATAATAACATGATAACAAAACGTCAATAGAATGGGAATATTATATATTTTTTTATTTTTCATATTTCTTTAATTCATTTTTACTTCCACATCCAGTGGAAGTACAGTAACGAAAAAAAAATTAATTTTTATTGTTCAAATAGGCTTAGAATGTCATGAAAAGTAGAGATTTTAAGTTTGATAAAAAAAAATTCTCTGTCGTCAGTCTGTCTGTAACTTTTCTTGTGCGTACGTTTACTCTGGAACCGTTTAAGATATTGACTTGGTACAAGTATGTATTTTGAACGAGATCTGGAACTAGTTTATATTTTGATCTTATTTCGTTGAAGGGTTGGGGGATAAATTGGGGTAAATGGTAAATAGGTAAATCAAGCAAGTAAGAGTCCATGAAATTGGTATTTAGTAAATATAAGAGGAGCCATGCTCTCAAAAAAATTTTTGGCATTAGCCACCCCTATACCACCCCCACGAAAAAATATTCTGATTTAGTGTATGTACAAGAATCAAAGTTATCAAGAATTTTTTTCATTTCATTCACCCCCACCACCACTACCGATGTGACATATCATTTTATAGGTTTTTGGGGTACACGATTTCAAAGTTCCATAAACAATTATTTCAACATAGTGGATTGCAAATATAGTATTTTCGTTGTAAGACTTGAATAGGAAATCTGGATGTGAAAGTAGTGATTCCTTAGGCAGCGGTTTTTTTAAATTATTTTAATCATAATTTTGGCAAAAATACTACCTTTGAGATACGACGTTATAATTTCATATCTGACCTTTTGTTCACATTAGAAACAACTTTTCCTGTAACAATCTCGTCTCAAAATACTTTTACTTTACTTTTGGGTTATTTGTTAACCATCGTGTACGTTATTTCGAAATTCTGGCTATAGCTTTTCAGAGTAAGCAAAACATTTTATGAAGAGTGCCTTTTTCTCTAAAAATGCAAAATAGGAATGCAAAATAACAAAGATTGCAAGTATAGTTAGGTGTTAGGTCCGTCCGGGGACGCACTGTAATACGGATACTATTTTGATTTTCACCTCGGTGGAGAATTATTTTTTACTCAAAGAGACAATTTATCACTATCACATCTCACATTATGCTTTTAGATAGCGGGTATGAGGGTACACTATTTGTACTTCTGACTAGAACAGAATATAGTTAATAATATGATAAATAATAATAATACATTTATTGATTCCAGTTTGCCAACAAATGGATAGGACAAGTCAAAACAGTACATAATATGTAAATAATAATTGTTTATAAATTAGACTGAAGTACACATTTATAAAATAAAGCACAATAATAAATAGGATAAACAAAATAATAGGCTAAAACTATAACAGGACATTTGGCGTCTATAAAATTTATATAAAGTTCAAAGTCTGAAATCAATAAAAGAGAAAAGTCTTGTTACAATTAATTTTAAAACATTTTGATATTATGATATGCACACATATAAAAATATAACTATGATTCTAAGAGGTCTGTCCGTTCGTTCATGTCAAAATATTCCCGTAATGTATAAAAACAATTGGTTATAAGAAACTTTTTTAAATTTCTTTTAAACTTGTGAATACTATCATAGGATTTTATTCTTTGTGGTAGTTTATTGTAGACGGTTGCGCAAGTATAGTAAGGACTTTTTCTAAAAAGTGCTAAGTTGTGGTGGTTAATATGAATTTCATTTGCGGATCTGATATTGTAAGAGTGAATATTACTTCCCAATGTAAATTTACTTTTATTTACATGTACGAAGGTAGCGGCCTCAAAAATAATATGGACGTCAGTGTTAGGATATTGTTTCCTGTGAAAGTTGACCTACATGATTCTAAAGGACCGAGGGAGAAGATTAAACGAATAATTCTTTTCTGTTTGATAAAAACTCTATGTGATGCAGAACTAGAACCCCAAAGGATCACTAAGTATTTGAGGTGGCTATAGGCAAGGCTATAGTACACGTTTATTAACTGGGCTTGAGATAAAATATTTTTTAAGTTCCTAATTGCAAAAAAGGCTGAATTTAATTTATTACTTATAAGGCTAATATGTTCCTCCCAATTCAGTTTTTCGTCAATCATAATACCTAGAAATTTTACATTTGAAGATTTTTGTAGTTGACAGTTGTGTATTTTGGGGTTTAGCTGAGGTTGTTCACGTCTGGCCTGAAATAATGTGTATGTTGTTTTCTGTGTATTCAAAAGCAGTCTATTTTTGTTACACCATTCGGAAAAAGATGTTAGAAGTTAGGACATCTCTCGAAGGTCTTCAGTTGTTTCTGCCGATATGCTAATAAAATAAATTTACGTAAATTTGGTAAGTATGCTTATTTTGCTTGTAATGTAAAATGTTACATAATATGATGACTGATGATGATGTATAGATGAATTTCATAATCCCAGCCATTTTCAAGCAAAAATGAAACAAGAAACCATCATTGACTTGGCACACATAGAAAAATTATTTGAGGCTATTTTGAAAAAAGTAATGAATGAAAACAATTTATTATAAAGCATTTTCTTAAGAATTATTATTATTGCACGAGATCTGATGTAAATCAAATTCGGATGTAATTAATTATATATTTTTTTCTTCGTCATAAAATAAATTATCTTTAGTCTAAATTCTTTTTTTCTAAATTGGATGTGAATTCACAAATTTCATGCAGAAATGATTCTTTTTTTTCGAAAATTTTAAAGTGTTCACGAGTCATATAGTGCTCGGGAGCTTTTTGGAGTGCTCGCAAGCATTTTAGTGCTTACGAGCGCTAAAAAAGTGCTTACGAGACTTTTCGAATGCCCACGAGCACTAAAGTGCTTGCGAACCTTTTTTGAGTGCTCGCGAGCACTTTACGGGATTACTAAGCACTAAACCCTTTCGCAAAGTGCTCAAAGTCCTAAGCACTAAGCACTGATTTTAAGAAGTGCTTTTAAGCACAGTGCTCCCGAGCACAAAAGTGCTTAGACAAGCACTAAGCACAGTGCTTAGGAACGTCTCTGCTTTCATATAGCCAGTCAGCACTAAAGGCTCTTAGGTCCTATACCTTCGAGTCTAAAATTGCCTGGGAATGCGGACAATTCCTGAAGAAACGGGCAAAAAACAAGGTAACCTTGATATGGGTGCCAGGGCATGAGAGAATAGAAGCTAATGAATCAGCTGACAGCTGAAGCCCCATTTTTCGGACGCGAACCGTTTTTTTTTTCTGTCTTATCTGAGATACACATAAAGGAGGAGATCCAAAAATGGAAAAATGAATAAAAGAAGTCCTAAAGGAGGAATACTCCAGACCAAAGACAAGCGAAAAAGTTTATAACTTATTCGACAAAGAACGCCACAAGGTTTCTCGAACTAGCAGAAGATGATAAATGCATATACTGCGATGCTGCAACTGAGACTGCGGAAAATATACTTTGTGAATGCAACGTATTCATCCGCGTTAGGCTAAAGTACCTGGAACAAGCGGAATTAACGTCTGAAGATATAGGAAAATAGCTGACAGGAAAATCACAAGCTTTGTAAAAAATCTTGGAATTCTGAAGAACAATAAGTTGCAGTACCTTACAACTGTTCACAATAGATTTTTTAGGTCGAGGTGAAGAAAGGCGCATTTAGGGATAAGCAACCACTTTAATAATCTAAAATAATATTGCGACGCGTTCAACTTTGCGGTAAGGCATTCAAATCAAGGAAAAGTTATGAGAAGTTGTTGTGCGCACTTTCAACCGTCATGTATATAAGTTCAAAAACGCTTTCCAGAAGTATACTAGAATTATGAGAATGGGTTAATGGCTTGGTTTTACTAATTTGTCTTTTTGTTTGTCACATAATGCTAATATCCTTCAGCAAGGACTGAACATTTTCGGAGAGGAATATAGTAATTCGGTATGTTAAAGTTGGATTTTAATTTCCTAACTTCTTATATTAAAATTAACAAAGACGTCTCAACCATGTAGGAGTGAGGAGTGAGTGGCATCAGGTTTAATTGACATTATCGAGTCTAGAATCTACCCTTGGGATTGGTGTATAAATACTGGGACGCGTTGTATTTACCGTTGAGGTATTCAAATCGAGGAAAAGTTATTAGAAGATGCAGTGTGCACTTTCATTCGACTTGTGTATGAGTTCCAAATGTTTTTCAGAAGTATACTAGAACTATTAGAATGAGTAATCAGCTTGGCAAATATCTTTTTTATATTTGAATTGTTAAATTTCTTATAGCTCAAACGAAGATATTGACTTTTCAGATCATAAAATGCAAATATGTGTATTTAACACTAATTATGTCACAACTGTGCAAAAACCTCGTACCCTGTGGAAGAGGGACTTATCAGATAATAATTTACACAATCTAAATTTCATGCTTTCAAAAACTGACTTCAACGAACTTTATCAAATAAGCGATCCTCAGGAGGCTTATGATTACTTCTGGGGCTTATTTTATTTCTGTTTCGACGTATCCTGCCCAAAAATTAAAGTAATTTCAACACCAAGGGATGAAAAATGTTGGGTCAGCAAAGATATCCTAGATGAGAGTGGAAACCTAAAAAATCTGTTTTGGCTTTATAAAAATACCAATTCTGAGGAGGTTCGAAGTATCTACTTTGAGGAGAAGAAAAATTTCAATTTAAAAATTAAAGAATCAAAAAAAAACTTTTATGACAATATAATACAAAAGTCATCAAATGCAAACAAAGCTAGTTGGAAAATTGTTGGAGAAATTACAAATCGTAGCAGAAAAAGTAATATCAATAAATTAAGTATTTTGCATAACAACGGTCTAGTAGATGATCCAGGTGAAGTATCTAACATTTTTTGCGAATACTTCTCAACTGTTGCGGAAGATCTTATCAATGCCCAATTTCCTTTAAATATTAATAACTGTACGGTTTCTAAAACCCCACCTAATTCTCTCTTTTTCAGAGATATCGAACCACAAGACATCTATGATGCATTACGAAACATAAGCAACCGAACATCGATAGGACCCGACGAATTAAACTTTAAAATCATCAATTCATGCAAGCACGTTATAGTCCAGCCACTTTGCTATCTCTTCTCACAATCAATTTCTTTTGGCATATTTCCCAGTAACTTAAAACTTGGGCATGTTACGCCACTGTATAAAAAAGGCGATGACGAACTTGTAGAAAATTACAGAGCAATAACACAAAACTCATTCATATCGAAACTTTTTGAAAAAATAGTTCATGCTAGGGTTTATGATTATGTAACATCCTTCAATCTGCTAAATAAAAATCAGCACGGCTTCAGGCCAAAACACTCAACGATGACGGCCGCTTATGAGTACGTCCAATTTATTTATGGATCATTAGAAAACAATAAATATGTTACTAGCATCTTATTTGATTTAACTAGAGCATTTGATTCAGTAAATCACGGTTTCCTTCTGAAAAAAATCGAATATCTAGGAATTCGAGGCAATGTTAATAAATGGATAGAATCTTTCATCAGTGATAGGAAAATTGTTGTTAAAATAGGCAATAATTTTTCCTATGAGAAAGACGTTAATATCGGTTTACCACAAGGCGCAGTTCTCTCCCCTTTAATGTTCCTTATATTTATAAATGACTTGGAATTAAATCATTACAAAAATATTAAATTGGTTTTATACGCGGATGACGTCACAATCGGAGTCACAGCTGATTCCCCCGAAGAATTAAATACAGCGGCAAATGATCTATTAGCCGAATTCGCATCATGGTGTGAACGTAACAAATTAGTTTTAAACGTAAGTAAAACAACTTACATACAATTCTACAAAAGACGCGAACCACCTACCTTAAATCTAGAAAGGAATAAAAGTATTGTTCCACGATCACAAAGTATTAAATTCCTAGGTTTACTACTAGACGAAAAACTCACTTGGAGTAACCACATAGAATATATATGCAAAAAACTAAATTCTGCATTTTTTGCAATACGAAACCTCAAACCAATACAAGCACAATTATTAAATGTATATTACGGTCTTGTGAACTCTCACCTCAGATACTTGGTTCTTCTTTGGGGTGTTAGCACAGAGGTTGAGAGAGTTTTCATATTGCAAAAGAAAATTATTCGTCTCATGTTCTCACTAATGCCACTAGAGTCATGTCGACCAACGTTTAGTGAGAATAATATTCTCACATTTATCTCAATCTTCGCACTCGAAGCTGCACTATTCGTTTATCAAAACCAAAATAAATTTACATTAAATTCTGACAGACACACATATAATACCCGCACAGCCAATCAGATATCAATTAATACCTATAACCTCGCTCTATTAAAAAAAAGTCCGTACGTCTGCTGTGCCAACATTTTTAATTCGCTGCCTGTTGATATAAAAAATCAGTCAAGTTTCTCTGCTTTTAAAAATAAGTTAAAAAAGTACCTTGTAAGCAAGTGCTTCTACACTCTACAAGAGGTTCTTGAAAACGGCAGTGACGAATAAATAATTGTAATATACCCAGACAGCACACTTACATCCTAAAGACGTTTTAATTACGTACACACTGGACGTAACTTACATATGAGATATGTACGGCTTTGTCCACAATACGTACATGAGACGTACCGGGGATGTTAGATTTCCACTAAATTGTACGTACATAACACGTACATTTTAAGATATTTATAGGCCATTATAGGACAGAATATGGACGTACATAGTACCTTATATGTACGTTATAAATTAAAAGAAAAACTCAAAATTCGTCAAAAATATTTATTATATGTAATATACAAATATATGTATACATATAATACAAAAATAAATAAAATATATATAAAATACAAAAATAAAATATATACAGTGTGTCCTATATAATTTGCTACAATTCATTTAAATCGTGAATACACAATGTATTTTATAGTATCATTTTTATTTTAGGGAAGACCCTAAAAAATATACTTTATCAACAACACTATCTACGATCTATGTTGTTGACATTTTGGAAGAACTGAGGACCAAAAAAAGTCCCAATAAAGAGAAACAGATGACATCGAATTAGTCAGTACTTGATGAATTTTTTTACTAATTGATTCGGAAGAAACGTTGCAAAATTTAAACAATTTTTTAAGTAATGAGGAGAATTTTTCTAAAGGGATAAGTCGGAGGAATCTCAAAATTCAAATAAATATTTGTTAATCTTGCTCTTTAACTTAATTGCATGTAGATATTTATATTTTAGAACTTTATTCCTGAGCTGTTTTTGAGGAATCATCCTGAAATACATGCATGCAGTTAAGTTACACCCTGTATGTTATTTGCTGTGCAAAATAACTTAAAACATAACTTTGGCTTTAAAAAATACCTTTTTAATTTTTATATTGTTCTTTGTATGCACCATGGAACAAAGTCTATCTGCAAAGTCTATCTGGTATTTCATTCTCTTCATCTGAAGAAGTAGATATTCTTTTTCTGGTTATTTTTCTTCTTTCTTTTTCATTAACATCAGTATTCAAATCGCTAGTGTCCTCTGCCTTTTTGAACTTTTTTCTTGCTACATTATAACTTTCTGAAAATATACAAATATATCAGGGCTGGAAAAAATCATGATTTTAAATTTTTTTTTAAATAATCAGGATTTTTTTTTGATTTTTTAAAATTTATTTTCAGTTTTACTCTAATTTTTTTAAAACAACTACGATTTATCCATACACTATTTTTTATATTCGCAAGAAATTTATGAAAATAGTGGTTTACTACCACTCATAAAACTTCAAGCAAAAATGAAACATTTTGTAGCAGTTATGTTTTCAGAAGTGGTAATATGCAATGTTAGTGCCAGAAATTTTTTTTTGTTTAAACTTAAAATCTCGACATTTCACTACATTTTAAGCCTATTTGAACAAAAAAAAGTGCGATTATATTTTATACGCTTTCAAATATTTTATTGAAGAAACAGATAAATAAGTTATTTTCTAATTTTGCATGAAACAAAGGAAAGATTTAATTTTTTTTATTTATAGGTTATCTTTTGTCTTGTAAATTTTCTATAAAAGGGATATGACAAGATGCAAAATTTTGTACAAAAAAATATACTAAACGCAGGAATCTTTTCGTTAGATAAATATCTTTATTTATGTGTATCATTACGTTTTACATTATAAAATGTACAAATTTTGCATCGTATCTATACATACCTATACAGTCTTAAAACTCATTTTGGAACCACACGTCAATATTATTGTCATTTTTATGAGTATTATCGATTTTATCACTTTCATTAGAAAATTACAAAGGTATAATTTTGTAAAAATTATTGCCTAATGGCCTAATCAGCCAAAATGTTGTAACTAGGTATGTTCGTCACATCCATACAAGCTACACAATGTGATGACCTATACATTAATTGGACATGATCTTTATTGCTTGGACTTGAAAATGATAAAATAATTTGTAATAATGCTCTATAAAGTGAATGATTTTCTACTGCATAACAGTCCGCCATTAATAAAAAAATGTCTAAGATCTCGTATCAAAAACTCTCAGATTAACAAAGAGATAGTATTTAACATACCTTATATAGAGAAATATTTGACTTACCTTTGTCCGTACAGGTAATTTATAATTTAACTACAAACAACAAACAATCGCTAAGTAACTTTCTTGCATTGATTAACAAATTTTATTCTTCCATTTGGAGTGCTGGGACACAACGGCAACGGCACTAACGACATTTGACAGCACACTGTCCGCGACGTCGCACTTCGCACTGATCATGCACTAAAAGCCACAAAGGATCAACGCAACCTGGCGCGCAATTTAAAATAAAGGCAGCTTATTTTAATCTCCCCACAAAATTGCTGGAAGTTACTAAAATTGGTCAAAAATCGAAAATTGAGATAACGTCAGATTTGTACGATTTATTTTTATTAACAATTTATAATATGACTGTTGTGAAATTTTCGGAAAAAAATGTTGGTAAATATTTATCTTAATAAATACTTTACAAATTCTTTTCGGAATATGTGATATTCTGTTTTTGCTACAAAACATTCCATATCCGTATTATCTGCCGACCGTGTTTTTTTCACTGGGCTAAATTCACATGAACTAGTTGTTTTCGCTTTATATCCATGGTGTTCCAGAAAAGTATGTTTTAGAGACATACGGTGTAAACATACACTGTACGTACATACAAATACGTACTTAAGACGTACATATTACGCCTTGGTACGTACCGACCAAAATATTACCTAAAATGTACGTATTAGAGACGTCGAGTGCTGTCTGGGTAATGAATATATCTATATGTGTATTGTGTATGTTATAATATTTATCATACGTATAAATTACTTTAAGGTTTTAATTTTCGCATTTTATACATAAGTGTGTTGTTTATATTAATTGTTGACCCTTAAATACGCGTATTGTTTTTATTTATATATATTTATGTCTAAAAAAAAATCATTTTATTCTACAAATTGTAATTTAATATTTTACTGCAATATTCATCAAATAAATGTACGTCCAAATATACTTATATGTCTTGTCACATCTGTACTTTGTATAGCATACGTGAATAAAGAATTTATTATTATTATTATTATTATTATTAACATTGACAAACACATCTCAACCTGTTCAAAAGATATCAAAAATGAATATGGACGAGTTCAGTCGCTTTTGATGCTCTGTATATCAGAACCGGTAGCATTTAGGTTTAATTGGCATTTTCGTGTTTAGAATTTAAGCACTTGCGACCGGCGTATAATATTGGGATGAGTTGTACTCTGCGTTGAAGCATTCAAATCGAGGAAAAGTTATCAAAGTTGCGGTGCGTAGTTTCAACCGCCTGGTATATGAGTTCAAAAGCGCTTTCCAGAAGTATACTAGAACTATTAGAATGAGTAAGCGGCTCGGTAAATAATGAAAATTGTTGGATAGGTAGACATGGGCGGTGCATAGTGAGGGGGGTGACCAATGATTTACGAGTTCCTCATGGTGGGGGTTGACCGGTTTGAATTTGAAAATAACTGACGCACGCTTCTTGATAGTGGGGGATAGTTGTAGACCTCGTGTACATCGGATGGAAAAAAAGGTTAGAAAGCGCGCGAAGTTTTGGGAGGCGTTAAATTGAGAGAGATATATAGGCAGACAAGGAGTGAGAGCGGAGAGAGAGTTTCCCAGGAGCAGCCTGGCTAGCGCAAAACCGGCATCGGCAACCCCATTCTATGAATTAGTCTTTCACTACCCCTCCTGATATGCAGTCGTAAGTTCACGACTCTAATACACTGTGTACGTATATATAAATACTCACGCTGCCTCTATTGCTCAATCGCACACGATGGCATTGCACCTACAACATCTAGAGAGCACCAAGCAGTGTTAGTTAACTTTTAACTTGGCACAACTTTGTACTTGCACTGATAGTAATGAAAATTGAAACAGTTTACAAAAAAATGATTTTCTTTTAATAATCGCACTTTTAATAAAATAGCACGAATAGTTTTAAAAAACATTGCACTTCAAGTCAGAGGTACTTCAAGGGTCGAAACATCCAAGGTAAGCTCTATTCAATTTAATTATTATTAAAAAAAAACTTTCACGATTAAAAAAATATATGTATATATTTTTTAAAAGTTAAAGTTTTTTCTTAGGTTAGTTTGTAATTTGTGGTTTACCTGAGACACGATCGGTTCAACTTTAAAACTTTTCAACTCTGTTTTAAACAATATTGAGTACTTTTAAATTTGTTTGCCGCAACGCGCTCGCTTTTTAACGCGTGCTATTTCGCATATTTGGGATTAAAATGATAGAATAAAATAGTTTAAACATACTTATTTAGTCACTGGCTTGTTTTATTATTGGATTTCGTACAGAGCTTGAACTTTTAACAACTTTTCCAGAAGTTTTCTACGTGAACCTCTTCAATATTAAATTCAATTAACTTTTTGCGGGAATAAACTGTCACTCTTAGGAATCATCTTAGATGTTGTAGTAAATTTAGTCGCTATTTTTCCGTACTGAAAATAAATGTCTACAAATTTGTCTTATTTTTCAATATACCGAGTACTCAAATTTAAAGTATAATAGTGATTTTTGTTTTTTAAGAACTATATATTCTTATTTCTAATGTGATAATAATTATTGAAAAATGTTATTTTGGTATAGAGTAGATAAATTTCAAATTCTTAATGGCCAATATTTAATATAAAAATAAAAATCTATTCTTTCTTTATATGCACCCTTCATCTTTCTTATAATCATACTAGTATACTAATAAGTCCAATTATATCACTAAAAAACTTCATTAGAATCCGATGATCTTTTTATATTATGGTTAGTGAATCTTTTTCATTCTTTCTATTTACTACTTTTTAATAATTGCTGGTCTTCCGTGCCAAAAATGAAAATCAAAATCTTTATAGTGACGAGTTGTTTATACATTCGTTCGTCTGTCTGTCATATCTGTTTATCTCCGAAGCTATTATAGTCACAAAAATTAAATTTTACGTGTATAATTTGCCTTTTCGTAGGAAGCTCAAAAATATTTTCATATATAAAAAATATTTTCTAACACCTTTTGTGGGTCAAAATGTGAGACTTTAAAAAAAATTATCTAGGCAAGGGGGGTATATTTTTAAAGGTCTACATATAAGGATTTTATTTGTGTTCTTAATATATTTCTTTAAAAAATGTTAATCTTTACTATATCCTCCTCTATTTCTGAAAGTACTGTGCCGAAAATTTTGGAAAATTCTGCAATGGCAGGACCACCACGTAATTTAAAGAAAACTACAGAGATAAAAATATATTTCCAAATGAAGGATCTGAAAAGCTTTTAAGATAAATATTAGATGCTAGGTGTATGAAAGTTATCTGCTAGATACCGAAATATATTTTTTCAGTGATTTTTTGTGTCTCAAAATAATAAGTAAATTATTTTAAACATGCGTATTCATAATATATTTAAAACTGTTGGATTTGTTTTTCTTGGACCAACAGACATTTTACACGATTACAATGATAACACCGTAAAATGCTTGCCGAAATATTAAAAAATTTTAAAAATTCTGATCTGCATTAAGATTGTAGTTTGCGAGCACGTAAAAATAAAATATGACATTTCGTGAAATTACAATTTCCATGTATTCAAAATCTTCAAACCAAGAATTTGATGTTTAAAAAAACCCTATATACAGGGGTTACCTGTAACACAAATGTACATACAATTTTTTGACAGGATTTTATCCTATAAAAATTTTGCTTGTTATAAAAAATGCTATTTCAATTTCAAGAATATGTATATTTTTAATTTTTAATGGAAATTTTATTTGAATAAGTTGCTTATAATTACTTTCTTAGTCTCGATCTAAAAGGTTAAATTAATTTTTGTTTAAATCGATTTTTCTCAGTGCCCCAGTTTCTTTAAGGTATTTGTATACTAAAATGAACTTTTACAGTTTTAAATATAATTTGTTATACTAATAAATAAAGTGATTTTACACTTGAATTTTCAATAAAAATAAAATTTTACAAATATGCCTTACATAGTAGAGCTCGGATCCACGCTGGGCTAAATTAATTTTCGCTCTTATTACCACAATTATTTAGAAAGGTGCTTCAAAAACTAGCATAACATTAAGTAGTTTCGTATTAACACTATTAAAACCCTGAAAAAAATCGTCCATCTAGTATAGAAGTTATTATAAGTTTAATAAATTTTAAGTCCTAAAGGGAGGCAGGATAAGCATGTGGGTCGAGATTTTGAGCTCAAGTTGACAGTACAATATTATTTTTGGAAAATCATTTTTACGGGGGGTGAAAAGAAAAATGGAATTTTTTTTTTCTCAAGAACACATAAACCGATTTTCATGAAAAAAATACATATCATGGCTTTTGATGGCAGAAACGTAGGAAAAAATTGTTGAGTCCATTTGTAGGAAAGAAGTGGTTCAAAATTTTTTTCAAAATAAAAATATTTTTTTTAGGGGATATTCTCGAGACACACACATCATTTCCTTACAAATAAATGCTTATATGCACCTTTAAAACATATCCGATTTTCAAAGCGATTGGAAGGGCACAACGTATTCAAAATTGATAATCACTATCGTACCTCGGGCGTACATTGGAGTTTTCCGTAGTTAGTAGTCCCAAAAAACGCCTAGAGCCTATCAAAGTTGACCAATACAAATATTTTTTTTTTTAATTTCTAAACTATCCCTCACGAGCTTTTTTGATAAAAATTACTCTGCATTAATAGAAGTTGGTTTATAGTCCAGTCAACGGGGGGTTTCACCTCTAATTCGGGTGCTAATAAATGGATTTTGATGAAACCTTGTGCAATGTGTTAATAAAAAAGTTGAAAAAAAGATTAGAATAGGAAATGATCGGAAGAGGTAGAAAACATCCCTTTTATCACGGGTTTCGTAACTTGTAGAATTAGGTCAAAAATGGAAAAAAAACAATATATTTACAATTTTTGGCCAAAAATAAGATGTTTTTACTCTTGTGAATTTTTCCGAAAAATGCATATTTTTCGAGATATGGCCATTCGAAAATTCATGAAAGTAGGGGAAGGAAAATGTAAAAGTTGACAAAAAATCTGAAAAAATTCAGGTGAATGTATCATCGAAATATAAGACTTTTTTTATTTGCAACTTTTTTGTAAAGTGCGTTTTCACCGAGTCTTTTCGGAAAAACATGAAAAACTACCCCTTCTTTGAAGTTGCAGCGCTTTAAAAACATGTAATTTAAAAGTTTGAAAAAATTCAAACGTATGCATTGAGGCCTTCTAAACATTTTTTATCTTTTGAAATTTTTTGTAACTTGCTAATTTTTCGCGATAAATAATGTACTACATTTTTTGCACATTAAAAAATACATGAAAATTCGAAAAATGAGCGTGATTTATATACATTATTATAAAAAAATATGAAACCTATATAGTTATACCATTTTTAAACATTCAATAAAATTTTTAAATTGAAAATGTGAAAAAGTTTTCCGGAAAATTTTTTTTTCACAATTTTTATTAATGATAAAAGCGGGAGAACTGATTCAAAGGGTTGAAATAAGTTTATATAGTTACAAGGATAACACTTATTTTATTTTTTCTATTTATATACAAAAATGATTTAAATTGACACAAAAAAATGTATATAGGTTTCATATTTTTTTATAATAATATATACAGGGTGTTTCGAAAAGATTGGGACAACGTTTAGCCGTAGATACTTGACATCAAAACAAGTCGATTTAACTCAAAAAGTAGTGATCTAACTCTTTTCGTTTTCAAGATACAAGGCGGCAAAGTAAAAAAAATGTATTAGTAATTTGTCTCTATCTTGGAGACTATTATATATATCTACTTCAAAGTTGGTAGCGACATATTTTTCAGGTCGCTAATTACAATGGTAATATTGCCGATACCATATTTTATAGATGGCGCTTGTTACAGGACTTTTACGTGACACTTTAAGCCATAACTTTTTTGAGGTTAGGTTTTGGACATCGTCTTCTATTATAATCGAAACGCAATTTGGTTTCCTAAAGAAAAGGTGTACTTGTTTAAACGCGATAAAATGCACCCTTTCAGAGAAATACGCGATTTACAACTTTGTCATACACCAGTTCGAAGAAATTCAACACCCCGGGTGTTTTGAAAAGATTGGGACAACGCTTAGCGTAGACTCTTGACATCAAAACAAGTCGATTTAACCCAAAAAGTAGTCTAATTCTTTTCGTTTTCGAGATAGCACTATTGACGATTTCAAGACATCACACTTGACGTACACCTACTAGGTAAGAAACCGCTTTTAGGTACAATTGAATTTCCTCGAACTGGTGTGTGATAAAGTTGAAAATCGCGTATTTCTCTGAAAGCGTGCATTTTATCCCGTTTAAACATGTACACCTTTTCTTTAGAAAACTAAATTGCGTTTCGATTATACTAGAAGATAATGTTCAAACCTAACCTCAAAAAAGTTATGGCTTAAAGTGTCGCGTAAAAGACCTGTAACTAGCGCCATCTATAAAATATGGCATCGGCAATATCACCATTGTAATTATCGACCTGAAAAACATGTCGTTACAAACTTTGAAGTAGATACGTATAATAGTCTCCAAGATAGAGACAAATTACGAATACAATTTTGTTTACTTTGCCACCCTGTATCTTGAAAACGAAAAGAGTTAGACCACTACTTTTTGAGTTAAATCAACTTGTTTTGATGACAAGAATCTACGGCTAAGCGTTGTCCCAATCTTTTCGAAACACCCTGTATATATATAAATCACGCTCATTTTTCGAATTTTCATATATTTTTTAATGTGCAAAAAATGTAGTACATTATTTATCGCGAAAAACTGCGAGTAACTCAGAAAATTAGCAAGTTACAAAAAAATTCCAAGAGATAAAAAATGTTTAGAGAGCCTCAATGCATACGTCTGAATTTCTTCAAACTTTTAAATTACATATTTTTAAACCGCTACAATTTCAAAGAAAGGGGTTTTTCATGTTTTTCCGAAAAGACTCGGTGAAAACACACTTTACAGAAAAGTTACAAATAAAAAAATGTCTCGTATTTCGATGATACATTCACCTGAATTTTTTCAGATTTTTTGTCATCTTTTACATTCATGAAAGTGGGGGACACTTTCGTGAATTCTCGAATGGTCAAAATTCACAAGAGTAAAAACATCTTATTTTGGGCCAAAAAATGTAAATATATTGTTTTTTTTTTCATTTTTGACCTAATTCTACAAGTTACGAAACCCGTGATAAAAGGAGTGTTTCCTACCTCTTCCGATCATTTCCTACTCTAATCTTTTTTTTCAACTTTTTTATTGACGTCATTATAAACACATTGCACGAGGTTTTATCAAAAACCATTCATTAGCACTCAAATTAGAAGTGAAACCCTTGACGGGACTATAATCCAACTTCTATTAATGCAGAGTAATTTTTATCAAAAAAGCTCGTGAGGGATCGTTTAGAAATTTTAAAAAAAATTATTTGTATTGGTCAACTTTGATAGGCTCTAGCCGTTTTTGAGACTAATAACTACGAAAAACTCCAATGTACGCCCGCAGTACGCCAGTGATTATCAATTTTGAATTCGTTGTACCCTTCCGATCACTTGAAAATTGGATATGTTTTAAAGGGGCTTATCAGCATTTATTTCTAAGAAAATGATGGGTGTGCCTCGAGAACATCCCCTGAAGAAAAAATTATTGTTATTTTGAATGATACCAAACGCGACCCCCCCCACCCCCACCCCTTGGAGTGGGGCGTGGGGCAACTTTAAAATCTTAAATGCCGTCAATAAAAAATATGGGATTCCGTTTAAGATTTTAAGGTTGCCCACCAGTTCCCCCATCATGGTGGTGGTGGAGGGGGAAGGGGGGTACTAAATTTAACACCACTGAATGGCTTTTTCAAGAAAATGAACTCGTACTTAATTATTTTTCATTCTTCCGTAGAATTTTTTAAAAAATACGAAAAGAAATATTTTTGCGATTACAGCGCCATCTGTCACGAATCGAAAAACGTTTCAGACAAACTTGACGTAATTTTTGCCGTAGAATTCGATTCTGCAATAAAAAATATTTAAGATTTTAAAGTTGTCCCCCGCCCCACTCCAATGGGTGGGAGTGGGAGATCGCGTTTGGTATCATTGGATAGCCCTTTTAAAATTATTAAGGACGTGTTTTTTCTTTTTTGGATGTGTATTTCTCGAGATATTTGACCGTTTCCAGAATTTTCGGACACCCTGTATATAAATAAAGCAGCTGTTGAAATTGATTCTCAACGCTACATATTTCGAAGGTGGCGCGAATATTTAAATTTTAAAAAAATATTAAATTAATTGTGGTAATATCATTGTGTTGTATTTTTTTTTATTTGTTTTTGGAGTTGCAGAATTTTTTTTATATTCGTTTACTTCATGCACTTTTCCTATATATACAACTGAAACGAATGAGCAATTTTTGCAAAAAAAGATTCCAGATTGAAAGTAAATCACAATGTTTTTCACTTTTTATTCCTTCCAAAGAAATAATTAATGCGCATTCTAAACATTTTAGATTTAACAATCTCCTTTACGTTAATCATATGATTTCCTTCACAAACGTGATCTTGGTATTCGGTTGAAGGGTTAGAATCGGGTATATATCAGTATACAAGTACCTTAACTTCCTGATGTAAGGAATAATACAATTAGAATAGCTATGAGATTCTTGAAGTATCAATGGTATTGTTACTACTGCTATGTGTCAATTTAAATTCGAATATTGGTTACTTTAGAGCAACAAATTTATTTAGTTAAATGTTACTGTATGGGGGTATTTCCTAACGACATAAAAAGTACTCTACTGTTAATATTAGTCGACAGAGTTTAAAAAATTTTATATTACTCGATATGTAAAAGATCTTAAAAAGACTTTAAAAACTCGCAACGAGGATGATGTAGCGACATTGCTAGTTTGCACTCAATAACAGAAAATCAGAAAGCATCGTTGAAGACAAGATCCGAGCAAATTAACATAAGCAAATCTGGAATTCATAGAGTTTCAAAAGAATGTAACTTTCAAGCTTACAAACCTAAAAAACTTCATACTCTGGAAGAAGGTGATGATGCACGTCGTTTAGACTATTGTTTGGATATTGGGGAAAGAACTATGAAACACAGTTTAATAAAAATGTAATATTTTCAGACGGGTTCAGGGGCGGACTGGCAAGGGAAAGGCCCGGTGGGGACTTCAGGAGTCGGAGGTCCAGCCAGTGCCGGTTTTAGATATAAATTACCCCTAGGCCCGGGTCATTTTTGCACCCCCCTCCCGCTTGCTATTAATTTATGGGCAAGGGATAAACATTTTTGAAGATCGTGGGGGGGAGAATCCAAGAAAAACTTTTTTGTCCGAAAAAATTTTTGAAGAGCGGGAGGGGGGGAGAATCCAAGAAAAACTTTTCTTTGTCCGAAAAATGTTTTCACGTTTAGGCATTAATCACTAAGACCTAAGACAATGGCACCCCCCACAAACGGCGCCCCTAGGCCCCGGCCTATGAGGCCTAGTCACAAAACCGGCCCTGAGCCCGGCAGGTGCGTGCTGGGGAGAGCTGTGAAGAGAAAATACGGACCCGAGGAGGAAATTTTTTATGAAAATTGTTGAGCGGGGAGGGGAATCAGAAAAAATTTTTTGGTGAGCGGGGGGGGAGAAATCCGAAAAAAACATTCCGGTACCCCAGACATGAGCCCGGGCCCGGTAGGTTTTAAAGTGCCCGAGATTGGCTGAGGCCCGGTGGGACTTTGCCTCCCTGTCCCCCAGCCAGTCCGCCCCTGGACGGGTCTACCTTTAACACGAATGGCATACTATCATCCCTAAATTATCGCTATTGGGCGCAAGACAATCATAATTTTACAGTAACTGCAAGTAGAAAAATTCAAAAAAAAGTAAACGTATGGTATGCAATTACAAAAAAATAGAATTATTGATCCATACCTATTTCAGGAAAATCTTAATCAAAATCCATACAAATGTTGAAAGCTTACTTAAGTTTATTAAGGTCATTTTAGCCCATGATGTTGAAATTTTAAATGAAAGATTAATTTAAGCTATCGTACAAGTAAATCAAGAGATGATTCGTTCTGTTTACGATGAATTTAAAAGGCAATTACAAAAGTGCGTAGAAGTTGTGAGTTTTCATGATGAATAAAAACTTAGTTAATTGAAATTTTAAAAATGAAAAATAAAGGTAGTTTACTCTTAGATAAAATTCATATTTCTAACATTTTTGAGCGCCCTGTATAGAAAAAATATTATCACAAATCGTACTTTTTTAACAAGATTTTTTTTTTTATAAAGAGTGACTTTTTGTCAAAAAATTAACGGGGACACCCCGTATAGCTAAAAATATAATTTTTCAACGTTTTTAAATTGTAACACTTTTTAGTACGCTGGAAAAGTGCGTTATAAAATTTCAGATACCTATAAGTATCAAATGTTAATGAATTTTAAAATATGGTCAAACAATTGAGAACTAAAAGTGTGCAATTTTTTCAAATAATTATAGATCGTACATTTTCTCTATATCTGCCTGTAAATATATTAAAGGTTGTGAAAGTAATTTATTGAGTCTATACAGTGTCCTGAAAATAGTGTGCGGCTTCTATGATCAAAAATAAAATAAACAGTTCCTACAAACATTGGTCAAAAAATGCTTTCCAAGACAGCACCTTAGAATTGGGACTTCGGGAATTGTTTGTATTGAATATCATCAAAACCATTCAAGACAAAATAATAAGATATTGGGCAGCCATTATCCTTTTTATATGGAACAAGATGAATTAGAAATGATTTTAAAATTTTGACCAGGGATGTCCCAAACTGGGAAGTTGTGGGGTAAAAATAACTATCACGCTTCGTAATTTTTCCATTTTTTTGACAGTAAAATATGAAATTTCAAAGTTATCCACATAAAAAACATTAATAAATAATGAGCCGTTTTTGAGCTGGAAATTTTAAACTTATATTTAGTAATAATACATTATATATAAGAGCAGAGTTTTTACCTTTTATTATGTCATGGTAGGGCTTAATGAAATATACATGTTGTAAAAACGGTAATTATTTTATACTTAACACGATATAGTTTCGCTGATAACAGGACTTTTTACTTGGTTAATTCTGCAAGGAATCGATTTTAATTATAGCTTTTTGAAAATGGAAGCTGCTACTCTAAAAAATGGCACCATTTTTAGATCGATTTGAAATTTTGTTAACTTTCAAAATTGCCATTGAAAATTAAAATACATCCCTGTCAGTTGGTCTGTACGTACGGACACACTCTACAGGTCGCATTTCTTAACCACTCCACTTGAATTTCTTTTCAGTTGCCTCGTCTATTACCAGAATCGAACCCAGTTGAATTTCATAATGATCCGCCGAGTAGTTTAATTATTATAAATAACTATTTAACATCGTCACGAGCTTTTGCGGAAAATTTCTCTCATTGTGGGCGCTGTTGGACAATGGAACTATTATAATATTTCCTTTTAACTTGCTATAAGTCAAAAGCGGCACGATGAATTAGTCTCAAATTTTCAGCATGCTATTATAGAAGAACCTTACACACAGCGTCTGATGGACGCGACACTAATTTATTTATTATGGGCGCCAGTCGCGTTCCCCCTTGATTGCGTGTGGTTGTTTTCACTTCCAGTTGAGTTCTATATATTTAAAAGATGTTTGATAGACGAGAAAGGTAAAAGCTGTACTTACCGTAGATTGCTAACTGCCCTCTCTCCCAATCTGGCTTCACTGACGATACACTTTAGCTTATATTTCTAACGCTGTAGAGGATCTTGTGCTTAAAGATCTCGTAATCACTTTTATAGAAAATGCCTCTCGAGCTTTCGCGATCCGATCGGTGTATTGAATTACAAACTTGCGGGGTAAGGGGACGTCCGATATTTAACTCCGACCTAACACACGGAAGCCCTCGAAGTTTGTAATTCAATACACCGATCGGATCGCGAAAGCTCGAGAGGCATTTTCTATAAAAGTGATTAAGAGATCTTTAAGCACAAGATCCTCTACAGCGTTAGAAATATAAGCTAAAGTGTATCGTCAGTGAAGCCAGATTGGGAGAGAGGGCAGTTAGCAATCTACGGTAAGTACAGCTTTTACCTTTCTCGTCTATCAAACATTTTTTAAATACATAGAACTCAACTGAAAGTGAAAACAACTACACGCAATCAAGGGGAACGCGACTGGCGCCCATAATAAATAAATTAGTGTCGCGTTTTCAGACGCTGTGTGTAAGGTTCTGCTACAATAACACGGTGAAAATTATTATTATTATTAAAATATGAGACTGATTCATCGTGGCACTTTTGACTTAGAGTGAGTTAAACGGAAATATAATAGTTCCATTTGTTTAACATCTAATACAACGAAAGAAATTGTCCGCGAAAACTTGTGACGATGTTAAATAGTTATTTATAATAATTAATCTACTCGGTGGATCATTATGAAAATCAAGAGAGTTCGATTCTGGTAATAGACGAAGCAACTGAAAAGAAATTCAAGTGTAGTGGTTAAGAATTGCGACCTGTAGAGTGTGTCCGTACGTACAGACCAACTAACAGGGATGTATTTCAATTTTCAATAGCAATTTTGGAAGTTAACAAAAGTTTAAATCAATCTAAAAATGTTACCATTTTTAGAGTAGCAGGTTCTATTTTCAAAAAGCTATAATTAAAATCGATTCCTTACAGAATTAACCAAGTAAAAAGCCCTTTTATCAACGAAACTATATCGTGTTAAGTATAAAAAGATTACCGTTTGTACAACATGTATATTTCATTAAGCCCCATGATGACATAATAAAAGGTAAAAACTCTGCACATATATGTATTTTACTGAATATAAGTTTAAAATCTTTAACTCAAAAACGGCGCTTTATTAATGTTTTTTATGTAGATAACGTTGAAATTTCATATTTTACTGTCAAGACATTATAAACAAACGCGAAGCGTGATAGTTATTTTTACCCCATAACTTCCCAGTTTCGGACATTCCTGGGCAAAGTTTTCAAATCATTTCCAATTCATCTTGTTGCATATAAATAGAATAATGGCTGTCCAAAATCTTATTATTTTGTCTTGAACAGTTTTGAACATATTCAATACAAACAATTCCCAAAGTCCCAATTTTAAGGTGCTATCTTGGAAATCTTTTTTGACTAATGTTTGTAGGAATTTTTTATTTTATTTTTGATTATAGAAGCCGCATGCTACTTTCAGGACACTGCATGGACTCAATAAATTACTTTTGCAACCTTTAATATATTCACAGATAGGTATAGAGAAAATCTACGATATATAATTATTTGAAAAAATTGCACATTTTTAGTTCTCAACTGTTTGACAATATTTTAAAATTCATTTACATTTGATACTTATAGGTGTCTGAAATTTTATAACGCCCTTTTCAAACATACTAAAAAGTGTTACAATTTAAAAACGTTGAAAAATGATACTTTTAGCTATACGGGGTGTCTCCAGATTGGGATACCTATACCACAAATGGACCTAAATTTTAATTTTTTGACAAAAAGTCACTCTTTATAAAAAAAATTCTTGTTACAAAAGTACGATTTGTGTTAAGATTTTTTTTCTACAGAGCGCTCAAAAATGTTAGAAATATGAATTTTATCTAAGAGTAAACTACCTTTATTTTTCATTTTTAATAAAAATTCCATTTGATGCAGTTGCATATAACTGCTTAGTCCAAATCCAAAAAGAAAAAATTCTAAACGTTTAAATAAAAAATGCTTTAATAAATAATTAAAAATTTCAATTAACTAAGTTTTTATTCAACATGAAAACCACCAAATTCTACGCACTTTTGTAATTGTCTTTTAAATTCATCGTAAAGAGAACGAATCATCTCTTGATTTACTTGTACGATGGCTTCAACTAATCTTTCTTTTAAAATTTCAACATAATGGGCTGAAATGACCTGTATAAACTTTTTCAAAAGTAAGTATTCAACATTTGTATGAATTTTGATTAAGATTTTCCTGAAATAGGTATGGAACAATAATACTATTTTTTGGTAGGTAATTGCACAGTGCACACAAATTATGATTGTCTCGTGCCCAAATAGCGATAATTTTGGGATGATACTACGCTATTCCTGTTAAAGGTAGACCCGTCTGAAAATATTATATTTTTATTAAACTGTGTTTCATACATAGTTCTTCCCCGATATCCAAACAAAAGTCTAAGCGACGTGCATCATCGCCTTCTTCCAGAGTATGAAGTTTTTAGATTTGTAAGCTTGAAAGTTACGTCTTTTGAAACTATGAATTGCTTCTCTTAATTTGCTCGAATATTTTTCTCAACGATGCTTTCGGATTTTCTGTTATTGAGTGAAAACTAGCATTGCAGGTTTTTAAAGTCTTTTTTTAGATTTTTTACATATCCAGTAATATTAATTTTTTGAAACTCTGTGGACTAACATTAACAGTATGGTACTTTTCATGTCGATAGGAAATATCCCCTATACCGTAAATTTAACTAAATAAATTCGTTGCTCTGAAGTAAGCAATATCCGAATTTAAATTGACACACAGTAATTGTGGCAATGCCATTGACACTTCAAGAACCTCATAGCTACTTGAATTGTAATATTCCTTACATCAGGCAATTAAAGAAACTGAGACTTTGAAAAAATAGATTTAAACAGAAAATAATTTAACCTTTAGATTGAGACTAAGAAAGTAATTGTAAGCAATTTATTCAAATAAAACTTTCATTAAAAATTAAAAATATAGGTAGTTTACTCTTAGGTATTCATATTCTTGACATTTTTTAGCGCTGTAAAAATATTTGAAATTTGGCGTACTTTTGAATTATGCGCCTTGTCTACTTTCAGCGTACTTCTTAAAAAGTGTAATATATTTTTTTCCTTGCCCACAAAAATATCTACCAAGTGAACATTTTGGCGTATTTTTGAATTGTGCGCCTTGTTGTGCCTCCCGTTTCTGCGAACGTGTGAGTCCTTTTGTGACATCTTCGGCGCTGATGCCTTAAATATGTTATTTATATAAATTGTCTTTTAATATTTCCTAAGTCGAAGTTTCTATTAATTCTTCGACTTAGGTCGATTCTGGAAGGTTCTATAACATTGTCACTATACACTTATTAATGAAATGTATTAACGTGAAGGCCAAATTTTAATAAGTGTAGAAAGTATATTCTTTTCTAAGGCTGTGTCTGTAAAACGTGAAAATTTGCACTCAAATACAGCAAGCGAGAAACGTTTTTATCTTCCTAAATAGATATCAAGTATACCGGGTGGCTCAGCCGACAGGGACACTCTTGTAATTTTTGGATGGGCAAATGGATTTTTTTCAAAGGACCCCGCACAAATCCTTATAAAAAAGTGGCTTGCGTTAAATTGGCTGGATTATTGAAATTGCTCTATATTTTAGGCCCCTGATCAAATGTCCCAATTTTTATATTGGACATTTTTTTATAATTTCAAACAGTTGAGGAGATATTGACTGTTTATTTAATTTTCCATGGAAACAATAATAAAAATGTTCCCACCCTGATGAGAGCTTTTTGAAAAACACTGTATATTATATTTTAAGTATGTCATTATTATTTTTGTGGTGTGTTATTATATTTACTAAAGTTATTGTAAAAGTTATTCATGAAATAAAGGTTAATTGATTTATTTATTTAATTATTTATTTGTCGTGCTAGGTGTAAACATTGTGTGCTGTCAAATTTGAGAAAAAAAGTACATGGGGGCTAACAAATAAATTTGAACCCTCTGTTATACAGGGTCATTCACGGAAAGCGGGTATTAGACGTTTCTTGGGATCTGTCGAGTTTAGAAATTTGAAAATTGGTATGAGGGGGTTTTTGGATATGGCGGATCCAACGAAAATATTTTCATGCTTGTGCTACTTCCGCTTATACCGGATGTAGCACCTAACTTTGTTATTTTAAATGGAACACCCTGTATTTTATTGCATATTTCGATTCCTCATAAAATTTTAGCTTAGGTTTATGTACCATAACATACTCTTAAACATACCGGTTTTCGAGATAATTAATATTTTTGGAGATTTTTGACGGTTCCCACCCTTCGGAAAAAAAATCGATATCTTCTATCATGTAGCCGATTAGGAAATTTTCTTTTCAAACTCTTACAAGTATCCTATGACCTAACTAAAAGTTCTCTTATATTTTCACAATATCATACAGAGTATTTTATTTTCACAGTCGAACATTGTTTTAGTTCAAACGTCAAAAAGTCATTTTTTTGAAATGGAACATCCTGTATATTTTCACAGAATCTAATAGAGGATTGAATTGAATTTGAATATTACCATTCCCTATACCTATTTCTCTTCGTTTTCTTATTATGGACGAATATTTGTAAAAAGTACAAACAAAATCAGCACTGTTTGTTAGTAGGCAATACAAGTCATAACTTGGTTCCTTTTTTATCATAAACGAGAATAATCATATAGATAATTGATAATAATTTGTTTTTGAGAGCTTCAAAAACGAGAGATTAGATTTATAACAAATACTTTGGCACAAAAATTTACAAAATTAATAAACACTGAATATAAATATTTAATGCAGCAACTGTTCAAAATGCTCTCCATTTTGCTCCGAACAAGCCAATATCCTGGAATTTACGGCACTTACAATGGCTCGGCGAATTTCGTGGGGATTTATTTACTGAAATGCAGTCCGTATTCTCTTCTTTGGATCTTCTTTGGTAGTAGCCGGGGTGGCATAAACAATATTTTTGATAGTATCATATCTACGAGGAGAATTCAAGATTTTGCGAACAGTAACTTTTCTTGATAATTTGCCCCTAAATATTTATAATTCTATGTATTTTCAAATGAATGGTTGAGGTCCACGGGAAGTTTATGACGAATTAGTCGTTCGAAGATAGGTGGTTTGGCTACCGAGGACCTTGGAGATGGCCAGCAAGGTCCCCTGATTTGACCCCCTTATACTTTGGACCTTTGGGGTATTAAAAATATTCTTTATGCCACCTCTGCTACTACCAAAAAAGATCCAAAGAACAGAGAACGGGCTACATTTTAACAAATCCCCATGAATTAGTCAAGCCACTGAAAGTACAAGTGGAGAGCATTTTGAACAGTTGCTGCATTAAATATTTATATTCAAAGTGTTCATCATACCAATTTTCAAATTTCTAAACTCGACAGATAACAAGAAACGTCTAATACCCGCTTTCCGTGAATGACCCTGTATATGTGATCATATTTCATTACATAAGGTAATCTGAGTAATAATAGAAAATGTAATATATCTGTGGGCGGCACAAAATTTCTACCCTGTATATTTTCGGCCCTATAGGAGGGATTAGCTTGGAAAGTGGTTGTGCTAGGGTGTGCTAGGTATAAGCATTGGGTGTTAGCAAATTCAAGATAAAAAAATAACTGAGGGGGGGGGAGGGGGCTGAGGAAATTTACACCCTGAATATTACCGCCCCTGTAGGTGTGCTAGCTTTGAAAATAGTTGTGCTAGGGTATGTTAGGTCTAAACATTATGTGCTAGCAAATTCAAAACAAAAAAATAACTGGGGGAGGGGGGGGGTCTGAGGAAAAATTTACACCCTGTATATTACCGCCTCTGTAGGTCTGCTAGCTTTGAAAGTAATTGTGCTAGGGTGTGCTAGGTCTAAACATTATGTGCTACCAAATTCGAGAGGAAAAAATAACTGGGGGGGGGGGGGGGGCTAGCGTCAAAATGATTAAATCTAAAGATTAAAAAATCTATATTTCTCGGAAATCAAAATAATATTTGAGGGTCAGGTCATATCTATTTTGGCCAGCAGGATCCAAATATGCAAAAATATATAGGTTGTTCCTTTTAAAAATTTGATTTTCATGTCAATTGCATCGAAACCGGAAGTCGGCCATTTTGGTTCTTTACATCATATAATTGGAAACTTCATCTAATATCATTACACTAAATTTGAAAAAAATCCATTCGACCCTTCAATAGTTACAAGAGTGTCCCTATCGGCTGAGCCACCCGGTATACAGGGTGATTCTTTTAAGGCGGCCATTAGAATATTTCCCACTTGCAGATGAGATAGAGATTTGAGATTTGGTACCCTACCATAGTCGACCATTGCGGGTCCGAAAATAATAATTTCAAGGTGGCGGCTCTTCCGGAAATACCGGAAGTCGATACCAATTTGCTTATTTAAAATATATATTTTCGACTTTTCGAAATGGTCATAAAATTCTGAGTTAAAACATGTAGCACATCCTATACCTAAACCGAGCAGTTTCGGAGATATATGACATTTTATAAAAAATTGGACAGGTGCAACGGTTTGCAAGAACCGTTATAACTTTCTTCGTGTAGAAGATCCTTATTTGCTCTTTGGCACGTAGAAAGAATGCAAGATGAGCTACTCTTTACAAAAAAAAATAGATTCCAAAATAGTATGCCAAGTGTTTTATTTTTCACGTTACATTTTGTCAAATTCAAACCTCAAAAACTTTTTTATTTCAAATGGAACACCCTGTGTTTTTTTACATCAAATTATGTTAAATTAAATTTCCTTTTTTCTAGTATGAGCATTGTGGAGGTTAAAGTTACGACTTTTCGAAATATTGGCGATTTCCTTAAATGTCCAAAGATTTTTAATAAAAATTGCCATGAACTTACCCATGATTAGAAACCATCATTAATGTCAATCATTATTTTATGTTAAAAAACACGAACACGTTTAAATTACACCCACGAAGACTTTCAGGTTTGTTTATTATTGATGGAGAATGTGATAAAGTAATACCAAGAACATGTAACACATTTGCTACTCGATACCCACAAGAACAGAAACCATTCACCATCCACTGTAAACCGCATATTGGATAATTTTAGAATATTTGGCTCTGTCAAATAGCACGTGCTAAATTTTTTTATGGCAATCGATGTAGAATTAAATTTGAGGTGAACTTATATCAGCATGTCCTATATCTAACACATGTACTTTGAATTTTTCGCAAGTTTATGTTGCAAATTATAATTTATCCAAAAAAACGAAGAAGCCTATGAAACAATTGAAACAATAAAGTGGGTATCGATTAGCAAATGTGTTACATGTTCTTGGTATTATTACTTTATCACATTCTCCATAAATAATAAACAAATCTAAAAGTCTTCGTGGGTGTAATTTAAACGTGTAATTTAAATTTTTTAACAAAAGATAATGACTGATATTAATGATTGTTTCTAATCATGGGTAAGTTGATGGCAATTTTTACTAAAAATTCTTGGACATTTAAGAAAATCATCAATATTTCGAAAAGTTGTAACTTTAACCCCTACAATGCTGATACTAGAAAAAAGGGAATTTAATTTAACATAATTTGATGTAAAAAAATACAGGGTGTTCCATTTGAAATAAAAAAGTTTCTGAGGTTTGAATTTGACAAAATGTAACGAGAAATGTAAAACACTTGGTATACTATTTCGGAATCTATTTTTTTTTGTAAAAAGTAGCTCATCTTGTGTTTTTTCTACGTACCAAAGAGCAAATAAGGATCTCCTACACGAAGAAAGTTATAACGGTTCTTGCAAACCGTTGCACCTGTCAAATTTTTTATAAAATGTCATATATCTCCGAAACTGCTCGGTTTAGGTATAGGATGTGCTACATGTTTTAACTCAGAATTTTATGGCCATTTCGAAAAGTCGAAAATATATAGGGTGTTCCATTTAAAATAAGCAAGTTGGTATCGACTTCCGGTATTTCCGGAAGTGCCTCCATCTTGAAATTATTATTTTCGGACCCGCAATAGTCGACTATGGCAGGGTACCAAATCTCAAATCTCTATCTTGTCTGCAAGTGGGAAATATTCTAATGGCCGCCTTAAAAGAATCACCCTGTAGAGAAAAAATAAAGGTAAAGGACGTATCTTTTTTATTTGAAAGTTTTCTAGAGTTAGCAGTTTTCGAGAAAATTGCATATGAGTGATTATCGGGCCCTGTATTGCAATTAATTACAACTAGATTTCCACGTTCTTCGTCATTAAGTTTCCCATATATTCCCTCCACCGTTTTACCTTGTCTTCATTCTCCAGAAATGCCACTCCTTCACTGTTGATAAATTAACTACAATTATGTTAGTTTTAGGCATTTTTAATGCTATGAGGCCAACTTAATTCTTGAAACACTCGTTAGTGTAAAATAAAATTTAAAAAAAGTAACTACCATTCAACCTGTTTGTGTTTTGAACTCGCGACCCTTCGATTTCGAGGTCAAGTATATTATTTATTACAGCATCCTGTTATAACAATACATTGATTCATCTTTACAACAAATAAATATAACAGCGATCTTAACAGATTCGCGTACCCGAGTTTATGCTTTATACAGGGTGCATCACGGTTAGTGGCCTATTACTTGTTTTCTTTGAACTGTATAACTAAACTAAGACTTTATTACTTAAAAACGTGTACACGCAAGATAAATGTAAGTACAAAAATTCCTTGTTGAAATATTTAATTTTTTTAAAATTTGATATTTGAAGACTTTACTAAACGAAGGTTTCATAAAGAGAATTTTTTCGTAACTGAGAGATTTGATATCAGCTCTCCGAAAATATCTAACCATGAATTTTAATGCAATTCCGACAAAATATGACTGGTCCAGTTTTTCAGAGTTTGGTCCACTGTGCACTGGACGTAGTTTGGTGAAAAAACTACAATGGAACCATCGTCGAGCAAGAATACCCTGCTGTTTGTAAAAAACTATCATATATATGAATCGAAAATTAAATTTCTAAATTATATAACCGGCGAATTCAACAGATTCTCAAATGGTAATATAAAAAAAACAATGTTAAAAAATAGGCATTTTTGCCCATCCTGACAAAAGTGCAGAAACAGTACCAAATCAATATACAGGGTGTAACGTAACTTACCCGAAAAATTTTAACCATACAAGCACCTTTAAATAAGAAGTCAATTTCTAAATAAAAGTCCAACACAGAAAAGAATACACATTGTTAAAGTTACAATTAATGAAAATGGTAATTTATTTAACTCTACTTAATTCAAGGACTGTTGTATTAAAAAAAAGTAAAAAAAAATTAAATTAAAAATTTTAATTTGAAATAGTAGATTATTTTAACATTTCCATTAATTTGTAACTTTAACGATGTGTATCTTTTTCTGTGTTGGACTTTTATTAAATGTTTTTTTAAGAAGTCGACTTCTTATTTAAAGGTGCACGTATGGTTAAAAATTTTCGAGTAAGTTGCGTTACACCCTGTATAATTAATTTATACTTTAATGATTTTTATTAGCATTATTGAAATAATAAAACTGCATGTTAGCAAATAATTCTTGCAATACTACATTGTCCAGTGTCAAAACTAGCTATTGATTGACAGAGTCAAATGCTCCGTTTGAGCGGTTTAATAATCAGTATTGGTATTTGACAGTTATCAAAGTAGCACATAAAATAACTTGCACAAGTGGAAGAAACAGTATTATTATGTACAGGGTGGACCAAATTAGATGGGATTTGGGGTTTTCTCTAAAACTATGGCAGATAGACAAAAACCAATATAGGTGTCCTGAGCTCGATTTTCGAGAAACAAACAATTAGTCGGAGAGCAGCCAATCTGCAGGAAGCATTTTAAAAGTAGTCTATACAACTCGCGAACACCCACCTAAAAAACAGATGATATTATATAAAATGACCTTCTAGATTTGATTTTTGAGTTCGCCCGTTAATTTGAGATTGCCAAATCGGTCAATTCGCAAATTTTTTGAAAAATTTTAAAATTATGTGTTTATTTTTGTTTTGCACATAACACATCATATCTGTTTTATTTTAATTCCGATTTAGATAAATATTTTACACATTATCCCTCCAATATTCTTGGACAGGCTGACGGCAAAGAATATAGTGCAACTAATAATATAGTGCATAAAAAATATATAATTACCCTCTATTGTCGCGGTTTTTTAAAATTTGCATTGAAAAATACCCGATCGAAAAAAATAGTATAATGATTTTTAAAGTTAGCAATGAAAAACAAAAATTGTTTGACAATTTAGAAAATGGTCTCTAATCAACATAAATTTATTCAATTTAAAAATTAGAAACATATTTTTACTTAACATTTTATTAGCTTACTGTAAAAAAGAGCTTAACAAACGCAATCACTATTTAGCTGACTATCAACATAACAGAAGTTTAAAGTGCAGACCTCCCTCTTTTACGCATCTTCTACTTCTGGAAATGGTAATTTGTGCGACTTCCTCAAGCATTATAGCGATAATAGTTTCAAATGCTTGGCGTATTCTGTTTTCCAAAATTGTCAATGTTGCTGAAAATGTGAGTGTGTTCTTTTAAATAGCCCCATAGTAAAACAATGAGAGGCGTAAGGTGCGGAGAACGTAGGGGCCAATGTTTAGGACCATTGCATTGGTTGCAATAACCCGTTCGTCAAACCTATCTGTCAATTGATTTAATACTTAGGCAGCATTATTATGAGGAGGAGCCCCATGTTGTTGAAAGTATACTCTCCTCAAAATCTGAAGGAGTAATTCTTCTAGAAGTCCTTTCATCTCATTTTGTAGAAAATCTGAACATCGTTGACCATTTAGACGTCCTTGAAAAAGCATTGGTCCGATAATCCTATTATCAGTTAATCCTGCCCACCCATTGAGTTCAAATCTTTCCTGCAAGTTGCCTTGCCCCATTACATGTCGATTTCCTTGAGCCCAATATTTAGTAATCTGCATACTGATCATACCATTATTCGTGAATGGCGACTCATTAGAGAAAAAGATACATTTCACGAAATTCTGGTCTTCATCATAATTGTGAAACAACCAGTCGTAGTAATGTAGCTAGCCTTCGATCATCTTCATATAATGTTGATACAAATGATATTTATATGAACAAAATCCATGCTTTTTAATAATTTTTCTAGCTGATTCACGACTTATATCCAATTCGTGTCCTATTTCTTTGACCGAAAGAGTAGCGTTCAATTCAACAAAGTCAATACTTTGATTTCTGTTGCTTCATCGATAACAAAATTGTGGATTTCGGGATTTTCTTCTTGTCTAAATTTCCTCTCTAAAAATGGAAAATATTGCCTGCGAGGGTGTTGTCCTTCAGGATACCGTTGCTCATACAGACTTTTAGCGGCTGTTGCGTTCATATGGCATTCGCCGTAAATCAGTAAGATGTCTACTTGTTCCTCTCTTGAATACATAGTAACGTTAAAAACTACAGATAGACAAGCAATTACTGCACTACGCTTTAACAGAACTGGATTGTCTCTTTAATAAAGTTTCTTATAACTGTCAAACAATTTTTGTTTTTCATGGCTTACTTTAAGAATCAACTGTTTTTCTATCATAACGAAAAACAAAGTTTTTTTGAGTTAAATACTCAATGGATTTTGTGTTTGACGGTACCGTTGGATTGGCCTTGAAAAGTTGAATTTAGCTGAGGGGGTGCTGCAGGGTAATAATTTATTTCATAATTTTTAGATATCTTTTTTAAAGGCGAATCAATTTTTTTTTCAAATTTTTTTTTATTTCACTTATTATTCTGTCGGATATTTTTAAAATCGCACTTGCATATCCGCTGTATCGATGTAACTGTTGAGAAAGTATCTATCTAAAAATTGTAAAGAACTAAAGGGCCATCAAATTAAAAAAGCTGCCGGTGACGTCATATCTCAAAAAACATGGAAGGGGTTGAAAATCAAATTACATTACTGACTCAAAAAAAACCCAACAAAAACTCTTATTAAGGTTATTTTTTAATACCACTTATATTTTAGGTAGAAATCTGTTGCTCCGCACATTTACTGCATACAAAATTAAATGTATTCATAATTATAATACCGGACACCAGAAACAGAGTAAAATAATGACTCCTAAATATAATAAATCTCCCTGTCAACGTTGCTTGCCCTTCGCCGGTCCAGTGTCATACAATAAACTCTCAACCAACATCTGCAACTTTGAAAATAAAATAAAAAGTGATATAATTACAAAATATTATATTCTATCATTTAAACTAAATTAATATAAAGATTAAAACGTAGTTGAAGTCGGGTGCAGCCGACTGTAGGTACCTATTTGATTACATATTTTCTCGATTACGTCACAATTCACGTTGGCGTGCTGCCACTGAGATAAAGTACACAGCAAACATTTTTTAATTTTTGTTCAAAGAGGTATTTGCAGCAAACGTCCAACTGTAACTTTTACTTTCATAATAGTTTTATTAAAAATGCTTTAATGCACGTAAATGAATAAAGGAGGATGTTAAAAAGTAGCTAATTTTGGCCTAAGCTGAAAAATGAACACGGTTTTTGATAGAATTTTTTCAGTAGAATGCGATGATGTATTCGGTTTTACGAGAAAATGGCGGGAAAATGCTTGAGAATTTACAAAGTCCTGTCTGAGGATATTCACAAGTTAAACTTTTAAGACCTATAATATTTTCTTCTAGATTATGGTGGTTTCATTTAGTATTTTTCTCATAGAATATGATGCTCTACTTCGTTTTGCAGGAAAATGTTAGGAAAATGCGAAAAAATTAAGAAAACGTTTGAAAATTCACAAAATCTAGTCTGCGTCATTCCCAAGTGAAATATATTAAAAACCAACATTATTAACTTGAGATTATGGTGATTTCATCTCGTAATTATCCAGTAAAATGAGAAGGTTCACTCAGCTTTATGGAAAAATCCCTGGAAAATCTGGCTAAATCAAGAAAATGAATAAAAACTCACAATATCTAGCATGATACATAAATGAAACCTATTAAGATACAAAGTATTGAACTTGAGTTCAAGGTGATTTCTTGTAATATTTTTCCTGTGATCCACGATGGTGTATTTTGTTGCGGAAAAATGTGAAAAAAATCAAGAAAATGTCTAATAATTTAGAATTTTTTTTTAGGCAATATTCACAAGTAAAATATATTAAGATCGAGCGTATTTGCCTTGAAATCACGGTGTTTTCTCGTAGTACTTTTTACATAAAACTGTACAGGGTGATTCTTTTAAGGCGGCCATTGGAATATTTTCCACTTGCAGATGAGGTAGACATTTGAAATTTGGTACCCTACCATAGTCGACCATTTCGAGTCCGAAAATAATCATTTCAAAAAGGCGACACTTCCGGAAGTTGATATCAACTTGCTTATTTTAAATGGAACACCCTATATATTTTCGATTTTTCGAAATGATCATAAAATTCTGAGTCAAAACATGTCGCACACCCTATAGCTAAACCGAGCGGTTTCGGAGATATTTCACATTTTATAAAAAATTTGACAGGTGCAACGGTTTGCAAGAACCGTTATAACTTTCTTCGTGTAGGAGTTCCTTATTTGCTCTTTGGTACGTAGAAAGAACACAAGTGAGCTACTCTCTACAAAAAAAAAAACAGATTCCAAAATAGTATACGAAGTATTTTATTTTTCACGTTACATTTTGTCAAATTCAAACCTCAAAAACTTTTTTATTTCAAATGGAACACCCTGTATTTTTTACATCAAATTATGTTAAAACAATCATTAATGTCAGTCATTCTTTTATGTTAAAAAACGCCAGCACGTTTAAATTACACCCACGAAGACTTTTAGGTTTGTTTATTATTTATGGAGAATGTGGTAAAGTAATACCAAGAACATGTAACACATTTGCTACTAGCAGGGGCGGCTCAAGGTAAATTTTCCATCCGGGCGAGAGCACTTTTTGGCGACCTTTCCTAAAGAACGTACGATGGAGAAGTACTATTAGAAATCTGAAAAAAAAAAAAATCTCACCTCATAAAGGCGGTGCTATTAGAAATCTAAAACAACAATTTTTGCCGTCAATTTGGCGCCCCGGGTTGCCCGTCCCTGGCTACTCGATACCCACAAGAACAGAAACCATCCAGCATACACTGTAAAACGCATATTAGATAATTTTAGAATATTTGGCTCTGTCAAATGGCACGTGCCAAATGTTATGGCAATCGATGTAGAATTAAATTTGACGTGGACTTATATCAGCATGTCCTATATCTAACAGATGTACTTTTTGAATTATTCGCAAGTTTTTGTTGAAAATTATAATATATCCAAAGAAACGTAGAAGCCTATGAAACAATTGAAACAATAAAGTGGGTATCGAATACCAAATGTGTAACATGTTCTTGGTATTATTACTTTATCACATTCTCCATAAATAATAAACAAATCTATGTCTTCGTGGGTATAATTTAAACGTGCTGGCATTTTTTAACAAAAGAGAATGACTGACATTAATGATTGTTTCTAATCATGGGTAAGTTGATGGCAATTTTTACTAAAAATTCTTGGACAATTAAGAAAATCGCCAATATTTCGAAAAGTTGTAACTTTAATCCCTACAATGCTTATACTAGAAAAAATGGAATTTAATTTAACATAATTTGATGTAAAAAATACCATTTGAAATAAAAAGTTTTTGAAAAGGTTTGAATTTGACAAAATGTAACGTGAAAAATAAAACACTTGGTATACTATTTTGAAATCTATTTTTTTTGCAGAGAGTAGCTCATTTTGTGTTCTTTCCACGTACCAAAGAGCAAATAAGGAACTCCTACACGAAGAAAGTTATAACGGTTCTTGCAAACCATTGCACCTGTCAAATTTTTTATAAAATGTCAAATATCTCCGAAAACGCTCGGTTTAGGTATAGTGTGTGCATCATGTTTTGACTCAGAATTTTATAATCATTTCGAAAAGTCGAAAATATATAGGGTGTTCCATTTAAAATAAGCAAGTTAGTATCGACTTCCGGTATTTCCGGAAGTGCCGCCATTTTGATATTATCATTTTCGAACTCACAATGGTCGACTAGGGTAGGGTACCAAATCTCAAATGGCTATCTCATCTGCAAGTGGGAAATATTCTAATGGCCGCCTTAAAAGAATCACCCTGTATGCTCTATGTATGACTAAAATCAAATCTAATGTTGTTTTAGGGAAAATGCAAAAAATTGTAAAGCTTAACAAAAACCCATTATATCAAGTGTATGTGTTACCTATTACTAACACAAGTTAGAAGAATTTTTAGTAACTAACTTTTCAAATACTTCATGGTCAAAACCAAAATCATTTATAAGTTTTAGTCTTTTAATCGTGACCATCGATGTTCTTTAGATCTCTCCTTTCAAATATTTCTTCCCAGTGTTGCTTTTTTTTTCAGAGCAGCCTCTCTAAAAAGATTCTTTTAGTATTATTTCTTTCAACAGTTCTTTTTTCAGAGCTATTCCTTTCAATTTGTTTCGGATCGATTCCTCGAATAGTTCTTTTCAGAACTATATTCTAAACAGTTATTTCGATGAACACCTTTTAACGCAGTTCTTAGGCTAGGTTTTGTGAGTTTTCAAGCATCTTTTTAGTTTTTACGCTATTTCTCAACATTTTTCCTCAAAAAAGAGTTGACCCCCGTATCCTACGGGAAAAATACTACAAGAAACCATCTGACTCTCGCATAATAAGCTCTGGGTCTTAAACAGTTTAAATTTTGAATATTACAGACTCAAATTTGTAAATTTTTGGGCATTCTCTTAATTTTCCGCATTTTTCTGACATTTTTCGGCAAAGTGAAGTAGAGAATCATATTCTACGAGGCAACTACTAAAAGAAACCACCATAATCTAAAGTAAAGTATAATAAAAATACAAAAGTTTAACTTGTAAATTCTCAAGCATTTTCTTAACTTTTCCACATTTTTCCCGCCATTTTTTTCATAAAAAATACACCATCGCATTCTACGGGAAAAATGATGTCAAAAACCGTGTTCATTTTCCGTCGCCCAGCTTAGACCAAAATTAGCCGCTTTTTAACATCCTCCAAATTTTAATTCAAGACTTTTTCCAATTTGCGTAAGAATTTAAAAAAGATTATGGTAGTTTTATAAAACCAAAACGAGGAAGAATACGGCTCTAGTTTTGCAAACTATTAACAATGATCCCCATTGATCATTGGGAAATTTTTAGAAAATGAGTTACCAAGACTCACAAAATGTTCCACACCATAGAGTTGAAATATGGTAAATATGTTATTGGGAGTAGACACTGATGTACTTTTACAGTCTGGAATTATACAATATTTATATAATCCCTTTTTTTAAATCCATGTTAATAACAAAATACAGAACACCTAAAAGATATGAACGAAATTAGCATGTCCGTCGTGCATGCCGTATGAAACTATATGGGAACAGGCGAGCAATCGACCGCCAGGAGTGGTGTGACATCATACTGCGTTTTCGCTCGCTCTATTTTCATTATTTATTTTTAGGGAGAATCAGTTAAAAAAAAATCTAATATTTTGCACATTTACTAACTACAAGGTGTACTTTCGAAATATGAATTTTATAAAAAAATGCTAAATGAGCACAACCTGTACCTGTATATACTGTACAGTTTTTTGTAAATATGACCGTAAATTTACCGACAGCGAAGGAGGACTATTGAAAACACAGCCCAACAAAAAAAAAAGTTCAAAGCAGCGAACCAGACCCATGTATTCCTATGTATTTTCGGTCGCTGAATCCCAATCCGGGGTCAAAAAAAATCGTACACCACCAAAATCATTAGCTAGAACCAAAAAACACCCCTAAAATGGGGTAAAAAGAATATTAAGCTACGAGAATAGTTGTTACATCTTAATCAACCGAATTATACAAATTAAGGTTAAACAGCAGCGTACATACAATAGATATGAAACACGCACCCAGGGAGGGGCGAAAACTAGCCCCCATATATAAAAAATCGATCCAAAACAGCAATGACTGCTAAAAGAGCTCAAAATGTCTAAGTTTTGTTAAAGTGATAAGAAACTGCATCAGGTCCGACGTAATCTTCATAAACTGCCTCTATAGAGTTGAGAACAACCACCCTCAAGGACACGAGAAAAATAATAAAAAACGTAAAATGTAACAGGATTTCTATTTTCATGGATGCTATGATTGACTAAAATTGCGTAGTACTCTAAAATAGAACTAGAAACTTACGTACCATCAACATTCTACAGTGTCAATCCTCATAGGGTGTGAAAACTACCTATGTAAGATTTGACTATAAAAGGTTTTAGTGACTTCTATAAAAATTCGAAACACCTTCGTTGTGTGGAAGAGAGAAGAAACTAGACTATGTTCGACGCTGTGATTGAAAACCACCCCCCACGGGTTTGAGAGACGCCACCCCTATAAAAAAAACTATGGAAATGAAACGAATAAGCAACAGTATAGCTTTTTCGTTACATCTTGAATTACGGTAGTTTACATCCTTTCTGGTGGTGTTACTTAGTAACATTTACAGGACATGAGTTTCAAACTGTAAGTGTGCAACACGATTTTTGCCAATCATAGCATCCATAAAAATGTAAATCCGGTTACCTTCTCTCTGTTTTTTCAGCATCCTACAGATATAGGGGTAGTATCTCGCAACTCCGTGGGGGTGGTTTTCAAGCACATCGTCGAACATAGTATAGTTTCTTCTCTTTTCCACACAACGCAGGTGTTTCGAATTTTTATAGAAGTCACTGTAACTTTTTATAGTTAAATCTTACATTGGGGGTAGTTTTCACACCCTCTGAGGGTTGAGAGTGTAGGATGTTGATGGTACGTAAGTTTCTGGTTCTATTTTAGAGTACTACGCAGTATCAGCCAATCATAGCATCCATGAAAATAGAAAGCCTGTTGGATTTTACGTTTTTTCTTGTTATTCTGGTGTGCTTTGAACTCGAGGGTGGTTGTTCTCAACCCTACAGGGGCAGTTTATGATGATTACGTCGAACCTGATGTAGTTTCTTAACACTTTAACAAAACTTAGACATTTCGAACTTTTTCAGCAGTCATTGCTGTTTTGGATCGATTTTTTTATAAATGGGGGCTAATTTTCGCCCCTCCCTGGGGGTGTGTTTCATATCTATTATATGTACGCTGCTGTTTAACCTTAATTTGTATAATTCGATTGATTAAGAAGTAACAACTATCTTCTTTTTATCCCATTTCAGGGGTGTTTTTTGGCTCTAGCTAATGATTTTTTTTGACCCGGATTCGGATTCAGCGACCGAAAATACATAAAGATACATGGGTCTAGTTCGCTGCTTTGAACTTTTTTTTGTGGGTCTGTGAAATTGAAAACAAGATAAAACGGTGGAGGGAATATGTTCAAAACTTATTTAATGAAGAAGAACATAGAAATCTAGCGCCAAGTAATTGCAGTACCGGCCCAACAATCACTTATACCGGGTAGCTCAGCCGATAGGGACATTCTTGTAACTCTTGAACGGGCGAATGGTTTTTTTTCAAATTTGGTGCAGTGATACGGGATAAAGTTTCCAATTATATGATGCAATGAACCAAAAAATAAGCCTGAAAGTACTTTTAAAATATTATCTCTTCAGATAGGGTCAACCGGGGCTAATATAATACAAAAATCAAAACTTTTCAAATAAAATTTTGTTTTTTATCTTAGACGTTTTTAAAAAAATACTGTTGTGTGCTAAATTACTTTCTCTTTAAGATTACAGTGCAGAAAATGGAGATTAAACCAACAAAAAAATGAAATTTCTGTATCAAAATTGCCCCCCGTTTGGGGCTATTATTGATACACCGCGGGGCTATTCAGAAACAGTACTGTAATATCGTTTGTAGATAGAATTTGGATCAGCGGAGCCAGTATGATACATAGGTGTCCTTTATCTATCAGCAGTAAACATTTGGTTTTGTGGCTATAATAGTTTTTGAGATATTAGCGAATTTATATTAGCGTGTTCTTTCAGCCTCCTGAATAATTTTATAATGATAAAATTATGAAAAAAACTTGTGAAAAATAAATGATTTAAATCAGACAAAAAGTTACTTTAGAGTGTAAAAAATAATCTAACATTTAAAAATGGGGTATGGGTTAAAGAATAAATGTAAAACATTCAGAGATGGGTCGAGGAAACTTTCCATATTTGATAAAAGTCTGTAAAAGTCATGTAAATAATATAATTGTATGCACTTATTTGGTATCACAATGAAGCTCGCATCATCACGAATCAGATTCCACCATAAACTTCCTGGAAACTTTTCGTTTTGAAAACTCCGAAAAGTCTCCGAAAAAACTCCAAAAGTTACAAGAGAGTCCCTATCGGCTGAGTCACCCGGTATATAGTTTTTTCGAAAACTGTTAAACCTAAACAAAAAATTGTTTCAAGTAAAAAAGTTACGTCCATCCTTCATCTTCGTTTCTTCTAGATACAGAGTGTCTGCTGTATACGTACGAAATTTTGCAGGATGATATGTTAACCCGAAAGAAGAAATCCTTAATAAAAAAATTTCTAACTCAAACCTATTTTTGTATTCAAAATTAATTAGAAATAGGCAATGATTTCAATTTAGACAGTACTTATAAACAGAAGACGGAAACGACAAGGATATTTCGCTCATTTGTCGTGTCAGTAACATGGGTTTTACAGTGTTGCAACACTGTGACTAATAAAACACTTTTATTTTTACCTTGTTTAATCAGACTTGAAATGAAAACAATAACTAACATTTAATATTAATTTACTCATTGCCATCTCAGCAATTTTTCACAAATCACAATAATTCCTCCATAGGTTTTATTACAAAAAGTATGACATCCAGGTCGGTTTCTTGAAGCTTCTTGCCACTTTATATTTGATTCATATTTTGAGGGTGTCACTAAGATTAAGTAGACAATCTATGTACATTTTATTTTCATTTTTAAAATAAGATATTCCATGTTGATAACGCCTGACTGCTACTATCGTTCATCTCGTAATAGTCAGCCATACTAATCTACATATAAATCATAGTGTTTATTAGGTATTGGGTAACACCCGACTGCAAATTCTATTTGTATTGGTAATAATCTTAATGCCGGTAATGGTTGGCGGGTATAGACCAGAAGGTGTTAAGAAAAGACTTTTTTAAGTAGTCGGCGTTTCGTCCTCAGGATATTTAAGTGATTTTTCCTTTGTCAAATGTCTTCTTTAGGTGTCTATCCTCTGAGGATGTTTGTTATCACACTGGCCCATCTAAATTTGTCTACAGCTGTTCTGAATAAGATTGTAGTATTAAATCCAGACCACTGTCTAAAGTTTCGTAACCACGAAATGCGGCGTCGTCCTGGGCCTCGTTGTCCTTCTATTTTTCCCTGCAGAATGAGCTGAAGTAAGCGGTATTTTTCATTCCTCATGACATGACCAAAATATTCCATTTTTCTTCGTTTGATTGTCATTAGAATCTCCTTGCTCATATTTATGCGCTGTAGTACTGTGTTATTATACTCTTCGCAAATACGAAAACGAAGAGTATATTGCATTTGATCGGCACATTTCTAAAACCGTAAATATCGCTCGCAGACAAAAAATTTTCATATCATTGTGTTAGAGAACGAATTCTGAACAACTTTCAAAATGTCCGTCTGTCCGTCCGTCCGTCACGTTTCTTGTAAGCACGATAACTCAAGAAAGAAAAATTGTATTGAAATTTGGACAGTAAGTTAGTGTTAGCTAGAGGAAGAACCCTATTATTTTTTAACAAAATCGATCGGTAAATAAAAATGTTATTAATGATTTAAATTTGAAAAAAAATTGGATTTTTATGTTTTTGTAATTGAATAGAAATCTGGTGAAATGATATTTCATTTTAATATCTAAATATTTATATATTTTACAAATATACATTTCATAATGTAATATACAACCGTGAAAATATGATTTTAGCTCGTGTCTTATAATTTAAAAATTTACATTTTTTACTTGTAAGGTGGTGTAGTTCTTACGCTTTTGACTCGGAATTCAAGGGTCTCGGGTTCGAAACCCAAATGGGGTATGGTATCGTTTTTTTTATCATTACTTTATTTTACACCCAATATTTACCAACTAATATATAAAATTAAAAATGTCTAAAACTAACATTATTTACAAAAAATTGCGAAGAGTATCCTATAGAATGTGTAACAATTATATAAAAATTTCAGTGAACAGGCGAGGTGTACGTTTTTAGCTTGTTTGATATATGTAGTGTCCACGATATTCTTAACATTCGGCGGTAGCACCATAACTCAAAGGCCTCGATGAGTTTGCACGTGGCTTCTGTTAAGGTCCAGGCCTCGGCGCCATATAACAGGATTGGAAATATGTAGCAACTAAGAACCTGAAGTCTGACTTGTGTGTTTAAATTAAGATTACACAGTATTTTCCTCATCTTGTTAAATGCATTCCTTGCCTTCTCGATACATCATCTGATTTCTCTGGAATGATCCCATTCCCTATTTAAGCTACAACCCGAGTATGTGACATGTTCTGCTTCCGCTAGCACTGTGTCATTAGCTGTGAATTGGTTGTTGTTGTTTGCATGGTTTTTGCTGATAATGAGTTTTTCTGCAGTTCAATTTCATTCCATATCGTTCAATTGTACTCACGACCTAGTCAATCAGTCTCTGTAGGCCCTCGGCGTTGTCTGCGAGTAATACAGTGTCGTCGGCGTATCTTAAGTTGTTGATTATCTCGCCATTGACAATAACACCCTCTTCTACGTTATGAAGTGCTTCCCTAAACAACATTTCTGAGTAGGCATTAAACAGTGTAGGTGACAATATGCATCCCTGTCGAACCCCTCTTCTGACGTCAAATTCTTCTGATGTTTCATTTTCTATCCGGACCATAGCTTTTTGTTCTGTATACAGTTTAGATATTACCCGCAGATCTTTACTGTCGATACCACTGTTCTGCCGCACTTCGAGAAGTTTCTCGTGCTGGACCTTATCAAATGCCTTCTCGAAGCCTATGAAACAGGTGAAGACATCACAGTTGATCGCGCTCTCTGTACGGGTACCTGTATGCTAAACTGCGCTTCGCGTGTTCCAAATCCGTTTCTAAATCCAAATTGAGTTGCACTAATATATTCTTCGAGTTTTTTTATATATATGATTATGAATGATGTTTATGAAGATTTTAAGCGCATGAGACATCAGACTGATGATTCTATGCTTCGAGTATTTATTGGCGTTTGCTTTCTTTGGGAGTGGTATAAAGGTTGACACTAGCCAGTCCTTTGGTAGTTGTCCGCTCTCGTATATTTTGTTGAACAAATCTGTCAGTGCCTTCAAATGTTCATATTCTAGTAGTTTTAAAATGTCTCCGTGTATTAGATCTGATCCGACTGCTTTATTGTTCTTAAGTCGTTTGATTGCCATGTGTACCTCGTGTGTGGTAATTTCTGGCCCGGTATATTCTGGTAATGTGGGTTCCTTTCTATCTTCGTCTTCGAATAGATCTTGCATGTATTCTGTCCATGTTTGTAGTTTTTCTTCGGTTTCTGTGATTGGTTTATTATTTGAATCTAATAGTACTCCTATTCTGTGTTTTTGTAATTCCTGTCATTTCTTTTACTTTTTTGTAAAGTTGGAATGTGTATTGCTTCGCCTAAAGTATTTCTATCTCTGAGCATTTTTCCTGTAGCCACTTTTCCTTCGCCTCTTTGATCTTTCTGATTACTAATTTGTGTATTTTATTATATTTTTCTTTGCTTTTGTGTCTGTGTTGTCGTCTTTCTTCCATTAAGTTCAAGATCTCGTCAGTCATCCAGTCTTTCTTTTTGGTTGCTTGTTCTGGTTTCAGGTTGTTTTCTGTTAAGAGTACGATACATTCCTTAATTGAGCTCTATAGTTCTTCTACCTTTGTTTCCTTATTAGTCTGTTCTTTTATTTTTTTGAGGTTGTTGTTCAGGTCTTTCTTAATTTTTTGTTTTGTGTCATTTTGTTTTAGTTTTTGTATGTCAATTTTAGGTGCTTCTTTTCTCTGTACTTTCTTTAAATGAAGCTAGTAGAAGATTGTGGTCGGATGGGATATTTGCCCGGGGTATGTCTTTGCTGCCGTAATTGCATTTCGGTATCGTTTCTTATGATTACAAAGTCAATCTGATTTCTTATTATTCTCTGATTATTATTTGCTGAAGAACTCCACGTGTACAGTCTCCTGGGAGGCAGTTGAAAGTAGGTGTTCATTACTGCGTAATCATTTTCCTGGCAGAATTGTACTAGCCTCTATCATTTCTTATTCCTAGTCCGAAGTTTCCTACCACACCCTCTACCGCACCTTGACCAATCTTAGCATTGAAGTCTCCGAGAATTATTATATTGTTTCTTGTGTTTTTTATTGTGTTGCTCATTTGTTCATAGAAGTCTTCTAGTTCATCTTCTGTGCTCTCTGACGTTGGAGCGTATGCTTGTATTATATTTAGGTTCCTCGGCTTTGCTGAAATTTTTAAGACGTATTTCCTTGTTCACTACTATAGCTACTCCTTTTCTGTTGCCTGATGTATTGTCTCCTGAGTAGTATACATGATGTTCATTAATAGCACATTGTCCCGTGTTCGGCCATCTTACCTCGCTGCATCCTAGTATCTCACTGTTTAGTCGTTTCATTTCTTCTACGACATCTGCTGCTTTCCCGGGTTGATATAAACTTCGAACATTCCATGTTTCTATGCGTCTTTCGTATTTTAGTTTGATATTTTTGTTGGTCTTCCTTTCTGGTGTGCAAGGATTTCGCATGCTGATGACCTGAGAAGCCTTGCCTTGTCTTCCCTTGCCGCATTTCGGTTTCCGAAGTCCGGAATTAATATATGTCTCATTACTTTACTGGCCATTGTGATTTGTTACTAGGTAATGATTCCTCCAGTGGTTTCCTGTTGCCTTCTGGAGTGGGCAGTAATAGAGAATTTCATTTCCTAAACTCTCGTTCTACGGTTATACCGCCGTGTCTCGGTCACCAGAGCCTCGTCTTTTATCCAGCAGGGTGCGCCGGGTGGTTTCTATGAAGCCACCGCACGTGCAGGTGAGGTTGACATTTGAGCAGGCTATACTACCCCTCTTGCCCTTTTGCCTTCGCCCCTTACACCCCCAATTTGTCAAATTAGATATGAAAAATAAAACAGAACACATTGATATTAACAAATACACCAACTCCTCAACGTATGAGTAACCTATTCTATGTTGATAAGAATTATCTGAAAAACGATAATAAATAATTTTAATAAAAATATCGTAATAACATTTTAAGGTAAAAATTGTTATATTATCTAACCTAAATAAAATTGATCCTGAAAGACGCACTGTATATTGCAGTTTAGATATCTTGTACATCTTTGCATTTTTAGGTTATTAATCAAAAAATCATTCGAACATTTCCTCGAAAGTAGTAATCATAACTCATAGTTCATATAAAATAATCTGATGATCACCTTGTATGACGGAGACGACTCAATTTGTATCAAATATTTTAAGTTCAACAGAAATGATCGTGTTCAATAGACATTCGCAATGCCCGATTGCAACTTTTATTCTTTTTATAATAGTCTTATTAAAATACCTCAACAACGTTTTAAGACAAAACTGATGTTGCAGGTTAGATGTCTTGCATACGTTTGTTTCTTTTTTTATGTTCTTAATCAATCTTTGGCCTCTAAAATTATAATAAAATATAGTTTATATAAACATGACACACATGATTTACATCACGCTTCTGACGATCACCATGTATGACGAATATGATCCAATTTCAGTAGGAAGTATTCTACCATGTCATTTTATACATGCTGTAAATTTGAAATGAAAAGGACCTCACACCTCTAAGGGGGTTTTCAAACACCGACCGAATTTCTTGAAATTTTAGTATGTTGTTGAGGCTGTCATAAGAGAGCAGTTTGTTCAATTGGACCGACCTAGCTATACAGGGTGATATAGAAAATTCGGTTCCAAGTATGAATTATCAGTTGTGAATCTCATATTCTAAATTCAGTTAGCGTCATACATTTCCGACAAAACATGCCTATTATTATTTTGTGTTCAAAAAATGTGTATATCTCATTTTAAAGAGTGGCGTTTTCTTTGGGGGGGGGGGAGATCACTTTTCCAGTGGTCCACCGACAGTGATAAAAAAAATGAATGGAAATTCCGAACTACCTGTATGATTATATGTTATTGTCTTAAAAGTAAGCATTTTAAAATAATAAATACACAGACTAACCTAGTATTTATAACAAGAACATTAACTATCAATTAGTTAGGTTTCGTGCCGGTTGTCCTCTAAAACGTTTCATTTTGACAAAACGATGGTCCAAAACAACAACTTTGGAACAAAATAATAATTATTACGGTATTATTTGAGTCTCTTCAGCTCTATTTGCCGCATCTAGTACGTAAGTTAATAAACCATATGATGGGTATTTCACTGCTTGCTGGTGTCTCGCATAACCTAAGTACCATATTACACTAGCAACATGAGCACAGACACCAAGAGTTCTTGCACCCACTTTACAGGTACAAAAGGTACCAGTGATAGGATCAAGCTGGACATCAGCAATTGGAACTAAATATGATATAAAAAGACTATGTTTTACAGCTTGAGTAAATCTAGAAAATATTTTTGCTCTTAACAATCCAGGTTCAAACTGTTGAAGTTGGAAAATAAATTCGTTATTTGCTTTTCTTTCCACGGTGTCTCGAATGTATGCTGGAGCTAGTTTTACTTGGTATGTGCCAAATGTTTTGGAAACTACATACTCTAAAGGTAAAATAGCAAACGCTACATCAACATTGTCAATATTAATCCAAGGACCACCACCACGACGTAAGTTAAAGTTTCCTATTTCGATTCTTCTCTACAATAGATTTTCAGGGTTACGTGCTATAGCCAACATTCTTTCAGCAAGTTCTTCATTAGCATCCTGCATTTGAATTAAGCCTCTAAATGCATTTATAAGAGCACAAGCTATTTTTAAAAAGTCGGCTAAATGAAACAATGCTGCATTGGTATTAAGTCTCTAAAAATCTTGAAAATTGATTTTAAATGGCCAATTAGCAGTAGTAAATTGCAAGTACAGGTGGCATTTCCACATTTAAGTGTAAGTTTTCCAAAAAATCAACAGCATCTCTATAACTGTCATCTACTACAAATACATCACCATCTTGAACCCATTGTCGTATATTTTGGCCATCTTGTTCCATTTCGTGCCTTATAACCGCAGCATCATTATTTCGTACATCCGAAAAATGGGGATCATGCACATCTATAATGTATCCATCTGGTGCTACTATAAGGCCGGCCTTAAATAATGTGTAATTCTTGTGACTAGAATATGATTGCCTCTGGATTCTAAAATGTGAACTTTTCGGAGCCTTCAGATAAGTACAGTAAGCATACAAAATGGCACCAGGTTGCTCAGGAACTGGATTGTAAAGTTAATTAGAATATCTATTTACATGTCTGAATAAATTGGTCTCGATTCTGAACATCAGGGCAAGTAAATCCTCTATTTTGTGGCACAAAATGATTCATTAATGAATTTCTTGCAATTGTTATTGCACTTGCGCTTTGTGTAGATGGAAAATTCATTATTGATTTTATAAATCCGTCTGATACACCATGCCTTAGTTTTACTAAAGAGGCGATTAATTGTTTTCTTCTTAATCTTCTGAGTTTATGATATACTTCCACAGGTTGACAGTAATTGAAAATCTCTCTAAATTCTTTTGTTAAAGATGTTAAACTTTGAAAGTCATTTTCGCTAAAATTTTCTTCGCTTTCATATAAATTGAGAGAATTGTCTGTTACACACTTCCTAAATGTAGTGAACCACTCACTTAAATCCTCACCTGTCATTAAAATTTTCATTGGTATCGAAACGTGATTCTCCATATGCTATAAAGGAATGAGTCCAGCGTCTGTTAAATGCATTATGCAGCATGTTACTGTTGGAGGCAAAAAAAACTTGGTTTTAACATAAAAGTCCACTCGGGCATGAATAGACAAGCTTTGGATTGCAACATTATCGTCGCCGTGGTTGCAAATAAAACAGCCCCTCCTGCGAAATAGTACCTCCATAGAAACTGCTAATGAATTATTGTCATTTTCAATGCACCTTCCAAGGCGTACGTTGCAATTTAAACACAATCGAGAATATTCGTTTAAAATCTATCAAACGAAATCTCCCTCTAAAAAGGATTGATATTCTCTTCGGCATTCATTGACACCATTTTCTACATTTTGTATAGGTATTCTTTTTCTCGCGCCGTTTACATTACAAGTATAACATCTAACCATTTTTTCCTAAAAATACTATTTGTAACAGGCGTTTTATGATAATAAAAAATAATTGTTATACCTTTTTAATATTTGGCCACTAAAACACTATAACAAAGTAATATTTTGTAAAAAAAATATTTTTAATAAACTGACAAGTAGACATTACCTACTTACTTACTTTACTGTCAAGACAACAATTGTTTTTGGAAAGAAGCTTACTACGTTTAAATATTTAAAATGTTACTTACATTTTAAGAAGTGAAAAAATATAATATACATTAATATAGACAATGTTGTTGTAGTATTACCTATTTTATCTTTAGAGTATGTAGTTTCCAAAACATTTGGCACATATCAAGTAAAACTAGCTCCAGAATACATTCAAGACACCGCAGAAAGAGAAGCAAATAACGAATTTATTTTCCAACTTCAACAGTTTGAACCTGGATTGTTAAGAGCAAAAATATTTTCTAGATTTACTTAAACTGTAAAACATAGTCTTTATCATATTTGCTTCCTCCAGTTGATGATGTCCAGCTTTATCCTATCACTGGTACCTTTTGTACCTGTAAACTGGGTGCAAGAACTCTTGGTGTCTGTGCTCATGTTGCTAGTGTAATATTGTAACGAGTAATCACCCCCTTGGGGATAGGCAGCACTAAATACATGTATAAAATACATGTTGTACGTTATGCCATCTGTGAGACAGTAGAAACAGTAGAAAAGTTCTGGAACATTAGAGAAAAGAGACTTCTAGATAACGCCGCGCCGTTTCTAGAATAATTCAGGAAGCAATCGCTAGGAGTATATAAGGCCGTGTTCTCGGAGGGAGAGTAGTATTGAATTGACAAGTGAAAAAAAAGTGATAAACATTGTTATTTTTAGTCAGTAAAAATAATAGTATTGTGAAGTAACCAGTAAATTATTTAATAAAGTGTGTTAGTAGTTATCTCTTGTTATAATTTTTGGAACCCACGCAAGGGTGGTTTCCTAGGGGTGGAAACACGTTACAATATGATACTTAGGTTATGCGAGACACCAGCAAGCAGTGAAATACTGCTGCAAATGGGGCTGAAGGGCCTCAAATAATACCGTAATAATTATTATTTTGTTCCAAAGTTGTTTTGGGCCATAGTTTTGTCAAAATAAAACGTTTTAGAGGACGACTGGCACGAAACCTAACTAATTGATAGTTAATGTTCTTGTTATAAATACTAGGTTAGTCTGCATATTTATTATTTTAAAATGCTTACTTTTAATACAATAACATATAGTCATACAGGTAGTTCGAAATTTCCATTAATTTTTATCATTGTCGGTGGGCCACTGGAAATGTGATAACGCCACTGTCTAAAATAATATATACACATTTTTTGAACACAAAATAATAATAGACATGTTTTGTCGGAAAAGTATGACGCTAACTAAATTTAGAATATGAGATTCACAACTGATAATTCATACTTTGAACCGAATTTTCTATATCACCCTGTATAGCTAGGTCGGTCCAATTGAACAAAATGCTCTCTTTTGACAGCCCCAACAACATACTAAAATTTCAAGAAATTCTGTCGGTATTTGAAAACCCCCTTAAAGGTGTGAGATGTCCTTTTAAGTCCAATATAAATTATCGTGTGTTTAATAAATACTCGCAGTCGGCAACGCTCGACGGCAGCTATTTATTTATTTCGTAATAGTCTTAGTAAGTTTTTTTGTGCGCGTAATCAAAAACCTCAGTAACATTTTACTATAAAATTATATGAAAACAGTGTATATAAAAGATAAAAGTTCACGCGCTTCTAACGATCGCCCTGTACGACTAATATGATTCAATTTCAATAAGAAGTATTCCACCACGCTGTTTTATATATATTCCAAATTCTAAAGAAAAATATTGAGCCCAACAGAGTTTATCGTATTTAATAGATATTCAGAGTCGGCAACGCCCGACAAACAAAAATTTGACAAACAGCGTATATAAAAGTTTGCTAATGCTTCCAGTTCAGTATTCGCTCCGACACTAATTTGAATTGATAAAATTTCAACGTTTAACATGTCTATAAAAGAAACGAATGTCAGTTTCCTTTTCCATTCAGAAAATGTGAGTTGTAAATAACGGAAGTTGGTGATGAACTCACACTATTTAACGCAGCTTTATTCAATTAAATGAGTGGGCGAGGAGCAGTTCCGAAATCCACTCCCATCCGTGGGATTCAGAGAGTTCAGGCAATAAATACGATTTCAAAAAAGAGACGCTGACGCTCGCTGGAATGTTTTACAGTTTTCGCCCCATTCTGAATGGCCAGGAGCAACAGATTGTGTTTCATTCAATTTAACTTTTATGATAAATATTTATGCAATACGAGGGAACACGAAACGTTATATTTTTGCAAATCTTTATCATTTCTTCTATTTAATTTCCGCCCCTTTTAGCATTTCTCGCATCTGAGATATCGATTCCTTGTCATTAGTTTAAGTTTCAACTTTTAATTAGTTGAATTAGGTAACTAGCAGATAACACTAAGGTGTTATCACACCAAGGTTTTCGATAATTTTGGGAGTGTCGAAGGAGTAGAGCACCTTTGGGTCAAAATTAAATTAGACAAAATAGATCTTCTAATAGGAGTTATATACAGAAACCGTCTAACAATTTAAATCTATTTGCGGAATATCTTGATAACATTATGTCGTATATAACACCTCAGTTTGATAATATGGTGATATAAATGTAGATCAGTCGTATGATAATTTTGTGAATAAATGTATTATATCGTATGATTTTCAACAATGGGATGATATTTTTTATGTAAACGATATTGATGAAAAAGTAAATTTACTTAACAGCTATATTTTAATTTTATTTGAGAAGCATGCGCCCTATGAAATCTCAAGGATAACCATATGCACCATGGATTACACCTAATATTAAAAATATGACGAAAATCAGAAATAAAGCCCTTAGTATACAAGGTGTAATCATTTTCATGCCATTAAAAAACTGGTGGTGGGGAACGACTAAACGAACAAAAAAACCTATATAACATGGGGTCTAAAACCCATAGTTTTAGAAAAAAAAAATAAACAAAAATTTCGGAAATTTTCAGTAAAATTGTTTGAGAACTGCTGGAATGTTGGGATAAGCTTTTATTTTCGCGTATGTCGGCGCCTCTAACCATCAAATACGCTAATACGGCTTTTTCAAAGTATCGCGCTCCTTTGTTAGAGACCGCGCGTCGGCCGAGGATACAAGTTGATAATCACACTTTTTAAAAGTAGGTAAGGTAAAGGGATCTACACACGACCCAGCGGCAGAGAGCAGACCAACCGACCTTCTCGGTACACTTTGAAGATTGCCATGCGGACTCATGAAAGTGAGCTGGTCTACTGGATTGACCTGGTCTGCTCGATTGTCGGTACGCTTTGAGGACCCGGAATTCCAGCAGATCAGTTCACTTTTATGAGAGTTGTTATGGCAATTTTCAAAGTGTACCGAGAAGGACGGTTGGCTGGTTGGCTGGATCCTCTGTAGACCCCTCAAGGTCTGTAGCGTTGCGGTAAAAGTGAAAGACGTCGGCGTTTTCTGAGTGCTTAGTAGATCTGAAGAAAACTATACTCCCTCTTGTGCAATATTTTAGTTTCTGTGGACACTTTGTTAAGTACACACGTCGAACCCGTTCGTTGTTTTCGTTCTTTTTAAATTTTAGGCCGCGTATTTACAGTTAAGATTTATTTTATTGACTTACCGTTCAAGTCGTTAAGTTCTTGATTACGTACAGACACTACTTGTTCGTTCTTTTTGTGTTACTTTTTGGATTTTGGACCAAGTTTTTATTTTTATTTTCTTTATTGACAACGTTAGTTGATAGTTTAGTGTGGTATTTTAAAACGCAGATTTTGAACGCTATGGGAGATTACACTTACCCAGAGCTCACGGATATGCACTTGATGTATGGAGAATGTTGTGGAAATGCAGCAGCTGCGGAACAGCTTTATCGTTTAAGATTCCCTAATCGACGTCATCCTTGTGCACGTAAATTTGTAACGATTGGTCAGCGTCTTCGGGAAACAGGTCGTCTCGATGGACATGGAGGAGATAGAGGTCCACAACGTGAAGACAGGGTAATTGAAGCGGAGGTTCAAGTTTTGGAACTCGTAGAAGAGGATCCAAGTTTAAGCACCCGTGATATCGCGAACCGTGTGGGAGTATCCTATTTTGTGATGTGGAGGATTTTAAGAGATATGAACTTACACCCATATTACTATCAAAGTGTGCAAGCACTAGAACCTCAAGATTATGCAGGGCGAATGGAAATTTGTAGGTGGATTTTGAGAAAACACGCGGCAAATGAGGATTTTTTAAACTTTCTCTGTTTCTCCGATGAGTCGTGTTTTACCAGGAGTGGAGTGTTTAATTTTAAAAATATGCACTATTGGGCAGACGAAAACCCACATGTAATAAGAAGGGCCCATTTTCAACGACGGTTCAGAGTTAATTTGTGAGCAGCAATTTGCGGTAATGAAATAATTGGAATAATTGGATAGAATTACCTGCTAGATTAAATGATGATGTATACTTAAACTTTTTACAACAAACATTGCCAAATTTGTTGGAAGATGTATCTTTGGCAAGGCGTTGAAGAATGTGGTATATGCCTGATGGCGCACCAGTTCATTTTAGTCTGGCTGTTCGAAATTTTTTAAACACGGAGTTTCCTCAACGATGGATTGGGCGTGGCGGACCAGTACCTTGGCCTGCCAGGTCACCCGACTTGAATCCGATGGATTTTTATTTTTGGGGCCATCTTAAATCTCTGGTTTACCGTAATCCAATTGACACTTTAGAACAATTGCAGCAACGTATTTTAATGTGCATAGAAACCATAAAACATGATCCTAATTTACCAAATGTGTTGAACGGAGTGCGTATGTCCTTAGTTCGACGTGCTGAAAAGTGTATTGATGCAGACGGAGGCCATTTCGAACAATTTATGTAAATCAAAAATAATTTATTGGTAAGTTCTAGATTTATTGAATATTTTAGTTTTCGATACCTGATCGGCAATTCGTTAAATAAATCAGATTTTTTCCTAACTTAAAATACACATAATTATTTTCTGTTATTGTATCTCAGACATCTAACTCTTTATTTCCCAATGTCATGAAATAATTACTCGTTTGTTAAGCTTAACCCAGAACACTCATTTAGGTTACAAATGTTAATAAATCGCATTTAAATCTGATAAATTATAAACAACAATAAAAGCTCCAATATTTTGTTCTAAATTAAAAAAACACACATGTAAAGAAATGCTGTGTTTAAACCCCTTCTACGCCTATGAATTGCTTGCAGTTCTGCAAAAAGAGATAACGAATTATTTACATTTTTATAGTTGGTCCGGTTGAGGCGCTCATCAAAGGTACCGCCGTTCTTTGCTTTGAACCGCCAGCCGGCGACGAGTCGGTCGGTAATCCTTGCACTTTTTTATAACAATTTAAAAGTTGTAGAATTATACCTAGTACACGTCCATTGACCCACAAAGGCAGTGGTTCTGAAATGTTTCCTACCCTAATATTTAAATTGTTGACCTAGGTCAGTTTTTTCAAAGTGCCCCTAGGGGAAAATCCATAAAGGTTTTTTGTTTGTCTAGTCGGTCTCCATTACTAGTTTTTTTTAATGACATGAAACTGATTACACCCTGTATATAAGCGCTCCAGAGATGTAAATGATTATAGATCTTATAAACAACTTCGCAACCTTGTAACAAGTTCCTTGAAAAGGGAAAAGCTGCCTACTTATCTTTTCAGTTAAATAATCCTAACAAAAAAGAATTATGGATAAATCTCAAACAAAAATCTTCGACCCACATTCCTCATGAATTAAAAGATGCAACTAAAATAAATAATTATTTTCTATCAGTTTTCAGTCCGGTTAATAATTGTCCCCAGGCTACAGAATATTACAAAGCTAAAAAGTTTAACAATAACTTATCATTCTCGTTTAGTCTAGCCACAAGGGCGGATCCAGAAAGGTTACTGGGGGGGAGGGGCACTAACATCTACAAAAAATTTTAGAAATCAGAAAAAAAAAATTTTTCGCCTCGGAATCTGAAAAAATTTTATCGCCTCATGGGGGGAGGTGCAAATGAAAATCCAAAAAAAAAATGTTTCACCTCATACAGAGAATGCTATTAAAAATGTAAAAAAAAAATTTCGCTGGCCTCGGAATCTGAAAAAATTTTATCGCCTCATAGGGGGGGGGTACAAATTAAAATCCAAACAAAAATGTTTTCGCCTCTTACACAGGAATACTATTAGAAATCCAAAACATTTTTTCTCATGCGGAAAAAAATTTATCGCCTTGGAAACATAACGAATACTCTTCTCGGGGGGGGGGGGGTAATTGCCCCTACTGCCCCCCCTCTGGATCCGCCCTTGTCTAGCCACCGTTGAAGAAATTAAAAGTATCTTACTTGACTTAAAATCCAACGCGCAAGAAACTGATCAAATATGTGCAAAAATGCTGCAACTTTGTTGTTCAGTAATTTGTCCTCATATTACGCATATAATAAATTGTTGTCTCGAGTCTGGTTATTTTCCAGATATATGGAAATCTTCTCTTGTTAGGCCACTACCTAAAGTTAGTAATCCGTCTGACCTTAGCGGACTGCGACCTATCAGTATACTTCCTGCTCTTTCAAAAATATTAGAAAAATTTATTAGCTTGCAAATATATGATTACGTAATTACTAATAATATCATTTCCAATAGACAGTCAGGCTTCAGAAAAGGTTATAGCACGACGACGCTACTTACAAATGCTACCTTAGAAAAATTTATTAGCTTGCAAATATATGATTACGTAATTACTAATAATATCATTTCCAATAGACAGTCAGGCTTCAGAAAAGGTTATAGCACGACAACGCTACTTACAAATGTTACCGATGATATAATTACGTCTCTTGATAAAGGATTAGCTACAGTACTTATCCTACTGGATTTCTCTAAAGCCTTCGACACTCTCGATCATTCTTTGTTATGTGCCAAACTAGTTTACTTTGGATTTAATGGTATAGCCGTACAGTTCTTCGGTTCTTATTTTAGTAATAGATGCCAAAAAGTAGTCATTGATGAACTATCTTCGGAGCCAGCTTATGTAACATCAGGCGTGCCAGAGGGATCGATATTGGGGCCCTTATTATTCCTCATGTATACATCAGACCTTTTTAATGAAGTTAAGCACTTAAATATTCAAGGTTTTGTAGATGACACCAGCGGCGGCTGGTGAAATTTCAATATTTTTTTTCTCGTCTGTGGCGCATGGGACCCATACGAAATTTGGGAAATAACATCTAGAGAAGCACTTCTCTAATGACCCCTAAAAAATTTTGAAAAAGCAGTTTGCGAAAAAATTTTTGAAAATTTGCTAGCCTCCCCTGGGTCTAGGGACCCCTGTTTACTTTTATTTTTTTTTGTCATATGCATTTGACTTTTCATAAAAATGTATCGACAGATTTTAGAGTTTGTGAAAATATTTTCATTACTAACTGAAATACAATGAACTGAAATTTTGTAATTTACAATTTAACAAATTACAATATTTCAATTCGTTGTATCTCAGTTAGTAATGAAAATATTTTCACAAACTCCAAAATCTGTCGATGCATTTTTATGAAAAGTCAAATGCATATGACAAAAAAAAATAAAAGTAAATAGGGGTCCCTAGACCCAGGGGAGGCTAGCGAATTTTCAAAAATTTTTTCGCAAACTGCTTTTTCAAAATCTTTTAGGGGTCATTAGAGAACTGCTTCTCTAGATGTTATTTCCCAAGTTTCGTATGGGTCCCATGCGCCACAGACGAGAAAAAAAATATTGAAATTTCACCAGCCGCCACTGGATGACACACAGATATATCAATCATTTGACCCAAACCAGGTAAATTCAGTCTGTGAGTTTATAAATAAGGATCTAAATTCAATTCATGAATATTCTGTGAGACATAACTTAATATTTAATGCTACCAAATGCAACGCTCTTATCTTCTTTCAAAAATCGGCAGAGCAATTGCTAAATAATAATATGAAATTAGCCATTAATAATAATCACATCTAAACGTGGTCAAGAGCGGAAAAAATCTTGGTATTATATTCGATTCCAAATTAAGATTTGAAGAATATGTCTCCCTTCTGGTAAAAAAATCATATGTTGCTCTAAAACTGCTCTATTGTAACGCTAGTATCTTAAATTTTAAATTACGCAAGAAATTAACCGAAACGCTGTTTTGTTTAAACTAAATTATGGCATCACTTTATACTTTCCTTATCTGGATAATATTACAAAATGTAGACTTCAAAAGGTGCCAAATTGTTGTTACCGTTTTATTTTTGAACTTAAAAAAATTCGATAAAGTGACGTCAAAAATTAATCGACTAAGTTGGCTCAAAATAGAAAACTTGTATAAATATCACTTGGCTGTCTTTGTGTTTCGTATTATTTCTACTTCACTACCCCCTTACTTATGTGAAAAGTTGGTCTTTAGAAGCGATATTCATGATGTCAATATTCGAAATTTTACTGAGTTATCAATGCCTCGTTTTCATTTAACCCTTTTCACCAGATCTTTTACATTTAATGCAGTTAAAATATACAATAGTATTGATGAAGAATCAAAAACGTTTTCCCTGAACACCTTTCGTGTTAAAATTAAGCAAAAATTTCTTACCCAGGATTAATTATATTAATGCTTATCTCCTTCACAGCTGATCAGTTCCTTTCATTTTAAATATTGTCAAATTATAAACGTAACTATAATTATATTGAGTAAAAAAAATATTTCTTCTCCTCTCTTTTTTATACCTTTATGTTCTTGTTATATTTATCTCTCATATATGTATGTTCTGTATTTGTTCTGTTTACATTAGATGTTTACCTTGTGTTTTATATTTTTATATTATTTTTAATTTTATTTGACTACGTATTTTTCCTGTAGTAGGGTTAAGTAGAGTAGCTTCGGCTAGACTTCGTCCTCATCTTTATAATAAATATTGTATATTACGATACTACAAAATAAAGTCTCTTTATTATTATTATTATTATTATTACACAACCTGTGTTATCTGGACATTTTAACAGTTAATAGATTTCTATTGCCTGGCCGCATTAAGTGCAATAACTATGTATTGTCACAAAACGCTAAAGCTTCGACTGCAACAAGGTTTGTAATTTGTAATCCAGTGCTCGGCGGGGCATTAAATTAAATAAATTCTTTATTAACCATTTTGTGATACATTACATGTATATTTGGTAAGTCAAAACTAATACAAAAGTAGTAAAAATGGGTAACATTTTGAACTAGTTGAGATAAGGAAATGCGGTTTTCACCAGTCTTCTTCTAATTTTGATAAGTTATTTCCTGAGTATCCGTCTTTTTTGCTCACTTCCGGTTTAACCGGAATTGACAGCGTATTTTCGGGGATTTATAACTTTGTTATTTCAAATGGAATACCCTGTATATTTTTCCACCGTTGGAAAGCCCATTGTTTACCCTTTCCAAAAAGTCCATATTTGTAATCGAAATTATACAGAGTAATGGTTTTATAAGCTTTTAAAGTGAATACTGCGTTTTATCGAAATGCTACGAAAAAATAATGATTCACAAAGTAGACTATGAAAATAAAAGACAACATCACTTGTAAACGTCAAATTAGTTTATTGACAACTGGAGTACTTGAGTTACTTTAAGAAAAATGTTTACTTTAAGTGAAAAAGCTAAGTGTGTAATCTTTTTTGCTGAAACTAAATCTTACAAAACAACAAAGAAGATTTAGAACTATCTTTAACAAGGAACCTCCAACAAAAAATTCAATTAGAAAATGGAATAGAAACTTACAAGTGATGTTGTCTTTTATTTCCATAGTCTACTTTGTAAATCATATTTTTTTTCGTATCATTTCGATAAAACGCAGTATTCACTTTAAAAGCTTTTAAAACCATCACTCTGTATAATTTTCATGACAAATATGGACTTTTTGGAGAGAGAAGACAATGGGCTTTCCAATTGTGGAAAAATATACAAGGTGTTCCATTTGAAATAACAGAGTTGCCCTATCCCCGAAAACACGCTGTCATTTCCGGTTAAACTGGAAGTGAGCAAAAAAGACGGATACTCAGGAAATAACTTATCAAAATTAGAAGAAGACTGGCGAAAACCGCTTTTTATTATCTCAACTAGTTCAAAAGTTATATAGGTTTAAAGAAGGGTCAAAATATAATGGGGCACAAGGTATTTAATAAGCCATTGGTATCAAGTACAGTTTTCATCTATAAAATTAGTTTGTTGCAAACATAATCTATGTGATTATCCCAAGAAAGTTTATTATCAAGCCAAGTACCTAAGAATTTTACATTTGGCACCACATCAATACGGTTATTGAAAACTAGACTAGAAAATCTGGAGTAAGTCATTTTCTATTATGGAAATTTATGTAGACTGTTTTTTTACCGTTCAGTATTAATTGATTACGCTGACACCACATATCGAGTTCATTGCAGACATGAGTTACATTTTCAGCTATTTTCCTCTGGGGTCCGTGCTAAGATTTTAATAGTAGTATCATCTGCGAACATTGTAATTCTACCTTTAGTGATGTGTTAAATAAATCGTTCACATATAGTGCAAACAGCAGAGGTCCCAACACAGAACCCTGAGGTGCTCCCGTGTACACATCTCTCATGTCTGACATGTGTTGTTGTTCTTAACCAACAACTTTTTGTTGGACATATAGGATTTCATCCACTCCAATAGAATTCTCCGTATACCAATGTTATTTAATTTGCTAATTAAAAACGCAATATTAACAGTATCAAATGCCCGAGATAGGTCAAACATTAATGATATTACATACATTCCTTTATCAGCAATTTGGTTTTTTTATTCCTTACATATTTAAGAAAGTGTATACAGGAGTTTGACAAAATATTACGTTAGTAATAGCCCTCTAAAAGCATATCTACTAACTATGCCCAAGTCAGAGCTACTGCTACTTCGATTGCAATGGACATCGGTCGCTAGATGGAGCCTACCATTTTTGTTGCATTCGTGGTTTTATAAATCTCGTCATGTACCAAGAGTGATGAAGGGTCTCGTTACAGCTATTCTGGACCTGCCTTGCATTGACGAGATCCAACAGCTCGAAACTGCAGCCTGCAAGTAGTGCGGAGCGGCTGGCAAGAGAGCTCCTTTGAGTAATAATAAGTTTTTCGGCTGGTGTTTCCTGCAATCGAAGCTTTAGCATGTTGTGACAATATATAGTTATTGTACGCGGCCAGGCTTGTAACTTGTAATTCAGCGCTCGGCGGGACATTAAAGCGAAGCAAAATATTACGTTAGTAAACCCAAGATTGATGATTCGAATAAAAAAAAAGCTGTTCATCCTAAATGTGTTGTGAGTTTTTTAAATGGTTATGTTATAGGCCCGTTTCTATACCATGGAAATTAAACCGGTGAGCGGTATTTAAGACTTTTAGAAAATGAGTTACTAAGCTTATCAAGAGAGAATTTTCCACACAACAGAGCTGATGTATGGTTTTAGCAAGGTGGCGCACCACCCCATAACTCCAATATTGTTGTGAATTATTTGAATAACACGGTTTAAAGGTGGGCCAGATTGTAATATTAGCGACAAAAAAATAAAGGGTTCAATCTAGAAGCTTGAAATCCAAAATATGCACATATTGAGTGGTAGGTAACTCATCCAATAAGCTGCCACTCCCAGGTATACGGTTGGGCCTGCTACGTCCACGCTAGGCTGGACTAAGGTCATGCTTGTTGCCAGCAACGAGAGCCACATGGCGCATGGTAAAGGAATGTGGGATGGGAGGTGTAGGTATTTGTGAGATGCGTTACCGCATTGTGTCGTCAGGGAGCGTTTAAGCTCCCTTTTTTATGTTTTTGGTTCTGGACTTCTGCCTCTTCTGAATCTTCTTGTGTTGCCGCATTGTCGTAATATGGAGTGTTTATGCTCCTCTTTTTGTATAGAGGAGTCCGACAAAAATATTTCACTAGTAAATATTCTGCCCTCTAAAAGCATATCTACTAATCCTCCTTTTGTGTTTCTGCTTCTTCGAATATATTTTTTTTCTTGTCTTCTGATTCCTAGGTTTTGGATTGTGGTAGGGTGTATATCGTTGCGATTTCTTTGTGGTGTTCATTTTTTGATCCTGATCCTCTTAGTTATTGTTCTCCGCTTCTCAGTAGATGTGTTGGGTTGGCCGTTTGACGGCTATGTACATACTTTGGTAAGGTCCCATGATAGTTTATGTTTCTCAGTGAAAGGTATGATTGCCCTTGTGACTCTGTTTGCCGTTTTGATTCTCTACTTTATCATTTCTCTCCGTGCCAGTTGGTTCGTCAGGTCAGTTCCTAGGTACTTCAGTTTGTTCGTTGTTCTTAGGGAGTATTATTCATCTATTTTGTGTTCCTCTCCGCTGGCGCTGGTCCAACTCTCTTTTGTTGACGGGTCTCGCTCCATTATTAAGCTTTTTTTGTTTTCAGTCCAGATGTGTCCTGCAGCGATTTTTTAGCTGTTTGTACTTGTTATTTTTCTTTCCTCCTGTCAGGCTCATAGGTGACCTGTCCCCTTTTTAGCGATTTTCTTGTTGCAATTTTTATTTTTGATTACCCATTGATATATCTAATCTAATTCTTCTCCTGTCAGTTGTTTTTCGATTTCTTCGTAGTATTTCTTCTGGGAGTCTTGTACTGTAGTAAAGAAATATTTCAGGTACTCTGTGGTGTATTGTTGTTTCCTTTACGTCTTTTTTCTTCTTTTATTTCCAATTTTCCGCATAGGATTTGAGGTCTGCATCGACTTCTGCTGTCCTTTTTGGTTTAACGTTTTGATCCTTTTTCTTGTCTCTCTACCTACTAGGATATGATCTATTTGTAAGATTGAGCTGCCAAGACAGATTTGTCTTTTGCTCCACGTGTTTCTTATTGTTAAGTCAGACACGTGTGCTTGATTTTTTAGCGCGTTTCCATTTTCGTAAACCATGTGTGGAGTAGAGTTTTTACAATGATGCTTTTATCTTCGTCCATCTGGTCGTCTTTTCCTATATCTGCGTTGAAGGCTCCTAATAGTATAATGGGCATTTTCTTTTTTTCGTTTGAGAGAAAATTGTATCACGTGAATTTCCATTATCCTTTTATGCGATGTAAAAAATTCAGTTTTGGCACGGTATACTAGTAAACTAATAGTACGACACCGACCAGGTCGAGGGTTGGATTGCACTATTTTATGGATACAAGTGTTCACTTACTGATAGCTGAGCATTTCTATTAAATAACTCTGTATTAGTAATTTTCAGATATTAATTCTGTTTCTTCAACTTTGTTCTTTTGTTATGGCACACCGATTTATGCGGAATTTTTTGAGGTACAATTCACTTAAGCTTTATCAAATTTAACGGAGTTTTACCTGGTATTTTCGCATTTGCATGGGAGCGTTTCGCCACACCACCTATCTCTTCGAAAACCGACTTAAGAATGAATTCATCCAATAAGTAATTATATAATAAAAAAAAATAGTAAAAAAGTAAGGGGATGGGAGGGAGGTGGGGGATAAAAATATAAATAAATGTCTTTATATATTTACAGCTTAGGTGTTCAATAAAAGTAGATATTCATTTTAAGAAAGTCCAGTTTATTAAATACATAAAAAATATATTCTATAATATTTGTAGAGCGTGGGCCATAAAAATAGTTTACAACTATCATCAATAATATTTAAAGGATTTGATTGCAAAAGCAATGCGATTACTTCAAATTGAAGGGATCCACTTTTACGTAGCATTGGCGACAAGCTAGAAATAAGTAGATCTGAAGACAGAAATAAAGCATGCGACAAACTTTTGTTTATATTAGATATTAAATCTAAACACTTTCCTCGTACTGTGCTCACTATATTTTCGAAAATGTTTATTGTGTGGTTGCATTATCTCTCTCGGCAACTAAGAAGCAATGCCGCTTTGATAACTTCTGCTCTATGGGCCAAAATTGTATGTAAAACAAGCTGTAGAGATGTATGTACAGTTTTGCTGTTTTTTTAGCTTTGTAGCCAATACTCAGGCAATACTCAGTAAATGCATTTATTTTGGAGGCAATATCAACTTTTAATTCCTTAGGGAAGTCATGTTCATTCAATTCGACATTGAAAATTATATATTCAATCAACCCGGATTGACTTTCAATACTCCGAGGTTGAATAGGCCTAATAGGGTCTTAAGAACTTCAAACAATTCTCTGCGCGCAATGATGGATGCGCCTTTCTGAAACAACATTTTAAAAACTTTTTTACCACCCGCTACCATTTTGGGTTATTTGTATTTTTCTTAAGTCAACTTCAATTAATCAATATATTTAGTTTATATAAATCTGCTATCTTATGCATGTATAATGATATAAACAATGAAGATACATACCTTGAGTAACAATGGCCATGGTAAAACTTTACAGTAAGTAAACATATCTCCTCACAGTGGACATCAACTTGCGACTAATTTTAACCACTATGGCGCGCGCTGTTGGAGTCTACTGTTTAGAAAGGTTTAACAACGAATACGGTATTTTTTTTGAAAAAATAACTATGCACGATTTTATTTTAGTTATTTGTTAACCCATTAACAATACTGGCTTTGTATTTGGTGATCACTGAAAAATCTATTTATGAGCTCCTAAATAAGTAATCTGGCCCACTGTGGCCCGGTTAGATGGTCCGCGCGTTTTCCACACTTGACCCCGCTGGACTTTTTCTTGTTGGGATATTTAAAAAGTCAACTATATCAATAGCGAATAGAAGATATGGCAGATTTATGCAATAAAATCTACTTACTAGTGAAATATTTTGTCGAACTCCTCTATATGTTTCCTTAAATATATAAGGAATAAGAAACCAGACTGCAACCAACAGCTATTCTCCGAACTAATTGCCCGCCGAGCGCTGAATTACGAATTACAAGCCTGGCCGCGTTAAGTGCAATAACTATGTACTGCCACAAAACTCTAAGTTTCGATTGTAATAGACACCAGCCGAAAGACTTATTCCCATTCAAAGGAGCTCTCCTGCCAGCCACCCCATACCACTTGCAGACTGCAGTTTCGAGCTATTGGCTCTCGTCAGTGCAAGATAGGTCTGAGACGGCTGTAACGAGGCATTTGTTCATTCTTGGCACATGATGAGACTTATAAAACCACGATGGAGCCTGTCATTTTTGTTGCATGTCGTGGTTTTATAAATCTCGTCATGTACCAAGAGTGAACAAATGCCTCGTTACAGCCGTCTCAGACCTACCTTGCACTAACGAGAGCCAATAGCTCGAAACTGCAGTCTGCAAGTGGTATGGGGTGGCTGGCACGAGAGCTCCTTTGAATGGGAATAAGTCTTTCGGCTGGTGTCTATTACAATCGAAACTTAGCGTTTTGTGGCAGTACATAATTATTGCACTTAACGCGGCCAGGCTTGTAATTCGTAATTCAGCGCTCGGCGGGGCATTAGCCCGGAGAATAGCTGTTGGTTGCAGTCTGGTTTCTTATTCCTTATATATTTAAGGAAACATATAGAGGAGTTCGACAAAATATTTCACTAGTAAATATTCTGCCCTCTAGAAGCATATCTACTAATAAAATCTACTGTTGCGCTACTGCACGTACGATGAACCGCGCGAAGTATCGCAGTGACCAGGTGTTGTGGCAAACAACTTTTAAGCCTCAAGATCGTATGCAAAATCGGCGAATATTGAAAGCAGTTCATTCGCATTTATTTCAGATAATATAAAAGCTATTTCACGTAAATAGATATAATATTTTTGAGTATTTAGTCATATAAGACGATGTTATGTAGGGAAAATTTAAAAAAAAACCTACTTTACCTGTCAAGACGTAAAACATTTTGTTGCACAAAGCTGTGCGTAAAGTAGACGGATAATGCTTTCAGCGGGGGTCAGGGAGGTTGAGGGAAGGAGAGTTATACATGCTGCATTAAATCCTGGATTATAGCCACAGCAGATCGCGTGGTAAACGTGAAGTGACACGGTGCGGTGTTCGTTCCGAGATGCATTTATAAAGGCAACATTAATGTTATACTAGATAATAGAATTAACAACACGTCATTATAGATTTCACAAAACCACGAAAAAAAGAAACGTGTCTATAAGTGCCATCAACTGCATTTACGAGTTTATATTCCATTAGAGTCATTTCTCTGAAATCAAGAGCATATTCTGTTTTAATTAGACAATCGCAAGTTTAGATACCCAATTGGGGCTAAACGGTAACAATTATTGTCTATAGTCGGAGAACGAGCAATGTCTAAGATGCACCCTCTATAACACTCGCGAACAACCACCTAAAAAAAATTGATTCTTATGTAAATCGACCTGGCGAATCCGATTTTGGAGTTCGCCAGACAATCCGGAATTGCGAAACTGGTCAAAATCGGCAATTTCCGAAAAATCTCAAATTTTATGGACATTCTTTAATTTTTACTTATCACCCTACATCTCCCTTAGTTTAAGTCCGATTAAATTGAAAATTTTAGGAGAGCCAATATAGACCTTTGTTATCATGACGGACATGACAGAAATGCAAAAAAAATTACGTGTCACCAGTAATATTTTTTTTAATAGTTGGTGACACGAAATTTGTTAAAAATGCAGCAACAAATACTCGATCGAGAAAACTTTTTTGTTTTTAAAGATATATGTATATAGTAAGCTACAAAGTTGTAGCCAAAGAACCAAAGAAACTTTTTTATTTCAGTGATTTTTTTGATAGCTGGCTTGGTTTTTAACATAACGGTGCCGCAATATAGAAAAGAACTATGCCGGCCGCGGCCGGTCACGTACTGCACAAGCGATAACGCCATGCGTAGCTTGAGAGCGCCAGGATTTGTATTGTACTAATAATAACCTATTTAATAATCGTTTATTCAGTAAATTTTAATTTTGAAAAAGGAGCAAAATATAAAAAATAAAGTTTTAAATTTTGATAAAGGCAATTTAGACATACTCATTATATTTCCACATTTAACTTCTACTCGTATAATTAAACAGCAATGTTTAAGAGATAGTTAACACATTTGTATTTTTTTTATCGCAAATTATACAACGTTTTGGGCTTTCAACGGTCTTCCTTTTTTTATAACCAATATTAGCCACATCTGTGCTTTCTGCTTTTTGACAAAAATCCTCTTTTTGGTGTAATATTTCAACTTAAGAGAGATATCGTCCGACTTTATAGAAACTACTTTAAATGCTTAGTCCAGTGCTTCTTCTGTAACACCCTGCACAGTTTCTTCACTATTTTGTTGGCAAAATATGCATTTCATAGAGTTTAACTCTCGGTTTAACTGGGAAGTCACTGTTAAAAAAAAGTTGAAAACGAGCACAAAACTGCTGACGTTAAAAAAATTGCTTAAAAGTTGTTCTTTGTTCAAATTAAATATTAAAACTAGCTTTAAATGCCTGGAAAAGAAATTCCGTTACTTTAATATGCACTTTACCCTCTATAGCACTTTCCTAACGCAATAATTATTATTATTATAGCTGCAACTCATCAATTTTCAATAAGAATAAGCGTCATAAACCACACAGACGACAAACAGTCCTGTCCATTGGTTAAAAACAACTAACTAAACTAAACGTTTTATAATATCTAACGAAAGACGTTATTTTGTGTAACGAGTGAAATTTGCGGAACGAGCGAAGCGAGATCCCGCAAAATAACACGAGTTACACAAAATTGTCTTTCGAAACGTGTTACATACATGATTTTTTCTAATTTGAAAAGTCTAAAAACCCTTTAAACATAACTGAAATAGGTGTATTTAAAAATCTTAAAAACTAAGTAATCTTTTTCATAGTTATCTTTGTTGCCATCACACATAATTTTAATGTCAAAATTGACAGACGTTATTTAGCCAAGTAATAAAATTATTTGAAATCCTAATTTGACAACATAAGGTAAAAACCGCTGCCCAAGGAATCACTACTTCCACATCCAGATTTTTTATCCAAGTCACTCACAACGAACAATTTTATATGTGGAAATAATTGTTTATGGAACTTTAATAATATAATATTTGAAATCCTCTACCCCAAAAACCCATAAAACGATACCCCACATCGGTAGCGGGATGGGGGTGGTTATGGGGGGTGGTAGTGGGGGTGGATGAAGTAAAAAAATATTTTGAGGTTTCTGGTTCTTGTACACACACTAAATCACATTTTTTTTCATCCCCTTTAATAATGGGGTGGGGGTGGTGATGGGGGTGGCTAATGCCAAAATTTTTTTTGAGACCTTAGCTTCTCTTGTATATACTAAATACCAATTTCATGGACTCTTACCTGCCTGATTTACCTATTTACCCCAAATTTACCTCAATTTACCCCCCAACCCTTCGACGGAACAAGATGAAAATAATCTAGTTCTAGAACTCGTTAAAGTACATATGTGTACCAAATTTCAAGTCAATATCTCAAACGGTTCCAGAGTAAACGTGCGCACAAAAAAAGTTACAGACAGACCGACAGACAGAAATTTTTTTTTCGCTCAAATTTAAAATCTCGACGTTTCGTGACATTCTAAGCCTATTTTAACAAAGAAAATTTTTAAAAAATTTTTTGTCGTTACTGTACTTCCACTGGATGTGGAAGTAATTATGTTAATGAAAACGTTTTGTTAGCATATCTTGAAGTAAAGAGGAATTTAGAAACTCCACTTTATGGACTCAGTATTCCATTTTGTGTTCAATGTTTCTTTTTCTTTATGAGAGTTGTTTATCTTTCCTAATTGATGACATAACAACTTTTCGCCACCAGTTACGTAAAATTTTACTTTTCATAACTGGTTACATAAAGTAGGACGTTTTGACACTTAAGTCAGTTTTGAAAAGTGTCACATTATGTGTCAAAATTAGAAAAACCAATACTCACAACTATGCATTATTTTATTCACATCGGGCGGGGCATCCTGAAAGACGAGAAACAAAGCCGCGGTATAAGCCAACCCAATCTTTTATCTTGCGACGCGACCCGGCGGTCAAATACTGTAGCACCGTTTTCTTGAAAACTAAGTAAGTTATCAAAAAAATCACCGAAATAAAAAAGTTTCTTTAGTTCTTTGGCTACAACTTTGTAGCTTACTAAATACATCTATCTTTAAAAACAAAAAAGTTTTCTCGATCGAGTATTTGTTGCTGCATTTTTAACAAATTTCGTGTCACCAACTTTTAAAAAAAATATCACTGGTGACACGTAAACTTTTTTGCATTTCTATCATGTCATTCATGATAACAATGGTCTAAATTAGCTCTCCTAAAAATTTCAATTTAATCGGACTTAAACTAAAAGAGATATAGGGTGATAAGTAAAAATTAAAAAATTTCCATCAAATTTGAGATTTTTCGGAAATTGCCGATTTTGACCAGTTTCCCAATTCCGTATTGTCTGGCGAACTCCAAAATCGAATCCGCCAGGTCGATTTACGTATTAATCAATTTTTTTTAGGTGGTTGTTCGCGAGTGTTATAGAGGGTCCTTAAAATGCATCGTAGAGATCCCTCGTTCTCCGACTACTAAGATACATTTTGGTTAATTTTTACTTCCACATCCAGTGGAAATATAGTAACAGCAAAAGATTTTTAAAAATTGTTATCGTTCAAATAGGCTTAGAATGTCATGAAACGTAGAGGTTTTAAGTTTGAACAAAAAAAAGATTTCTCTCTGTCTTCCTGTCTGTAACTTTTTGGAGGTAGGGAGTGGAAACATCCCTTATCTACATGTGTACAACAGTTGCTTTGATTATCAAGTCATTTTTATATATTTTCTTTTTTTCTTTCCTTTGAAAATCATATGTCTTGCCACCCCTTCACACCAAATTACCTTACCCTAGGTGTCTCGGAAAACTTATTTTTCACGCTAAGTTCACTTTAGATATTCGATAACGTCCGACTGCAAATTCCTTTCGTTATGCAATACCTAGTCTTTTTAAAAATATCTCAATAACATGTTAAGGTAAAATTGATAGGTCATCTAAACTACACTCACTGAAACCTGAAAGACGTACTGTATATTACAGTTTAGATACCTTGTAAAATTTTGTATTTTTTACGTTCTTAATAATTTTTAAATTTTGATCTAAAATCACAACAAAAATTGTTCATTTAAAACATTACGCTTTACACGCCTCTGACGTTCCCACTGTATGACAAATATGATCCAATTTAGTAATTTAGTATTACGGTTTAAATATATTGTACAACTTCATATTTTTGTGTGCTTAGTCAAGAACCTTAGTAACATTTTGCTGTAAAATTGTAATAAAACATGGTATATATAAATATAAGAGTCCACACGCTTCTCACGATCGCCATGTATGACGGATATGGCCCAAATTCAATAGGAAGTATTCTACCACGTTACAGGTATAATAACGTCTCCTATCATAATATACCAAACTAAATCATTCTGAAAACTGCTCAGCCACACGTCGGCAACGCAAGATTGCAACTTTTATTTACTTCATACTAGTCTTATTAAAAATATCTTAATGATGTTTTAAGGTAAAATTGATATATCATCTAATCTACACAAAGTTGGTTCCAACCTTAGTGACACCCTGTATATTACGATTTAAACAGCTTCTACATATTCATATTTTTGTGTTCTTAATCAAAAACCTTAATAACATTTTGCTCTAAAATTGTAATAAAACATAGTTTATATAAAAATCAAAGTTAAGTCTGACCATCGCTCTGTATGACGGATATAGCCCAATTTCAACAGGGAGTATTTTGCCATGCTATTTTATGTATGATCCAAATCTGTAATAAAAATGTTATGTCTAACAGAAGTTATCGTGTTTACAAGAAATCAAAATAGCCAAAATGTAGGGGGCCAACATTTTCCTCCCCCATTGCCACTTCCGTAATCGTTGAACCCCCGCTTTTATGCAACATGGGAAGGTCCAACGTATACTACGATACCAAAATCACCCCGATCGGACAACCCCTGCGCCCAGCGGTCGCGACTGAACATTTCTTACACTTTTCATGTTTATGTCCCCCTATATACAGTAGGGTGTCCCTTATTTTTCGACTTTCATTTTTTTTTGTCTCACTCCCTAAAAAGTTTATATTTGATATAAGAATTACACACCCAAAATTTCAGCCTCCTAATGAACCCGTGCCGATGGGGGGTGTGAAAAACCCCTGGAATTTTTTCAAATATACTCTTGAATTATTTTTTATAACCCCAAATGACTGTTATTTGGTATAAAAATAAATTAAAAGCAATATCAACCCCTATGATCCATACCTACCATCACAGGTTTAAAATAAAGTAAAAAATATTTTTTATGCAATATTTATTGTTCAAAATGATTAAAATATTTGCTTTAGGCCGCTCCCTGACGGACCGGAATGGTATCGGTACGATATTGATACGGTAAGCGCTCGGTATGAAGAGCCGATGTCGACTCCATGTATTTGAATAGTTCTCATCGCACGGGTCGGTACGACGCGGTTCGCACGAGGTACCGATTCCACATGTTTTCGGAATACAGGCAATCGGCAAATTTGTCAGTCGCCTCTCTGTATTTACCGAGAGTAGTGCTATTATTTTTCGGTTATTATGTCTATCGAACTTAAATTACTACTTCAAGTAGAAAAACATGATTGCCTATATAATTTCAAGTTAGCAGATTATTTTCTCATGTTTGTATTTTGTTTAGTAATAGCTGAGCTGACAAGCAGAACAAGTTCCTCAAACGTCCTCTTACGCATTATATACATTGACTAAAATTTTTCATCAATTATAGTCAATTCCTGAGCTGCCACAAATAATCTGCAGTGCAATTTCCGTTCAATGTATGGATTGGAACCAAAATCGTTTCCTTTTTCTTGGTAACTTTAAGTACATATAAAATACAACGTCTTCTTCATAATTAGATGACGACATCCTTATATTGAAGCTACACAATTACTAACTGCAAAACCAAAATTTGTAGGACCGTGAGGGAATCCAGTGCGTTAAAACATATGTTGCACCGATGCCGTACCGATACCGTACCGATATCATTCCGGTCCGTCAGGGAGGGGCCTTAATGTATCTTTCTTACAATTTGGATATATTTTTCTGTGCTCTTGCACACATTGCAATACATATTGTATTTGCTTTTCATCCTTTGTTAGGAGACCATGGAAACCCTCCAATAATTTTACCGACCTTTCGATAGTGTCGTGGACAACTTTAAGCGACATAATTATTTCTCGTCCATTCGTATAAGAATCATTCGTTCTCCATGTTTTTGTATCGTGATTTAAAAATTCCGAATCGGTATTGAAACGAGAAATTAGATACATGGTATTTTTTTAAATTAATGTGTCAATTGTTCTCGCTGAAAAGTGAGAATAATTAGATACCAAATTCAGTAAAGAAAATACTTAATGATTATATTAACCATTTCAGCCCCGATTTTTTGATAAGCAAGAAACATTTTTTGGCATAGATTATTAATTAATACCCCTTCAATAACTCTTCAACCAAATTTAGATTAGTTTCCTCCACAGATTTATGAATAATGGTAAATACCTTCATCAGGTTCAGAAGGAAATAAAGTAAATATGAAAGTTTGATTTTTATTTTATTGGACATGGAAATTTTTGAAACAATTTTTAAATTTAGATAAACATACATGCACGTTGCACTTCTCACACTGAATTCGTGAACAAGTCTCGAGTTTACAGCGCTGCTAATGGCCATTTGTATGTATTGGCCAATAGCCAAGATTATCGAATCCTATAGTCCACTGAAATGGACTGTGGGTTTTGACGTTTTATTGATACTGGTGAATTTCTATTACCACAAAGCCTAATTCTTTTTACCCCCCACAGGTTTGGCTTTCTTTTATATACTATTTAACTGATAGTTGCCCCTTAAACGGTATTGTTTCATCAATACAAAGATTTTCTTCAATTACCAATTCTTCGCAACGATTTTCGAATAATTTTATTATTGGACGTACTTTCCAAAGCTTATCACTATCACCGTTACGTTCTTTATTGAGATCCACAAGATGTAAGTTTTTTTGAGGGATTAAAATCTATTACGTGATATGCCAATTTCATCCAGTTTGATTCTTGTCGCAGGTGCCTAATACAATCTCAGTCTACAAGTTTTCTAATTTCACACTCATTCGTATTGATGTTTTTCCAGTTTTTTTTGCTATTTCAGCAAATATTTCCTTTGGAAAGTATTTAGAGAAATGCGCGTTTGACTGCCACGGGTATTTTCATTCTTATTATCAGGTGGTGACAATTTTTGGTGGTGAAGAACTGATGTGATCATCAGATCGACGCGACCGACTGATGATACAGATAACTATGTGCAAACGTTTTTATAAGGCCAGCTGCGTTCACAACTCACGTGGTTTCTAAGGGGACGGTGTACTAAGTGTATTACCAGAAAAAGCATAACAAAATTAATCAGCTTTAGCAATTGAATGTGTTTTTACTTCAAAAGTTCACTATTTTGCTTAACTTTATGCTTCTGGTGGTAAGGGTAAATATCAACCATATGGGTTGAAATTATTATTTTTGTCTTTTTATATCAAATACATTTAATTGAAGTAACGATTTGAAAAAAATTTCACCTTGAAGTTTCTATTTAAAAAAATTACTTTTCACAAACTTCTAGGTCCCGTCGGTACGGGAAGGAATATGTCTAGAAGTCTGAAATTTTGAGTGTGTGATTCTTATATGAAATGTAAACTTTCTGGGGGGTGAGACCGAAAAAAATCAAAATATTTTTTCATCAAGTATAAATAAGGGACACCCTAATATACAGCGTTAAATTACTGATTCCTTAAACATTTCCAATTTTAAAAATTTCTATCTACTCATTTGAGTGTGAAAGGCAAAAAACCGGCCTTTTACGGTGTTTTTTGAGGTTGAGAATAAAAAGCGAGCCAATCTGACAATTCTGACTTCGGATTCAGCGGGTCAAAATACATAAAAGGATATACTGATCTGATCCGCCGGACAGTCCACTTTTTTTGTGGGACTGTGTTATTAAATCGCCCACAATAACATAATCATCACATTCAGCTCACTTTGTTTAGATTATAGTCATTTTATATGTTTTTGTTTGTAAGTTCAATGGGCTCATTTAGCACTTTATTTTTATTTGATTATCGGAAAGATCTTATAATTACTTCCACATCCAGTGGAAGTATAGTAACGACAAAAAAAAATTTAAAAATTTTTATTGTTCAAATAGGCTTAGAATGTCATGAATGTCGAGATTTTAAGTTTGAGCGAAAAAAAATTTTCTGTCTGTAACTTTTTTTGTGCGCACGTTTACTCTGGAACCGTTTAAGATATTGATTTGAAATTTGGTACACATATGTACTTTTACGAGATCTGGAACTAGATTATATTTTCATCTTATTCCGTTGAAGGGTTGGGGGGTAAATTGGGGTAAATTTGGGGTAAATAGGTAAATCAAGCAGGTAAGAGTCCATACAATTAGTATTTAGTATATATAAAAGAAGTTAAGGTCTCAAAAAAATTTTTGGCATTAGCCACCCCCATTACTACCCCCACCATTATTAAAGGGGGTGAAAAAAATTAAATTGTAATTCAGCGTGTATACAAGAACCTATGGCATCAAATTTTTTTTTACTCAATCCGCCTTGTCGAGGAGTATCGGACGTGACGTCACTTGATAGGAACCCGCTAGTCGAAGCGGCTAGCTACAGGGCGTTATTATAGTTTCACAATATTACAAATCGTTAACTCAAGCAGTGTGTTTTGAAGCTTATGCGTGTTTGTGAAGAATTTCAATTTATCAACTATTTTCACCGATTTATATTACTATTCTCTGACGTCACGATGTTGGTTGCACCGTGCTTCCAATTCCCTCTTTAAAAGTCGTATATTTCGAAAACCACATAATACCACATAATACTTTATCCACAAAGAGTAACAACTACTAAATGAAATTCATTAAATGAGCCCATTGTCCTTGTACTTGTTGTACTTGTTCTTGTACTTCCATGTTTGTTTTTATTAAGGCCCCTGTACACGTTTGGCCAACTAGTTGGGCCAATGAGTGGGGCCAAGTTGTACAACACCACTTGGCGTAACTTGGTCGTTGGCGGCCAGCGTTGGCCGGCCAGCCGAATGTTGTCGGTTTTTCGTGCACGCATCAAAAGATCTTGGCGCAGTCTGCCAACAGCGTTCACACGTTGGCCTCTTCTTCAGTTCGTAGTTGCCGTTAAAGCGGAAACGGTAGTGTTGCGGTGTAATAATTGTATTTACGAGCTACGCTTCAATCACTCTCATAAGTTCATTTAAGTAAATATACAAACTGGATTTATTTTTTTAATTCACCTTGTTCTGTTCCGATGAATACTCAGCATCCACCATCTTCTTTTGCGCCATTTTTTTAATCACTCCTCTTTGGTGCACATTTATATCATAATTGAAAGTGCTGTACAAGTAAATTGCCGCGGCTGCGGAAATTTACTGTACATCCTCGTCAAATAGCCAATGCAGAATAAGCAACGCCAACGTGTAAACAGTGTCCTTATTTTTGGCCCACTCATTGGCCCAACTAGTTGGCCAAACGTGTACAGGGGCCTTTAACCATGTGATATTTTCTAATAACAGGAACTAAACTAAAAACATGCCATCTAAAATGCTTCGCCTAGGCATATGTTGTACTTAGCAGTACGAGTCTTTCATGTCGTAAAACATTGATGGTAAAATATCAAAAAGACAATCATATAAATGCGGATTGCACCTAGTATCCTTCCGAATATAATTTATTTCTATAATTGAAGTACTCTTAAACCGCATACTCACTAGATCTTGACAAGAACTCGGCGAACAATTTATAACGAATTCACAAGAATTTCTGCATAAGTAATATTCAACAGGTATTTCATTTATTCGAATAAGTTAAAGGACTCTTTAATATGATGTCGACACAAGTACACTTCAATCGCAGTCTAAATAGGCATGTCAGGTATTTATTTGTTCAAATATGAAATTCTGAGCCTTTAATATAAGTTTCTCACTGGGGAAATCGTTCGAATGTCATTTTATGTAGGAATGAAGATTCCGCTTTTAAATGTAAAATGTAGGGGTAAGCCATGGCAATCTTTATTAGGTGTGTCTTCTAGAGATATTTCCAAACTTCGCACAGGAAAACACAATTTATTTAAAATATATGTTTGCTAAATGTCCTTTTCTTCCTTGCTAATAACGGACGTAAAATATAAGATTTTGCGTTCAGTAAGATGGACGCTTTGCTATGTTTATTTTAGGATTTTAATAACATATCTTGAGGTCACAATTATGTTAAGAAAAACGTATGTGAATGCTAGTTAGGGACATCTAATTAATGTTTTTGAATCATTTCTACTTCCTAAAAATGTACAGGGTGTCCAAAAATTGTTTTTCAATTAAAAACTTTTTAAGTTTTTTCTCAATTTTTTCAAATGGAACACCCCGCATATTTTTCGACGATGTGCTGAAGAAATGAAAAACGAACATTTTTGTAAGTACTTCCGTATGGCTAATTCCCACCATTTTCGTTTTATTGAGCAGTAAGTACAAAATTCAAGAATAAATTTCAAAAATAGATGTTTCTTCAAATAATTCATTAGAAAAAATTATAATAAGTGCTCCACATGTTACCCATTTTGCTCGACACACATCTCTATGCACTTTTAAAATGAGGTTTCTACTATGCCTAAAAATGCCGGTGTGATAGATCTAAAAGCAATTATCCTTTCCTTCATATTTTGTACTGTAGTCTGTGTCTTTATAAACTATTTCCTTCATGTATCCCCATAAAAAGAAATCCATTTTTGTAAAATCTGGAGATCTAGCAGGCCATTTAGGGTCCACTTCTTCCAATCTATTGAAATGGATAGGTATTATTTAAGTGGTCTCTAACTGCATTTAAATAATGTGGTGGAAAATCATCCTGCCGAAACCACAACTTAGTTCGAATCCTTTCAGGAAGATTCACCAATAATTGTGGCAGATAGTTTTACAGAAAATGAAGATAAATAGCTCCAGTCAATGTACACGTACAGTGTTATTCACTATATATTGACCCCCCTTTATTTCTGTTATTATTGAAAATAGAAAAAAAAGTTTCATATAAAAGTTGTAGGATCTTACCCATATTTTAATAAAACGTGAAAAAAGAAAACAATACCATGTATAGGTCACGTGATATGAAATAAATATATGTTTTTTTAAATGGAACACCCTATATATTATTGCATTTTCGAGAAGCTCTTTTTCTCCTGATTTCAAATATATAACATTGTATAGGTCTATCTTAAATACTTTTTGACATTTTTGACATTCAAAATTCAAATAAACTGCTTTATTGACAGATGATTGAGATATGCGTGTCAAAACACGAGTGAAAGAAAAATAACAAGATAGGCCACGAAAATAATTATTTTATTGTTTATTCAATTTTGACATTTCAAACCGTCATTATTAACATTTATTTAATCAAAATGGGTTATAGTGAGGCTGAAAAGGTCGAAATATTTTCCCTTTATGTGAAAAATAATAAAAAAAAATAAGTGTGCCGCAAGAAGAGCATACTTTTTATTTTACTAGTGAAAAAAGTATTTAAAAGTATTTTTGACAAATTTGACATTCAAAATGCAAATAAGCTGCTTTATTGCAAGATGATTGAGCCATGCCTGTCAAAACACAAGTGAAACAAAAATAACAAGGTAGGCCACGAAAATAATTATTTTATCGTTTATTCAATTTTGACATTTGAAACCGTCGTTCCATAGCAACTTCATAGCAACAAATAGTTGTTTATTCACTAGTAAAATAAAAAGTATTCTCTTCTTGCGGCACACTTATTATACTCTTCGCAAAAACGAAAAGTATATTGTATTTGATCGGCACATTTCTAAATCAGTAAATATCGCTCGCAGACAAAAAATTTTCATATCATTATGTTAGTGAACGAATTCTGAACAACTTTCCGTCCGTCTGTCCGTCCGTTCGTCTGTCCGTCCGTTCGTCTGCCCGTCCGTTCGTCTGTCCGTCCGTTCGTCTGTCCGTCCGTTCGTCTGTCCGTCCGTTCGTCTGTCCGTCCGTTCGTCTGTCCGTCCGTCCGTCACGTTTCTTGTAAGCACGATAACTCAAGAAGGAAAAATCCGATTGTATTGAAATTTGGACAGTAAGTTAGTGTTAGAGGAAGAACCTTATTGTTTTTGAACAAAATCGATCGGTAAATAAAAATGTTATTAATGATTTAAATTTGAAATTTTTTTTTTTTATTTTCATGTTTTTGTAATTGAATAAAAAACTGGTGGAATGATATTTCACTTTAATATCTAAATATTTATATATTTTACAAATATACATTTCATAATGTAAGAACTGTGAAAATATCGAGGGGGCAACCGCTGGCGAAATTTTGTACACCTAATACCTATTCTAGAAAAATACCCTTTATTTCCCCTTTAATTCCTTGTAATTCCCCTAATTCCTCAAATACCTTTATTTCCTCCTAATACCTTAATATTTTCTAGATTATCTCGGGAATGGTGCACTTTTTGATAAAAATACCTATATACAAAATTGTTTCTTATAAAATTCAAATTCAAAAATGTCTCCACACTTTTTTCCTAAAATTAATAGTACCGTGGGAAATAAGGCGCACACATAAGGGTTGGTTCCAGTCAACACAATAAATTATAATCTTTACTATAATCTACTTTAAAGTTCAATACTTAACGCTAAATCAGTAGCTACTAAAGTCCGCCTAAAATTATAATAAATTCCTCTCACCCCTATAAAATAACGCGATTTTTGACGAAGCGAGAATATTGGTATACCGGGTCGCTCAGCCGATAGGGACACTGTTGTAACTTTTGAATGGGCGAATGGATTTTTTTTCAAATTTGGTGTAGTGATATGGGATATAATTTCCAATAGGGTTTTCCCACTAATTTTATTTTAACATTTTATGTCGTGAAAATGATATAATAAAACATTCTATTAATTTACAACAATTTACTTTTCTAATAAAAATTACTTCTAAGAAAATATCGTTAAAACAACTTGCTGATAATTTCAGGTCTTTTTAAAACGGGCATTTGAACGCGCCAGAATGACGTATCTGCCCGGAAAACCAATGAGATTGTGGATATAATTAGTTAATAATAGGTTCTAACTGTGTGTTAAAGGAAGCTTTCCTCTAAAACTCCTCAGAATTTCCTCTTTTATTGTTTGTACTGTGATTGGTCTAAAGCAGTGGACTTGTAAATATTGGCCAATCAGAATCCAGATGAATACCACACAGGTTATTCGTAAAAGCGTCGGACGTTGATATTTTGTAGTTTAGGCTTAACCTTCACCCGCTTCTGCATTGATAGTTCACATCAGATGATTAACCTAAGACTTTATATTTTGATGTTTGGATTGTTTGGAGTGAAAATATTTTATCAGTTTCTGGTTTATGTTTTATTAATTCTACGATCAAAATGAGTAAAGTGGAAGAGAGATATGTTAAAGGTGCTGCTGATAATTTACCTAAAGTAGACTTTGAAATGGTGAATAATTTAAATCTTTTCCCAGATGAAATATTTGTTTAGATTTTACAGCAGAAAACCTTTTTTCGTCTTTCAATATTGAGTGGTCCTGTCAAAAATAATATTGAGGGAGCATTTTCACTAGTATTATTACACAAAGGTACAAAACAAGCTATTTTAGGCATTTTGATAATCCATTACAACTCATAATAATTAAAAAGTGCTGTCAATAAATAGAGGCTGTTTTATATTTTTCACGGCTATCTTATGCCGACTTTTTATTGGATTTCAGGGCGTTGACGTCACAACGCGCTAATTTATGGCTGTTTAAAATGAACTCAATATTTTTCAAACTTTAAGTTTTTTTTTTCGTTACTATTAGTAAAATTAAAAAGATAATAAATATGCCATAAATCATTTTTTTACGTGAATTAAGTATTTCAGCAATAATTTTTTTTTCTGGGAAAACCCTATTATATAATGTAAAGAACCAAAATGGCCGACTTCCGAATTCGATTTTACCCGAAAGTGGGTTTAAATTACCCGGTTTTTGCGTAAAATCCCGCACATTGGCAGCCCTGAACAGTACCAGCGTTTCCAGCAAGCTCTAAAATAATGCAGTGACCTTGGGTCGTCTGAGATGTAGTGGGAGAAATTTAAATTTTTTACATTGTGGTGGTGTATAGACCTGCGCTGATTATATTTGCGCCTCATTTAAAGAAGTGTTTTATAGAGAATTTTATAAGGAATAATTCTGTATATAGGTTTTTTAATGGAAAAATGCACCGTTCCAGAAATAATCTAGAAAACATCAAAATGGGGGTGGAAACGATGTCCTTTAGGGGATGAAGCACGCAATTTTTGAACCTTTATGAATTTTGTCCAATATATTACAATTTTAACTGTTATATTACTGAAGTATTACAAGATATCGTGCAAAGTTTTAATAATGAAAAAGCTAGTCATGGAGAAATTGTAGACGTAGGAGAGCGATTTGTTCTAGCTTTATACAACAAGTCTAGATGTATACAGATTCATGACTTTTAACAAACTTATTGGTAAAGCGAACAATACTGTAATATTATCAAAACTACCAACAACTTCTGCTGCTGCTCGGTAACACTCATATCGCGTTTTTTTACCAAATTCAAACATGGAAAAATGTTGCGCTAGAAGCTACTGATTGGGGATGGGAAAAAGTTGGCGGTATATTAACCCGAACTATGACAACAAAAGAACCGGCTCCCGAATCTGTTATAACACTAATTTCTTTTTCATGCAAATTAGGGTGCGAAAACAGGTGCAGTTGCAAAAGAGCAGGCTTACGTTGCTCTACAATGTGTTACCATTACCACGGACAAGCATGCATGAATGTCGAATCTATGGAAGACGATGAAGATTAATTAACATAGGTAACCTTTTGATAATTAGTGGATTCGGCCTACAGGGGACACCACACGCCAAGTACTTTACCTCAAGGGTGGCGTGGAAACAAGTACAAAACCGCTGCCCAAGGAATCACTACTTCCACATCCAGATTCTCTATCCAAGTCACTCACAACGAAAAAACTTTATATGTGAAAAATAATTGTTTATGGAACTTTAATAATATAATATTTGAAATCCTCTGCCCCAAAAACCCATAAAACGATACCCCACATCGGTAGTGGGGTGGGGGGTGGTGATGGGGGATGATAGTGGGGGGTGGATGAAGTAAAAATATATTTTGAGGTTTCTGGTTCCTGTACATACACTAAATCACAATTTTTTTTCATCCCTTTTAATAAGGGGGTGGGGGTGGTAATGGGGGTGGCTAATGCCTTAGCTTCTCTTGTATATACTAAATACCAATTTTATGGACTCTTACCTGCTTGATTGACCTATTTACCTCAAATTTACCCCAATTTACCCCCCAACCCTTCGACGGAACAAGATGAAAATATAATCTAGTTCTAGATCTCGTTAAAGTACATATGTGTACCAAATTTCAAGTCAATATCTTAAACGGTTCCAGAGTAAACGTGCGCACAAAAAAAAGTTACAGACAGACCGACAGACAGACAAATTTTTTTTCGCTCAAACTTAAAATCTCGACGTTTCATGACATTTTAAGCCTATTTGGACAATAAAAATTTTTAAAAATTTTTTTGTCGTGGAAGTAATATACAATATTCTCGGTTCTTTAAAAATCGCGTTATTTTATAGAGGTGAGAGGGTGGAAGTGGTACATATATTATAATTTTAGGTGGAGTTTAGTAGCTACTGCTTTAGTGTTAAGCATTGAACTTTAAAGTAGATTATAGTAAAGATTACAATTTATTGTGTTGACCGGAACCAACCCTCATATGTGCGCCTTATTTCCCACGGTACTATTAATTTTAGGAATAAAAGTGTAGATACGGTTTTTATAGAGAATTTTATAATATATATTGATTAAAAAGTGCACCGTTCCCGAGATAATCTAGAAAATCTCAAAATAGAGGTGGAAACGGCGTCCTAGGGGATGAAACACACTATTTGGGGGTGGGAACTTTTCGGTTTAGTAATTCTTATGGTATCCTTAACATTTCTACCAATTTTCAAAACTTTATGAATTTTGTCCGATATAAATCGTTATATTACTGAACTAGAAGTCCATAGTATAATCGGTAGTTTAATTCAATTAAATATTTTTTCTTTACTAGATATTTTTAGAGCTAATCTCTGCGCTAATGTTTTTACAACACTGACGTCCTTTATATAAGAATTGGTATATAATTCTTCGAGATAAACATTCCATTTCAATATTTTTACGCTCTAATTCCTTCTTAATACCTTTTATTTCCTCTTAATTCCCTTCTAATACCTCGCAATAATATTTATTTACTCCAAGTTCCCCTGTAGTTCCCTTAATACCTAATAATTCCTTCCGAAATACCTTCAATTCCTTCCTAATTCCTCCGATTTGTACACTATTTCCCCTCAGCGGTTGCCCCCTCGGAAAATATGATTTTAGCTCGTGTCTTATAATGTAAAAATTTACATTTTTTTACGTGTAAGGTGGTGGTGTAGTTCTTCCGCTTTTGACTTGGAATACAAGGGTTCTGGGTTCGAAACCCAAAAGGGGCTTGGTATATTTTTTTTAATTATTACTTTATTTTACATGGAGTCTTTTACCAACTAAGTTCGTACTATAAAATTAAAAATGTCTAAACTAACACTATTTACAAAAAACTGCGAAGAGTATGCTATAGAATGTGTAACAATTATATAAAAAGTTCAGTGAACAGGCGAAGAGTACGTTTTTAGCTTGTTTTTATTATTTTTCACATAAAGGGAAAATATTTCAACCTTTTCAGCCTCATCATTTTGATTAAATAAATGTTAATAATGACAGTTTGAAATGTCAAAATTGAATAAACAATAAAATAATTATTTTCGTGGCCTACCTCGTTATTATACTCTTCGCAAAAACGAAGAGTATATTGAATTTGATCGGCACATTTCTAAAATCGTAAATATCGCTCGTGGAGAAAAAATTTTCATATCATTGTGTTAGTCAACGAATTCTAAACAACTTTCAAAATGTCCGTCTGTCCGTCCGTCCGTCTGTCCGTCCGTCCGTCCGTCCGTCTGTCCGTCCATCCGTCACGTTTCTTGTAAGCACGATAACTCAAGAAAGAAAAATCTGATTGTACTGAAATGTGGACAGTAAAATAGTGCTAGAGGAAGAACCCTATTGTTTTTGAACAAAATCGATTGGTAAATAAAAATGTTATTAATGATTTAAATTTGAAAAAAAATTATTTTTGATTTTTATGTTTTTGTAATTGAATAGAAATCTGGAGAAATGATATTTCATTTTAATATCTAAATATTTATATATTTACAAATATACATTTCATAATGTAATATGCAACCGTGAAAATATGATTTTAGCTCGTGTCTTATAATGTAAAAATTTAAAAATTAAACATTAATTACATGTCTCGTAACTAGTACTCACATAAGTTTTTCTTAAAAGGAATGAATACCTAGAGTCTAGAAAGAAGCTTCAAAAATGTACTGATATACATAGCATTCCATTTAAAAAAGGCACTTGATTCTGTAAGTTCGTCTTGGCTCGCCCTGTATATTCGAAAATAATTTCCAGTCACAGACTTTTTTATCTAGTTTACCTGTTTTTTTTTTATTTCTAGCTATCGTAGAACTCGAGATATCGAAGTCCATCCCACCCTGTATATATCCAATAATGATTATTTTGGCAAATCGACGGACATAAATTTCCTTGTTGGATTAGTGTTCTAAACCTCATATTCAATTATAACTACTATATTTTTTTCAATTCTTTGCCATGAATTAATGAATAAAAATGGCCATAATTCCTATCATCTCCAAGAAAATGCCTTCTTATTTAAAAGGCAAACAACATTTGCCAAGTCTTAGTAGCTTTCTGACAACCCACACTTAAGTTTATTCTAGATCAAAAAGCTGCATTGTTAAAGTCTTCTGAAAGTATCATATTTTAAATAAACAGGTTGCCATTAAAGAACTTTGCAATTTAAGTCCTATGACACTGATTAAAGTCAAATATTAGTTCTTGATAACATCGCTTGTAAATTATCTTTCCAGTACCGTGGTTCGTAACAAAATGAGAGAACTAATAAAATGTTGTTCTTGATAGATGATCAGCTTAAAAACATTTGTCAATGTGAAGCATTATCAGGAAGATCTGTTATGTACGCTGCAAAGCATAATTAAATATTTGAAGTTTCACCAAATTACGCCGCAAGCAGTCGACCCTCGACAGTAATTAATATATTAAACAAACAGTTTAAAAATGACTATATATCTCTCCTCTAAAACAAATGTTTTTCAACCATTTTCTTTCGAACAAGAAATAACTTTTACAGATGTTGCATTCGCTGTAATTAAGAACTTAATTCAATGAGATATCCTTTGACAAACTTTAAAACTCTTTTAGCCAGATTAAACCTAAAACGTTATTTAAATTATGTAGTATAAAGAATAAATTGGAGAATAATTTGTCTTCTGGTAACCGTAAATTCTAATTAGGTTTTGTCTTTCGTAATATATTTCTTTGTTAGTACAGGGTTTGTTTTTGAAATACATCCATATATTCAGATCTATGAACAGTGACGTAGCCAAGGGGGGGGGGTCCTGGGGGTCCGGACCCCCCCCGAAATTTATTGACATTTGTATAATTGATAGACATGATATTTATATAAAATTATTATATTGATTTTATTTTCGGTTTTAGTCAAAAATTTTTTTTGGCCGATTACAAATCTTCATTCCATGCAACCAGTCCCGTCGCAAATCATAATTTCTTGCAATTTATTGCCGCAATATTGACAGGGCGGAGCCTTAATTCAGTCAAATGTATAAAACCTTGTGGAATCATGAGTAAATTCGATTTAATTTTATTACTAGCCAAGCGAAATCCACGTTACATTGCGCATAGTCGCCATCAGTTACTTGGAATATAAGTTGTTGAATAGTTCAACTAAAGGACCCCGCACAATTCTTATGCAAATTGGCGTACCTACAACAGTCAAATGGGCTGAATTTTTAATATGTTATATATGTATGTGACTTATTTCCGATCAAAAACCCTCATGGACCCTTCTCGATCTATATAGTCTAGTCTCGTCTAGTATTCGAGATACAACTATAAGTAAATTCTTGTAAAATTCTGTATATCTTGTCGAACTTTTAATTTATTGATGGGGTGTGTTTGTTGTTAGAGGTCAAAGAAGCAATTTCCGAAAGTTTTTCAATTAAAGTTTTTTGATTAGGAAGACACATACTTAGTTACTTACTTTATGTAAAAAATGTTTTAGCCAATATGACCAAATATTATTTTCACTTGTTATTTCTCTACAGATTTCCCGGCGCCTTCGCCAACATTTTTCAAATTTTAATTTTTTCTACGCTATTTTTATTAAGTAAAACAACAAATGCTTTTAGTGCAAAATATTATAAAGGGCTATTAGAACGAATCACGCACCACAATATAAAATGTATGAAAAAATCATGAATTCGAAATTATTTAAATTGTACAAAAGATCATTCTTGTACATTTCTTGAGCAGTAGTATCTCGGAAACTAGACATAGGATCGAGTTGGGCCCATGAGAGTTTTTGATCAGAAAGTCGAAATCTACAACACATTAAAAATTCAAGCAATTTGACTGTACGCCAATTTACATAAGAATTGTGCGAAAGCTACATAACAATACCTACATAATATACTTACAAAAAAATTTTCGGACCCCCCCCGAATAAAAATCCTGGCTACGTCACTGCTATGAATACTCACATCTTGATGTATGCAAAAATATTTATTTTTCAAAATGCTCAAAAATAACCGAGAAAATAAATTTTGAAATATTGAGTATGCTTATGATATGATGATCTTCCCGCATTTAACCGTAACCTTGAACTCTCATCGCCCGCCGCTCAGTGTGGCAAAATGGTCAAAAATCGCACGTTTTTTTTTATATAATACTTGCAAAGGAGTCTGAAATAGTGAGTCACTGCTGCTTTGACGAATTTTACTTCTACATCCACGTAGTGGGGTGAAAGTAAAATAACGCAAAAAAATATTTTTATTTCGGGTCAAATAAAATCTTATACATAGGTAATTGTGCAAGATCAAAGAATTTTCGAGAATTCATGAGCATTAATATAACAATTGCTCAGATAGTGACAATAGTATATTATATTACTAGGAGTAGAACGCACTCTTTTTTTGTGTTGAGCCCAGGATTTGCGGCTGAGGCGAAGCCGAAGCCGCAAACTGGGCGAAACACAAAAAAAGGCGTTCTACTCCGTGTAATATATACTATTTTTTCTTCAAGCGTATTAAAATGCAAAAATTCATTTATTTATCATAAATGTACAAATATTCAAACTACAGTCTTACATGTTGACACAATATGACAAGTGGCTGGTGGATAGCGCGCCACCGGTGGCTTTCGGTATTAACATTATGTTACTAGTAAACCAATACCCACTGCGGTGGCGCTTTCGGAACTAACATAAACAGTATTATTATTATTATTACTATTATGTAGATTTATATGAATTTTTATATGTGGAGATTTCAGGATTTTCTGATATTAATTACTATTTTCTGATGTTAAAGCGTAAAAAAACGAAAGGGCACAGCAAGATAAGCATGTGTTAGCTGCCCATGCACCAATCGGGTCGAAATTTTGAGCGCAAGTTGATAGTAGTGTTGAATGTTGAATGAAATTTCCCAAAATATTATTTTTGAAAAAAACCATTTTTACGAGGGTTGTGGGGATAAAGAGGAAAAGGAATTTTTTTTTTCTCGAGAACGGATTAACCGATTTTCATGAAAAAAAAATATTATAGCTTTCGATGGCACAAACGTAGAAAAAAAATTTTGAGTCCATTTGTCGAAAAAAAGTGGTGAAAAATTTTTTTCAAAATAAAAAAAAAAAATTTCGAGGCGCACCTATCATTTTCCTTTCAAATAAATGTTTATATGCCCATTTAAGACATTCAATTTTCAAAGCGATCGGAAGCGTACAACATATTCAAAATTGATAATCATGGGCATACTGCGTGCGGAGCGGTTCATTACTACATCTTACCACGGTCACTGGCTGCCATTACACCCCTACCGTTTAAATCAGTATCAAACTTCAAGAAGTGTGGTGCGGATACTTTCAAATTCTCTGACGTCAACTGTTGGGTCAAACAAAATCAAGTTTGAAACTCTTAACATTTTGCAATGATGACGTCTGTAGTCAGCCTACGAAAGAACTAGATTTCAAAGTCCACTGCGAGGAGGTTACAGTGCCTCTCACTAGTCAGGGTGCCTGTTTATTGTGAATCCCTTTGACTCTCACGAGTCGGGATGCTTATTTATCGTGAGTCCTCTTGCCTCTTGCCGATGTGCAATTTACGATCAGTAGAGCAGCGATTTCGTAAGTCTATCGTGTCGTTTTTTTTTTTTTGGCGTAGAACCAGGTCAAACATGTTAGGTTCCTTTGAGTATGTCACCGGGCATATGAAATCATATTTTACGACATTTTTTTGTGGTCTCGAACTTTTTAAATCAATAAAAAGTGAAAAAAATGTATTTTTAAAGAAAATTGTTTTTTTTTGTTTCCACCATCTTTAAAACTATTAAAGGTACCGAAATTCGTTTTGTATCAAATTAATGGTCACACTGTAGCGCTTTTACCAAATGGGTAAAATTCGCACTTTCATTTCTCTAAAAATCAGATAAACTAAAAATATATATTTTATGTATTGAAATCTTCACCAATCGATAAACTTTTTTATTTTTGAAAATATTTACATATATGCAGCGAAGAAAATAAAGCCTAATAATCACAAAAGTTTTTGAAACAATATATTTTTTCCTAAAGTGTACCGTTTGGCAACAGCGATTTTTTTTATCAGCGCTAAATGCGAAATTGGGACGCAATTAATACACCTCGCATGCTAGTTACAGTAACTAGAGGTTTTAACTTCGGAATAATGTCATATTGAATTCGTTCATTTTTGGCAGTATAATAGTAAATGCTCCACAGAAAAGTTTCTATATTGTGCTAATTTATAGGGGGTGGATTCCACCCCCTCTCAGGGGGTGGCACTTAAAAAATATATATGTTTATTGGAGCTGAAATAGAATCAAATTTTAAGAAGAAAAGGTTCTATGCAATTTTTCACATAAATTTATAGTTTTCAAGTTATAACGACTTCAAAATTGCGATTTTAGCTTAAAAAAAGGTTTCCAAACGGATTTCGTCAAGTTTCTCGAAAAGTATTACTTTATCGAAAAAATGTTACAGACCAATTACAGAAAGTACAAACTGGGAACTAATTATATTTTTTGTTTATTGATGTAGGATTAATAATTTTGGAGATATTTAAGTTTATATTTGGTAGTGTTCCGAAATTAAATTTAAAGTTTAAAATGCACTTTCTTCTAAAGCAAGTGCTTTAAATGAGCAAAAAAATTTGAGCATCTAGGTAATGCTACATCTTAACGAAAAACTGTATTTGAGATAATTTTTCTAAATTACTGGCTAATTGGATTAACAAAATGGCGACCTTTTTATATAAAAAAAGTATAAATACGCGCATTTTTCCGTCATAACTTCTTTATTTCTTATGCTACAGGAACGAGTAAAAAATAATTTGAAATCGCAATTAATTGTCTTTAATTTAATTTCTTAGCATGCGTGACGTAGGTGTCACAATTTCTGAAATATTTAACATTTAAACTGCATTTTTCGTCCTATAAACGTTCGGACGCCATTTGTAAACTTTCATATCTCCGAAACTATTAAATCTATGTAAATAAATTAACAAGCGAAATTCATTATCAGTTTATGACCTTTATTTTTGGTATCTTCCCATTTTTCAATAAAACTAATATTTATTGAGATATTTGGAAAAGGAAAAAAAATACGTTTCATCGAAAATACCTTTATAGTTTAAACTGTATTTTTTTCTAAAGCAAGTGCTGTTATACATACCAAAAAATTTGAGCATCTACGTCTTGCTATATATTAATGAGGAACAGTGTTTGAAATTCCTTTTTTTAATTACTGGCTAATTACAGTAACAAAATGACGACGTTGTTATTAAAAAAATGTGTAGACGCACATTGCTTCGGTCATAACTTCTTTGTTTTTTATGCTACAGAAACAAATTAAAAAACAGTTGAAAGCTTAATTAATAACATATTATTCTACCTATTAGCACCCTTGACGTAGGTGTCACAGTTTCTGCGATATTTAACTCTCACTCTAAATAATTATCTTATGAACACTTGGATTCCAAATGTAAACTTAAATATCTCCGAAATTATTAATCCTACATCAATAAAAAAAATATATAATTAATTCCCAGTTTGTACTTTCTTAATTGGTCTGCAACATCTTTTCGATAAAGTAATACGAGATACTTGACGAAAGCCGTTTGGAAATACCTTTTTTTTTTAGCTGAAATCGCAATTTTGAAGTCGTTATAACTTAAAAACTATCAATTTATGTGAAAAATTGCATAGAACCTTTTCTTCTTAAAATTTGATTCTACTTCAGCTCCAATAAATATATATATTTTTTAAGTGCCACACCCTGAGGGGGTGGCATCCACCCCCTATAAATTAGCAAGCCTCCGCACAATATAGAAACTTTTCTGTGAAGCATTTACTATTATACTGCCAAAAATGAACGAAATCCGTTCAATATGACATTTTTCCGAAGTTTTGCATATTTTTTTCCTCTAGGCAATGTAGTAGGCGGGGTTGGTCAGATTAGTCGCGTAGAAGTGGCGGTTGTCGAAAATCGAGTATTCATTGTTCGGATAAAAATTGTGACAATCGAAAATGTGCTTGTTTTAATGAAGGCCTAAAATGTTGCAACGAGTGCAAATGTCGTTCCTGTAACAACATTATTAAAGATTTCGAGGCAGATATGAACGAATTAGAATTCTATTAATGTAGGGCCTACATAAACTACATACTACATATTTATCTATCCAAATAGAAAATTTATTTCAACAATAAAACTCATTTTATGCGTACGTTTTTACTTTCATTAATTTAAAAATGTCTAATAAACTTACTAATTAGATGGGTAATTAGTAACACTGATTGATATTTATAGATTAGGTATTTATATCTACCTACGTCTTTTTATTATTAAAAGGAGACTATTTAATATTTTTTGTACAATTTCTTAATATTAACAACATATGATCAATACTACTGTACAATATATGAAACATTGAACAATAATATTGATCCCCTAGATCTTTTGATCACTACTGGTTTTGTACCTATTGATATAAGTTTACTACATACACCCCGACCGGAACCGTCAGATCGTTGCAGTCGGCAGGCTTGCTACAGCCGAGCGCGCAAGAATATGACTTTGGCCCGTTAAAAAAAAAATCGCTGACTCAATACTATCAACGGGACTTGAAAAATTTTTATCCTAAAAACTTTTTTCAACTATTGGCTTCAATTTGTACGCAGCATGTATGTACAAATTTTCATAAATACATTTTTTTCTCGATTGCCTAAAATTACGCTACTGAAAATAACAAGTTTGAGTTTCCTATTATTTTACCAACTTAAAAAAAAATAAATCGGGTTCACGTGGGACGTTGTTCGAAGCGCTATTGTGTCTACTTGAATCTAAAAAAAAAAATAGCTTGGTAGCACAAATATTTTCAGAGATGGAGACGTTAAAAAACATATTTCATTAAAAATCTAGTTTTTTGAGTTTTTCCGAAATAAAAAAATTCTCGACCACCAAAAAATGTCGTAAAAAATGATTTCGTGTACACGATTATCTTACTAAAGAACCCCACTAAGTCTGGTTTGGTTCTACGCCGGTTTTTTTTTTCTCGAAAACTAAGCGACTTTACTTCCAGATTTTACTCTACTACAGGTTTAACTGGAAGTCTTCCTCTTTACATCGTACGGCCGTCCCGATGGTGTTTTTCAAAAAATATGAACGTGTCAAAATCGCATGTTTTTGTAATTTGTTCGGCTCCGAAATGCGAGCCGTTTTTTTACTATTTTTCACATTTACCTCCGAAACGAAGCGAAACGAAAAATATGGCTATGCTAAGAAAACATCGTTCATGTTATTTTTATTAAATAATTCTTATGAAACCTACATTCTCATATTCCATGCATTTTTAAATTTCACGTGCATTGTAACCCCTTTTACGTCGTTGCCACGTCTAATGAACTACGATATAAAAAGTACGCTTTTGCCATTTATTCGCTAAGTACTACTATCACATACTTTAAAGCTGTACCTTTATATTATTTTCTCTCGTTTCCTCCTTTTTTATTGAAATCTGAATGGTATTTTTTTTTAAATATGATAAAACTTGTGATTTCTCATAAGGATCAATGTTAAAAGCATAAAATCTCAAATGTCAATATTTTTTTTACTTTTCTTTGCAGCTCTTCAAAAATTTAATTGCATCATTATCTTACCATAATCTACTAATATGCCGAATTTTATTAAAATCTGAACATTAATTCTAAGACCGACAGTACTACCTTAAGTACGCGACGATCATAGTCCCCAGGCAGTAAATTATGTAATACATGTGGTTTATAAGGAAAGTACTTATACTCTTCGCCAAAATGAAGAGTATATTGCATTTGATCGGCACATTTCTAAAACCGTAAATATCGCTCGTAGAGAAAAAATTGTGTTAGTGAACGAATTCTAAAAAACTTTCAAAATGTCCGTCTTTCCGTCCGTCCGTCCGTCCGTCCGTCCGTCCGTCCGTCCGTCCGTCACGTTTCTTGTTAGCACGATAACTTAAGAAAGAAAAGTTCGATTGTATTGAAATTTGGAAAGTAAGTTAGTGTTAGCTAGAGGAAGATTCCTATTTTTGAAGAAAATCAATTAATAAATAAAAAAGATATTAATAATTTAAGTTAAAAAAAAATACATTTTCTTAATTTTTGTCAATTGTACTTAAATAGAAATCTTGAAAGTGCGGGCTTCCATGCAGTGGGTAATCTCTGCGTGTCATAACTGAAACTATACGCCGAGACGCATCGCGTATACTACGAACAGCAAAGGCGCCAAAGAGAAATCTACCGCAGGAAGAATTAAGGACAATGAAGGCGTTACGACAAAACCAGGACATTATAATCTTGCCAGCAGACGCTACGGTGACGCTACGGTAGTGATGAATAGCGAGGACTATCACAGCAAAATCGAAGGACTATTAGAAAACACTGCTTACCAAGCAATTGCAACAGATCCCACTATGTACCTGGAGAAGACCACAAAAACCAAAATTAAAGACAGCCCTATCGACGATCAAGTAAAAAAGCAGATTATACCGAGAGAGAAATCTTCTAGATGTTCCAAACTATATGGTTTACCAAAGATCCATAAGGAAGGAGCCCACTAAGACCTATTGTTAGCTCAGTAGGATCACCTTTGCAGGAATTAGCGAGATATCTGGCCAAGCAGCTGCAGCCACTATGTGAAAAACGCACAACATTTCATCGAGTTACTAAGCAACGAGACTGTCCAACCAGAACACATTCTAGTGAGCTTCGATGTAGTGTCGCTGTTCACAAATGTACCAGTAGAGGAATCACTCGAAGTGATCAAAGAAAAGCATCATCCAGAGGAGCATATTCTTAGCCTAACTAAACACTGCTTAAGCAACACATATTTTACATACAATGACCAGCGGTACAAGCAAACGGAAGGAGCGCCGATGGGTTCACCTTTGTCTCCAGTCATCGCCAATCGTGCAATAGAAACTGCACCACTAAAACCAAAGCTTTGGTTTTTTTTTTTTTTTTTGAGAAGGGGAAACCCACACGGGCTGCCCATCCCAACTTGGAATGGGTCTGAGTGTCAGCCTCTAACTGACTAAAACCCCTCCTCCTAGTGGTCGTCTGTAAAGAATACTCCGACGGCACTGCAGCCTCAAAAGCTTTGGTTACGATATGTCGACGACACATTCGTAATCTGGACTCATGGAAGAGAACATCTAAATAATTTCTTAGACCATCTGAGCAACAGTTACGACAAAATCAAATTCACGATGGAGGCAGAAACAGAAGGCCAGTTTCCATTTCTAGACGTATTAGTGAAAAGGAAACCAGACGGAAAACTAGGTTACACAGTATACAGAAAACCCACTCACACGGACAGATATCTAAATGCGGAATCACCATCCAGCACAACTAAATTCAGTAGTAAAAACTCTAATGACACGCTCCCGAAGGCTGGCAGACGGCGAACATATTAACGAAGAGATGTCATCACTTCAGAAAGCACTAATGAAAAATGGATTTTCAGAGTACATAATACAGAAGTCGCAAGAGCCATCCAGACCAAGAACCCAGGAAGAATCCGAGAAACCAGTGGCAAAAGCATATCTACCATACGTGAGGGGGACAACGGATAAAATAGGGAAACTTCTGCGTAGACACAACATAGATATAATATTCAAAACAGACCGAAAAATCAGCACAGTCCTCCGTAACCCAAAATCAAAAATTGCCCTAGAAAGCCAAGGAGTATATGAAATCCCGTGCCAAGATTGCAATAAATCATACATAGGACAGACCAACAGACGCATACGTGTAAGAAGGGAACATAGAAATGCAGTGCAAAATGAGGAGAAAACATCGTCCCTAGCACAGCACGTAAAAATCACAGGACACAAAATAGACTTCGACAACACCAGAACAGTAGCCAATATCGAGCATTGTACATCAAGAATTACCAGAGAGGCCATAGAGATCGAAAAAAGACCACAACATCTTAACAAACTAGATGACAAACGAACCAATCTCGAGTCGGCACGTTCGAGTAGTAACAAATCACGAAGATACTCCACAGCCTTCCATAAGAAGACCTATCACGAGGAGCCGGAGCCAAGCGCTGACCAATCAAACAGAAACACGGCACCTTCGATGACGGTTAGACATGAGGATGCACGACCACCAATGAGAAGTCACGTGAAACGTGACGTTTCAGCGAGGCCTCTTGTCGGGTTAGCTCAGGCGCCTGCTACGCCTCCCACACACAGTAGAGGGCCAATAACACGTAGCCAGTCGCGCAATCAAACAGGAACACGACAATCCCCGGTGACCAATAGACACGAGAATGCACGACCATCAACGAGAGGTCACGTGGAACGTGACGTTTCAGCGAGTCCACTTGCCGGGTTAGCTCAGGCGCTCGCTACGCCTCCCACAACCCGTAGCCAGTCGCGCATATGCGCTCTGGGCTCCAGCATATATAAGGAACCGCACAGCGCGGAGAACGTCAGTTCAGTTCGAGCAACGAGGAGCTGCAGTAGGCAGCTTTCAGCGAGAACCTGAAGATGGCAGATGGGATTCTGCCGAAACGTCGTTTAGACAACCGTGGTCCCAACAGGAGCCTGTCAACTACGCGGGAAAACACCCGGAAGTACAACAACACTTCATATATATATATATAAAACACTAAGAAGTTAAAAAATTAAATTAAATGTCTCATTTTCTGATTTTTTCGAATTAGAACAATTTTTCTTAAATTTTAGTTCTTAATCGAATGGCATATGTTTCAAAGCTTCCTTGATCGAAAAATATTTTTAAACTGCAGCGTTATCTCTGGTGATAATGTTATAATAGTAAATTGTACTTCGTCAAGATGGCATTAACAATAGAAATCTATTACCGTTTACAAAATAAACATATAGTACAGGAAAACTTTACTGTAACTCGAAAAAAAATTGTGCAGACCTTGAACTTTGGTTATGGGTTCAAAATAGACCAAAGTTCATGAAACAAAAAAGTTTAGTTTTACGGATCCGCGGGAACCTATATAGTAGAGTTTCAGAATTCGAAAAAGTCGTTTAGAGACGTGTCCCGTGGAACATTGAAAGGTAAAAATGTACTGATTGCGATATTATATAGTACTTGATATGTATATACACCCCCTAAATTTGTCTGGCGATATCGGTGTCTAAACAACCCCCAGGGGTGAAATACCGAAAAAAACGGAAAATTAGATTTTTGCTTTATCTTTCTAGCAGTTTTTTAATTTTTGATGAATTATCCATAATAACAAAGTTATGGCTATTTATATGCAAAGGAACTGTATTGTTTAAAGCGTAAAATATTTCCTAAATCCTTGCGTGGCTCTCTTATTATGCGAATATTTATTTTGTTATTTTGGCAAATTCGTTCCACTCGTGATTGTGGACAGACCAACTAAAATTTTAAAAATTTAATAAGAATAAAAGTTGTAGCGTATACTATCAAGATTCGATTACTTTTTTCAGTTTTGAATTTCGATCATAAATAAGCGTTATGAATTAAATAGTTAGTTGTTGTCAAAATTATGCCACAACCCCAGTCGCATCTATCTCTACTTCAACCGTTTCCCGTCGCATTCTAAGATGCCTGCCCGCCCGTCACGCGGCCCGCATAGCTCTATATACTCACGCGCGAATGCATATTTATAATAGGTACTGGCATGTAGAAAATTGTTAATTACATCTTTTTAGTGTTTTTTTGATTAAGTACTCTTATATATTTATACAATTATTGTAAAATATGGAGTCTTCATCTAGCAATATGGATTAAACGACAAATGTTTGTAAATCAAATGGTATAATTTAATAATTTGTAACTAAACTGGTCAATTATGTGAAAGTACTACTGACTAAAACTGTTTAAAAATAATAATTTTAGTAAACAATGAGGAGTGTGTAACATTATTATGGATATTAAAATTCAAAGGTAAAGTGCATAAAACCTTTTACTCTGTTTTCACAAGCAAAAAAATATTTATCTTTTAAATAATGGGAAGGTGCTCTGTAAAGCGACGCGACGTTGCAGCAATCAGATAATACTGCCGTAAATCGATACAACTAATTTTTTTTAAATAAATATCATTTCAGGATGCGCAATAGGGTAGTTCAAATTTATACCAGAGAAAAAATAGGTTAGATTTTTTCTGTCTTACCCCCAGATATATTCGAAAATTAACTGTTCCTCTTCAAATTTAACCCCCATAAGAAAGACTCTTTTATAGGGTCCCAAACGTGACCCCGTAAGTCCACAAATAGAGTATCGCGAATTCCCTGGTTGACTGGTGGAGTAGCTATGTTAAACTCCGCCAGGACTTTTTTTTTTTTAACTATTTAACGTCGGCCTATTTCCGCTACCAGGGCCTATCACCGACGCCAGGGGACGAGCTACCTACAACCTGGAAATTTTGCCGAACCTCTTCCCTTAAGAAGAGTAGGGATCTTTTACTTGCCTAACATTTAATAGACAAGGGACCGCCTGCTTTACATCTCCTCCGAAGGATGGTATATCCACTACGAAATCCTCGTCTGAAATTACGTAACTTCCGAGTATACACTGATATACAAGCCTCTAGAAGGTGGGACGAGAACGCTGTATTTCCCAAGATGGGTACCCCATCCAAGTACTAACCGCGCTCGACGTTGCTTCAACGGAATATCGACTGATATTCACGTTGAAGTCGCCTCTACGCTCGCCCCGCGCCAGGACTTAATATAAATAAAATTATTATTATTATTTTTGACGTACACTATACACTATGTTTTAATGTTTATGATATTGTTCAAACAATTATAATTTATTTAACAATTTTATTTTGCTATAAATTTAATGTATATTAAAATATAATTGTTTAAATAATTTAAAATGCTTAAAAATGTTAAGAAAAACTCAAACACTAATTAATAATATAATATAATAGGTTGTACAAGAAAATCACAAATAAACAAAAATAAAAACCAAAAGTTCGCTATACTCTATGTTTGCCCTAACGGTCATTTCTAGAACCCTATAAAAGGATCTTATGGAGGTTCATTCATGGAAATAAAATAGATGGTCTCGGAGGCACGTGTTCAGCCGATTTTGCTCTATTTTCTTTCTTTTCATTACAAATTTTAATTGTCCGCTCCCTATTGCACATCCTGAAATCAAATATTAGAGAAAATTCACTAATCTTTGCCGAAATGACATTTATTTAAAAAATATACTCGAATAACGGTATTTTTGTCTGGTTTACAATAATTCCGTAATTTATTCCCGCTGGTTCTGATTTCAGTCTCTCTAATATAATATGATAATCCACCTTCCTATTATTTCAAAGAGAAATATTTTTTTGCTTGTGAGAGTTTTATGCCACATTACCTTTGAGTTTTCAATGGCAAATATTTTGCACAGTCCACATTGTTTACTAAAATTATTATTTTTAAACATTTTAGTCACTAGTACTTTCACATAATTTACCAGTTTAGTTACAAATTATTAAATTATACAATTTGATTTACAAACATTTGTCGTTTAATCCGTATTGTTAGATAAAGACTCCATATTTTACAATAATTGTATAAATATATAAGAGTACTTAATCAAAAAAACACTAAAAAGATGTAATTAACAATTTTCTACATGTCAGTACCTATTAAATATGCATTCGCGCGTGAGTATTATAGAGCTCCGCGGGCCGCGTGACGGGCGGGCAGGCATCTTAGAATGCGACGGGAAACGGTTGAAGTAGAGATAGATGCGACTGGGGTTGTGACATAATTTTGACAACAACTAACTATTTAATTCATAACTCGCTTATTTATGATCGAAATTTAAAACTGAAAAAAGTAATCGAATCTTGATAGTATACGCTACAACTTTTATTCTTATTAAATTTTTAAAATTTTAGTTGGTCTGTCCACAATCACGAGTGGAACGAATTTGCCAAAATAACAAAATAAACATTCGCATAATAAGAGAGCCACGCAAGGTTTTAGGAAATATTTTATGCTTTAAACAATACAGTTCTTTTGCATATAAATAGCCATAACTTTGTTATTATGGATAATTCATCAAAAATTAAAAAACTGCTAGAAAGATGAAGCAAACATCTAATTTTCTGCTTTTTTCGGTTTTTCACTCCTGGGGGTTGTTTGGACACCGATATCGCCAGACGAATTTAGGGGGTGTATATACACGTCAAGTATTATATAATGGCGTAATCAGCACATTTTTACCTTTCATGTTCCACGGAAGTTAACAAAGATCTCGATTTCAACTCTACTAATAGGTGGTGACGGGGTATTTTTAATTAAAAAATCGGTTTTTCTCTATTTTATCGGGAAATATGGCGTTTCAAAAAAATAGTTAAAATAAAATTTGTTTCTGATAAAATTATCTTTAATTTGGTGTTTTTAAATTTAATTTTATAGCAATAATTAACCGAAATACTCGAGGTTTTAACTTCGAAATAATGTCATATGAATTAGATCTCGTTCATTTTTTGGCAGCTTTATAGTAAATGCATAAAAAAAAGAAGTTTCTATATTATACGAGGACTTGCTAATTTATAGGGGATACCACCCCTTCTGGCACCTAAAAAAAAAAAAAAAACATTGGAGCTGAGAGGGAATTAAATTTTAAGAAGAAAAGGTTCATATAAATTGATAGATTTAAGTTATAACTACTAGAAAATTTGGGATTTTAGCTTGAAAAATTGATATTTCAAATACGTTTTCATCAGATAGCTCGAAAGATATTACATTGTGCAAAAACAGGCTAGAGACAAATAAGAAAGTTACTAAATTAAGGATGAATTTCGTTTTTTTCTAATTTTTGTAGAGTTAATGGTTTCGGAGATCTGGAAGTCTAAAGGTCTAATTTTAATAACCAAAATGAAAAACTATTAATTAGGCTTTCAAATGAGTTTTTACTATTTATAAGTTATGACAGAAACTATGTACTTTTTCACTTTTTTTTTTTATAAAAACGTCGCAATTTTGTTAATGTAAGTAGTCAGTAATTAAAAAAATATATTCCCATATACTGTTTTTCGTTAATATATAGTGTGACCTAGATGCTCAATTTTTTTCATCGGCTTACAACGCTTGCTTTAGAAAAAAATTGCATTTTAAACTGTAAAGGGATTTTAGAAAAAACGCATTTTTGTTTCTCTGTAAATATCTCAATAAATATTAGTTTAAGAGAAAATATGGTGGACATCAAGAATGAAGCTCATAAACTGAAAATACATTTTTTCTGTTTATATATTTGTGTAGGGTTGATTGTTTTGGAAATATTTAATTTTATAGCATCCGACCGTTTTTAAGATGAAGTATTTAGTTTAAAATATTAAATATCTTATAAACTGTGACGCTTCCGTCAAAAGTTCTAAGAAACAAAATTAAAGGTAGTTAATCAATCTTTAAAATGATTTTTTCAATCACAAAAAATAATAATAATAATAATATATTTATTGATTCCAGTTTGCCAACAAATGGATAGGACAAGTCAAAATAGTACATGTAAATAATAATTGCTTATAAATTAGACGGAAGTATACATTTATAAAATAAAACACAATGATAAATACGATAGATAAAATAATGGGCTAAAACTATAATAGAACATTTAGCGCTTATAAAATTTATATAAGTTCAAGATCTAAAAGGAATAAAAGAGCAGAGATAAGTCTTTGTTACAATTAATTCTAAAACATTTTGGTATGATGATATGCACACATATATAAATATAACTATGATCTATGATTGTAAGAGGTCTGTCTGTTCGTCCAAGTCAAAAAATTCCCGTAAAGTATAGAAACAATTGGTTATAAGAAACTGTTTTAAATTTCTTTTAAACTTGTGAATACTGTCATAGGATTTTATTCTTTGTGGTAGTTTATTGTAGATGGTTGCGCAAGTATAGTAAGGACTCTTTCTAAAAAGTGCTAAGTTGTAGTGGTTAATGTGAATTTCATTTGCGGATCTGATATTGTATGAGTGAATATTACTTCCAAATGTAAATTTACTTTTGTTTAGATGCACGAAGATAGCGGCCTCAAAAATTAATATGGACGTCAGTGTTAGAATATTGTTTTCTGTAAAAGTTGACCTACATGAGTCTAAAGGACCGAGGGAAAAGATTAAACGAATAATTCTTTTCTGTTGGATAAAAACTCGATGTGATGCAGAACTGGAACCCCAAAGGATCACTAAGTATTTGAGGTGGCTATAGGCAAGGCTATAGTACACGTTTATTAACTGGGCTTGAGATAGAATATATTTTAAATTTCTAATTGCAAAAAATGCTGAATTTAATTTATTAGTTGTAAGGCTAATATGTTCTTCCCAATTCAGTTTTTCGTCAATCATAACACCTAGAAATTTTACATTTGAAGATTTTTGTAGTTGACAATTGTGTATTTTAAGGTTTAACTGAGGTTGTTCACGTCTGGCCTGAAATAATGTATATGTTGTTTTCTGTGTATTCAAAAGCAGTCTATTTTTTTTGCACCATTCGGAGAAAGATGATATAAGTTTAGATGACATGTCTCGAAGGTCTTCGGGTGTTTCTGCCGATATGTTAATAGAAACATCATCGGCATACATGACTAATTTAAAATTAGCATTATTTAAGGTGAGGTAATGCTCTAGGTCATTTACGAATAGTATGAATAACACTGGCGATAAGACGGCACCTTGAGGAACCCCAATGTTAACCGTTTGCTCTTTAGACAAATATTCACCTAACCTTACAGTTAATTTTCTGTCACTTACAAATGAGGAGACCCACTCATTTAAATTTCCACGAATACCAAAGGCATCAATTTTTCGCTGTGAATATGTATGATCTATCGAATCAAATGCTTTGGATATATCAAAGAATATGCCCAAAACATACCGATTTTCATCCAGAGACTCATATATAGATTGTACAAAGTCAAAGGCTGCAGTACAAGTTGAATGCTTGGATCTAAAACCATGTTGGTTTTTGCTTAGGAGATCGTATGTGCTCAAATAATTGTATATTCTATGGTGCATTATTTTTTCAAATATTTTTGATATGTATGAGTTTTGCATAATAGCTCTAAAGTTTTCTATTAGTTGTTTATCTCCTTTTTTATGAATTGGTGTAACGTGGGCTAGCTTTAAGGCCGATGGGAATATACCACTAGTTATTGATAAATTAAATATATAACAAAGGGGCTCTGCGATGTTATATATGCAGGAATTTAATATTTTAAATGTAATTTCATCCGGACCTACAGAAGTTCTATTATTAATCTCGGATAAAGCAGAAAAAATTTCATCCGGCTGTATATCTCCAAAAAACATCGACTGAGATGTTTGAGTGCACGTGGTGCAAGTTGTGTTATGGGTTGGTCCAAACTGTGAGTTAATGCTGTTTTCTGCTATGGATAAAAAGTGTTCGCAAAAAATGTTGCTTAAAATGTTTGGATCGGTTATTGCAGTGTTATTCTGCTTAATCATGAGGTCCTCGATATTTTTGCGCGTTACCCTGCCTGTATTTTTGTTAACAATATTCCAAGTGGTCTTGTTGATGTTTGATGATTTTTTTAAAAGGTTATCGTAAAAGTCTTTTTTTGCCTCTCTGATTCTTAGGGTAAAGTTCTGTTTTTTCTCTAAATAATTTTTACGGAGCTCCTCAGAACCAGTATTTTTATACATCCAAAATTGGGATTTCAGTTCTTCACTCTCATCAAGTATATCTTTATTTAGCCAGTTGTTACTGTCATTTGAGTTTGAGCGAACTTTAATTTTTGGACACGTTATATCGAAACAATAAAAAAAATTATTCCAGAAATATGTGTAAGCTATGTGTGGGTTATGAATGTGATATATGTCATTAAAGTCTGCAGTAGATAGTAAATAATTTAGGTTGTGGAGGTTGCTTTCAGACAGATCTCTTTTCCAATATGTGTGGGATTCATTTGAGGGGCAGTTAAAATTTATACTAAATGTACATATTTGGGCCCTATGATCTGCAATGTTAGCTTCGATATTATAAGAATTAATGTAGTTAATATTTGATACGATGTAATCTATTGAACTTTCAGTGTTATTAACACATCGGGTTGGTTCCAGTGATTTAATGTCAAAGCTATCAAAGAGATCATTGAGCAGGATTTTGTTGTTATCATTTGTTAGATAATTTATATTAATATCCCCACATAGGATAATATATTGATAGCTTTTGAATACAAAACAAAGAATATCATTAATTAAGTGAAAAAATTTGTGCATATCAGAACTTGGTGAGCGGTACACAGTTATTATGGCAATTTGATTTCTGTTTAAAATTGTACTTACAGCACAACATTCACATGTTTTTTCTTCTATGAGGTTACTTGGAATACTAATGGGTTTACTATTTATAGCATATGAGCAGAATATTGCTACTCCTCCGTGGATAGCACTTTTACGGCAATAATATGAAGCTAGCTTGTATCCATCGATGGTTGTGACTTCGGCTTGTAAGTCTGTCATCCAGTGTTCGCTGATGCACAAAAAATGTGGCGTATCTGTTTTTGTAAGTATTTCAATTTGTGGAATTTTGTTTGCGATAGCCTGTACATTTACATGAACAATTTTTAAGTTTTCACTTTGTTGGAGATTGCAATCTCTGGTCTGCAATTGAAGATCCTTCATTTCCTTTGGATCGAAAAAGAAATTGACTTACTTCAACTCCCGTTGGCCAGAAGTCTGGCTTGTAGATTGTAGGTAGGAAGATGTCTGGGATTCCTAGTTTGAAGTATGTATGATCACCATGGAAAGTCTTACGTTTTTCACATATTACCAAATTTATATCGACGTCATTCTTTATGAGGTCCATGACGTCATTTACTTCCACGTTTTTGTTTTTAAATTTAGATATGTGCAGCCAGGCCTTTTTTTCCACGCCACTGAGTATTTCATTCGTATTTTTATTTGTACCTATTATGGTTTTTGTGTTTGTTTTCTTATAGTTATTTATACTTTTACTTTTTGTTGCATTCACTGTTTTTTCAGAGTTACTTCCTTTTTCTTTATCGTACTGTTTTTTTGTAGTAGCTGATGCATTACCTTTATTTTGGTTTGCCATTTTTGCATAGTTATTTGATGATGACGAATTTATAACAATTGGTTTTTCAGGCTGTTTACGTAAATTTAAACTAGGGTCATTGGTCGAGAGTAGGTTTATAAGTTCGATATTAGATTCACGTAGGATCACTACCTCGGATTTCAGTTCCGAAATAATTTTTAATAGCTTAGATGTTTGTTCTTTCACTACGTCTTGAATAAATTGTTTGAGTTCACTAATATTTGAGGAACTTTGTGATGTTTGGATATTTGTATCCTCACTACACGCCATACCCGACCGTGTTTTCATCATTTATTTGTCGTAATTGTTTATATATAGTGGTATAAATGAATTAACTTACGGAGCACAATTTTATGTGTATGTACGCTCGAACGAACGACTCGATATTTTATTTTTAGAAGTTATAGTCGATTCAATGTGCGTTTTCACATTTTTGTTAACAAAATGTCGGCATTTTGTTATTGTAATTGCTCAGTAATTAATTTTTCTTTCAAAAATACTGTATTTCGTTAATATATAACATCACCTAAATGCTCAATTTATTTTGTCCCTTTGAAATACTTGCTTTAGAAAAAAATTCCATCCGCCATCTCCCTATCGAAAAATGGCCGTATTTCGGTTAATTATTGCTATAAAATTAATTTAAAAACACCAAGTTAAAGACAACTTTGCCAGAAACAACTTTTATTTGAACTATTTTTTTGTAAATGCCACATTCCCGAGAAAATGGAGAATATCGATTTTCTTCTATTAAAAATACCCCTTTTTACCTCCTATATTTTCCCGCGGATACGTAAAACTCCTAAACTTTTTTGTTTCGTGAACTTTGGCCTATTTTAAACTTATAATCAATGTTTAAAGTCTGCACAATTTTTTTTCATCTTTCCCTGTACTAATATATTTTTTAGATACCGAGATATCGGTTAACTGAAACATTCTGTATATATTTATAGAGTCTAAAGGTATACCTTTATAAAAACAGTTCATCAATATCCCGAGAAAATGGCTTCTTATCCTTTAAATCTAAGTAAATCTGAAAATGATTAGGATGCCAGGAGAACTTGTTGAGGCATGAAACTAAGGAGTTTGCAAGAAAATGACTATCCTGCGGGACTAATAATACTACCCTAAAATAGATGTTTAGTGGTCTGTGCTTTCCGGACTTTGATAGATCCTCCAAGCTAATACATATAAGCGGATTTGCTCATATTATATATTTAATGGTTCTTAGTTTCTACGGAAGCATGAACGCTTTTTTTCCAAAAAATCCTTATCGATTATTTACGTGGATTACTTCAGAATATCTAGAGACGCATTCTGGCACATCCGAAATGACGTTAAAGCCACTAAATCCATTCGAAACAATTCATGCCTTATAATCTTCTTTCGAGCTGACGCTTAGTCTGCTACCTTACTAGCTGTTCAGGAAATTCACCTGCGGATAGACGAAGATTATAATTGAAGCTGCGAACGGATTATACGGTATATTTCAAAATGTTGACTTATAATGCTGGATATCCGACGACACTGCTCTTATTCCTTAATGAGAGCTGTCTAACATGCGATACCGGGTTAACAGAAAAGATTGCACATATTAAAACTACGCCAATTTATTCGGAATTGAGAAATTGAAGGGAAAAGCATTTATTTACAAAAATTACAAAGAATACTATGCTTGCTATTCGAGGTATCGAACTTAAATTTTAACAAACTCAACCTTTTCCTTGGTTATAGTTAAAGAAATGTTCTTTTCGCAAGACATTTAAAAAAAAATTAAAAACTCAAACATGTCGAACAATGTTGTAGAGTGCATCGTATAACATGCGACAAACTTTCTTATTATTAAATTTAAAATGGTGGTGCGTGGAAGTAAAGTGCGGTTTAAAGTTCAAAGAAATCTTTTTCTTTGATTTTTTTATGTCATTAGTTTTTCCACGCTAGGCTGGTAAGAGAGCGTACGCTGTAACACTGGTAGTAACGTAGTTGTTGCGGCAATTACAGTTAGTCAACAATTTTTTTTCTCTGGTTCTTATTAACTTATTTTGTAAAGTGAACCATATATGGTGTTTTATAGCAAATACTTTGAGCCGTTTAAGAAATTTTTAAATAATGAATCTGTTTGTATACGTATTACTACGTATTATTATACGTATTATTTTGTTCGAGAAAATATTTGTAGAGCCAGAAATAGATTACAGATAATGCATTGTGTGTCAAAAAACAGTGCCAAGACATTACAAACTGTAGCGAGGCTTTTGATTCTTGCGTGTAATAAAAAAACGGATTTTTATTCGATAACATTGGGCACAGAATTACAAAATACTTATTTTTTAGTGCCTACAAGGAGGATGTTTTGCTGAATTGAATTGAATTGCTTTCTATAAGAACAAAACCAAAAAGCTTTATCTGCACTATCAATATAAGGATGTGCAAGTGCATCCCAATTAACACTTTTTCTCCGACTACTAAATAATTTATTAATTATTATCGATACGTTTTTGAACCAGTAACAGGGCTCATTACTCACAGCCGTAGGTAATAATTCATTATACAATAGGCTAGGACCAATCACAAGACTTCATATTCATTACTCAACCATTTTTGTGAAGCAATAACAAAAGACGATTTCAAAGTTCAAAAACATCGCGTAAGCCATAACTCAATTCAAACTATTGATTGATTGATTTACCAGCGTGCGGTAGGCATTGCTGCCACTCGAAAGTATACCGCTGGGCCGGCTACTGCACGCTGGGTTGGACCTGTTGTCAGCAGCGAGAGCCACATGACGCATAGTATATAAGTGTGGGATGGGCAGTGTAGGTGTTTGTGAAATGCGTTGCCGTATTGTGTCGTGATATGGAGTGTTTATGCTCCTCTTTTTTGTGTTTCTGCTTCTACAGATTTTCTTCTTATTCTGAGTCTTCTAACTCCTCCGTTTCTGATTCTGGTAGAGCATATATCTGTTGTGAAATGTGTCGCCGCATTGTGTCGTAATATGGAGTATTTATGCTCCTCTTTCTGTATTTCTGCTTCTACAAATCTTCTTCTTCTTCCGAGAATTTTAATTCCTTCGTTTCTGTTTCTGGTAGAGTATACAGTGTGTTCCAGGATAGATGTAACAAGAGGTGTGATGGACCAAAAATTTTGGAATTTTGGAATGGTATTTGGGGATTGAGTTCTGCTTGTTGTAAAACTAAAGTATACCAAAAATGACCTCATTTGGTGTTCTACAGGGTGTTTTATAAGCAAAGTTGTAAAAATCACCACTAATAAAGTATCTTTATTTTTCAAAATATGAAAAAATTCCACTAAGAAAAGTTATTTAGAATGCAATTTTATACCTCTATACCAAATTTCAGGAATAAAAAAATTATTATTTTGAAACTTCCCATTTTTTCAATAAATTAGTATTTTATTTTGAATCGTTCAATTAAAACTGCATAGAAATTATTTTTTGTGAATTAATATTTAAAGTTATGTAGAAGCTAAAAGTAGGCTATGAGAAAAGCAGTGGATACACATTTATCATTTATTATTGACATATCTGTCAAACGTAGTAAATATTATCCTTAATTTCTGTTTCAAATTAACGAACCAAGCATAAAAAATTAAGTGAAAATGGCACTCACAGTGCGTGAAAAAATTTATATTGTGCAATGCTACGGAATTGGCGGTGAAAACTCGCTAAGAGAAGTGGTAAGCCAATTTAATTTGAAATTTCCAAACACTGCTTTGTCACGTACTCAGGCTATGAGGATAATTAAAAAGTTTCTGGCTACTGGTAGTGTTCTTAACATGAAAAGAAAAATAAAAGCATATGATGAAGACAATGTTGGAGCTATTATAGCTCATGCCTCTGTTATAGAAAATCCTAGGATGCCACTAAGAAAGAGATCAACTCTTATTAATATTAGCAAGTCTGAACTCCAAAGAATTTACAAGGCAAAGAAAATTAGGGCATATAAAGCAAATTATAAACATACGCTTGAAGAGGGAGATGACGGCCGTAGGTTGGATTTTTGTTTGACCATTGGAGAAAAAATCGTGGAAGAGAGATTTTTTCATCATTTCATAATTTTCTCAGATGACTCCACATTCACAACCAATGGTGTTGTTTCATCTCAGAATTGTCGGTTTTGGGCTTCTGAAAATCTAAATTTTAGAATTCATTGTAGAAGACAATATTATAAAATAGTGAATGTGTGGTGTGCTCTTTCTTATCACGTTGGAGTTATTGGACCTTATTTCATTGAGGGAAGGTTAAACCAGCACACTTATTTACAGTTTCTTGAAAGATTTTCTGAAGAACATTTAAATATTTTAAGAGATATGCCTTTAGTTCATTTTCAACATGATGGTTGCCCTGGCCACTCCACAGAAATGGTTAATCGGTGGTTGAATTTAAATTTTGGAGAAAATTGGATTGCCAGGGATGGACCGATCAAGTGGCAGGCGAGATTTCCAGACCTATCAATATTGGATTTCTTTTTATGGGGTCGCCTCAAGCAGTTGGTTTACGCTGAACCACTTCCTAACGATGTAGCAGTATTGAAGCAGATAATTACAAATGTCGTAAACTCCAAAATTATCTATTTTATGAGGTATTATTCATTTGAATCGAAGACAAAATAAATAAGTTCCAACTCAAAACCGTTTTGTTTAATTTACTCAAAACTTTAATCCACTTAGGTCTTCACTTGTTATAATTTTTAAACCTCATTAATCTTCTGTTAGTAATTGTTTTCTTGTTTTACAATTAGTTCGATTAACATCTTACATCTCGTATATTTAATTTTTTATTTACCAATAGCCTACTTTTTGAGATGATTAACATTTGCTCCTACACAAGTTTAAATATGAATTCAACTCTTAATTCGCAAAAAATGGGAAGTTTCAAAAATAATTTTATATTCCTGAAATTTGGTATAGAGGTATAAAATTGCATTCTAAATAACTTTTCTTAGTGGAATTTTTTCATATTTTGAAAAATAAAGGTACTTTATTAGTGGTGATTTTTATAACTTTGCTTATAAAACACCCTGTAGAACACCAAATCATTTTTGGTATACTTTAGTTTTACAACAAGCAAAACTCAATCCCCAAATACCATTCCAAAATTCCAAAATTTTTGGTCTATTACACCTCTAGTTACATCTATCCTGGGACACACTGTATATTGTTGCGATTTCTTTGTGGTATTCATTTTTTCCCTCGCTTTTCTTTCTCAGTATGCTTGGCCCTTTCCTAGTTGGTTCATGATCCTCTCGATTGGTGTTTTCCACGTGTGGGATGGTCCCCCTATTTCTAGTTTGCTTCTGTTCGGTATTAGCTTTTCCTTCAGTAGATGTGTTGGGTCCCTTCTTTGGACATGTCCCCAGCACTTCATTGCGTACATTTCCATCCTTTTCCGATGTACTTCTCTAGTTGCTCGAGCAGGAATTGTGCGTAGTATTTGTATCCTTTAATGCAGAGTATTATTATTCTATAATCATCTATAATCTGTGGCGAGTTGGTTTCAGGGAGAGTATTTGTTTGGTTGTGTTCCATTCCATAGTCTGCTCATACTCTGGCGATGGTTTCTCTGATGATGGGTTTACTCCTTTAGCCTTTCTGGCCCGTAGTGTATTACCTCGTTGTTTATTTTGTTTACTCCAGGTGCGGTTTTTCTTCTAGCTCTGGCTATTATTTCTAGCAGTCAGTCCTTTGATGGTGGCTTGTTCAAGGGCCAGTGGTCCCTTTCTAGTTCTGTTCGTACTTTCGTTGCATTCCCTTCTTCTTCCAGCTTCTTGGTCCAATGTTTTGGTGGTATGTATCCTTGTGGGTATTATTGTTTATTCTATATTGTTTCAGATGTCGGAAGGTTTGATTTAGTCGTTGTCCTGTTAGGAGTGTTTCTATGTTTTCAGAGAATGCTCTACATTCTTCCTCGCCGTTTTTTCTCTCCACATCTTTTTCTTTCATTGTTTCATTTAGTTTTTCATTTATTTTCCATGTTGGGTGTTGTTTGTCTGTAGCCCTAAATTTTTTTTGCTATTCGTACTTGTTATGTATATATCTTTTCTTTCTGTCAGGTGACCTGTCCCCTTTTAGCGTTTTTCTTGTCGCAATTTTTATTTTTTAACCCATTGATATACAGAATAATTCTTCTGCTGTCAAAATTGTTTTTCTATTTTTTCGCAGTATTCCTTCTGGGCGTCTTCGTGCTGTAGTAGAGAGCTGTTCCACGTATTGTGTGGTGTTTTGTTGTTTCCTTTACATCTTTTCTCTTCTTTTACTTCCAATTTCTCGTATAGGATTTTGTGGTCTGTATTGACCTTTGGTGTCCTTATCTCTCTACCTACCACGATATGATTTAAGAGATTGAGCTTCCCTTACGCCAAGTGACTTTTGCTCTACGTGTTTCTTATTGTTAAGTCAAACATGTGTACTTGATTTTTCAGCGCGTTTCCATTTTCGTTAGACCATGTACATATGTGAAGTAGTTTTTCCAATGATGATTTTATCTTCCTCCGTCTGGTCGTCTTTTCCTGTATGTGCATTGAATTCTCCTAATATTATAATGGGCATTTTTCTTTTTTTGTTTGAGAGAAAATTGTATCAGATATAGTTCCATGATCCATTTATGCGCCGCAAGAAATTCAGTTTTGACGCGATATACTAGTAAACTAATAGTGCGCCACTGATCAGTTCGGGCTTAGTTTAGATTCAATATTTACAGCCAGTCAGTAAATAAAGTAAAGTAAAAATAATTAAAAATGTGCAAAATGTGTGCATTTATTTAATACAAGTTAAGAATATAAGAACTTATCTGATCCCTCAGTTCTTGCTCGAGTTTCTGCAGGTATATGATGTTGAACTCACTTGAGTAGTTGCACGCGTTTCTTGCATTACAATATCATAGCAATACAGAGTTGTTTAATTAAATTAACTCTTTAACTCGTGTATTAAAAAAGATCTAAACATTTAAAGATTTCTTGTTTAGAGACTTCTTTGCGGATTGCAAAAATGGGCGCCTCAACACGTATTTTGTCGAATAACTCGAAAATTATCACTCCTAACTCAAAAATTAAAATCTCCAGGAAAAGTTCATAAACCGAGGAAAAATTTGTTGTTTTTAATATCTGTGATTTTCTTTTTCGTGTATTTGTTCTTTTAATTTAAATTTTTTTTATTTTCTTGAAAAATCTTACATGTAAAATAAAATTTAACCTAACTTTTAAGCCAGAATAAAGCTTTTATGAAAAATTATAAATATAAACATATTAATCTTTCCTCCCCTTAATTTCTGAATTAAGGAAAAACTTAGGCAACAAAATTCTAATATTTTTTAGTATTTTTTCACAATTTATAAAATTATTTGATAAAATTGATTTATTAAATTTTGTTAATTGTTGTTTTCAGTCTATCAATAAAATCAATTATTATTATTATTATTATAATGTACCAGCATTTGAATCTGACTGTATTTATATTATGTATAAACTCTTATCTGATCTAAATTAAATATTTAAATTATTTATTATTCATAATGTCTGTTTCCTAATTAATAATGGGATTTAAACAAAATAATTTGTGTGCTTTTTCAATAAATTAATTCTTTGCGAACAATTAATCCGTCCGCAATGTAATATATGTATGTCTCGAGCAGGTATAGTTGTCATTGACATCAAGCGGAACTCCGTGTTGTAGGCGCGGACCACTTTAATAAATCTTTTGCAGTTAAACTAGACAGCAACAAAAAGACATATCGAATCCAAAAACTTGGATGTAATTAATTACTTCCACATCCAGTGGAAGTATAGTAACGACAAAAAAATTTAAAAAAATTTTTATTGTTCAAATAGGCTTAAAATGTCATGAAACGTTGAGATTTCAAGTTTGAGCGAAAACAAAAATTCTGTCTGTCGTTCTGTCGGTCTAACTTTTTTTGTGCGCACGTTTACTCTGGAACCGTTTTAGATATTGACATGAAATTTGGTACACATATGTACTTTAACGAGATCTAGAACTAGATTATATTTTCATCTTGTTCCGTCGAAGGGTTGGGGGGGTAAATTTGGAGTAAATAGGTAAATCAAGCAGGTAAGAGTTCATAAAATTGATATTTAGTATAGACAAGAGAAGCTAAGGTCTCAAACAAAATTTTGGCATTAGCCACCCCCATTACCACCCCCACCCCATTATTAAAGGGGATGAAAAAAAATGTGATTTAGTGTGTGTACAAGAAGCAGAAACCTCAAAATATGTTTTTACTTTATCCACCTCCGCACTCCCACCCCCTGTCACAACCCCCACCCCACTGCCGATGTGGGGTATCGTTTTATGGGTTTTTGGGGTAGAGGATTTCAAATATTATATTATTAAAGTTCCACAAACAATTATTTTCAGATACAAAATTTTTTCGTTGTGTGACGGATAGAAAATCCGGATGTGAAAGTAGTGATTCCTTGGGCAGCGGTTTTTTTTTTTTGTTGAAATAATGCCACCTGCAGGCATTGAAAAAATCACTATAGTCACAATTATGGGTTTTAAGAAAAAATAGTTACGAGAGATCTAATTAATGTTTCTGAATCATTTTCACTTCCTAAAAATATACAGGGTGGTAAGAAAATATTTTTTTAAACTAAATCTTTTTGAATTGAATTTTCTCATTTTTTTCAAGTGGAACATCCTGTATATTTTTTACGTACATCCCTAAAAAATTGTAATAAATGCTCCACATAAATTGAAATTCAAACTTATTATACATACAACATATTTATAACAAAGAAATAAAAAACACAACGTATTCTGACAGCAAATTTGTGATGATACAGATGCCTAAGCACGCTGTGGCTTGACTTGCAAAGTATCAATACAAGATTTGGCGTCTTACTTACACATACGCACATATTAAATTATTATAATATTATAAATGTCACACCGCTTCTTTTTTTTATTAGAAAATTTGGATTCAACTCAGTTACTTCCATTTTGATTGATACACATCTCTATGTGCTTCATATTTTTCATTGTTGTTGGTATGTTTTTATAAACAATTTTCTTCACGTATCCCCATAAATAGAAATTCATTTTTGTAAGATCTGGGGATCTAGCAGGTCATTTAGTGGGAGCATTTCTTCCAATCCATTGAAGTGATGATAGATATTATTTAGGTGGTCTTTTACTGCATTTAAATAATGTGGTGGATCACCATTTTCCTGAAACCACATCTTATTTTGAATCCTTTCAGGAAGATTCACCAATAATTGTGGAAGATAGTTCTCCAAAAAAATGAAGATAAATAGCTGCAGTCAATGAAATGTGGTCATATTATATGTTCTCCAATAATTCCTCCCCAACCGTTTATAGACCATCTGTGCTGGTTATCAACTTGCCTGAAAAGGTGAGGATTTTCCGAAACATGATAATGGAAATTGTACCTCTTAACAAATCCAATTTTATGAAAGTTGCCTCATCAGTGAATAAAACATTATAGAAGAAGATGACGTGTTCTTGCTTTTTACCTCTGGAGCAAAAACAAAACTGTAGACGCCTTTGAAAATCGTCATCAGATAATTCCTGGTGCATTTGAATATGAAGTGTGCTCGTTAGTAGCACACTTTCTCTCCGACTAATATGAGGTTTCTCAACCATTGCCAGCACCACAGAAAAAGCATTTTTTTCATTCACAACATGTTTTATTCTTTCACTTTTTTTATATTCGACATTTCCAGTTTCCATAAATCTATTGAGAAGGTTTGGGAAGCTGCTAACATCAGGAATCCTCTTTCAGGACACCTTTGCTTATAAATTCTACTGACAAGCAAAGAATTTCTGTCCAACTCGCCCAAAACAAGTCATCTTGACAAGTTCCATTTTCTTAAAATTCATTTTGTAGAACTCCAAATATTTTAAAATTAACACAAATGAGAACTAACGACCTCTAACTAAGGCTTTATTGCTTGTCTAATAACGAAAACAACAAAAAGATTTACAAGAAAACTATTCTGAATAATAATTTCACGCTGTTCTTATGGACAACATGTGGAGCAATTATTATATTTTCTTCTGTCAAATTATTTGAAGAAACTTGTATTTTAAGCTTATTATTGAATTTTGTACTTATTGCTCAATAAATCGAAAATGGTTACAAATAGCCGTAGGGATGTACATACAAAATATGTTTGTTTTTCATTTCCACATCAAATGAAAAAATTCAATTCAAAAAGTTGAATTGAAAATTAATTTTTGACCATCCTGTATATTTTTAATAAGTAGAAATGATTCAAAGATATTAATTAGATGTCACGTAATTAGTATTCACATATTTTTTTCTTAAAACCTACAATTGTGACTAGTGATTTTTTTCAATATGCATCTGCAGATGGCATTATTTCAACAAAAAAACTCATTACATCCAAGTGATTGGATGATAGTCAATAATAATATAGGAGTGAAATGAGTCTAAAAAGATGCTTTAAAAAAATGTACTGATATACATAGCATTCCATTTAATATAAAGATACTTGATCCTACAGAATCGTCTCGGAATGCCCCGAGTGGTGTATTCGCCTACATATAAGAAATTATGTAGCTAATAAATAAAAAACCGCTGCCCAAGGAATCACTACTTCCACATCCAGATTCTCTATCCAAGTCACTCACAACGAAAAAACTTTATATGTGAAAATAACTGTTTATGGAACTTTAATAATATAATATTTGAAATCTTTTACCCCAAAAACCCATAAAACGATACCCCACATCGGTAGTGGGGTGGGGGTGGTGATAGGGGGGTGGTAGTGGGGGGTGGATGAAGTAAAAAATATTTTGAGGTTTCTGGTTCCTGTACATACACTAAATCACAATTTTTTTCATCCCCTTTAATAAGGGGGTGGGGTGGTAATGGGGGTGGCTAATGTCAAAATTTTTTTTTGAGACCTTAGCTTCTCTTATATATACTAAATACCAATTTCGTGGACTCTTACCTGCTTGATTTACCCATTTACCCCAAATTTACCCCAATTTACACCCCAACCCTTCGACGGAACAAGATGAAAATATAATATAGTTCTAGATCTCGTTAAAGTACATATGTGTACCAAATTTCAAGTCAATATCTTAAACGGTTCCAGAGTAAACGTGCGAACAAAAAAAGTTACAGACAGACAGACAGAAATTTTTTTTTCGTTCAAACTTAAAATCTCGACGTTTCATGACATTTTAAGCCTATTTGGACAATAAAAATTTTTAAAAATTTTTTTGTCGTTACTATACTTCCACTGGACGTGGAAGTAAAATAACAAAAAAAATAATATTTAAAAATTTAGGGATTCTATTATATTTTGAAATCTAAATAAGCATATAAGTAATAATTCTAATTACATTTTAAATTACGTGTTAACCCCCATAAATTGGTGATATTGCAAAAAACGAATTCAAACAGATAGTTGAAATAGGAATTTGTGAACCATCTTCTTCGTCAGTTTCTTCTCCATTACATGGTCGCAAAGAAAGAACCTAACGATTGACGTCCCAGTGGTGATTATAGAAAACTCAACACAATCACCATTCCTGACCGATATCCATTACCTCATATACATGATTTTAATTCTCAATTATAAGGTTGCACTATTTTTTCAAAAATCGATCTAGTTCTCGCTTATCTTCAGATTCTCGTCGCAGACGCAGACATTTACAAAACAGCAATTACCACTCCTTTCGGCTTATTCCATTTTTTATGAATGCTTTTGGATTACGTAATGCTGAGCAAACATTCCAACGTTTCATGAATGAAGTTGATTTACCTTTCATTTTTATGGTAGAAGTTCTTTAGATTTTCTTGGACATCATGTTTCTGCTAACGGCATTTCACCAACCGAAAACCGCATTGACGTTATTAACAATTTTCCCAAACCTTTAACTCTCAAACAACTCCAGCGATTTATAGCAATGATAAATTACTATCATCGTTTTGTTCCTAACTTTGCCAACAATTTAACCCCTTCAGTACTGAGTTAGCCCGCAATAAAATTAAAGTTATAGACTCTTGGCCAACCAATTGTACTGATAGTTTTTTAAAAACTAAACACGCTTTAGTAAATGCAACAATCTTATCTCATCCTAGCTACGGCAAAGATGTAACACTTACATTATCTGTGGATTGCTCAAATATATCCATGGGTGCAGTTTTAGAACAAAAAATTGGAAACTTGTCTAGTCTTTTAGCAGTTTTCTCTCGCAAATTAAATGATTCTCAAAGAAAGTATTCTACTTTTGACAAGGAATTGCTGTCATTATATACATCAATTAAACATTTTAAATATATTTTAGAAGGTCGTATGTCTATTTGTTTCACTGACCATAAACCATTAACAAAAGCTCTCTTTACTAGTCCAGAGAAGACTCCTCGACAAATACGACACTTGGAATATATTGCACAATTCACAAATGACATACGTCATGTTCACGGCAAAGAAAACATCATAGCAGATACCTTATCGCGCATTAATGAGCTTTCCTTACTCGAACAGCATGATCTTTTGTCGCTTGTAGGTGACAAAAGATCATACACATAAACTTAATCAGTTTCAACTTACAATTGCTGAAAGACATTCAATCCACCAATTGTGAACTTTCCTCTTTATTAAACAATCAATCAAATACCAATTCTAAAGTCCAATACTATTTACAAAAAATTAATATTGTTAATTCAAATCATGAAATTTGGTGCAATGTCTAATTTGTACCAAAATCTTTACGATTCGCAATTTCTGATATTCTTCATAACTTAACACATGCTGGTATCCGTTCTACCAAAAAACTTATCAATTCTAACTATTTCTGGCCCAAAAGGAATATTGATTGCACCTTGTGGATCAAAATTTGCTTAAGTTGTCAAACTTCTAAAATAAATAAACATACGAAAACTCAAATTGATAATTTTGAAGTCCCCAGAGGTTGCTTTGAGCATATCCAAATTGATCTCGTTGGACCATTGCTACCTTCACATGGTTTTTTTTATATACTAACAGTTATTTTACGTTTCACTCGTTGGCCAGAAGCTTATCTTTTATCAGACATTACTGCCCAAACTGTTGCTAAAACCTTATTTCAAAATTAATGGCATTCCATTACGTGTCACAACTGATCAAGGAGTTCAGTTCGAATCCGAACTTTTTCGTGAATTTCCAAAATTTTTAGGTTTCCATCGAATTCACACAACTTCATGTCATCCACAAAGTAATGGTATGGTTGAAAGATTACATAGAACCTTTAAACCTGCATTAATCACAAGAGCTAACTCAGTTCATTGGTTTGATGAACTACCAATTATTTTATTAGGTTTACGAGCAATGCCTAAAGACGATTTACTTTGTTCATCTGCAGAACTTGTTCATGGCCAAACTTTACGTCTCCCTGGTGAATATTTTATTAAATCACATTCTGATACTAAACTGCCTTTATTTATTAACAAATTACAAAACTATTTAAGTAACTTACAATTCCCAAATCCTAAACGAAACTATTTTCAAAATACTTTTATCAGTTCTCTGACATTAAAAATTGTAAATTTGTTTTCATTCGAAAAGATAGACTTAAACCAACTTTATCCCCTTGGTACGAAGGACCTTTTCTAGTAATTTCTAAAACTAACAAAATTATAACAGTCCTTAAATGTGGAAAGGATTTTACTGTAGCTTGGGACAGAGTTAAGCCTGCACACTTATTAAACAATGTTGTCGATCTACCCGTCAATTCTGACTGTAAAAAGTCCGTTATAATATAGATGTTATATAATATTACACGCTATCTTATTGCGACTTAGCCATAATAAACCTTCACAGGTATATCGTATTTCACGATAACAGCTTCTCTTATTAATTGCTTATCTTCAAGATATCATATTACACCTTTGTTTCTCATAACTTGTGCAGACTGCAGAACTGCAATTCCTTTGTTATATATTTTGCTTACTCAGGTTCTGTATGTTATAAATATGACTAAACACGCTTTGTTGAATCAGTTATTAAACTCACTTAGAATGAAACACTTCTAATTATTATTATATTCCTTCTCCAAGAGCCAACGTTGGCTCCACTTAAGTAAATAAATCTTTTTAAAAAGTCACTCATGTAAACCGTGATCTAACATTGGCGCAGTCGGTAGGATCCGTAAACATCATCAGAACAAGAAGCCTAACTGGTAGTGAAGCGTAAGAGAACAAGGAGAACATCTGCAGAAGGTGCCTAACTGGTGCGTGTACATCTACCTGAACAAGGAGACCTTCCTCACTGGTGGTGGCGGATCCCAATCCCTTGACGGACGAAGAACCTACCCATGGAGATGAAATTAACGTTTCTCCTGCTGTTCGGATCAGCACTCTGTCAATACAAAATTATCCCAATCAATAACACCGTTGGTGTATACTACCACCAAGACACGGACATCGTGGTGACAAATGGACTCTACTAGTGCATAAAAACATTTCATCCCTCAAACTAGCTTTTGACAAAAATCAAAATATCTTAGACAGAATCCTGTACACTCTCCATAATGGTGATCATAAGTCAATTATTTTTACGAGTGAAATTAAAACAGACTTTAACCTTTTAACACAAATATCCAACTCTATAAAAATGAAATTTGACGAAATCTTTTCAGATACAAAAAGATATAAACGAGGAATACTTAACGGTATCGGTACAATATTCAAATCCATAACTGGTAACCTAGATGCTGAAGATGGCCAGTACTATACTAATTGTATAAATAAACTAAATAATGACGAACATCAATTGGAAAACTTAATCAAAAATCAAATTTCAATTACAACTTCTGTTATTAAAAACTTCAACTCGACTATACAAAAATTACAAATTGACGAGGAAACCTTTAACAAAGATCTCGAAGAAATAGAACACACAATTCAAACAATGACTCAAGCTATCGAGGCTGCTCACATAAAACTAAAATTTTTATACATTTGCGAACAATTAATGGCAAGCTATTTGTATATCGAAGATAATTTAAACGACATTCTAAATTCAATAACATTTGCCAGACTAGGAATCATTCACACGTCAATCATAACCCCTAATCATTTGGTAACAGCATTACAAGAAATTTCACAGAGCTTACGAAGGAACAATTTGCCTTTCCCCATTAAATTATCGGCAGTTGCTAAGTATTTGGATATTATTGAATTACAAGCGTTTCAAATGGATTCTAACTTAGTATTTGTTTTAACAATACCACTTGTTGAACCCCAAAATTATAACACCTATCGCCTATATCCTATCCCGATACTTGATAACAGAACTGGTCTACATCACATTTTATCTATTTCACAAAAATATATCGCGAGAGATGATGATTCTTTGATGTACATACCTATACAAAATTTGAAAGAATGCAAACCACTTTATTTTGGAACCAAACTATGTTCGAACCTGTTTGCCTATCCTATCGACCAAAATGCCATATATGAAGCCAGAATACTAAAACCATTGCCAAAACTTCCAGAGAACTGTCAAACTTCCTTCATTATCAGTCAGGGATACAACGTCCAAGAACTTGAAGACAACACATGGCTAGTAATTAATTCCGAACCACTTCACATTACCATCAACTGTCCAAAGAGAGAATCCACAACAGAGTTAATCAAGAAAAATTCCATCATCAAACTACAACCAGGATGTTACGCCTATGCAGGCATTACTAGAATATAAGCCAATGCCAAAGACTTTTCCGAAATTAAGGACAATTCACATCCTATCCAAATTCCTTTTGAATGCTGTAATCACATGCCCGACAAAATCGAAATTCCAAAATTAAAACCTCTCAAATTAAACAATCTCGACACAGAAGACCTAGATATTGCTAAAAACAAATTGGACCAATATTCCAAAGACTTGGATGACCTCATAAATGAACCTTTTGTGACCAAACACATATCTTGGTTCACATATTTCATAATCACTCTCATCATCCTATTAGTTCTACTTTACATAACTTGTAAATGCAGAAGAAGAAGATGTGGAGCATTGCGAATCCAACCCTCAACGGATAACCCTCCTTCACCTCCTTCAGAGCGAAGCAGAGTATTTACCAAATTTCCTAGACTGATCCCTCCAAGAAAGCGACCCGGTATTAGACCTCAAGAAGAAGAGGACATCGAGTTAACATAGACTTTCATGTGGAGTTTTACCCTTGTCTATTAATTTAGACTATTGTATTTTATCCTTATTACGTTATGTAATGTTTTATTATCGCTTACCAATTTTAACTTTTACATTATTTTATTATTTTGCTTTGTATTCATTCAACATTGTTTCAATTTATTTTTGCATTATATTCATTTAACGTTTTAACAATTTTCAAAAGTTGCTGCATAACATCAACTTTTTTATTAAGGGGGAAGTTGTTATATAATATTACACGCTATCTTATTGCGACTTAGCCATAATAAACCTTCACAGGTATATCGTATTTCATGATAACAGCTTCTCTTATTAATTGCTTATCTTCAAGATATCATATTACACCTTTGTTTCTCATAACTTGTGCAGACTGCAGAACTGCAATTCCTTTGTTATATATTTTGCTTACTCAGGTTCTGTATGTTATAAATATGACTAAACACGCTTTGTTGAATCAGTTATTAAACTCACTTAGAATGAAACACTTCTAATTATTATTATATTCCTTCTCCAAGAGCCAACGTTGGCTCCACTTAAGTAAATAAATCTTTTTAAAAAGTCACTCATGTAAACCGTGATCTAACATAGATACTTTAATAGGTTGATTTTTATTTTTCAGCGGGGGAGTATATGTGGCATATTCACCTACATATAAGAAATTATGTTGCCAAGAAACAAAAAATAACAAAAAAATAACAAAAAAATAATGTTTAAAAATTTAGAGATTCTATTATATTTGGAAACTTAATTAAACATATAATTAATAATTTGATGAAAAATTATGGGTTAACCCCCATACCCTGTATAATCGAAAATAATTTCCGGTTATAGACTTTGTCATCTCGTTTACTTGTATTTTTTTTATCAATTTATAGCTATCATAGAACTCGAACTATCGAAGTGCGAAACACTATTGCCCTACTATGTATAAAAACGGAATACTCAATTACATTTATTAAAAAATATAAAACAGCTCAATAAAAACTTTACATAAAAACTTAAAGATATTTGTCTACGAAGCCAGCATAGCGTCTCCCTTAGTACGCTTGCAGTCGATAAAAGGAGCAAGAAATACACTTCAACAGCGTAAATTCTGCACTTATTTGATGCAAAAAGTGTTCCGTGTTACTTTAGCTAGAGAGCTAATAACAAGTTCCGACAGTGATACTTGGGTAACAAGTTTAAGAAGATTAAAATCTATTACCATGGGAAGACGTACATAATCTCAAGGAATAATGGTGCGGTTCAAAGTCAGTCTTAATTTTAAATTGCCTGGTCCCGAACTCCTTGTTGGACTCGTAAACGGAAGGAGCAGCAGAGTACTTATGATTAAATATTAAAAACGTTTAGCTTGAATAGAGAGATAACAAACTGCCGTTGCTTGTGAGTTAACTGAGGCCAAACAGTTTCTCGGAATATAAAGGCTACACAGTTATTAATTATTTTATGTGAATCGCGTTTACAAATATTTTGAGGAAACAAATTCCTACACCAGTAATACAGGATCTCTTCCTCTTATTCACAGCGTCTTGTCTGACGTTTTGTAATTCATTCAAATTATTCTTGTTGGCCTCCGCTTGCTGTATAGCGCGTCTAGCGCCATCATGTCATCTGACGCGGTTACCTAGTTGTACAGTAGGGTGCATCGATTTTCTTTTTTTTTACCTAATCCAAAATGGCGGGCGCCCAAAAGTTGTGTGATAGGGTTGTAAATAATACGTTAAAATTTCAAATTAAAATATTAACCCTCTAGGGGTAGCGGGTTGGGGTCAAAGGTAAACATTTTTGATTTTCTATATATTCAAAATGACGGGTGTGAAAAAGTTGTGCTTTACAGTTATATAAAAGAGGTAAAAACTTAAGACAAAAATATTAAGATTTAAGGGTAGCGGGTTAGGGTTAAAAGTCAACTTGATATTTTCTTTGTTCTGCATCGGATCCATTTCTATTCCCTACAAGTTCAAAGGTCCCATTTTTTTTAAGGGAAATTATTTGTTTTATCATCATAGTGCGAAACAATAAACTTTATTTTTACTTTACTTTCTTTATTGGAAGTTTGATAATAAAGGTACTTATGTGAAAATAAACTTGATTTTATTAAAGAATAAAGAATAAAAAGTAAAAATAAAAATACTATAAACATTATGGTAAAACTTGCTTGTAGTAATCTTTCTTTGTGTTGAATTTGGGAATTTTGTCACAGGATCTAATCGCTGTTCTAATTAATCCATCCAGCGCTGAAGCTTCAGTTACAAGCTTTACTGCCCTTTTCACAGCTTGTGTGTGATTAGGAAATTTAATTTTATTTTAATTATCAAACAATTCAGGATTATTTATAATTTGATTAAGGTCCTCTTCGGATAAATCAACTGTTATGGTGGCTCATTATATTCACATTCTTGCCAATCAATCATCTCATACTAATTTGTAGCATTTAGTTTCAAAGGAGCAAGTGTAAACTTTCTTAAGTCGGTATTGTTGCCTTTTCTAACCTTTAATATTCTGCGAACGGCCAACTCCCTAATACACCGGTCTTCATCGCCCAGCATTCCCAGTAGTATGTTCTCAGGGTGTGCAAAATATCCATTTCGTATTACGATGGGATCAACTACCTACTCCTTTCAACTCTTCTGATAAATATCTGGATAATTGTATGGTCTTCCATACATTTGAAGCACCTTGAGACATGATGGATGTGCTTCTATTTTGAACCGCATTGGCGCATACACTTTGACAACATACGTTGCTGATATAACCAAATCTGCAGAGCAACATATAAACGAAGTATTCTATTTGCTGTCGTCAGCCATCGCGAGTGGACTATTTTGCCAGGTTCTCGTTTTGAAAGATTAATAGAAATATATTACTGCTTAGCATATTTCATAAAAATATAACTAATATGTGTTAAGATCTTTCACCTTAACTATAGGAATTTCGGATTTAATAATCTTAAATGCAGCTACTGGTATCTGCTCGCATTAGACTAACGACTTTCCTATTATACCTGAATATCCTGAAATACAGTTCCGTCAATATGTTCGATCAAGTGCCTTTTAGTGGAAGTTCATTTGCATGCAGTTGGCAAATGAACCACTGAAGTGGTCTCTTAAAATGTTTTTCAAGTAGAGCTATAACACCACCTTTAGGACCAGTATTTGTAGCCGTTCCATCACATCCGACGACTTTTAAGGTATTAGTTGGGATTAGAGAGTTTTCAAAATAACTGATAATGGCGTTAATGTTTACAGCTGAACCTGTAGAAGGGTGACATATCCCAAATATGATGATCCGGGCTCTTCAATTAAAACTATATGTTCTTCGGTTGTTATCTTTCGACGGTTATCTATTAATTTCATGGCCTTGTCTTTACGCCCATCGAAATAAAGTCCACGTAATAATATTGGTGTACCACATGATGATAATTCACCTCTCTTCTTGCTTATAGCTCTTCTAATTTTGTTTTTATCAATTACATGTGTTGTGTTAGATTCATTAATTAAACCAAAATCTTGGAGTACTGAAGAAGCAATCAGTGCTCCAGCTCTATCGGAAATGCCACATCTATCTAAAGTTTCGGCTAAAACTGACAGTGTTCACTGTTCACCGAGCTTTCATGTATGCAGAACACAGCGCATGCTGTATTATGGGCATGCGTACATTAGATAACAAATAAGTAATTTAAATTTAATATCGTAATTAAACATAGTTTAAAAATATTACTAATTGATAAGTATCGATAATATTTGTAAGGGTACGTACTATCTTTTTGGTCTTTGATGCTAACCCGCTACCCTTGAGTCTTAATATTTTGGTTTAAAATTTTTACCAGCCAATTTCAACCCCAAGACCAAACTTTGATTGATTCTCCAATAATGAGTGTTTTAAAGTATTTACCTAGCTAGTATATTAGCGTGCCCAGATTAGAGCAACAATATACAGAAAGTAGGTATTTGCATAATAAATAAAAAAAGTGTGTAAGTTGTGATTTGCATAATACTTAAATAATATTCTCTAATAATGTAATGCTGAATACTCGATTTTCGGGACATCTCTTGAATAATCGAGGTACTAGTGCGATGGGCTGGCCAGAGAATTCATAACAAACCTTTCCAGACTGACATCTCGAAAGCATCAATAAGCCGTCTGTCCGTTACCCTAATGGTCCATATCTCAGGGGCATAAAGAAAGATAGAAAAAACTAGCCAAACTTTGGCCAACTGGCAAGTTGCCGATCTTGTCATCTGTATTCCTTGGCAAATCTCATATTGACTGTCGCCAGTACTGTTCACAAGGACTCCAAGGTAGACCATCTTGTTTACTACCCCACAGTCAGCTATCGCTCGTTTTTTGCTAATTTCGATTGTGAAATATTTCATGATAAAGCATCATTTGTACCAGAAAATAATTACCACCCCGCTCTTTTTATTATACTCTTCGCAAAAACGAAGAGTATATTGCATTTGATCGGGACATTTTTAAAACAGTAAATATCGCTCGTAGAGAAAAAAATTTCATATCATTTTGTTAGTGAACGAATTCTGAACAACTTTCAAAATGTCCGTGTGTCAGTCCGTCTGTCCGTCCGTCACGTTTCTTGTAAGCATGATAACTAAAGAAAGAAAAGTCCGATTGTATTGAAATTTGGAAAATAAGTTGGCGTTAGCGAGAGGAAGAACCCTATTTTTTTGAAAAAAATTAATCATACATTTTACTAATTTACATATTTTATAATAATATATCTGATCGGTTGAAATATAATTGTCGAATGATAGACAATTTTTGTAGTAATATGTGATGGTCCAATGGCTCAAGCTTTGCCTTGCAATCAAAAGGTAGTGTGTTCGAATCCCTGAGAGGGTGGTTGTTTTCTTTTTTTCATTTTTTTTTATATATTTTTTTTTCACAACAAAGTTGGAACAAAATTTAGAATATCCAAAAACTAACATTATTTACAAGAAAACTGCGAAGAGTATCCTATAGAATGTGTAACAATTATATAAAGACTCAGTAAATCGGCGAAGAGTATAATGCTTCCACTAGTTTCCATTTTTTCTTTAATTTCAAAAAAGTAGATTATGCGCCAATTAACAGCGCCATCTTGAATACAGACTAGACACTGGATACTGGACATTTTTAGAAATCCATAGCCTTGATAGGGGCTCCTGAGTATAGCTATCTGCCCTTGGTATTTCCTCGCAAAGTAGTTGGAATCTCAGTCTGGCTATGCCTTCGGAGTAACACTGCACATGTACTGAGGTTTCCTCTTCCTCTTGGCAGAATCTGCATGTTGTATTATCTGCCAGACCCATTAAACTCATATGCCTATGGAGACTACAGTGTCCGGTTAGAAGACCCAATATTATCCCCTATTATTATCCCCTATTATTACCTGCTATACTCACTATTATCCTAATGACCTTTCTGCTTTGGCATAGTTGATCTTGAATGATTTTGGTGCTCTATTCTGTGTTGTTGCCTTAAGGGCGTTGTGCCTTGCATTAGCCTATGCAACACTGAGCGAGCTTCCCCTTGGATAAAAATTTGTTACAAGAAGATATGATTATTAAACTACTATTTGTTTACGAAAACAAATAAAGTTGTATGACTATTCTTTTCTGATTGATTTAACTATGAAACTAGATAGGCGCGATTTCATATGCTCTTTTTGGTTGAATTTACCTATAATTTTCTTTGAGTGTAGGTTGATGCATAAATAATTTCTTGGAAAATATTAAATTACATGCAAAATTTCTGAAAAATACTCTTACCAATAGAAAATTAATTAACATACGCAAGGTGCGTCGTCTCATATCTCACGTGCGATCGATATTCATTATATTTTTTTCCAATATACCCATGAAGGAACAGTTATACATCATCTTCCACTTGATTTATCTTAGAAGTATCAAATGGCAGGCACCGTTTTGTGTTTTATATGAAAGGATACATGTATACTCATCAATCTACCGCGACTCATCCTTTGCATTAAATTAAATGGCTCGTTCTATAATAAAATTCCAGGATATTTTATTTCCTATTTACGATAGTAATTGAATACATATTTCTTTTTCATCCACTGATAGATCGAGTAGTACAAATATTCAAATTTCATTGTGATGGAAATTGGCGTTTTTTTTGTATCATATGCATTATTCTAGTTGGAGTTGATTTGCTGTATGTGAAGTCTAACAACGTTTCGTAAGGCATCTACTTTGCTGCTCATTATCTGGTATTTCTTGAACATATCACCGTTTAAAGTCCTCTATCTCTCCCTCCGGTTGAAGTGGCATAAAAAGTATAGGATTTAAAACAATACGATACCGGAAAGTCATTTTTGGGGACGTACTTCTTGGAGAATCGAGTCGTAGCACAAGTAGCCCAGGCAATGAAGGCAAAACATGAACATATGCCGGAAGGAATTAGAGACAAGCTGAATTTTTGCCAGTTGTTAGTATTCACTTAGAGGTACATTTTCCCAAAAATCCCCGCTCCTTCTCCTTGTGCTTCCAAATTAAACACAACTTTTTTAACTTTTGTACGAAAAATACTATTTTCAGATTTTTCATGTTCCCACTGCTCTATATTTGTCATTTGTTGTCGTAAAAACTTGATATTTTAGTATTACAATGTTCAATCCTTTCGCTTTTCAACGGTGTATGCAAAAGTAATATTTGTAGTGATATGACTGAACAATAAATAAAAATGAATGGAGAAGTTACAATTTTTGTGTAATTTACAGCGAAAAAGTGTGGATCGAGGTAATTTTTTTATTTTTCAAAATAATTACATAGATAGATAGATAGATAGTCTTTATTTCACCACTATATGTACATACATGAACATTTGCAGCAAGTCAGGGTAAAAGCTGGTGAACAGCAAATTATAATATTTACAAGTTTATAAAACACAAAAACATATATATGTAAATATAACATTTCAATAAAAACAATAAATTTATAAAAACACAAAAACATATAGATGTATATAACATTTCACATTGATATACACAGAAGATATGAATAAGTATGAAATGCAAAAATATGTAGAGTATCAGAGCATTCTGTAAATATGAGCATTTAAATAGTCGAGTGTGGATTAGCACCATAGGGTGTCTTAAAAAATTCGTCAAGCGAATAAAAACAGTGCTTTAGAATGAAATTTTTTATATTCTTTTTAAAGGACACTAAGTTCAGTTGCTTTATATGACATGGTAAATGATTATATAAATTTAAGTTGGGGGAATTTTTAGCGCTTAGAGTTAACCTGTAGCGAGGTACTCTAAGAAGTCCAGCAGCACGTGTGTTGTGCTGATGGTAATCAGACTGGACAGAGAGACTCGACGCACTCCTGTGAATCTCTACAAGACTATAATAAATAAACAGTGAAGGGAGGGGCACAATGCCCAGTTTAATGAAAATAGGTTGACAGTGTTCCGTAAACTTAGCACTAACGAGTATTCTTATAGCTTTCTTTTGTTGTCGGAAAACTTTTAATGCGTGGGAGGAGTTACCCCATAAGACCACTGCGCAGGAAAGTCTAGAGTGGAAAAGGGAAAAATAAGTGTTTTTTAAGATGTCGAATTCGAGAATGTCTTTTAATTTCCTGAGGAGAAAGATCGTACTTGAGAGCTTTCTATTTAACTGATCAATATGGTTTACCCAGCTAAGGTTATCATCTAGATATATACCTAGGAGTTTAACGTGCTCACCTTTGGATACATTTTTATTGGTTGATATTATAAGTCTCTGAGTTTTTTCTTGATTGAGTGTTAGTTTATTCAAGGTGAACCAGTTTTTTGCCTGGAGTTCTATGTCGGAGCTAAGTTGGATCAGATTAGCAATGTTGCGGTCAGAGCACAAGAGAGTGGTATCGTCAGCAAACAAAGTTGATTTGCTAGGCAACATAAATTGTGGAAAGTCATTAATGCAGATCAGAAATAACAGTGGCCCCAGGACAGAGCCCTGGGGTACACCATAATTAATATCTAGAGTATCTGACATGCTATTTCCTATGACTACACATTGCTATGACTACACATTGCTAACGCTTTTGCAAATAAGAACTAAAAAGAGATATAACTGCATTTTATCGATTAGTTTATCGTGAGAGACACAATCAAAGGCCTTGGAAAGATCACACAGAGTGATAGCCGTATGATGCCCTTCCTCAAGACCCTCGACTATGTCACTCACGATCTTTACGACGGCCTGCGTGGTTGAGCGTTCAGAGCGGAAACCATATTGATAGGGGCTGAGAAGTGATTCATGTTCCAGATAACTTGACAATCTTTCTGTCAGAATAATTTCAAATATTTTACCAAAAATGAGGAGGATTGATATGGGACGGTAGTTGTCTAATAAGGAGTCGGCTCCTTTTTTAAATATCGGTATAACGCGGGCAATTTTAAATATATTTGGGTAGACACCTTCGGCGATACAACTATTATATAGAGCGGCTAGAGGAGCGGCTAGAGGAGCGGCCATAATATCCTCAGTAGATTTAATTATTTTAGCATTTAAGTCATGTATATCTAAAGAATTTGAGTTTTTTAATGATTTAATAGCTGATTTTACTTCTTGTATGGTTACTGGACGCAAGAAAAGGGATATATTCGACATTTTGTTGTAAGTAAAGTTAGTTTGAACGTTAATGTTGGGCAACGAATTAATTAAGTCGCCTGCAACAGATACAAAGTGGTTGTTAAATGTGTTTGGTGAAATACATGGATTGACGACGTTATCCCGACAATTGTTTATTTCAAAATTTATAATTTTCCAACTATCTCTTGCCTTATTGGTAGAGTCATTAATGAATTTGTTGCAAGCCCTTTTCTTCACAATTTTAATATCGTTTATGTACTCTTTACGCAGAGCACTATAAATAGAGTAATCAACCGGATTTCTAGTGATATTACAAATTAGTTTAACGGAGGAGAGCGTGTCCCTTTTATTTGGTAAAGAATCAGTAAACCAATTGATTGGCATCTTCTTATTTAAAGTACTGTAAGTAGTAAGCTAAAGCTAATGAAAGGAGGATACTTTTTTATTTGGAGCCTTTTTTTATAAAATGCATAGGAAGTGAGAAAAAGGCCTTGTAACATGAACATTGCATTGGTATCCCGTCATTTGGTGAAATGAATAAAAAGAGCGCATGTGAGTACTTTTATTCTATTTAACTATGCATACATGTCATTTAGTTATCTCATTTATTTTTATATTGTGATTACAATAATTTTTTCTATAAAACGTTGCGTCACAAATACGCGTCTAAGCACGTTGAAGTGACACAACGGCCAGATGTTGCTGGCAAGAGACTTTCAGATCATGTCTTGTATTTATTTGACGATCTTTTTACTTAGTTCAATCGTGTTTGATTTTTGTTTATCATGATAGACTTAAGTTCCATATGAAGTCGCTTTAGTTGGTATGCTGTGTTATGTTTTATATCAGTGTTGTATAGGGAAAAGTTCTGTAAAAAAACCTACTCTAAGTGTCAGCATTTAAAAACAGATTTGCATGAGCAAATTTAGAGGTGTATAGAGGTTTAGGGAGGGGGTAGAGAGGGGGGGGGGGGTGTAAGAAAGGTGGCTTGGAGGGGAGGTGTTTTTTATGGGGGCATGCTTTTTATGAGAATTAAGGTTCATCGTAGATTGGAAGTCATTCATGTAGATATTTATGTGTATGTCTGACGTTGTCGCGTTTTCTTATATTCGTTAGGTCTCTTGTCAGTTGTGAGTTTGTTATTTTTTGTGTCAAAAATTTTTGTGCAGTCTCGTCTATGTAATCGCGTATCATTTGCATCCCCGTGATCCGGAGCAACTCCGCGATTGTTATATATCGCGGAGAGTTGGTCAACAAGCGCAGCAACTTATTTTGCGTCCGCTGGATTCTGAGGCACTGTGCGTCCGAGATAAAATTCCTGGAAGCACAGGCATATGTTAGTATGGGGCGGAATATTAGTTTATACAAACATAGTTTATTGTCTATTGTTAATTTACTACGCCTGTTGACGAGTGGATATAACTTACTCAGAGCTCCATACGTCCTGTTTATGACTCTGGTAATATGGGGGGCAAATGACAGTCTTGTGTCTAGTGTTAGTCCAAGTAGTTTTACGGTCTTTCATTCAGTTATTTCGTTTTCGTCGAGTTTCAGTTTTGTTATAGTCCTAATGTTTGTAAATTTTCTGTGGAAGGTTACGATCTCGGATTTAGTGTGACTGATCGCAACCTTCCACAGTTTGTAGTATTTCAGTAGTTGTAGTGTATGGTATCGTATTTTTTGTGTCGCAGTCTGTGCGTGAAAACTGGATTGCCAGACAAAGCTTAAGCCATTCGACCATCAGACATCACTACGAAAATTGAATGTCTATAGTATCATCCGAGTATTATATTTCACGAATTAGATATATTATTATAAAATATATACATTAGTAAAGTGTATAAACAAAAAAAATATAGAGAATAAAATTTCGCAAGATTTAAGTACAAATGATAAAAATTAAGAAAATATATATTTTTTAATTTAAATGATTAATAACTTTTTTATTTACTGATTAATTTTTTTCAAAACAATAGGGTTCTTCCTCTAGCTAACGCTAACTTACTTTCTAAATTTCAATACAATCGGATTTTTCTTTCTTAAATTATCGTGCTTACAAGAAACGTAACGGACGGACGGACGGACGGACATTTTGAAAGTTGTTCGGAATTCGTTCACTAACATAATGATATGAAAATTTTTTCTCTACGAGCGATATTTACTGATTTAGAAATGTGCCGATCAAACACAATATACTCTTCGTTTTTGCGAAGAGTATAATAATGACGGAGGTATGAGCGATAACTAAAAGGCTTGCAAAACTCATGTTCAAGGCGGGGTGGGGGAGGAATTGCAAGGGGGAGGTCTGAGGTAATACTGCTCTAATTGAGTCCTAACTACTGGCAAAAATTCAGTTTGTCTCTAATTTTTTCCGACAAGAAAAACCTTCATTGCCTGTGCCGAAGGTGCGAGTTTCAAATTTCATGTGGACATTTATACATTTCAATGAGCTCAAAATAGTCGTTGGAAAATAGAAAAAATTGAGACTTTTTTTAAGCGCTGATGGTTTTTGTGCGGGTTGAAAAATATATATTATTTTAAAATTATACACACTGTGAATATAACGGGTTAATCAAATATTTGGTTAACGATTTGCACGGAGACGGAATAATTCACTTTTAATGTCCACTTTTCTATGAAATTTCCTGGAAATGCAGTATTTTACATTTCTCATCCTATAACTTTGTTTCTAACCATTGTCTCGGCTTGAAAATTTATACACATATATCCTGAAATATGTTGAATCGACTGCTATACTGGGTGGCTCAACCGATAGGGACACTCTTGTAACTTTTGAATGGGCGAATAGATTTTTTTCAAATTTGGTGTTGTGATATGGCATGACATTTTCAACTATATGATGAAAAGATCCAATATGGCTGACATCCGGTTTCGATGCAATTTATATGAAAATCAAGTTTTTGCATATAATTTGACCCTCAAATATTATTTGGATTTTCAAAAAAAAAAAATAAAAACAATTATCAAATCATTTTTCCTTTTAATTATAAAGGACCCCGCACTTTATTCTATACAAAATGGTACTCTGTTAAATTTTCTGAATTTTTAGAATATTATAGATCTCGATCTCCTGATTTAAACTAACATGGGCCCAATCTAATCCTATGACTAGTTTTTGAGATACAGGGTGTTAAAGTTAAAAAGTGGCTATTTTTATAAAATATATACACGGCAATTGAAGGATTCGGTTATTTTTTTTTTCGCGAATATCATTCCTGTAACGTCAGATAATATATTGTGACAAAAATATACGCTTATATACAGGGTGAGCCACCAATAATACGAAGTGAATTTTTAAAATCGATGTGTTTATGCTAAAACAACAAAATTTTGAGAAAATTATTTTTGAAATGAAATATACTGTTTCATAATTATCGATATTCCCAATTTGTATATTTTATACAGGGCGAGTCAAAAATATGGAAACACGTGTGACTCATTCTAATAAGACGCCCTGTATATTTTAATATATATTGATTTTCCATTGACAGCTGATTCCAAATATATATAATAGAGGGTTCCACAGGGTGATACAAAAGATAAAACACAAGAGAAATGCCGAAAAACTTGTTTTTTTCGAAATCGTCCTGTAATTCAGAATTTCGTCGGTTAATTTCCTTAATTCTTTCAAATTGTGTTTATTGTGTATACGTTAATAGAGTACCAAAAATCAAAATCTTACTGCGACTAGTTCTCGAGATTTAAAGCAAATTTACCATGTAGGTACGTAAGCCTAAGGAATAAAGCTTGTTTATATCTAATAATCACCGAATAATCGGTTAAATAGTGGAAAGCGATGTACTAATATGAAGTAAACTTTAACATACCGACTATAAGTAAAATGACTATATAGTATTCAAGGTGCTCTAACAATGCTCGGAAAATGGAGGGTACATCGGACGAGACAGCATTAAACTCGATTTCCACTAACTGCTATAGGTATCCGTATGTTGCAGATTTAATAAACTACAATATGCAAGTAACTTAGAAGTAATTCAAAGAGTAAACAATTTCCGCACCACCACAGGGGTACAGTTCCCGACGCGCTTTTTTCATAGTGGTATCCCTGTTAGGCCTAATCCACTGTACTATATTCCTAGTAGCCAAAATATTGATTTTAAGAAATTAATGAATAACACTGAATATGATGAAACTAGCAGAAAACCTACAACCAGTGGACGCAGATACTATGTATTTTTTTGTCCAAACTATTATCAAAAATTGATGTTAAAATTTTACTAAATAAGTTATATAAAACTTTCCCAACAGGGCTGTTTAAATCACATATACAACGTTCTTGGTAGCAAAAACTAATAATAAAGGTGTAAGAAAAATAACTAAGAATTTTAAATAGCATTAAATGATAACTAATATAAAGAAAACATGTGCAGTTTCTCAGTTTTCCACTATTTCAGGACAAGGGTCGATAATTTTCTGGTGGTAATCTGTTTGCCGTATCAACAATACAATTAAGAAGGAATGTAGATGGATAAATGAATATTTGGCCCATGTCTTGTATATTCAACTACCCACAAAACATTTGCTACGTTTGCACAAGTGCCTAATGTCCTGGCACCAGACTTACAAGTATAGTAGTAACCAAGTATCGGAGGGTCTTCGAGGGATTCTTCATCATTTTAGATTACCCACAACATACCCTCATACCCTACTTCGCAATATTTCGAAATCTTGAATATAACTTTCTTGTTCGATATTTTTTTCCATTGAACATTAGTTTTTACCTAACTGCTCCAGCAAAGGAGAATAATATTTTTCGATGTTATGTTTCTATGTCTCTTTCTTTATTCCCTTGAAGAACATAAACTACTGGATGAATTTTGATGAATGGGGTACCAAGAGATTCGTTATCGTGCCCTGCAATATGGTTATACAATAAATCCAATGTGGCGACCGTAAAACATCATCATGTCAAAATAAAAAAAAAAAACGGTTTATAGTGCGTATCCGTCGCGGCTATAGCCTAGCCTTAACTCGGGAGCAATTGCTGCCTCTTGTAGTCGGAGAGAGAGAGGACCCTTAAAATATGTAAAATAAAATAGTGGCCTATGCAACTCGAGAATATACAAAAACTGGAGTCATATTCTCACCTAAAATGACCTGCCGAATTCAACTATAGAGGCGATTCAGTTCGGAATTGCGAAATCGGAAAAAATCGCACTTTTCCATTTTTTTACGAAATATTTCGGAAATACAATATTTTACATTTCTCATCCCATAACTTTGTTTCTAACCATTGACTCGACATAAAAATTTGCATACATATATGCTGAAATATAATGAATCGATTGCCGTGCATAAAATTGTACCAAAGATAAAATATCTAGACGAAAAAAAAATTTTCATTCGAGATTATATAGATTTTTCAGTATCGGCATTGAAAAAGTCTACATCGAGGAAACCTTTTTAATACTGAAGATAGAAGTACTAGTATAAGAGAGTGAAATGTAGTTTAAGGTCTGAATTAAATTTTGAAAAACAAAAATCGCTCTCTATAACAGTTTGGTGGTTCGTGGTGGGGAACGACTAAGCGAACAAAAAAACTTTATATAACATGGGGTCTAAAACCCATAGTTTTAGAAAAAAAATAAACAAAAATTTAGAAAATGTTCAATAATATTGTTTGAGAACTGCTGGAATGTTGGGATAGGCTTTTATCTTCGCATATGTCGGCGCCTCTACGCCAATACGGCTTTTTCAAAGTGTCGCGCTCCTTTGTTAGAGTCTGCGCGTCGGCGAGGACACAAGTTGATAATCACACTTTTTTATGGCTTTTTAAAAGTGGGTAAGATCTTTAGCGGTGCGGTAAAGGTGAAAGACGTCGGCGTTTTCTGAGTGCTTAGTAGATCTGAAGAAAACTATACTCCCTCTGACAACGTCAGTTGAGAGTTTAGTGTGGTATTTTAATGTGCATAGAAACCATAAAAATTGATCCTAATTTACCAAATGTGTTGAACGGAGTGCGTATGTCCTTAGTTCAACGTTCCGAAAAGTGTATTGATGCAGACGGAAGCCATTTCGAACAATTTATGTTTTCTGTTATCGTATCTCAGACGTTTAACTCTTTATTTCCCAATGTCAAGCAATAATTTCTTATTTTTTAAGCTTTTAACACAGAATCCTCATTTAGGTTACAATTGTTAATAAATCACATTTAAATCTGAAAAATTATAAACAACAATAGAAGCTCCAATGTTTTGTTCTAAATTAAAAAAACACACATGTAATGAAATGTTGTGTTTAAATCTCTACGCCCCATCATTTGCTTGCAATTCTGCAAAAAGAGATAACGAATTGGAATAATTGGTTCCGTTGAGGCGCTCATCAAAGTTGCCGCCCTTCTTTGCTTTGAAACCGTGGGCCGCCGCGTGCCTGCGAGAACGAGTCGGTCGGTAATTTTTGCACTTTTTTATGACAATTTAAACTACACGTCCATTGGCCCAGAAAGGCAGTGGTTCTAAAATGTTTCTTACCCTAATAATATTCAAATTGTTGATCTAGGTCAGTTTTTTTCGAAGTGCCCCTAGAGAAAAAAGTCATAGTCTAGTCGGTCCCCATTACCGGTTTTTTTTTAATGACATGAAACTGATTACACCCTGTATACGGGGTGGTCACTAAAAGAATAAAATAATTAAGTAGGCTAAACCTGTCAACATTCGATGACGGATGTATATTTGAAAACGCTAGGTAAGGTTTGGTACACCTTTGTATATATGAACTTATCTAGAAAAAAATGAGATCATTACAGAGCCACGAATTTCTTGAAAATGTGAGTGCTGGTTGTAAGTTCAAAGGTGTACTTCTAAAGAATAATTTCTTTCTAATAATAACATTTTTAAACATTTCAACTCGGTCGAATCGCGACGGGGTTAATCCAGTGTACATAAAAATAAAAATGTTGCATTGCTGCTCTCATAAAAAAAAATAAAGGAATAATCACCAAAAATAAGCCCATGTTTGATGATTATGTCGAAGAACTCACTACCAAGCGTCTAGGTGACGCGACACCAATTTATATTTAGAAGGGCGCCAGCTGCGTTCTGCCCCGTTCTTCCACTCCCAAGCGGGTTCGAGATAAGATATACTTCGATAGACGAGTAATGGGGCAAGGCTCCACTGCCTCAGATCGTTAACGACGCTCTCTCGGGGCGTGATTTCAATTATTCACTGACAGTAAGGGCTTTTACCTACGATCACTACTGTAAATAGTAAAAAACACACTACCTGCCATCTAAGTAAGTTGAACTTTACATATTGTAAACAAATCGCACTGTAAAAAAATCGCACGGTAAACAAAACGCACGGGACACGCAGTTATAGGTGGCTTATATCGCTGACGCGGGGGTTTAAAAAAACAAATGCGCCTACGGAATTTTCAAACGCTGTCAAAACTAACATAATATTTATTGAATAATATTGTTGACAAGTAAACTAAATCCAGATTTTACTAAATAAATGAATAAATATGATCGTAGGTAAAATATAGTACATATTTCGAGTTGTAAAGCAATTACGCACTCATGGAAATACGCACTCGCCGCTACGCGGCATCGTGCGTAACTTTTCCATTCGTACGTAATATGCTTCTTACAACACTCGTTACGTAATATACTATTACGTCTTTGGATGATTGCGATTTTTGCATAAAAAAAATCCCTATCAAAGATTTCTCTCCAACAGGATTGGAATTTGACGTGATTTTGATCTGTTGATACAGTGATAAGTGGTCCGACGTCTTTTGGTTTCTGCTATTTTTGCATAAAAAAACCCTATCGAAGATTTCTCTCCGACGGGATTGGAATTTGACATGATTTGTATGTATTTACCTACTAATAATGGTCTCTGCACTTAAAGATTTCTGGAGAAATCGCATAAAAAAATCTCTATCAAGCTCCCGTAAGGCGACCAGAACACTGAGTATCAAACTTAGGGAGTTATGAGATCCTGATTAACTCAGGGATTAAGTCCTTACATCAATAAAATGCAATTAGTTCAAAGAATACCATTCATTTAATAAGTATGAAATAATACAGTATAATGTGAAAGAATCACGCCTCCCCAACTAAGGCAAATTGCTTTTTAACCATATAAGTGAGAGCACGCACTAACAATCGATTTGGCAGAAAAGATTCATTTAACTTCCTGAGGATTTAATGCAAGCCTTTTTTTTTATTTAAAAATTTTGTATTTTGATAATTATGGCTGACTGAAAATAATATAAAAATATTTTACTTAAAAAATTTTGGTTCGCTTATGAATAGCTTAAACGTTCCAGATCGTGATTTTATAATTTTCACGGTACTGAGTTCGAGTAATACATGAGTTTAATAACTTTCGGCCAGTCTTACGACGTACTTGTCCCAATGCAGGTTGAATATAGGAGAAATGACAGCGAGTCGCCTCCGAACGACTTTTCGGAGGCGACTCAATTCTTTTCGGCAAAATGGATTTTTGAGTCTTTGCACAAAGCGGTTTTCTCTATAACTTTATTATTTGGAAAGCCCTGCATTTGGCTTTCCTACCATCGCTTTATATTGACCACCCAACGCATTCGTCCAAATTATGAGTCGCTGGGTGAATCCAAACTTGTTTTATGCGAGAAACCGGCCTCATCCATTTTCACTGATTTTTTGTCAATTTTTGCTTATAGGCGCTACGCCGCTTTTGCCAAATTCGTCGGTTTCGCCTTTTTGATACATTGCCTTGTTAAAATTTTATAGTCAGTCTTTAGAACAGGGTATATAATGACTACCTCCATGGTCAATGTCTTCGGCGGAGGAATTAAAGTTGAAAATATTTTGAATATTTTCAAAGTACTTTTTTTGGTGTACTTTTTAAAAAATATGTGATTCATTTTTCCTTGACCACCATATACTTTCACTCTCATATCCTGGACCAAAATATATTTTCCTAAGTAAAAATTCGATATTTCTTCGAATTTTTACCCGGTTGTGCCTAATGTCTTATCGAACTCATAACGGTCCTTTTGGACTAGTTTGTGGTTCTGAAGTCTCTCAGACTCTTGAAAATGTCCTTAAATAAATTTTTTGCCTAAGTCGAATTTTTATTTTGGCTTCAACCTAGGTCAATTCTGGAAGGTTCTACAACAATTACTCCCCATTTTTAGCCGAAACTCTAAATGTGACTAATTTTGCGCATCTAACAGAATGTGCACCTATGTGCACATAATAAAGTATGAGTTAATTAACAATAACTTGAAAATTACTGCTATAAATTTAAATCCAGGTTACAATCTTCGAATAAATAATATTATGGTCCCAACAGTTTTTCTTAAATACTAAATAAATATATCACAAAGGCCATCGAAGGATTATTTATTTCCATCGTCGAGTAAATGGGCGAATTAATAAGGACATTTGTTCCTATTGTGAAGTTTGATGCGAACCTCAACGTGGAATTCTAAATTAATTTGGGAGAGAATTTCTGGGCAGTCGATTGTATTATTGATAATCTTGTAAATACACATTAATCCTGACATAACTCTATTTTCTAATGAATCCAAATTAAACTTTGTTAACATTAAATGATTCAGATATCCTTGTACGGGGTAGTGCTGATCTACTTTAAAAGATAAATATTTAAGTAGAAATTTTCATTGGACAGATTACAATGATTACAAAGACCCAAAAAAATCGTGAGCGAGAATTAAGGCCCACTTTTCCTTATATTTTTCGGGTCGCTGAACACGAATCTGAAGTCAGAATAGCATGTTTGTGGACAAATTTTCGAGCTAGAAATAAAAATTGTGGCGAGCGTAGATGCGTTTTCACTGTGTATGTATCTCGATACTTCAGTGAAGCAACGTGCAGCGCGGTTAGTACTTGGATGGGTGACCCATCCTGGAAAACACGGCGATCTCGTCCCACCTTCTAGCGGCTTGTATATCAGTGTATACGCGGAAGCTTTGTAATTTCAAGACGAAGAATACGTAGTGGATATACCATCCTTCGGAGGGGATGTAAAGCAGGTGGTCCTCTGTCTATTAAATGTTAGACAAGTAAAAGATTTCTACTCTTCTTACGAGAAGACGTTCGGCAAAATGTCCAGGTTGGGGGTAGCTCGTCTCCTGGCATCGGTGATAGTCCCTGGTAGAGGAAATAGGCGGACAATAAATAAATAGATAAAAAAATAAATAAAAATTATACGAAAATCGTGAAAACTCGGGATTTGTGATATTTCCAGACTCTTGGGAGAAAATACAGTATCTTCCAATGTATTCCATTAGATGATAAATCCTCGGGTTCGATGAGTTCACTTTGGACCGCACTATTATACAAAATTTGCAAGGATATTGCTCCCAACGGTGGTTTATAAACATATTCATGAAGATTGATATGGGATTGTACTTGTGTTTGCGGTGCTGAGCAGAACTGCACACGCGGGAAGAACAATGAGAAGAGGCAGGAATTATATCTTGTATGGAACACTCAGCCTGTGAGATTGGACCCTTGCCAGAATCGACTCCTGAAATGAAACCTTTTGACGTTTACCTTCGGACACCTTGTACCTGTTGCAATCATCTTTTACTTCCACATCCAGTGGAGGTATAGTAACGACAAAAAAAAATTTGAAAATTAAAAATACACCAATCTAGAGATGATACTAAAAAAATAAAATATGAAGAACATAAGTGACAAAATGGTGATCTTAAAATTTGAGTTTAGGTCAACAGTCAGGATTTACAAAATATCCTTGCTTCCTTTGTGAATAGGATAGTAGAGATCGAAACATTACTACAAAAAAAAGATCTGGCCTACGCGATCGTGCCTCTTACCGAGTGATAAGAGTATAATGGAGCAACCACTGGTTGAACCGTCGAAAATCCTCCTTCCACCTCTGCATATAAAATTAGGCTTGATGAAGCAGTTTGTAAAAGCGCTTCATATACAGGGCTTTGAACATTCAGTCAGTTGTCGGAAGCTAAACTTAAGGAAGGAATTTTTGATTGACCTCAGATTCGAAAGGTTTTTAAGGATGATGTTCATTACAACGATGACTCCAAAAGAGAAAGCCACATGGTAAAGCTTTAAGGCAGTAGCCCATCAGTTCCTAGGGAATCATAGAAGTGATGGCTACGAAAGCATTACAGTTTAGATGATCAAGAATTACCAAAAATTAGGTTGTTTAATGAATTTAAAATTACATTTCCTTGACTCGCATCTAAGTTATTTCCCCGACAATCTAGGTGACTTCAGTGAAGAGCCAGGCGAATGATTCCATCAAGATATCAAGGAAATAGAGAAACGGTATCAAGGAAGATGGGATGTTGGCAGGCTTTTGTTTGTTATCAAAAGAGAGAAACAGTCCAAGAGACACATGAACGAAAAAGAAGTCCATTGCGTAGATCATTCGATGATAAAAGAGTCAGGAAACTAGCAAAAAATAACTTATCTCTAAAGGACCATGCACACAATACATGGAATTTCATACAGCAGTCGATTTGGTTGAAAATATGGTATGTTATAGTCCATAACTTCCTGATCAAAAGTGCTTATGGCCACAAAGCCCAAAATGTTCTAAATTTCGAGATATTGAAGGTCAAAGGTCGTATGAGCTATCACTTATTATAGCTACCAAGTCACCTTCAGGTGCCTCTTTGACCCTAGAAATATTACTCTGGTATAAAACTCGACGACCTTGAACAGATCTACGACCTTGGCCCATGGATCATGGCCAAAGTTACCATAAAGTACCACACCAACCATAGTAATATTTATCTGGCATATGGCATATATAAAGTAGGGTTGAACTTTGACACCTTAGAGTGTCGAAGACGGTCAAGGTCAAGGATAACGTCAAGGTAAAAAAAACTGTCGATACCTCTTTTTTTATATAATAATAATAAATTGATTTAAATAAATTCAGTATGCACATGTGCATCTTTCTCTTTGTACGCCACTGACGGCTTTATATAAACAAATAACCTATACAAATAATATACCAATCGATAGAAAAAATAATGGTTTTTACTTTTTATATCTTGTAGAATTTTGACTTATTGGGCCGTTTTAGAGGTATAGCCAAAATATGTCGTTGGAAGGATCCTCACCCTTTTTTGGCCGTGGGGCCTTAAAAAAAAGAAAACAGCAAAAAGCAAATGGAGGGTCTTATGCAAAATTTTATACTCTATCGAATGGCGTCAAGATAATTCCTCTAGCTACTACCGTTTTTGAGAAAAAAAAATATATATAGGTAGATACAGGCAGCCCCTTTGAGGGGGGCAGGGGGAGCAGGCATGATTTCTCGAGGTGGGTCTGTTCGAAAATCTACTTATTTTGACTAGTTCTATTCATGGTTAAAAGGATTTGCTATTACTCAAAAGTAGAAATATCAAAACACTAATTCACTAAGAAATGACTCGTTTTTTTTTATTATAATGACCATCTGAGTAGGACATTTTTTGTCGGCTTTGATATTTTGTAACATCAGAGTATATCATCATTAATTTTATATCAAATTCATTTGTAACAACGAAACCCCCACAGAACTTATTTTTATGCATATATCTGGGCATCCAGCACTCTACTATAAGGATAATTTGTTTTACTTAGGGAGTTATTGTTACTAAGATATTTGATATTAAAAATTTCTTTGCTATATCTTATTATCGATTTTTATTTTTTAAAGACTATGTATTACGTGTAATGAAACGTTGTTTGTAATTATTACACCGGCACACAAAAAAAGTCGTGAACTGAAACAAAACCTGTGTCAAAATGTATATATTTTTGTGCTCTGAATTTGCCATAAGATTTGGCCTATGCCATCGGAAGTTTTTTCTGCATTCGATGAAAATCGAATGTTTTTCTTGAAAACTGAGGACGTTTGACTTTCATCGAATGTATAAGAAAAATCCGATGACATAGTCCAAATCTGATGACAGATTCGGATTCAGCGCACAAAAATACATACATTTCGATAGGTTTTATTTCAGGTTCACGACTTTTTTCGCACCGGCCACACACACACACATACACACAAAAACATTTATTATTAGATTTTGATTCTGAAGTACCTAGAAAATGGTGATAATTTGTATTTCATTGATATTTCCTTTATTGCTAAGTTTACCGCTATCTTAATAATTATTCGAAATAATTCTTAGAATGTAATTTTCTTCAGTGTTTTGTGATAAAATACAGTGTCCCATTTAAAAGTTTAAAGTCAAAGTCATTTTTAGTTAAACCGAAAGTTGTGTTTACAACGTTTAAACTCAAATAACTCGAAAACGCTTGGATTTTCGAAAATATTTATATAACGAAATTTGATTGAAAATTAAAGCTTTTTTAAATACTCTCCATTTCAAAGTGCTTGTGCTTGAAAAATTTTTTGCAGCACAGCGCCATCTACATCTTGAAATATTAAAAAACGATTTGTATCCAAAACTGAAGCCATTTACACATTCTAGCAATTGGCTTTAGCATAACTCAAATATCTATATTATTTCCCGAAATATTACTCCTGGGAGTTTTTATTGGTGTACCCTGTATAATAAGGAAGTTATAGATTTCTTTCGCGGCATTGGACCATCCTACTATAAGTTTTGAAACGCTTTTAGTTAGGAGATCAAGATTCGGCTCAATATCTGAGGAGATTAGCATTCAAACATTTTTTTTTATTTGCGACGGATTAATAATAAGGAATATTATTCCGCATAATCAGCTTACTTTTCCAGCAGTAAGCGGATTTCTCTACACCTGCAGATTCGAATAAAAACGAATAATACCTGCGGATTTTTTTAGTTATTCTTGCTGATATAAAAACATCCACAAAGATAAGTAAATAAGTATTAATTACATCAAACGCCGTACGCTTTGTAACAAATAAATACCTTTCTTTGATGCGAGAAAATTCAACAACAAAACTAAAAGGAAGATATTCACCTTTAGCGCTTTAAATAATCTTATTATACTTTTATTTTTGTATTTTCGTACAAGGAAATATCAAATCTGCAACCAACGAAAAATAGAGGTTTTCCTTCTTTTCTATTAATGAGAAAGAATGTAATTTTTAAATGGCAATTATGGCGATATAGTTTTCATCAGGCAAACTGCTAGCAGCTGCCGACAAGAAATATGATTGATTGAGTTTACAGACTAACACAAAGTAGATTATAAGATTTGGACAGTAGTGCAGGCGCTACACAGCTGAGATCATAGTGGCAAGTGGTGATAGGAACAAGGCACTTAGCATTAACGTATAATACACTAATACAGGGTGTATCGTACTTTCCAACACTTAATTACTTAAATGCATAATTTATAATATTGGCACGTTTAAGCCTGGAAGCCGACAGATCAATGTACGCTAATTAACGACAGTAATAGTTGACACTAATTAAAGTAGGAAAATCCCGCTCATTACTCATCCCTTGTACCTGGGTACTATATAGCCAGATTCAGTGAGTCATATTTCAACCCTCAATGTCTTCACCCCTCACACCCGAACTTAGTGCGAGGGTAAATTTTACTTTGTTAAAGGACCCCGCACGTTTCTTATGTAAAATAATGCCCGGCGGATTTGGCTAAAATTGAAATATGTTATTTATGAAATCATCCTGAATAAAAGTCTCCATGGGAGCAAGGCCGAAAAATTAATAATTTTTAAGTTATGGAGCTTTGAAGGTGTCTATCCGTTGTATATCATATTCGGAACGAATTATGATGTGGCTGAAGAATTTTCAAAATGAAAAATCCAACAAACTAATTAGTCTCGTCCCTAGATATGGACCACAATACGAACCGAAAGTACGAACCGAAATTTGCATGATTAAGTCCATTTTTTAGGGTGCAAACTTTTTCAGTCTCAGTATAGACCTGCGTATTAAGTACGTATAAAGGGTAAATAAATGGATTTTGGGCCTCCTCGCTAGATATGGACCACAATAACACAGGGCTGAAGTCTGAACCTGAAGTTGCATAATTAAGTCCATTTTTGAGGGTGAAAACTTATTTAGTCTCAGTATAGACCTGCACATTAAGTTGGTATAAAGGGTAAATAAATGGATTTCAGGCCCCCTCACTAGATATGGACCACAATAACACAGGACTGAAGTCTGTAAGTCTGTAACCCTGTAACCCCCGGTTAGAGGGAAAAACGACGCAATTAAAAGTGAATTAATCAAACGATTATCTACATCAGGGAAACTGCGAACGAAACGACTTCTTGAACACGAAAAGAAAGGCGATAGGACACCATCCAGTTTCTTAGACACCTTAGAAACCTAGCAGGTACGGCAGTTCCCGAAAGTTTTTTACAAACATTGTGGTCAAATCATCTTCAAGCTTCTATGCAAGCCATTCTTGCTACAAAAACGAGAGCCGAACATAATAAAATTGCCGAGCTAGCAGACAAAATTATCCAGACGATCCCATTACGTTGCGCAAGTTAGCACAAGCAGCGAGTTCTAGCAGTTAAGGCAGGAGTTGCGTGAATTAAATCTACATGTGGCCGAACTTACACAACAACGCGGCAGCTCACGAAACTGCAGCACATTAAAAGCTAGGATAAGGAGCAGCATCCGTAACCGTAATCAGACAATAATTAGTAACATTTGTTTGATTATTCATTCAAATATTGTTAACACTAGCAGGGTGTGAAAATTTTATATATCTTTTATAGAAGTTTTAGGATATTTGGACGACGCGAGGCTGACATCTTGTATATACAATTTAAGTGGAACACCTCACCGAAATTTCCTTTATGATGAAAATAACGGTCAGAAAACATATCAAAAACGATGTTCAAACTGGAAACCCTCAGCTATCTGACAATATCTTAATCGATCAACAAAGACTTAAGCTCTTAAAACGTTTTGAATACCGGACAGAAATATTTTTTCAGGAGACATCCTAATTTGTTCTTCCAACTAATCTGAGAGCCTTTAATGCTGCCTGGCTATCTGAAAGTATATAGATCTTTGCCCTTCGAGTGCCTCTATTTAGGCATTCCTGGGCACATTGATCTATAGCATAGATTTCTGCCTGGAAGGTGGTTGGGGTGTTACCAATGGCTTTAAATAGCTTGCATTTAGGCCCTGCTACGCCCACACCAACCTTCGTCCATCTTGGATCCATCTGTGTACCAGATGTGTGACTCTTTCTCCAACCGCAGTACTTCGACTCTGCTCGCCTTAGGGCTTTCAATCAGCACATCGAACGGGCAGTCAAAGTCATTCTTGATTGACATTGAGTCAGTGGGTTTGGCCATGAATTCGAATTGGATTAGCTCCAGAATCCTTAAGTGACCAACCAGGTCGCCTGGGCTGAATTTAAGTGCCTGATGCTGCCTTCTTCCTTACATGCAAATGCAGAGGAAGTCCAGCATTGCCTGCATAGCTGCTGTGGGACACGAGCGCATTGCTCCTGTAGTCCCTAGACAGGCAAGGCGTTGCAATTTCTGCAACCTTCCTTGTGCTATTTTCTCTTCTGTTTTTGGCCACCATACACATGATGCGTAGGTAACCATTGGTCTGACAACCGAAAGGTAGGACCAATGTATCATTTTTGGCTTTAGGCCCAAGTCTTACCAAGCAGCCTACGGCATGTCCAAATAGCCGTAGTTGCTTTGGTAAGTGTCCTTTCTAAGTGTGAGTTCCAGGTAAGTTTTTAGTCCAGGATCACTCCTAGATACTTGACTTCACTGGAAACATTCAGTACTGTTCCATTTAACATAGGAGCTCTCAAATTTAGTTTTCTCCTTTTGGTGAATGGAATAATAACTGTTTTGCTCGGATTGACACTAAGGCCCTCTGACGAGCACCATTTAGATATTATATTTAAGGCAATTTGCATGTGGTTTGAGATCATAACCTCATGCCTACCTCTAACAAAAACGACCAGGTCATCAGCATAGCCCTGAACGTTGACGCCATAATTACTCAGCTGATGGAGGAGATCGTCGACCACCATTGACCACAGCAAGAGCGATAAGACTCCACCTTGTGGACAGCCCCTAACTGCGGTCACGGTGGCCGACTCGTTCCCCATATCTGTTTTTCTGCTTCTTAGCATAGATTGTATCCATTTGATTGTTGGGGACTGTATTCCCATTTTTTCCGCGGCTCTTTGTAAGGATTCATAGGTGTTGTCAAAAGCACCCTCTGTATCTATAAAAGCACACAGAGCCAGTTCCCTTGCTGTAAACGCATTTTCGATGCCTTTGATCAGGTATGTAGAGCATTTATTGTTGATTTGCCAGGTTGATAGACAAATTGTTTCGAGTGAGCAGATGATACTCTGATAGTTGTACTGAATTTGCCCGGTTTGGATATAAACGGATTAAGGCGATTTTCTTGCTAAGAATTTGAATTTGAATTATCCTTCAAAAAGAATATCCCGATGATGTCTCCTCTGATAGTCCTTGCAAATACGTTTAGTCTATGAAGGTACTTTCTATTTAGTGCGACTTCCATCCATTTAGTGAGTAGTTTGGTCAGCTCTGTGACGATTTTATATGAACACAAACACATCACATATAGTAGGTCATCCTCAAACCCAAAGCCAAGGCTATCCGGAAGGAAGTTACACATTTGGAAAAATGCAGACATACGTCCATACTCACCGACATTGTCAGTACCGGGAGTGGGACTCGAACCCAGCACGCAATAGACAGTGATGCTGTTATAGAACCTCCCAGAATCGACCTAAGTCGAAGACAAAATAAAATTTCGACTTAGGTAACAATTCATTTAAAGGTAATTTGGAACGTAACGTACAGGTTTAGAAGGTATCAGAGCCGAAAACTAGCTTAACAGGACTTGTATACCTTCGTTAAAATGTAAGGCACAATTAGGTGAAAATTCGAAGAAACACCGAATTTTCACTTGGGAAAATATGTTGTGGTCTAGGCCATGGGAGTGAAAATATATTGGTCATGGAAAAATGTACCAAAAATAAAAGTATAATTTTTGGTCAAGGAAAAGAAACAATATACTTTTTACGAAATACTTTGAAAATAATTTTAATCTCTTCACAAAAGACAATGAAAGTGAAGATGCAGTCAGTATGGGTATCATTCAAGAGAATGAATATAAAGTTTTAACGATACGACGTACCAAAATGCGACAAATGCGACAAAGGCGGGTAGCGTCTATAGGCAATTATATAGCAAAAATAGTAAAAATGGACAAAGCCGGTTTCTCGAATAAAATAAATTTGTATTCATTCAGCGGCTCGTCGTTGGATAATCAAAAGAAAGCGATAGTAGGAAAACCAAATGCAGGTCTTTCCAGATGGTAAAGTTATAGAAGAAGTCTCCTTGTATATAAATAAGTCAAAAAACAGTTTTGCCAAAAAGTCGCTCGAAAGCGTGTCAGATCCCCTAAATTGAACCTGCAAGGGGACCAGTACATCGCCAGACTAACAGAAAGTTATCTAACTCATGTATTAGTTGAACGCACTTTTGAACTCCGTTATTGTGAATGATACAATCACGAATGAGAACCTTAAAGCTAATTATAAGCGAACCAAAATTTTTTAAGGAAAATTTTTTTATATTATTTCAAGTCAACCACTAAAAACTCAAATAAGCTTTCATTGTTTCAATGCATTTATCAGTAATGTATGAATAAAGGTTACTATTATTATTATTGATTCTGGGGAAATTTTGTGAATCATTTCTACCAAATCGATTGTTAACGCACGCTCTGCATTGCATGAGAGCATTTGCAACTCTCTTAAAGAGGTGATCGGTCCTGCCTTGCTTGGGGGAGGCGAATCTCTTCAAATTATATAATTTGTTATATAAGATGTAACATAATCTCGTTATTTTGAACCTAATGAATAAATGGTATTATTTGAACTTTTGCATTTTATTGATTATATGACTTGTAAGTCTTATCCATTGAGGGTTTTCGTTCGGAAGACAGGAAATTTTTTAGTTGAACGTCTCATGACTCCACAAGTTTGAACCTCAATAATCCGGTTACCTTACAGAAGCTCGATAGGAATATCTTATTATGAAAACATTTCAGAAATCTTTAAGCATAATTCCATTACCGTTAGGTGAATAAGAAAAATTCTGAGAGAGAAAGAGAGAGACACGAAGTTTTTTTTTAGAGAGAGAGAGAGAGAGAGAGAGAGAGAGAGAGAGAGCGTCGTTGATAATCGACGGTAGTGCCGCCTTGGCCTATTTACTTATTCTGTCAAGTTGTATCTTATCTCTAACCCGCCTTGGAAGTGGAAGAACAAGGGGAGAACGCGACTGGCGCCCTTGATAAATAAATTCGCATCACTCAGGCGCAGAATAATAAGTTCTCCTACAAAGCCAGCATATTTGCCACATAATATGCCTAAGCCGACTGGGTCTTCTTTCGTTTGCTGTCTAGCACATATGACGACATCATGCATCTGTTGTGGTCGCCTGCTAGTTCTTTCACATAATATCTTTGGTCAGCCCAACGTATTGGATGACATCCTTCTCGCCTCTTGCTATGTTATCTATGATCCTTTCTATATTCTATCAGCCGGCTTATGTGGTTAGAAAATCAGACGATTTGGAAGAAAACGATACTGGAGAGTATTTTTTATAAAAATGAGCTAATATGCGATGGGCTGTCTGGAGAATACTAACTCCTCTAGAGGAAAGCATCAATACTGATGGCAAGTTGAATACCTTGCCATTTGTATTCTTCACCGAGTCCCATATTCGCAATTGCCAGTATTATCCATAAGGGTTCTGAAAGCGAATCCAAACCAAACGGACTTTTAATAAACAAAACACAAACTCGGTCCTTTGGCGATTGGCCGCGAGTTCCTGAACTTATTGCAAACAATGTTAGAACTAATCATAAATTGAGTCCTTTGTACACTGGTTTCGCCAGACACATGGAGTCCTGTCGCATCACAGTGGGCCAGAACAGAATCGTAACTCGCCATAAATTATAATAGGTAAAATTTAATTAAATTATTTTATCCCTCCTATTGTATTCCATAAAGGCTAAGCCTTTGTGGGGTTATTGTTCATTTACATATAATACATCAAGTGTTCTCCCATATATGTACGTATATAAATCTAATATTAACAGGTAACAACACACTTGTAAATCGTATTTTTTGTAAATAAATTATTATTATTATTAAACCAGGTGGCCACGAGTCGATATACGCCTCCAATTTTTTTACTGTTTTTGAATTTAAAAATTTCGTTTTTGGTACACATAAATAAGACAAAAATGAGCTACTTTTAGAGTAATAGGAACTAAAATATCACTTCCGGTTGAACCGGAAGTGACATCAACTTTTTTTTTTAAATAGAATGATTATATTTTTTATGGTTTCTTATTAAGCATGAAATTCTAAGTGGAACAGTTTTTTCCGATTTAAGAAATTCCAAAAAATAAGTGAGTTACGAACAATTTTTTATTTTTTCAAAATGGCCACGTCAGATGAACGCGACGTAAAAAAATTACTAAGTAGGTTATGGAAATTATTCGTAAGGTTATAGACTTGCCTGTAAATAACAAATTAGTTATTTGAATTACTGGCTATTTTTCTCAAAAGACGAAGTTTAATTTTCATTTTTATTTTTGTAGGGGTCCTATGGAAAATTTTTTAATGGAACCGTGCCATTTTCTTCTATTAATCAGAAATAATGATTCATAAACTTTAATTTTTGTCCATTAATCATTTTTTAACGATGTCCTTCGTAATAATAACAGTAACAAGAAATAATTTTAATATAACTTAAGAACCATGATAAATAAAATAACAAAATTATTTAAAAACTAAATTAAAATAAACCCTCATAAAAATTGTTCAAACTGTTCACCGTTTTGATTAGTACATAGAGTAGCGCGACTTATTGTTGCACGTCTAACATTCTGTAGTTTTTGAGGTGTTATTTCTGCAATTTCGTGCCTAACTCTCCCTTCCAGGTCTTGCCTTGTGGTTGAAGCAGACGCGCATACTCTATTTTTCAAACGCGCCCAAATAAAAAATCGACTGGGGTAAATCAGGGAACCTTTCAGGCCATCTGACTGGACCATGGGTCCCAATCCAACGATCTGGAAACAATTCATTTGGGTAATCCCTAACGATAATAGCACACTAATATTGACGAGGTTTACTTCCATCAAGACGGGGCTGGACCACCCGTCTTGATGGAAGTAAACCTCGTCAATATTGGTATTGGTAATTTGAATAATCTGTGGAATTATATTTTGGAGAAATTCTAGATATCTTAGTCCAGTTAAATTTTCGTCAAATATTATTGGACCTATGATATGGCCGCCCCTAACCGAAAATTGAAGCTAAACCGCTGCTGCAACCGCCCCTGTATCATAATATGGGGTTTTCAATTGCCCAGTATCAAACGTTGTTCCGATTAAATAACCCAAGGTTTGTAAATCTAGAAATATTCTTGATAAAATTCTCATTTCTTAGTTGGCGACACAGAAACCAAAGACACAGGCACACAAAAAAAAATGTGAATTACCAGAAATATGACTATCATTTCCGGATAATATGGGGGCACCTGAATACGAATTTCATAGTTCCGATGGCCAATTTCGCTCCAATATTTCGGAAATCACCATACAGAGTGGTCCCAAAATCCCGCAACGATATATTTATTCTTATCAGACAAAACAAATTAAAATGACAACCGATTGAACTGAAATTTTGCATACACGTTTAGTTTGGATGACAATGCATGGTTAGCTAAGTGACGTCATTACAAATCCAATATGGCGGATTCCCAAAGATGGCGGATCAGTTATTTTTTATGCACCCCCATGATATGGGTATCAAATGAAAGGGTTTGCTGAGAAGAATACGAAAATAAAGTGAAGTCAGACTAAATTCAATATGGCGGACGCAACTGAATTTTAAAACAGTTATCCCCAACCGATTGAGCTGAAATTTTGCATACACGTTTAGTTGGGATGACAATGCATGGTTAGCTAAGTGACGTCATTCTAAATCCAATATGGCGGACTCCCAAAGATGGCGGACCAGTTATTTTTTATGCACTTCCATGATATGGGTATCAAATGAAAGGGTTTGCTAAGAAGAATATGAAAATAAAATGACGTCACACTAAATTGAATATGGCGGACATCTCAAGATGGTGGACAAATTTTTTTAGTTTTAACACTATAATTTGATCGTATAGTATATTCGCTCATACATTGCATTCGAAGAAATGGTGAAGGATCGGATAGGAACGTCGCAATGAATATACACTTCTCCAAGAAATTAACGCACCACCAAAAAATAACCAAAAGTTTGAAGTTAGTTAATTTTTAACCCCCCGATCCAAAAAGAGGTGTTATAAGTTTGATTCGTATGTTTGTATGTCTGTCTGTCCGTCCGTTTGTCTGTCTGTCTGTGGCTTGATATCTCTTCAACGGGAGATTCGACTTTGATGCAGTTTTTATTGAAAAATTAAATATAACACATAAATATATTTATAATTGAACCGGTCTTGTAGATTTTCTTTCTTATACGCATGAATATATCGGGAGCTGCTGTTTTGAATATAACTATTTAGTAGTTCGTCTTTACAGCAGCCCCCGACATATTCATGCGTATAAGAAAGCAAATCCCGAGGACATAAAAAAAATGTAAGCTGGATTTAAATAAATCATAAGAGTTTCTTATATGGAATCAAAATTATTTCATAATTTTTAAAGTTGTGTTAATTCGTTTTTTTTTATATTAGTTATTTAGTCAATATTTTTGTCTCGGGCGTTTTTTAAAATTTGTAATTTAATTTAATTTTATACTTTTTAAACCAAACGTATACATACAACATAGCGTATTATTATATCACGAGTCCCACGCAGAAATTTTTAACCTTTAAGCCGACGCGGTCCAATTTTGTATTCTACTAGTCGCACACGGCCTACAAGACCGGTTCTATTATAAATATATTTATGTGTTATATTTAATTCTAATAAAAACTGCATCAAAATCGGATCTGCCGTTGATGAGATATAAAGGCACAGTCAGACAGACAGACGGACGGACAGACGGACGGACGGACGGACGGACGGACGGACAGACATACAAACATGCGAATCAAACTTATCGGGGGTTAAAAATTAACTAACTTCAAACTTTTGGTTATTTTTTGGTGGTGCGTTAATTTCTTGAAGAAGTGTATATTCATCTCGTCGTTCCTATCCGATATGAAACTTATAGTTTAAACCGAATCCTTCACCATTTCTTCGAATGCAACGTATGGGCGAATACACTATACGATCAAATTATAGTGTTAAAACTTAAAAATTTTGTCCGCCATCTTCGGATGTCCGGCATATTGAATTTAGTGTGACGTCATTGTATTTTCGTATTCTTCTCAGCATACCCTTGCATTTGATACTCATATCATGGGGGTGCATAAAAAAATAACTGGTCCGCCATATTGGATTTGGAATGATGTCACTTAGATAACCATGCATTGTCATCCAAACTAAATGTGTTTGCAAAATTTCAGCTCAATCGGTTTTGTAACTGTTTTAAAATTCAGTTGCGTCCCCCATATTGAATTTAATGTGACGTCATTTTATTTTCGTGTTTTTCATTTGATACCCATATCATGGAGGTGCATAAAAAATAACTGGTCCGCCATCTTTGGGAGTCCGCCATATTGGATTTGGAATGACGTCACTTAGCCACCCATGCATTGTCATCCAAACTAAACGTGTATGCTAAATTTCAGCTCAATCGGTTGGGGATAACTGTTTTAAAATTCAGTTGCGTCCGCCATATTGAATTTAGTGTGACGTCATTTTATTTTCGTATTCTTCTCAGCAAACCCTTGCATTTGATACTCATATCATGGGGGTGCATAAAAAAATAACTGGTCCGCCATACTGGATTTGGAATGATGTTACTTAGATAACCATGCATTGTCATCCAAACTAAATGTGTATGCAAAATTTCAGCTCAATCGGTTTTGGATAACTGTTTTAAAATTCAGTTGCGTCCGCCATATTGAATTTAATGTGATGTCATTTTATTTTCGTGTTTTTCATTTGATACCCATATCATGGAGGTGCATAAAAAATAACTGGTCCGCCATCTTTGGGAGTCCGCCATATTGGATTTGGAATGACGCCACTTAGCCACCCATGCATTGTCATCCAAACTAAACGTGTATGCTAAATTTCAGCTCAATCGGTTGGCGGTAACTGTTTTAAAATTCAGTTGCGTCCGCCATATTGAATTTAGTGTGACGTCATTTTATTTTCGTGTTTTTCATTTGATACCCATATCATGGGGGTGCATAAAAAATAACTGGTCCGCCATCTTTGGGAGTCCGCCATATTGGATTTGGAATGACGCCACTTAGCCACCCATGCATTGTCATCCAAACTAAACGTGTATGCTAAATTTCAGCTCAATCGGTTGGGGATAACTGTTTTAAAATTCAGTTGCGTCCGCCATATTGAATTTAGTGTGACGTCATTTTATTTTCGTATTCTTCTCAGCAAACCCTTTCATTTGATACCCATATCATGGGGGTGCATAAAAAATAACTGGTCCGCCATCTTTGGGAGTCCGCCATATTGGATTTGGAATGACGTCACTTAGCTAGCCATGCATTGTCATCCAACCTAAACGTGTATGCAAAATTTCAGCTCAATCGGTTGTTATTTTAATTTGCTTTGTCTGATAAGAATAAATATATCGTTGCGGGATTTTGGGACCACTCTGTATGGTGATTTCCGAAAAATTGGAGCTAAATTGGCCATCGGGACTATGAAATTCGTTTTCAGGTGCCCCCATATTATCCGGAAATGATAGTCATGTTTCTGGCAATTCACTTTTTTTTGTGTGCCTGTGTAATCATTCTCATACGGCAATTGATATTTATAAGAACGATAGCCATGTTTCTTTAAAATTTTCCTGGCTTATTCTTTTGAAACTGGTAATTCAAGTTCAATTTGCCCTATCAAAATAGTTGGGTCAATATGCACTAAAGCTAATACATTAATTTCCGTTTCTTCGCCGACGATAAATCTTTCTTCAAAATGTTTATATCAGGTTCAGTTCTAAATTGATGCTCCAACTGGACGAAATAGTGTTTCGGAGGTTGTCTTCTTTCTGGATATCTCTGTCCATACAGTATTTGTGCTCTAGTTGCAATACGTTGATTCTCTCCATAAGTAATCAACATGTCAAATTTTTCATCTCTTGAATATTTTTCAGCCACTTTATATTAATTTATTTGTTTATAACAAATTCAATACACTTACTTCAGATAATCGGTGACTCAATGTCAAGAGTAATTCATTTGTTTGCGAATGTCTGTCATTTTCATGGCTATCTGCAATTTTGGATTTGAATGTAGTTAGGTACCTTTTAAAAACACTTTTATTATTATGAGGGATATCGTTAAAAAATGATTAGCGGCGAAAAAATTAAAGTTTATGAATCATTATTTCTGATTAATAAAAGAAACACGGTTTCCATACGACCTCTACGGAAATGCAAATGAAAATTAAGTTCTGTCTTTTGAGAAAAACCTAAAAATAGTCGTACCTATCAGTAATTCAAGTAACTATTTTGTTCCTTACCTTACTAATAATTTCCATAGCCTGCTCAGTAATTTTCTTACGTCGCGTTCATCTACAAAGCTCCAGCTAGAAATCTTGGTTCCGCCTATAGCTCTCTACCCTGTCAGTCCTTTGGCACATGTCATCTCACGTATCACGTGTTAAGGAGAATTGGTGACATAACACAGCCCTGTCTAACCATCTTCCAAATTTACATTTGTCAGAATTAGTGTTTCTACTTTCAGCAAAGCTGAGTTTCTTGATACAGTCGACGACATGGGTGTTCTCATCTCCAATGACATCGTCCTCTACCTCAGCATCGTCACTTTCGAAAAGCTTTTCACGGTGTTAGGTTACGTTAGGTTGGGTTAGGTTGATGTGTGAGTGGGCTAGTAACAGACCCTCCACTGCGACCATATGGTCTATTGTGGCTCACTGCTAATTATATTTCACCCAATAATAGGTTCAGCTTTTTAATAAAGCGGACTACCTTATTGGGTGAGAGGTTGTCTAGGTTGTCTGGCAGCAGTTGCCCTTTGCCAAAAAGTGAGAACCTGGTTCTTTCTGCAGCGGGACAGGTACATAGAACGTGTGCTAGCGTTTCATCCTCCTCCTAACACAGTCGGCATTCAGCGTTGTCCGCTATTCCGAGTCTGTGTAGGTGGTGGTTTAGTCTCTAGTACCCAATATATAGGCCATCTAGAGTTCTTGGGTGTAACCTATAATAGTTTTTTAGTTCTTACTTTCAAAGGATATGTAATAAACTCCTTTGAATGAACTAATCCTGGTAACTCTTGCAAGTACTGGAGGATTTTCCCCTCAGTCCAGGCCAAGATGGTTGTTTTCGCAGAGCTTCCCTGCCTATCTGTCTAGGGAATCAGCTATTTCGTTACCCTCCATGACAGAGTGGCCCGGTATCCAGACCAGGATTACCTTATTACGTCTGCCTAATCAGATCAGAGCCTTTTGGCAGTTCCAGACCAATTTAGAATTGCAACGATATGAGCCAAGCGGTTTAAGAGCTGCTTGGCTGTCTGAAACGATTCTTAATGATCTGTGTCCAAGATGCATCTGTTCAAGCCTCCTTATACACAGTTCAATGGCGTGAATTTCCGCCTGAAAGACAGTCGCATTATTACCCAGGCTAGAAGTTATTCTTACCTTTCGGTTGAAACTATATACTCGGCTCCAGCTCCCTCAGGGATTTTGGAGCCGTCTGTAAACCAACAGATGTCTGCTCTTTGTAGCTCGGTTTTGTTCCGATCCCATTCGTCTCTTCCAAGAAACAGGACATTAAATGGCAGTTCATAGTTCGTCACGGTACGGATCACATCTAAAAGCATTCCCAGGATGTCGTGACTATCCATATCATCTGACAGCCTGTTGCATTCCATGATGCTAGCCTGCGGCATATTAATGACCGCTTGTTGAGTCTGTATGTTTCCCACCTGACGTCTCTCTCCAAATAGATGTGGGGGTAGATCCAGGAGGATTTCCAGAGCAGCTGACGGTGTACTACTTATTGCACCAGTTATTGCCAGGCATGCTTGTCTCTGTAAACCAGAGAATTTGACTTTGGTAGTTTGTTCGACCACCAAACTATGGAGGCATACAGTACCATTTGTCTTGTGAAAGTAACGTATATCCAATATCCAATATATTTGTTGAGGACCTATGCCCTATGATTTTTCACAAATTCTGCGACATGTCCACAGGAATAGTCTTGCTTTGTGGATTACCTTTTTCAGATGGGAGTGCCAGTTGAGTGATTTATCTAGTGTAATACCTAGATATTTCACTTCCTCCGCAAATTAAATTGTTTCACCTGCTAAGGAGGGCGGTTCTAGATTATCCAGCCTCCTTTTTCGGGTGAAGGGTACTATTAGAGTTTTTTTGGCAGTTAACGGATATCTGCTCCCTCTCACACCGAATGTGAACTGTATCTAGCACCTCTTGAAGGGTATGAGAGAGTACCTGTTCAGATTTTCCCCTAACCGTAATGGCTAGATCGTCTGCATATGCTATCTCGACTTCCCACAGAGAGAGAATGGCCAGCAGGTCATCCACAAGCAGTGACCATAGGAAAAACCACCTTGTGGACACCCTCTTGTGGCCTTAAATCTGACCATGTAAAGAAGTCATTATGATTCTGTTTTCAAGCATAGCTTGAATCCAGCCAGTTATAGTTAGCTCAAAGCCGTCGCTGTATATAAGGAGTTGGGCATTGTATTGTTAAATGCTCCTTCAATGTCGAAAATGGCCGCCACCGCAGTCCCTTTTTCCTGAAAAGATTGGGTGATTTTCCCGACTAGGTTATTAAGTGCTAGTTCTTTTGATTTTCCTGGTTAATAATTATACTGGTGAGCATTCAGAGGATGAGTGCTCAGGATTTCCCCTGATGTGTCCGTCCAGCACTTTTTCCAGACCTTTCAGCAGAAATGATGCCAGGCTGATAGGTCTTAGCGATTTAGGGGTCTGGTTCGAACCATTTTTGGTATATATACTACTTTAACCGCCCAACTGGATTTCCATTCCATTCACAGTATTTATCGTACAAGAATCTTCGTGTGAAAGAAGTTTAAGTGCAGTTTCCCAACGTATATCGCCCGCACTACAAGCGAATAAAAGATCTGAACTAACCTAAATACAATTTACTCCATCACAAATACGAATCAATCCTTAGTATTTTCCTTTCTTGATATGTTTAGCTTTCGCCCTGGCTGAATAAAACGTCAATTATATTAATTTCTGCCTGAGGTTTCGGTGCCAAAGTTTATTACTTCCTAAATTAATTTTTTTTTTTCAGGAAATGTATACTTTTTATTTACCTTATACCTACTTTAACTTTTGGAACCCCTTTTACTTTAGTCAAATAGGAAAAATTAGAGGGAAAAAACTCATAAACTTGTGAAACTTGGCAAAGATGTTCATTAAGGTCTACTCTTAAACATACTAAAAGTAAAACAAATAGAATGTAAGGTTCAATAATAATGGTTGTGAATGACTGAATTTCAATAAATGATTTAAATAGTTTCAATATATTTTTATGCCTTAAAATCCTATCATGTAATTCAATACTTCGTCAGTATTAGCTAGAAGAGTAGCTGTTTTGATTGGTTCTCCAATGATGAAGGTTTTAAAGTGGTTTCCTAAGTAGTATAGGAGCATGATCAGATTAAGGTATTAATATACAGAAAGTAGATAATTCATATTAATTAAAAAAGTGTGAATGACTGACTGAATTTAAATAAATCTATTTTCAATATATTTTTTTGCTTTAAAATGCTATGAATCCTATCATGTAATTCAATACTTCGTCAGTATTAGTTAGAAGAGTAGTTGTTTTGATTGGTTTTCCAATAATGAGTGTTTTGAAGTATTTACCTAACTAGTATATTAGCGTACCCAGATTATTGCAATAATATACAGAAAGTAGGTAATTTAATAATAAATAAAAAATACCGAAATTACGCTTTCTATAAAAAAAATTAAGCTTATAAAATTCTCTACCAAAAATTCAAAATACTTTTTTCCGTATCTCTTATTGTACTCTTCGCAGAATACTATATTGCATTTGATCGACACATTTCTAAAACCGCAATATCACTTCGAGAAAATAAAATTCATGTTATTATGTTAGTCATAGAATTCTGGATAAGTCTAAAATGTCCGTCTGTCTCTCCGTCCGTTAGGTTTTTGTGAGCACGAGAACTTAAGAGAGAAGAGTCCGACTTTATTGAAATTGGAACAGTAAATTAGTGGTTTTTTTTTAAGAGGGGAAACCTTCAAAAGGGACCCTGCATGGTATTTTCGCTGCAGGATACTGTGGGATTTGACCTCTTTCATATCCGGAACCGCCGTCATGCATTACTTCGGATCTTCAGACTTTCTTGATCTAGTCAGTGCGCATATCATCGTAGTCCTTACTTCTTAGCATGTTACAGCACATAGTTCTGATAATCGTCCATTCTTCTTCGCTATTTAACAAAAAGTGGACAAAGTTATTGGCCCTTACATCCTGGCCTATTGCCAAAGCAGCTCTTCCGCTCATCGAGGGCAATGAAGTAGGGTGTGGTCCGGTGTATCCTCCTGGTCACAATACTTGCCTAACGTGTCCGGCCTCTTCCCTATGCAGAAGAGGAATGTGACTCAAGGCCGGTAAGGGCTTGAGTCAAATAATAATTTAGCTCGCCGTGCTTCCTGCTGAGCCGAGGACGGACTTCCGGAATCAGTCGGTGCGTCCATCTTCCTGCTTCCGCCGTGGACCAGCGTTCTTGCCAACTGTCGAGTAAAAAACTTCTATTAATCAGTTTGTCAGCATTTCTAGCACCATGATTTAAAGCTCTTTCCCTCGCAAGGAGGTCAATAGGCGGGCCACCCGCCACCACTTGGAGGGCCACTGTGGAGACTGTGCGGTAGGCACAGCTAATGCGGATAAGCATCGCCCTCTGTGCCCTAAGAAGTCGGTCGCTATTTCTCGCGATGTTGAGGGCGCCGTACCAGACTGGCGCTGCATATAGTAAGGCTGACGTCGCCACCGAATTTAGGAGGCGCCTGGTACTAGTCCTAGGGCCTCCAATGCGTGGCATAAGTTTGCAGAGTGCCATTGATAATGCTTTCGCCTTCGCTATAGCCCTCTCGATATGTAGTGTCCAAGACATTTTTCTGTCTAGGAGGACGCCCAGGTATTTTATTGCCGGTTTGCTAACGATCGTGTGGTCTAAGATGCTTACGGTCATCTCAGCGACCTGTTTGCGCCCCACAAGCGCGATTGCTTCAGACTTGTCCGGGGCGATTTCCAGCTCGTTTTCATCCATCCAGTTTATGATGTCCATGATGACGGCATTCATGCGTGCCATCATCCCCTCCTCGGTTCTGTCGACGACGACGACGATGAGATCGTCTGCGAAGGCGACGAGCCGGCAGTCTTTGGCAGTATTACGTGTATTCAGCCCGAGAATGCCATCGTACAGGACGTTCCACAGAGGCGGTCCAAGGACCGACCCCTGCGGGACCCCGCACGTGACATCTCTCAGGCTATCATCAACCAGGAGTCCTCTATCAGAAAAATAACTCCTGATCATCTGTATCAGGTACACGGGTACCCCCCTCCTTTTAAGCGACTCGACTATCGGTCTCCAAGGAGCCGTGTTGAAATGTCGAACTCCCATTCGGTGGCAGCACGCAGGGGAACAACCTCTCAGCCATTTCCATTTTCTGCTCTGAGCTCATCATGAGCTGATTACGGATGCTGGTCCTTTTACAGGCTATCCTGTATCCACTGCCCCACACGTCGCTATCGACTGACTCTATGATGGCTTCCCAACACCTGTGTTTGGACGCCTTAATGGCAGCCCTGAGATCGTGCCGTGCAGTACTATATGCTGCGTGACTTTCTGCCAAAGTAAATTAGTGTTAGATAGAGGAAGAACTCCATTGGTTTTGAAAAATATCGATGGGCAAATGGGTATATTTGAAGAAAAAAAAATGCACGTGCAAGATTATCGCAACCTTTGGTAAGATAAGATTGTATGTTTAATTGCCATACTTGCAATTTTAATCATGGCCTGATGATACCATCTTTATTGTCGAAACGTTAGCTAGTACATTGTGCAGTATCTTTTTGTATATAGAATCTTATCAAAGGTGTTACAGCACTCCTCACGTGCATTTTTTCTTAAACTGTTTCATAACCTTTATACTTACTGATCGATTTTTTTCAAAATAAATAAGGTTCTTTCTCTAGCTAACACTAACTTATTGTAAAAATTTTAATAAAATCGGACTTTTCTCCATTAGGTTAGAGTGGTAAAAAAAAATGTAACGAACGGAGAGGCAGGCAAATAGACGGACAATTGACAGACAGATGATGAACGTTTTTAAAGTTATTCAAAATTTTATGACTAACACAACGATATGATTTTTTTTCTCTGAGAGATTTTTTTTTCTTTTTTTTTAGAGAATTTTGTTTTATTTTTTATATGTAGCATAATCTCGATATTATGGTTATCAAGATATAAGCAAAAAATTGAGTTGGAGCACCATTTTTTCAAGATGGCGGCCCGAGCGCAAACTTTATGAGTTTTTTTCTGCCGAATCTCGAAATTTGTTACCATTTGACTGGGGTATTTTGGAATGGGAAAGTTTTGTAATTCCAATACACGATATGTCTGATATTACGATTTAACCAAACTTACCTTAGTCCAAAAGTTGATAATAACGGAGATACAGGGTGTCAAAGTTAATTTTTGTTTGTTTTTTTTTAAATAATTTCTTTAAAAGGTTAAATATTTTAATAAAATTTGGTGTTTGGGGGTTTTTTGAGGCTAGGGATTCAAATCTGTTCATAGTTTTGCTGTTGTTTGTAGAGGGCACCACTTACGGTAGTTTGCGTGTCGTTTATACGTCATATTTTTTTTTGAGATTTTTTTTTTAATTTTAAAATAAAAATTTCTGTTTTCCTGTCTTTTTTACGTAAAAAAGGCATACCTTCTAAATATCGCTACGAGTAGCCGTTTTCGAGATATTTGGTTTTAAAGTATTCAATGCAACTAATTTAAGTTATGATTTAGGGTTGTACGATTTTTCAAAGTAGGCTTTGATTAAAACAAAAACAATATGTTAAATCGCTTTTGCCAGTGGCGTACAACATAAATAATAAACCCCTTCACCTCTCCTAAATTACATATTACACCACTGTGCGAATATCAATTTCAACTAATTAATTCATATTTTCCAATGTCTTATACGTAACATATGCAGTATGCACTCTTGTTAAGAATCCATAAAGTGGATAATTGTCGAGATATTAACCATTAAAGAGGTAAAAACACAGTACTTGATTAATTAGAATAATCAGTCATTACAACAACAAAATAAATTTTATTACATAATAATATTACATAATTACATTAATAAATTTTCAAAATGCGCTCCACCAACATCGATACATTTCCTTATTATTTTTGTTAAAGATTGCCTAACTTTAAAAAATATGGCAAGTTGATTTCTAATAAACTGTGCGGCATTTTGTATCTGTTGCCATAATTCCTGTAGATTATTAATTGTTTGTCTTCATATGTCCCCAAAAGTAAAAATCCATAGGATTGAAATCGGGGCTACGAGCTGGCCATCGAAATGCACCCCTTCCAATCCACCTATGAGGAAACCGCAAATTTAAATAATTGCGGACTTCAAGGGAATAGTGAGGTGGAGCTCCATCCTGCCTAAACCATAAATTCTCTCTTATGTTTCTGGGCCATGTATTCATTTAATCATAAAGTTCTGTTTGCAAGAAGTTCAGATATGAAGCACCATTTAAGTTTGGTGGTAATTCATATGGCCCCAATAACTGATCTCCCCTAATTCCACACCAAACATTAATTTTGAATTCTTGTTGAAAATGTGATTCCCTAGGTGTATGTTGATTTTCCACATCCCAGTAATGGGAGTTCTTCCAGTTAAATACTCCTCTTCGGGTAAAAGTTGCTTCATCCGTAAATAAAACATTTTCGATAAAATTACGATTGTTTATTTTGAAGAAATTGTGAAAATTCTACACGTGCGGGAAGATCCCTAGGTAACAAATTCTGTACCGGGATAAAATGAAATGGTCTCAAATCTTCTTTGTGAGGTATTCTAAATATGGAAGATTTACTTACTCCAGTAATTGCAGACAATTGCCGTGTGGAAAGTTCAAGATCTTCAGCAATTCGAACTAAAATTTCATCCTCCTGATCGGCGGTAATTCTTTTTGGACACCCTATGTGGCTCTTGGATCGAAACTCGCCACTTTCTCCCAATCTGTCATAGATATTTTTAAATGTTTGATGGTTTGGTAGGGCCCCGTTGGGATATAATCGTAGATATGTACGGCGGGCACGTCTACCACAACAATTTTCTTGTACGTAGACGTGTACCTTATCTCGCATTTCACTGTTTGAAAAGTTGTTGTGACGAGGCATGATTAATCCAAACAAATTTAAAAATTCAGTGATTATCTAAATCCAGCCAACAGAATACAATAATACCTAATTGACACAAGTCACCTAGATTTATGTACAACAATGGTTAAATTGCATTCATTAGCACAACCAAATTTTTAGGTATGACATTTAAAGAGTAATTGATACCTAGATTTGGGTACAACAATCGTACATCCCTAAATCATAATTTAAATTGGTTGCATTGAATACTTTAAAACCAAATATCTCGAAAACGGTTACTCGTAGCGATATTTAGAAGGTATGCCTTTTTACGTAAAAATGACAGGAAAATAGGAATTTTTATTTTAAAAAAATTTTTAAAAATCGACAAAAAAAAATATGACGTGTAAACGACACGCAAACTACCGTAGGTGGCGCCCTCTACAAACAACAGCAAAAGCCCCAATCACCAAATTTTGTTAAAATATTTAACTTTTTAAAGAAATTATTTAAAAAAACAAAAAAAAAAAAAATTAATTTTGACACTGTTATTATCAACTTTTGGACTAAGGTAAGTTTGGTTAAATCTTAATATTTTGACGTAAGGAATCTGCCATTGCTCTATGTACAATTACTTATGGGACACCCTATACAATTCATTATTATAATAATCAGGTATGCGGATAATTACTTCCACATCCAGTGGAAGTACAGTAACGACAAAAAATTTTTTTAAAATTTTTATTGTCCAAATAGGCTTAGAATGTCATGATTTCAAGTTTGAGCGAAAAAAAAATTCTGTCAGTCTGTCTGTCGGTCTGCCTGTCGGTCTGCCTGTCGGTCTGTCTGTCGGTCTGTCTGTCGGTCTGTCTGTCGGTCTGTCTGTCGGTCTGTCTGTCGGTCTGTCTGTCGGTCTGTAACTTTTTTTGTGCGCACGTTTACTCTGGAACCATTTGAGATATTGACTTGAAATTTGGTACACATATGTACTTTAATGAGATCTAGAACTAGATTATATTTTCATCTTGTTCCGTCGAAGAGTTGGGGGGGTAAATTGGGGTAAATTTGGAGTAAATAGGTAAATCAAGCAGGTAAGAGTTCATAAAATTGATATTTAGTATAGACAAGAGAAGCTAAGGTCTCAAAAAAAATTTTGGCATTAGCCACCCCCATTATCATCCCCACCCCATTATTAAAGGGGATGAAAAAAAAATGTGATTTAGTGTGTGTACAAGAACCAGAAACCTCAAAATATTTTTTACTTATCCATTTTTTCAAATGGAACCGTATTGGTACCATTCAATACTATCATTAATGAAGAATCTTTTGAAATACCCACTTTGTATATGAAACAAATACAACTAAATTTAGAGAAAACTTCATTGCAACGAATGGTCCTGTGAACGATGGCCTCCAAGGTCACCTGACCTAACTTCTCTGGATTTTTTTTTCCTTTGGCCATATATAAAAAATATCGTTTACGTAACTCCCATTATGACCCGTGAAAACCTAGAGCTACAAGTAAGATGTGCCGTAAATAGTATAACAGCCTAGCTATTGGTCTCAGTTATTCGAAATACAGCTATGCGAGTGTAGAAGTGCATTGACGTCAATTTATAACATTGTAAACAACTATAATAATGCTTTGTGTTTTGTAATTTGAAGGCCATCTTAATGGGTAATTATAATTAAATTGGAATAAAATAGATTTCTTAATTTCTCTTAACTATCATTTTGATTGTATTAGTCGCACATTTAAATAAGACATTGGGGTAGATTCCTCATTAATGGTACTATTGAATGGCACATTGGTACCAATATGGTTTCATTTGCAAAAATTGAGTTTCATCCGAAAAACCATTTTGAATATTTTTGTTTACTCATAAATCACATAATTTAGTATTTTCGATGTGATTTAAATTTTTTTAGCATTACATGGGTTGATTAGAATAAAAATTGAATTAAAAAAAGTTTGACATTTTAAATTTCACTCATAAGCTACCATTGTATTCATAAAATCAAGTAGAATCAAAAAATGTAATAATATACAGGGTATTCCAATTGAAAATCAAAAGTTTCCGGTTTCATTTATTTTTAAAACTAAAGGAAAAGACCACCATAATACTGTCACACGTGGTATAACGGGTGGCTTAGCCGATACGGATACTCTTGTAACTCTTGAACGGGTGAATGGTTTTTTTTTCGGTGTAGTGATATGGGATAAAGTTTCCAATTATATGATGTAAAGAACTAAAATGGTCGACTTCCGGTCGATGCATGAAAATTGAAATTTAAATGGGACAGCCTTTTTCATATTTGGATGATGCTGGCCAAAATACATATGATCTGATACTCAAATATTATTTTGATTTCCAAAAAATACAGACTTTTTAATTTTTAGTTTTAATCATAGAAAGCCGCGATTTTTCCAAAATTGTTAAAATCAGTCTGAAAGTACTATTAAAATATCTCTTCAGATTCTAACATTAAACACGATTTATTCTTCATTAAGTTCAACGATGTTGGTTTCTCAACGAAAACTTTTTTTTTAATGGAACTCCTCTGGGACAACCTGTTATTTAATTGGATTCTTAAATTACGAAGAAAATGATATGCGTAATGTCTACCTTCTCCTTGTACTAAATTTATAATTAAATAAATAACAATAATATTTTTTTTTATATTTTGTGAAAATCAAAATGATATTTGAGGGTCAGATCGTATATGTTTTGGCCAGCGGGATCCAAATATGCAAAAATATACAGGTTGTCCCATTTAAAAATTTGATTATCATGCAGATTGCATCGAAACCGCAAGTCGGCCATGTTGGTTCTTTACACCATATAATTTGAAATTTCATCCCATATCACTACACCAAATTTGAAAAAAATCCATTCGCCCATCCAAAAGTTACAAGAGTGTCCCTGTCAGCTGAGCGCTGAGCCACCCGGTATTTTATTCAGCGTGTTATGAAATAGACTTCCATACAAAAAGGTTTTTTCTACGATCATTATTCTACAGCCTACATGTATTGGAAGTAAAAATAGCAAATTCTTAGTAACTTCGTCATGCTAAATAACAATATAAAAAGCAAAAGTTCAAGTTGGCTCTGGTTTTCCCAATACAGGTAATAAAATGTAACGCAGGTATAGGGGTCTACATACGATCCAGCTGCTGGGAGCCAACATTGTCGGTACGCTTTGAAAATAATTGGAATTCCAGCGGACCAGTTCACTTTTACAAATTAGTTCAAAGCATGCCGACAAGGCTGGCTCCCTGCCACTGGATCGTGTGTAAACCCCTTATAAACCCTAGTTTATGGGCAGTTCTATCACAAATAACAGGTAGAATTAGAATTCTAAACTAGACATACTAACTATCTACCTTTTTATGTGTCACTAAAACTAATATTCATTCTTAGGTAGTCGTATTTGTACCTTGTGCATGATAAGCGTACATTTTCGAAAGTAAATAGTGCTATTTTGAAAATATGCCACGAGATTGTGTAAATACACCTAACAACATTTGTTATATTTGTGGTGAAGTGACTTTTGCGCATCAAAAACGTAATTTTACTCCCAAAATTAAGAAGGCGTACCAGTTGTATTTTGGTTGTACAATTGGAGATGAAGACAAAAAATGGGTACCTCATATATGTTGCAGCAATTGTGCGAACAATCTTTGCAGTTGGCTAAGTGGAAGAGGACATTCAATGACTTCTGCTGTGCCCATGGTCTGGCGAGAACCTACAGATCATGGTAGCGATTGTTATTTTTGCGTGATACTGTTGTAGAACTCTCCAAAATCGTCCTAAGTTGAAGACAGAATCAAAATTCGACTTAGGCAAAAATTTAATTTAAAGACATTTTTAAGAGTCTGCAGGGGCACAGATCAGTCCATAAGGACCGTTTTGGGTTCTATAAGGCGTTGGAAATGACCAGGTGAAAATTCGAAGAAACATCGAATTTTCACTTAGGAAAAATGTTTTTGGTTCAGAATATGAGAGCAGAAGTATATAATGACAAAGATTTATGAATAATATACTTTTTCAAAGGTACCACAAATTGGACTTTGAAAAATAATATTTTTGGAAGGGCGTCAAAATTTGGTTCAAGAATCGATTTATCGAAAGTACGCCAAAATTTCACTTGCAGACTAATTTTTCAAAACTGCGTCGAAATTTGTCTTGAAAATCGATTTTTAAAAAGTACGCCAAAATTTCACCCGCAGATTAATTTTTCAAAACTACCTTGAAATTTGGCTTGAAAATCGATTTTTCAAAAGTACGCCAAAATTTCACCCGCAGATTAATTTTTCAAAACTACCTTGAAATTTGGCTTGGAAATCGATTTTTCAAAAGTACGCCAAAATTTCACCCGCAGATTAGTTTTTCAAAAGTACCTTGAAATTTGGCTTGAAAATTGATTTTTCAAAAGTACGCCGAAATTGGTTTCTCGCATAGAAAGAGTTTGGATTGACTAAGCGACTCGCAGTTTGGTCGAGAGCGTTGAGTGGTCCAGACAAAGCAATGGTAGAAAAGCCAATAACAGGGCTTTTCAAATGACAAAGTTATAGAGGAAAACGCCTTGTGCATAAAAATCCAAAAATTCAATTTTGCCTAAAAGCCGCTCGAAGGTGGGTGGCTGCCATATCGATAATATTGAACGACTGTGATAAGGGCTAGTAAGTCGTGGACTGATCGAACGCCATTCAACTTACACAGTAATAAGTCCTCTGAATGTGTTCGAGTACGTGGCTCTTCACGATACAAGAACTTTACAGCTAAGTAGTCTCTAGCGAACCTAAATTCACTAAGTAAAACTTTTTTAAGTTATTTCAGTCAGACATAATTATTCATTTACCCAGAGTCCGAAACGACTCTAAAAATGCTTGCATTTTGATTCTGAGAAGGTATGCATGAATCTTTTCTACCTAATCGATCGTCAGCGTGAGCGCTCTCGCTTGTATGGTCTGAAAGTCATTACCTTGATTGGGGAAGGCACGATTCTTATCTTGAGAATTTTGTATAACCAATTCTGTTAAATAAACGGATTCTTTGAACTATTGTTCCTTAATTGATCTTGAGGCCTGTTGACGGTCTATAATTTTTTATGCGTTTTTTGAGAAATAGATTCCGTCATTAACAGACCAAAACGTGGTTTCCACGTACAAAAATTAATCCCTCCGCAGAGAAATTCTTCGGTTGAGATTTTTTTATGCGAAATTTCAGGAAATTAAGACGTGCCTAAACCCCTAACGAGGGAATTCAGGTCCAGAGAGAGCGTCGTTTCCGATCTGTGGTAGTGCAGCCTTGGTCCATTACTCGGCTACCGAAGTGCATCTTATCTCGAACCCGCCTGGGAGGTAGAAGAACGGGGTAATACGCGACTGGCGCCCCCTGAGAAATAAATTGGTGTCGCGTCATTTTGAAGCCCGGTAGTGCGTTCTTCTGCAATACCTCCTATTAGACGTATTAACAAGAAAAAAAGGATGGTAATGCAATACCCAATGTACCATCTGCCATTCGCCCGGTTCTCCATAGTGATGAACTACCTATTCTTAATCCACCTCAAGAATACAGCCTTGATTCTGACGAAGAATCGGATGATAATGTAGATGACGACTTAGTCCAGCCATCAACATCACAAGATCCCGGTTTCTCTGACGAAGTTTCCGGTGGTGAACCACACAAAATTAATCAACGCGAATTAAGTGATCTTATAAGAGACCTTGATCTGTCCAAGGCGAAAGCGGAGCTTTTGGCATCTCGATTACAACAATGGAATTTACTACAAGAAAATGTTAAAGTTTCCATGTATCGAAGTCGTCAAAAAGATCTTATACCTTTTTTCAAAATGGAAAATGATTTGGTTGCCTGCAAGGACATTGACGGTTTAATGAATGCTTCAGTCTAGAAGCTGTGTTACTCCACAATGGAAATAAATTGCCATCAATTCCAATCGCCCATGCTGCCCACATGAAGGAAAATTACAGTAACATGAATGTATTGCCACAAACTATAGAATATAAGTGGCAGATATGTGCAGACTTAAAAGTGATAGCTATCTTACTTGGTATGCAGCAAGGATATACCAAATATTGCTGTTTTCTTTGTGAGTGGGAGAGTCGAGCGCGATTAGAACATTACAAAAGAAAAATTTGGCCGTTTTTGAACCAGGAGAAAAAAATGTTGCTAACATTCCATTAGTTGATTCACAAAAGGTAATACTGCCACCACTCCACATAAAACTGGAGCTTATGAATAACTTGGTAAAAGCTATGGGCAAAGAAGGACGTGCTTTCAGTTATTTAAAACAAAAATTTCCCAGACTTAGTAATGCGAAAATTAAAGAGGGAATTTTTGTGGGTCCTCAAATCAAGAACCTTTTCAAAGATGCTGAATTTGACAACATTCTAGAAAGTAATGAAAAAGCTACTTGGAATTCCTTTAAAATGGTAGCAACACACTTTCTCGGTAACAAAAGAGCAGAAAACTATAGATACCTTGTTGGGAATCTTCTTTCTTGCTACCAGAAATTAGGATGCAATATGTCATTAAAAGTCCACTTCCTACATTCACACCTAGATTACCTCTCAGAAAACTATGGTGCAGTAAGTGATGAGCATGGAGAGAGATTCCACCAGGATATTCAAAATATGGAAAAAAGATATCAGGGCAAATGGACTTCTGCGATGTTGGCAGACTACTGTTGGACATGTATAAGAGATGCTCCAGAAGTCACTTATAAGAGACGGGATAAGAAGCGCAAGAAGAATAATTAATTTTCTGATTAAATATATAGTATATAACATGTATTTGAAATATATATCAAAATGGCAAATATTTTTTCGCATGATGTAATTAATTGCTTTTTTGTTAAAATTATACCATAATATGTGAGTTATTACAATTTTTAGAATCAACAAATTTTTTTTATGACTATGTTGGTTAGACGTAGCTGGGACCAAAACAATGCAAATAAGTAGTTTTGGTTAACGATACCAAATAAAAATTAAAATTTGTAGGTGTGTGATAATTATTAAATATTTTTGTCTGGTTATAATATACCTGTATATATTATATATCATTATCATTATTAATATTATTCTCTTATATATTCCTTTTGACATATAAATAATAGCACGTGATTTCAGAATCACTGAACCAGAAGATACACCTTAAAATCATATTATATTCTATTTTCAGCTATACGTTCATAAATTCCAAAGTCTCATATAAAGTTTGAACGGTATGCGTGGGTTAAAGTCGTTTTCTGGTAGGAACAAAAGCGTTAGTTGAAAAATTTACACCACATTGTTTGACTGTCCTATTTTATTACCCCTTGCAGCTAACAAAAGTTCTCAAAAAGTAATAAATAAAGTACCTGCTCGGTATTATCGAAATCCTTACACAATGTTTTTTGAAGAAAAGTTTCAGAAGTTGATTTCGGTTTTAAGTAGAAGTTTTTTATAATCTTATACACGAAAGGCTATTTTTGAATATTTATTTTACTCAAGACAATGTAAAAGCAGGAGTACAAGCACAAAAGTTACTACCTATTGTTCGTGATTCATCAGAAATTCGTGTTGAAGAGTAAAGGATTCAGTATACAGGGTGAACCGTAAGTAATGATTCACTGAGCAACAGTGGATTTCTGATATTAAAATATTGCGATTTAGCTAACCTTACCTTACTCCAAAAGTTGATATTAATAGAGATACAAGGTGTTGAAGTCAGTATTATATTTTTAATATTCTAACATAACTTTTGAAGTCTTTCAAATATTGAATGAAAATTAGTGAATAGGGATTTTCTAAGATGATACATTCAGTTCTGCTCCCATTTTAGTGTAGATCTTAGAGAGGACCACATAAGCAATGTTTATGATGTAAATGTACTTTTTCCCCGTATTGTTGTGGTGTGATAATAATATCAGCAATCTGAGTCTGTTACAGACACCTGTTATTTTCATTTCTGTATAGTGGTAGGAAGATTCACGTTCTCCAACTTGCCCAAAAAATAAAATTGATTTAAAATATTCAAAATCGTAAATTAACATCATTAAAAACCCCATAGACAACAAAAAATTTTTTAAAAATCTTTTCCAGAAATATAAGCGATTGAAATCTGCCGGATTTTACCCACTCCTGAAACGTGACGCCGCGGCGTCAAGCGACAACGATTCTGCTTTGGCTCTGATAATTTCGTATGCGCATGGGCATTTGTCAGAAACAACTAGCAGTGAACACAACCTAACCTAAAATTTAAATGTATTCGTTGGAAGAACATCTTCAATATTCTGAAATGTCACAAAATGCTACTTTTCATTCGTTCGTGCCGAGCCGAATTTTCGTATTTCGCCGTGCAATTTACGATCAGGTTTATCCGGAAGACTTCCTCTTTACATCGCGACACCGTACGGCCGTCCCAATGGTGTTTTTCGAAAAATATGAACGTGTCAAGATTGCATGTTTTTGCAATTTTTTCGGCTCCGAAATGTAAGCTGTTTTTTGCTATTTTTCGCAGATATCTCCGAAACGGTGGAAGTTGGCTCGAAATAAAAAATAAGACAAAACGAGTATTTTTTACTACGAATCTTTTGCTACCATCAGAATTTTTTTTTTCGTTTCGGAGATAACTACTGAAATGTCGGCCATGTACGGCAAAAAATCGCAAATTTTGAGCTTCTACAGTTGGCAATTTTTTAATCTTGGCTCCTACGCCAAAAGACTACTCTAGCTAATTTAAATAGAATTAAATTTGCTAAAACTCTTTTTTATTTTTTGAATTCCGACAAAAATGAAGGAATTAGAGGGAGCGGGATTTGGGACTTTTTTTTTTTTTCGGTAAAATTTCTCCATATTGTCATCGTAATTAATCGGTAATTAACTAAAATCGATCTCATATACGATGTTCACTTAATATCATGTACTACTTTGATGCTCCGTTAATCTCGGCCATTCGAAACAAAGGTTTCTGAGAAAAATTATTTTTTTAAAATTCACATACATTCTATAGGAAAACGTGTAATTTTCTACATTTGCTCGAATATCTCGATAATTATCGTTTTTTTCGAAAAATTTGTAGACAGTTTATGTAAAAAGGATTGATTGAGCTTTCCGACACTTTTTTTTATTTTTTCTCTAATATAAAAACAAAAGACTTATGACCGAATATGCCGACGTCTCAAAGCCAACCGCCGCCCAGTCTATTAATTAGGGTGAAGACGTGTACCGTTCGGCTAAAGTACGCCATCTGTGGGACCCCACGCGAGACTATTTTCTCGATCTGACGTCACAGTGCTTTTCGCGAGGATCTCAACATTCTCAACTTTAATTATTTATTGCAAAGTAAGTACTGCGATTTAAAAGCTGATATTCGGTGTGGCGTGTTTTTATACCTAAATACACACTTTTATGAAATTTAAAAAAAATGGGCAAGTTCCCCATTACCGGAAGAGATTTCTGTCTCCCATACTTTTTATATATTGGGTGAATGATTCTCACTATATCCCCACCAATGAATTTAAATGCCTCTGCCGCAATATTTCCAACATCAGTAGCCTTACCGTTGTTTAGTATTTGTATGGATGCCTCAAATTCTCTTTATATTGCACGTTGGTAGTCCTGGTGTCCATCACCTTCTGGCTCAGAACGCTCACTTGCAAACAGATTTTTCACTTTTTAGTTTTAGAAGTCCTTAATATTTTCTTTTGAAATATACTATAAAGGAATATTCATAGAAAATTCCAGGAACATAGCTTTCTTACAGCAGTATACCTAGTTTTTTAAACTTAGTGTATTGTTTGTTTAATCATGTTAAGAGGATTAAGTATATATCTTTTATGCTTATAAATTACAATCATTTTAACTCTTCTTAGAACCGATCATGTCTGAAAACATTAACGCCATGCTCAAGTTTAATCATCTGTGGACGTTTTTATTTTTTTTTTTAAATGAAATTTTACTCAAGCATAGAACAAATTAGCGTCTACTTACAACCAGAAAAACATTCGCCTCCTACAAATTCAAAGCCACCTGCGGTACCAAAATATTCGGAAAAATCAAAGAATCGTATTAGGCATTTTTTATTGGAAAATTTTGATAACGAGACTTGTTCAGAATTGTCCAAAAACGTTAGGTCCAAAATTTAATCAAAATAAAAAAATTGAAAAATTAAAATTTTAAAAACAATTATTTATAAGAAATCTGCAAATTATTTACAAATCTTCAGCTTGGATTTAATTTCAAATAAAATTGTCATAGTACAGTTTTCTAAACAAAAAAAATCATTAAAATTATATTTTCCGATTTGGACATTATTTTAAACAAAATTTCAATATTTTTTTATTTTGATAAAATTTTGGAGTTGAAGTTTTTGGACAACTCTGCTCAAGTTTCATAAACAACATCTTCCGATAAAAAATGCCTAATATGACTTTTTAATTTTTTTCCGCATATTTTGGTACTACATGTGGCTTGGCATTTGTAGGGGGCGAATGTTATTCTGGTCATAAGTAGATCCTAATTTGTTCTATATTTGAGTAAAATTTGATTTAAAAAAAATAATAAAAAAGTTATAAGGGTGTTTCCATCTTAAGTGTGTCACACTGTATATTTTTTGACATAAAAATTATTAATTGCATACCTGTAACAACCTGTATAAATAATTTTAGTGAAGCAAGTCAAACCTTTTGTACTTATGGCTCTTTTTGCGTGTTCGCTAATTCCCGGTCTAAAAGGGTAGGCATTCGGGTAGGCATTCAAGCAATTATCTTGTATAGTCTTGTAGAATCCGAAAAAAATAGTGAATGAATTTTGCAACTTAGTTTTTTGCTTATGTCTTCGCTTTTAAAGGTCGTAAACGAACGAAGATGCAATTTTCTCGATTTTTTTTCCATGGCCCATTTATATACAGTGTGTCACAACTTTCATGGAGCCACACTTATATCTCAGAAACTGCTAGTGCGTTTTTTTTGAAATTCGGATGGTTGATCACTGCCCCGCCCCCAATTAGAACTTAATGACGTAGTGAAATTTGAGAATCATCATTGGCGTACCTGTACATAGGCTAACGTAAGGATGGATTTTGCGACAATTTATATTAGCGATTTTTTTAGAAAAAATCTAGTCGGATATTCTTAATCAGCACCTTTAAAAACCCCTGTGTACAAAATTTCGTTATAGTGGATTCAAAGGTGGTTGAGATATAAGGCCCCAAAAAATTTTTTTTCAAGAAAAAAACTTTTTAATTGCAAAACGGTTACCCAAATTGAAAAAAAAATGTTCTCCATTTTTTTGTTCAGAGCAGTGTATTTTACTAGTGAGAGAAAGATAATTCTTAATTTTTTAATCATGCAAAAATTCTATTATTGTAACAAATACAAACCTAAGTAAGCAGTGAAAACAAAGGTTATGACATGTGTCAATTTATTATTGAAAGTACATAAATTTGTAAATGTACTGTTTGTACATGAGTGAATTTCAAATAAGTACCTAAATAGAATAAATTTTTGTATTATAAAAAATATGGTGCGCCGTTTACCAATCGAGGAAAAAAATGAGTTGGTTCTATTGATTGGAGACAATGCCAGATCCTATAGAGAAGCTGCTGCTGAATTTAACGCACGGCATCCTGAGGAGTCCTTTCCTGTTCGACATAAATTGGTGGCAGACATCATGAATAATTTTAAAAACACAGGAAACGTACGTAAATTAAGTAAAAAAAAAATATGATTTAAAAAATAGACAATATCTAGACGACGAACGAATTTTGCAATATTTTAGACAAAACCCAAAATCTAGTGTAAGACAAGCAGCAGTAAATCTTAACGTAAGTAAGGACCGAGTTTCCATAAGACCATAAGACCGAGTACTTATATTTTCCCTGTGGGCCGACTCGGTCTATAAGACCGAGCCATGTTTTTGGGATCTCTGGATCGTCTGGATCTTTTCGGGATCTTGGAATCTCCCAGCACACTTCTATCGTTATAAATAGATCGAGATGGCGTAGTAAAGGACCGACACCTTTTATGACGTTTTTTTTTGGCAGTTTTTTTTTCAAAATATTGTGTGTCAGTTCATAGTGTATTAGCCGATGATATTCATGGCCTGGGGGATATTTTATTTGGTTAAACCTTTGCTACCGGTTGGCGCCTTATGAGAGATTTGTCTTAACCCGTATGGCAGTCAACGTGTTAAAAAATTAAGAATTATCTTTCAAATCCAAATCATACTAGTAAAATACATTCTTCTAAACAAAAAATGAAAATTTTTTTTTTCAATTTGGGTAACCGTTTTACAATTAAAATTTTTTTTTTGCGGCCTCCTATATCTCAACCACCTTTGAACCCATTATAATGAAATTTTGTACACAGGGGTTTTTAAAGGTGCTGATTGACAATATCCGACTAGATTTTTTCTAAAAAAATCGCTAATATAAATTGTCGGGAAATTCACCCTTACGTTAGCCTATGTACAGGTACGCCAATGATGATTTTCAAATTTTACTGCGTCATTAAATTCTAATTGGGGGCAGTCAACCACCCAAATTTCAAAAAAAACACACCAGCAGTTTCTGAGATATAAGTGTGGCTCCATGAAACTTGCGACACACTGTATATAGACATAACACTTTTTGTAAGTGATAACACACACTCTGAGGAATATTCAGATACATTTTCAAGTAAAAATATTTTCAAATTTCGCCGTAATCGCAAAAAATGTGAATTCTTCATATCTCGGCTCCAAAGTATCGGAGCACAATTTTTTTTTCAATTCGTGTTCTTTTATGACAATTGAAATGCCGTTGGTTGCAATAAATTTTATGCAACATCAACTGAGATACTTACATTTGTTTAAGTTGCAAAATTGTTTTTTTATCGTAAAAAAGTGGCAAATTAAATGTTTTTTGCAATATTCTTTTTGATTACGTAAAGGTACCTCAAATACAATTTATTTACCGAAACAGAACTGTAAAATATTAATTTGATCTTTTAATATAACAGTTTGAATTTTTTTTTTTATAACTTAATTGCAAAAGAAAATAATTAATATTTTGCAATGGGACAAAGTGCATTTTATTAAGGGTAAAAATATGTACTATTTCTCATAATATCGTTAACATACAGATTTTACATTTGTTTCTACAGTACTTCAAAGTTCGAGGATCGAAAAATTCAATTTTTTCAGTTTTTTGTCATAAAATGTTATTAACAATCAAAGAACGAATCTTTGATTGTGTATAAGCCGCCGTTTTGAGTGGTCAACAATATTTTTTTCGGATTCCTGAGGAAATTCTGTAAGGTGCTAGACTAATTATTGGCTAGTCCCAAAACTTTCCGAAAAATCGTTATTTTTTAAGCAAAATTACCGGATTAGTATCTATTGCGCATACCCTAGTGATTTTAATATGATTTAAGCACTTATTAAAAAAAAATTGCATGTTTTGCACCTTGCTTTTCTAAGTAGAACTTTATTTTCTAGATGATTTGTAGTTCGACAAGATTAAGGCTAACTTTATGGCTGATATTCAACGAGCTTGCAGTTTTGGCGTACGCTCTCCCGCGAACCAAGGACTACAGGGGATCCACCGAAGTAGTTGCTAATAAAAATGGAATCTCAGCTGAGCCGACATGTGAAGAACTGAAGGCTATGTGGAGATTCTCGAAGCGGCAATCAAGGGCTGCCGAAATTACCAATGAAATACCGATGTACAGAGATCCATTCGCTGATAACGTCTGGGAGCCCTATTACGCCACTTCTCGCAGCATCGGAGGGTAAGTGGAACATTTATCTCTCGAATTACGAGTTAATTAACTGCAGATTACGTCACTACGTACGTTGTTCAGTTTTTATACAATGCATTTTAGCTTCCTTACAGGAGTTTATATATCTTTACTATTTTAAATTGAACTCTTGTATCTAAGGCGTTTAAACAGGGTGTGTCATTAATAAATGACTTCCTTCAAGGGGGTGATAGAACACAAACAAGTCGGAATTTTGTATATAAACATCACCCTAAATTGATTCATAAGAGAGCTTCTAAGTAGCACAAATTGCTTCTTAAAAACGTTGAGAATATTATTCCACATTTCTATAAAACTTAATGTTATACAGGGTGTAATCAGTTTCATGTCATTAAAAAAAACTGGTTGTGGGGAACGACTAAACGAACAAAAAAACCTTATATAACACGGGGTCAAAAACCCATAGTTTTAGAAAAATAAAATAAACAAAAATTTCGAAAATTTTCAGTAAAGTTGTTTGAGAACTGCTGGAATGTTGGGATAGGCTTTTATATTCGTGTATGTCGGCGCCTCTAACCATCAAATACGCTCTTTCAAAGTGCCGCGTTCCTTTGTTAGAGGCCGCGCGTCGACGAGGACACGAGTTGATAGTCACTTTTTTATGGCTTTTTAAAATTAGGTAAGGTAAGGTCTTTAGTGGTGCGGTATTTTAGTTTCTGTGAACATTTCGTTAAGTACACACGTGGAAGCCGTTCCTTGTTTTGTATCTTACTTTGTTCTTTTGAATTTTGGACCACTTATTTACAGTTAAGATTTATTTTATTGACTTACCATTCAAGTCGTTAAGTTCTTGATTACGTACAGACTCTACTTGTTCGTTCTTTTTGTGTTTGTTGTGGATTTTGGACCAAGTTTTTATTTTTATTTTCTTTATTGACAACGTTAGTTAATAGTTTAGTGTGGTATTTGAATGTGCATAGAAACCATAAAAAATGAACCTAATTTACCAAATGTGTTGAACGGAGTGCATGTGCCGAAAAGTGTATTGATGCAGACGGAAGTCATTTCGAACAATTTATGTAAATCAACAAATTTATTGGTAAGTTCTAAATTTACCGAATATTTTAGTTTTCGATACCTGATCGGCAATTCGTTAAATGAATCAGATTTTTTCCTAACTTAAAATACACATAATTGTTTTCTGTTATCGTGTAGCTCATACGTCTAACTCTTTATTTCCCAATGTCATGCAATAATTATTCATTTTTTAAGCTTTTAACCTAGAACACTCATTTAGGTTACAAATGTTAATAAACCACATTTAAATCTGATAAATTATAAACAACAATAAAAACTCCAATATTTTGTTCTAAATTAAAAAAACAACCATGTTAAGAAATGCTGTATTTAACTTCTACGCCCACCATTTGCTTTTGCAGTTCTGCAAAAAGAGATAACGAATTATTTACATTTTTATTTGAGGCACTCATCAAAGGTGCCGCCCTCCTTTGCTTTGAACCGCCGCGCGGCCGGCGGAACGAGTCGGTCGGTAATCTTTGCACTTTTACTAACTACTACACGTCCATTGACCCGGAAAGGCAGTGGTTCTCAAATGTTTCCTACCCTAATATTCAAATTGTTGACTTAGGTCAGTTTTTTTCAAAGTGCTACCTAGGGGGAAAAGTCATAAAGGTTTTTTGTTTGTCTAGTCGGTCCCCATTACCAGTTTTTTTAATGACATGAAACTGATTACACCCTGTATAATAATCCCCTTCCAAAAAATATAATTTTAGTATTTTTAGAATCTTTAAACAGTGTGTAAAGAATTTTTTCTTATTTTTTATTTTACAAATTGTATTCAACATTAAAGTTTGAAAAAATCCGTTAGGCGCGCAAACAATGCGTGACGTCATGTAACAGGAGACGCCACAGCGCTAGCATATTTTAAATTAATTCCATTCATGGACGTTTCCCTTGTAATAGCTTGGTAGTGGAGCGAAATAGACCATAAAAGTCTCTCCGTTCTTGAGAAAAGAAATCAGCGTAGAACCAGACCAGACCTGATAGTTTTTATAAAGTGAACAATTCTACATAAGAAATGGCTATTTACGATATTTTTGTGGTACAGAAATTTTTTATTTCGATTAATATATTTTTACTTTATTAACTAATCAAAACGTTCATTTTCAAAAAAAATCGACCAATAGGATTTTTTAAAGTGAGAAAAACGGCTATCGATCAGTGGAAAAAATCTAGAAAAATGTATGTTACTTTTTTCGTAGTAGCCACGTGTCAAACTAAAAAAGTCATTGAAATTATTAAAATCTGACATTTTCACGTTTTCATCTTGATTTTTGTACACAAAATGCATGAGAAAAAGGGATTTGGTGATGTTCCATAAGAAAATATTAACCATGAAACCATAAAGAGGAATCTAAATGCAATAGCATTGTTTATAATAATTGTGTATTCATATAGATACAATGAATATGTTTGATGATAAAACACATTAGAAAAAGTTTCTATTTTTATTATAAATTGTTATTTTTTAAACTTTAATTAAACAGTTCTGTTGTTATAATAATTTTTAGACAATATTTTTTAATCATATATTAATCTTCTGTAATATACACGAGGTTGATTTTCTACTCGGGTAAATTTCTTTTGAGTAACTCAAATCTGTTTTCCATGAAAATTTTGCTCGACTTAAGGGACATAGAAAAAAATCGCTCCACTTCGTGTCGCGATTATTCCATGCCCTTAATTCTCGAATAATTTTCATGGGAAAACAGGTTTTTGTTCAAAAAAAATTAACTCGGTAAAAAAATCGACCTCTTGTGTATTAATACCCGAAAAAACTTAAGAAGTTGTTTATAAAAATCGTACTTTTTAACATTTACACCGCCATATCTTCAAATCTAATCGAGCTATCGATCTGATTTTTTTTTTTTTTTTAATTCAAGTACACAAACAAGCGCTTCCAACGGTCTTTTTGTTTCTATCGATTATCGTCAATTATTTTCTTTAAATAACAAAGAACTTATTACTTCGCTAAGAATGCACTCATATTTTGACTAAGCGACAATCTTTTTTATTTTTGCAAATTTTCATATACATGCAGCAAAGCGATTGAAACCAAGATACAGGTTTTTGAAAAAAGAAAAATTCATCTAGGACTCATAGTTTTTTATTTATGAATATTTTTGTGACGCAGTTGCATACGGCATACACCCGGCAGGCGTACGGCGTAAATTATCCGATTGACCTTTGAAATAACCTTTTTCAGTTATGTTTAAATTCTTTTCAAAAATAATAATTTTCTCGTTATCATACAAGCATGTCCACATCAGAGACATTGCGTGTCTGATGCGGTCATAACCATATTCATTTGTGTAGTTTGCGTACAAGTAAGATTGTATAAGTTTGTGATGAAAAATTGTGCAATTTACCACAAAACAGAGTGAGGTGCAATGGTCACCGTAAAAGGAGGACTAAGCACCCTTATTAATGCGAGTGCAACGTGAAAAGTTGAAATTACTGACTAACATTCTGAAAAATGTGACAGAAGTTGTACACGAAAATTTCAGAAAAGTATATACGTGGAAAAAGTCCTTAAAAAGGAGGCGGCAAATCTAAAGATGTCTCTAGCAACGCAAAGTTGTTAGAATCTACAGTATCAATAAATACTTCCTTTAATTTCAAGAATGGTGTAATTTTTGAACCTTCTATTAAATAAAGAATCAATTAAAATGGTTAGGTGGACCGTGAGATATAAACCGTTATCTAGATGCCCGATCTCCGTTATTTTTTCAAGATAGCGAGTTACGCTTACACGAGATCGGAAACTTGAAGATGTGATAGATAATGAAAAGATAGATGTATAAAAACAAAACTTGAGCACTTTTTTTCGTTTGTCCGCTTTATGTTTACATATTGCATATAAAATAACTAGATATTTTACTTAACTTATTTACGATTTACATAGCAATTTAAACCCTTTTCAATATGGTACACTTAAATACACATAATTTACTATCACAGACCAAATACAACTAGATAATTTTAGAAAATAACCGCAAACCCCACGAATTATACAGGGTGAGGCAATAGTGCATCGGACTTCGATATTTCGAGTTCTACGATAGCTAGAAATTAAAAAAAAATACAAGTAAACTAGATAAAAAAGTCTATAACCGGAAATTATCTCCCAACCACTTGGATGTAATGAATTTTTTTGTTGAAATAATGCCATCTGCAGATGCGTATTGAAAAAATCACCAAAGTCACAATTATGGGTTTTAAGAAAAACTTATGTGAATAAGTATATTCTCTGTATATTAGAAAGTAATTTCCGGTTACAAACTTTTTATCTAGTTTACATGTATTTTTTTTTTAATTTCCAACTATTGTAGAACTCGAGATATCGAAGTCTGACGACTATTGTATGTACGAATCATTGCTCTCGCAAAGATATACTGTTAGATGACGTCACATCCGATATGAGTGTGTTCTCAGACATGCCCGCCCTCCTGGATATTAGTCGGTGATTTAAATATTTTCCATTTAGAAATTATGAAAACATATTTGATAATTGCTAATGTTTAGTAACACTATATTATTATACAGGGTGTTTCACGAGGACACGGACATGCTTTAATGCCAGATAGAAGACACCGAGGGTAATCATAATCATCCATAGAAAAAGCTAATTGGGCCCTCGTTATGTATTTTTGCAAAAATTTCTTTTGTTTGTTACTTTGTAAAGGAATGGAATAATAAGTTCATATTTGGCACATGTAATATACTAGTGATCCTGACACACACAAAAAATCCAGGTGCGGACTTGAAAAAAAATGTTTTTGTTGTTCTTCAAGAAAACAATACTCTGTATATGTTTTTTTTTAATTTCAATATTAAATTCGAAAAGTACATAAAAAATTGAACAGAATCGCTTCATTAATTTTTTTGCCACACCCTTGACGTCTTCGTAATAAATTCCACTAAATAATGCAATATGAGATTTTAGAAAATATCGATGAATGATACGCGCAAAAAATGCTTCCTCTACTAAATTAGACATTTACTTTTTTGTCAGCAATAATTATTATGTTTTAATTACCAATTTTTATGGATGGGGTAAAATTAATAAAAAAATAAATGTCGCAGGACATCGAATCAAGAACCTATTTCGTTCCTCTCATTTATTAAATGACTAGTAATACAGCAACATAACATACCTATTAACAACAACAATAACTGTAATAACAAAGTTGCATATTAATAATGCACATAGTAAAACAGGATAACAACAAAATATCAACAGAATAACTGTACCAAAAACAAAAATGCAGATATTGTTATAAAACATATTTACAAATTAGAATTATAATTAAATTCTCTGTTCAAAATGTCCTCGTCAGCTTCAGTATATTTTTTAGTGTGCTTCACGAGATGGCCGATTGATCTTCTTATCACATCTGGACTGTCTGTCACTAATTTTTTGTGGCATTCAACAATCCTTTGAATTTAATTGCTCCATGCAATCAGTGTCCATTTTGTAGACGTCACTCTTTAAATGACCTCATAAAAAATAATCTACATGGTTGAAATCCGAAAACCTTGTCGGTCATACATGAGGACCTTCGTGGCCAATCCATCTGCTTGGATAAGTATCATTTAAATGGTTTCTAATTTGGTTGGACAAAAAAATGTGGTGAGGCTCCATCATATTGAAAGAACATATCTCAGATATTTACATATCCTAAAAGATTCGGTAATGTATGTTGTAAAAACCTTAATTTGAGATTTTTATCTAAACTAATTGGCAAAGAGAATGATCAGATCGGACCAGAAATTTTACTTTAAAAAATGGCCTTAAACGTAAAATCAGTTAGTTTTAGATTGAGGTCACTTTAAGAGTGGACATTGACTGCGTAGATCAATTAATTCAAAGTATTGTTTAATGCCGCAACGAAATTAGAAATAGTCCAGATATGATAAGAAGATCAATCGGTGATCTCGTGAACCGCACTAGAAAATGTATTGAAACTGAGGAGACTATTTTGAACTTAAAATTTAATTATAATTCTAATTTGTAAATATGTTTTATGACAATATCTGCATTTTTTTGTTTTTGGTACAATTATTCTGTTGAAATTTTGTTGTTATCTTATTACTATGTGCATTATTGATATACAACTTTGTTATTACAGTTATTGTTGTTGGTAATAGGTATTTGCGTTGCTGTATTACCACTCTTTAATAAATGAGAGGAATGAAATAAATTCTTGATTCGGTGTCCTCTCATATTTACTTTTTTATTTATTTTCACCTCCTCCATAAAAAAATGTAATTAGAACATAATAATTATTGCTGAAAAAAAAGTAAATGCCCAATTTAATAGTGGAAGCATTTTTTACGCATGTCATTCATCGATATTTTCTAAAGTCTCATATTGCATTATTTATTTGAATTTATTTCGAAGACAGCAGAGGTGTGGCAAAAAAATTAATGAAGCCATTTTGTTCAGTTTTTTATGTATTTTTCGAATTTAATATTGAAATTAAAAAAAAACATATACAGGGTATTCTTTTCTTGAGGAACAACAAAAACATTTTTTTCTCAAGTCCGGACCTGGATTTTTTATGTATATGATACAAGTACTTATTCAGGATCACTAGTGTATTATATGTGCCAAATATGAACTTAGTATTCCATTCCTTTACAAAGTAACAATCAAAAGAAATTTTGACCAAAATATATAAAACACCCTGTATTTCAGCAACGAGGGCCCAACTAGCTTTTTCTATGGCTGATTATGATTACCCCCGGTGTCCTCTATCTGTCATGAAAGCATGTCCGTTTCCTCGTAAAACACCCTGTATATAAATTAATTTAAAATATATGGCTTATTAAGAGTTATTAACAAAATTCCAGTATTAATGAAGTATCTATATGAACAAAATAGGCAAAGTTTATACAGCCATGGTAAACTCTGTAAAGCGTTCATAAATACTTATAGTACCGGAGCCGGCGACACTCTATTTTGAAAAATCTGCTTAAAATTAATTTCTTATTTTTTTTGTGCTATAGAGTGCGTTTCCACAAAATCGACAGAACTTTCTCCTGCAAAAGCCATGTTCCGTCGAATGGCCGGCAGCACAATTTTTTTAACAATTTCAAGTTATAAATTAGTCGCAAAAAAAATTTCAACTTTAAAATTTCATTTTAATATATATTTACTATACATATTTATGTTAATGAGAGAAGCATGCTGGTCTAAAATGAAGGAGGCAGGAAATCTTTTTCCATCATACTGTTACGACAATAAAGGACACAAAAGATATCAACTTCAAACACGTAAATCAGTGACACTTTTTTTAATAATAGAAATGCTGCTGTCAAGCGTTGGCTCGCTAACGAAGTGGCATGAGTTTATTTTGTGGATAAGTTACACTGATATGATCGAAAGAAAATAAACCAAGTTTAATGATAATAATAATGCACGGGGGGTGTGGTAAGGATTCCAAACCTTCGGGCCTGACGACCCCGCATACCCCAGTTAGGTAGCCCCTGCCTGCCCAAAAAAAGGGCAAAAAGGGACACAGTTGGCGCCATCGGCCTCATTAACTTAGCAGGGCGTATGAGCTCCACAGCTCCACTGTGAGCCAGCGTCTGCACCCAGATTGGGCGGCTGGACAACAGCGTCTGTTCTCCAGGTTAGAGGCGGCTGAAAATGGGGTTGTCGGAGACCCGCACGCAGGAGCTAATCCTGCTAACCCTTACTAAATGTGTAATGGTACGAACCAGAAGAAATAGATATTTAGGCGGGCCGGGGCTGCAGGACCTGGATCGGACCCGTCGGGAACATGGACCTGCAAACGACACTTGCTAAGATCATGGACTAGGGAATAATAATGACGATACCCCCTCAGAGGACCAACACCATCAAAGTCCTCAACTGGCTCAAGGTGCTGGGCAACGACTAAACGTTGCCACCACCAAGGATGGAAGACCAAGGCAGTGCATGCAGTGGACTAATGAAATGAATAAACGAGTCATACGCTGCTACTACAAAGTCACAAAATTGGAAACCGATCTCACTCTATACAGACGAAATCTCTACCATGAATTTGTAGCCATATACCCTGACCTTCAGCATCTCTCTGAGCAGCGAATATGTGACCAGAAAAGGACAATCGAGATTAGAAACCTACTGCCTCTCGCTGTAAGAAACGAAATCAAATATGACGTAAGGCGTGAAATTGAATTAGAAGGAGAAGCCTTAGAAGAGAACCCGATAGAACGACAGACACTGGAGACGCATGAAGAACAACCTGAACCACATACACCTATATTAGAAACGCGCGAAGCTGAAACAATCACGACTCAACGAAACTTTAATCAGATACGTGCCCAACTTGAAGAAAAATACCTGGAATACCTTATCAAATATCAAGGCTCAGACCCAACAAAAAGACCTCACCTACCCAAAATGCAATATAAACCCCAGTGCCAGAAGACTGTTAAGGTTATGGAGTCCATCATGAGTGGATACTTAAGAGACGGCATGCCATTAGAATTGATCCACGTGCACATTTACTGTGCTGCGATGTCGATCCTTTCTGTTGTTAATGGATACAACCCCTATAAGCAGAAAAATACGAGAAAAGTAGTCCCTAAATGAGAATACAGATTAACAAAGAATATTGAAGATCTGAGAAGGGACATAGGCAGAATTCAACAGTACGTAAATGGCGAACAACATCCGAAACTCATCCGTAGTCTACCCAATCAAGTGAAGAGATCCACATCTGCTCCAAACCATCATCATGTAATAGTAGAAGAGCTCGACCTTATGAAACAGAAATTAGCTGCTTATAGTAAACGTCTCCGCAGATACAAACAGAGAGACGAACGTATCAGACAGAACCGACTCTTCGAAACTAACGAGAGACGATTCTATAGAACAATCGAAAGTAAAACTGCTGCAAAAGACCAGCAGGCAGAGATGCCACCTGCGGATGAGGTTCAAAGATATTGGGAAAACATATGGTCAAACGAGTTTGAACATAAGAATAAGGCAAACTGGATCACAGACGAAGAACTTAGAAGTGCACATATTCTACCTATGAATGAAACAGACATTGAAGAGGCTGATGTACTATGAGCCCTGCAGGGAGCAGCGAACTGGAGAGCCCCAGGCCCTGATAACATTCACAACTTCTGGTTGAAACGACTCTCATGTACCCACCGCATCATAGCTGCCAGATTCAGCCAAATGCTTCACACCCCTACCATAACACCGAAGTTTCTGACAAAAGGCACAACGTACTTGCTACCAAAATCAGATAGAACCTAGGATCCATCCCAGTATTGACCAATTACAATACAATATATAAACTTTTTCATCGATAATATGCACTAAGATCTGTCAGCATCTGCATGCAAACAACGTCATTACAGAAGAGCAGAAAGGTAGTAAGGAAAAAGTACTGGGATGTAAAGAACAACTAACAATCGATGCAGTCGTCTTAAATCAAGCAAAAAAGTTCAATCGCAATCTGAATATGGCTTTTGTTGACTATAAGAAAGCCTTCGACTCCATACCACATACATGGCTTATACAGTCCTTAAGATATACAAAATATGTCCTTCGATTGTGCAATTCTTAGAAACGGTGACGAAAGAGTGGAAAACGCAACTACAGATTTCTACAGGTGTCAGGGTTATTAAAACTGAAGAAATAAGCATCAAGCGAGGGTATTCGCTAAGTGCACTGTAGTTTTGTGTAGCTCTCAACCATTTTAAGGACGTTAATCAATACTGGATATGGCTTCAACATCAAAGGAGGACGCCAAAATTTCAAGCTTTCGCACTTACTTTATATGGACGATTTGAAATTATTCACTGCCACAAGTAAACAACTGGAAACTGCCCTCAAACTGGTTCATAAAATGAGCGAGGATGTTGGCATGGAGTTCGGAATCGACAAATGCAGAACTGTCACCGTTGAACGAGGAAAGCTAATGGAAACGCCACCTATACAGATCCAAGAACATCTCGCAATACCACCGATAGATGGTTAGCCTTATAAATACCTAGGAGTATCACAGACATCAAATATTGAACACAGCAAAATGAAAGAAAAAATCATCAAGGAATTTGAATTTAGGCTGCCTTTTTAAAACAAAGTTAAATTCCAACAACATGGTGAAAGTTGTGAACACGTACGCAGTATCTGTTTTATCTTATTCATTCGGTGTCATTTCCTGGACAGTGACCAACCTTGACGACCTCAACTGGCGGCTGAGAGTGATGATGACGAAGTTTAAGATGCACCATGGGACGAGCGTAGAGGCGACTTCAATGTGAATGTCAGTCGATATTCCGTTGAAGCAACGTCGAGCGCGGTTAGTACTTGGATGGGTGACCCATCTTGGGAAATACAGCGTTCTCGTCCCACCTTCTAGCGGCTTGTATATCAGTGTATACACGGAAGTTACGTAATTTCAGACGAGGATTACGTAGTGGATATACCATCCAGGCGGTCCCTTGTCTATTAAATGTTAGGCAAGTAAAAGATCCCCACTCTTCTTAAGGGAAGAGGTTCGGCAAAATTTCCAGGTTGGGGGTAGCTCGTCTCCTGGCGTCGGTGATAGGCCTTGGTAGCGGAAATAGGCCGACGTTAAATAGTTTAAAAAAAAAAATGCACCATCCGCGATCCTCAACAGAAAGAGTGACTCTCCCTAGAGGCCTTGGCGGCAGAGGTTACATCGACATTAAGAACGCGTGCCACACACAAATTAACCTTATCCGCACATATTTCTACAGTCGTTAACAGTTACCCATCAACGCAGCCATCATCCACGCAGACGTAAGCACACCACTAAAATTAAATGACACAGAATACTTGCCTTTAAATAGTGTAGACCACAATGATGCTAAAATAGACAGATGGTCTGGGAAGGAGCTACACTGAAACGGCTGGGTTTAGGCATAGGGTATCCTACATGTTTTTGACTCAGAATTTTATGATATTTTCGAAAACACTAAAATATATAAGGTGTTCCATTTAAAATAAGCAAGTTGGTATCGACTTCCGGTATAACCGGAAGTGCCAGATGCTTGTAATTATTTTAGTTGGATTGGCCACACTGCCATTAGTAGCTCCCTAAATTTTCAAAATTTTCTGGTGCGTACTTTTCCCTATATCGATCGATGCAGTTCCTAGTGAGACAAACTGTATAATATTTGAAATCGTCTACCCCAAAAACCCATAAAACGATATCCCACATCGGTAGTGGGGTGGGGTAGTGATAGGAGGGTGATAGTGGAGATGGATGAAGCAAAAAAATATTTTGGGGCTTTTGGTTCTTGTACACACACTAAATCACAATTTCTTTTTTTTTTTTCACCTCCTTTTCTAATGGAGTGGGGTAGTAATGGGGGTGGTTAAAATGCCAAAAATATTTTTGAGACATTGGCTTCTCTTGTATATACTCTTATATACTCTTATACTCTATATACTCTATATACTCTCGTGTGGTTTCGCTCCCAGGAGCGTTTCACAATTAGAGTTCGCCTGTGTCAAGTTCAAAGGCTAGCTTGCCTAGGAATAACAAGAGCAATCAGGACCACCCCAACGGCTGCAATGGAGACCATCCTAGGACTCACTCCGTTGCATGTCGAAGTGGAACTGGAAGCTAGGAAAGCAGCAAATAGACTGTTTAAAGGTGGAATATGGGATGCGACGGGACAAGGGCTGGGACACACAAAGGCTTTAGCTCTACCTATGAGGGATCAGGTCGTTGCTCAATCAGAGGACGACCGGTGTCTCCCCGTCTATAAGTTCACTATTCCATATACAGTCGTGTTCCCTAGTCGAGACGACTGGAAACGCGATAAAATGAATCTTCTGAGTCCCGGAGGTCTGGAATAGTACATAGACGGATCGAAGACTCAGGAGGGAACTGTTGCTGGGAAGCCAAGGGCTCGCATATCGGCGCCCCTTGATAAGTAGTATTTTATTGTGTGTGAGCGAAAATCACAAAAGAGGTTTCGTTAATAAGCATATTTTTATATGTAGCGACATTCAGGCAGCTTTGAGGGCTCTTGCATCAAACAAGGTGACCTCTGAGCTGCTGAACTATCGAAACATTCTGACTGAGCTGTGTGAACGGAACTCAGTTAAGCTTATCTGGGTGCCCGGACACAGTGACGTCGATGGCAATGAAGAAGCAGAGCGTTTGGCGGGTGAAGAAGAAAAAATTCCTTTCCCTGGCCCCGAGCCAGCCTTCGGTCTTACAAGAATTCTGATACAATCAGAGCTGCAAGACTGGGCTACTGCACAGTTTAACAACTATTGAGCTCAGGCCCCTGGAATGAGACAGTCAAGGCTCCATATAAAGGGGCCCTCGACTGACTCCACCTTAAAGTGGCTGATTGGGCTCGATAGAGAACGATTAAGACGGATGGTAGGCCTGATAACAGGACACTGACCAGTGCTCTCCTTCGTGGAGAACACTGGTCTTTTCTAGGGGATCCTAAATGTCGCGAATGTACAATGGGCCGATAGTACTCAGGCCGAGTACTGCGGATCTTCGGATCTACTCGCGTTTTCTAATAACAATAATAATAATAATAATAATAATAATAATAATAATAATAATAATAATAATGTACTAAATACCAATTTTATAGACTCTTATCTGCTTGATTTACCTATTTACCCCCATTTACCCCCAACCCTTCATCGGAATCAGATGAAAATATAATCTAGTTCCAGATCTTGTTAAAATACATACGTTAATATCTTAAACGGTTCCGTAGTAATCGTGCGCACAGACCGACAGACAGAACGACAGACAGAAATTTTTGTTTGCTCAAACTTAAAATTTCGACCTTTCATGACATGCTAAGTCTATTTGAAGAATAACAAAAACTTTAAAACATTTTTTGTCGTTACTATACTTCCGCTGGATGTGGATGGAAGTAAAAAAACCGCTGCCCAAGGAATCACTACTAGGTATTGCATTACCGGTTAACCGGTTAACCGGTTATTAGGACAAAAATCACATGACGATAATTACCGGTTATTTTAATTTTTTACCGGTTATTTCGGTAAATTCTGAACTTACGATATGTCACGTATTCAACGTCTCTATTTATGTCACTGACTAGTATTCACTAAATACAGTGACTGTCCCAACACCGAGCACTTTTAACAATAAATAAATAATATTATAAAAAGTAAACTCCAAACACCAAGCCCTAAGAAATACAAGAGAGACATTGACAATATCTTACGACAGAAAATTGAATATTTCACTGCCTCAAATATCCGTGGAATACATTTAGAAGTATGTTATTATCAATTCTTATTTACTTATCGACCCACCAATATCGATTGAGGAAGGGCATCTTCAGCTGGTGGTATTCCATGCACAAATATCAGACGACTAACAGATATAGCTTTGAAAAACTAACACTTTTAACACGCTATTTTTAAAAAATATTGTATTTTTAGATTAGGTATTCAGTAAATGCCCTATTTGAGTTTATGTTTATAATTTTTGTTATTTAAAGGGATATTTTTGTTATTGGCAGAATAATTATTTCATTTATATTTTTTCCTTTTGATAAATTAACTCCTATATAAAAAAGTCTATTTAACAGTCACATTTTTGTCACTGACAGCGATAAAAAAAGGTGCATCGTTTTTTATCACCGATAAAAATGCCTGTTCCTCAAAAGCCTGGTAGTCGCACGTCATTATGAAATCTGTACTGTCAGCTATAATTTTTAGATATTGTATTGTGGAAACTATACTGTACGATATGAGCTGTTTTGGGAAAATTATAATTATTTTTAATAAATTATTGTTGTTGTTCGTTCACATTCATATTCTGTCGTTAATTTATCTCGCCAAAAAACACTCGAGCTTTTCTTTTATGGATAAATTTATTTTTAACTCAAAATTTTGCCAATCAGTAATTTTGCTCGAAAAACTGACATTTGACAAAATCGCTCGACCTCCGGTCACGCGATTTTTTTCATCTCAGTTTTTCTTATAAAATCACTGATTGGCAAAATTATTTTATTACAAAGATAAATTTATCCGATAAAAAAAAAGCTCTTGTAATTTTACTGTTGATAAAAAAACCTTTTGTTTGTTCATTATATCAAATATACGTATATAAAAATGTTTTTTGTTAAATTTAGATAATTTTGTACATGGAAAAAGACAATTGCCATTTTCGCCACCCTAATCATCCATTTTAAAATTTACCGGTAAATACCGGTTAACCGGTTATTTACATTTTTATTTACCGATTTACCGGTTATTAAAACTTCCGGTAAATTGCAATCCTAATCACTACTTCCACATCCAGATATTCTATCCAAGTCACTCACAACGAAAAAAATTTGTATGTGGAAATAATTGTTTATGGAACTTTAATAATATAATATTTGAAATCCTCTACCACAAAAATCCATAAAACGATACACCAGGACGGTAGTGGGGTGGGGGTGGTGATAGAGGGTGGTTGGTAGTGGGGGTGGATGAAGTAAAAAAATATTTTAAGGTTTCTGGTTCTTGTACACACACTAAATCACAATTTTGTTTCATCCCCTTTAATAATGGGGTGGGGGTGGTAATGGGGGTGGCTAATGCCAATTTTTTTTTGAGACCTTAGCTTCTCTTGTATATACTAAATACCAATTGTATGGACTATTACCTGCTTCATTTAACTATTTACCCCAAATTTACCCCAATTTACCCCCCAACCCTTCGACGGAACAAGATGAAAATATAATCTAGTTCTAGAGACCGACAGACCGACAGAATTTTTTTTTCGCTCAAATTTAAAATCTTGACGTTTCATGACATTCTAAGCCTATTTGAACAATAACAATTTTCAAAAATTTTTTTGTCGTTACTATACTTCCACTGGATGTGAAAGTAATAAATAGAAACAATGTTACATTTTTGTCCTTCAAAACAAATTCTGCCGTACATCACGTTACTTTTGCGAATAAGCCGTATGGTTTATTATTCAATAAATGAGTTGTAGAAAAAGATATATTGTGCTAGATTAAACACAATCGTTTTCTTAATCATTGCATAAACATACCTAAAAACCGCTGCCCAAGGAATCACTACTTCCACACCCGGATTTTCTATCCAAGTCACACAACGAAAAAATTTTGTATCTGGAAATAATTGTTTATGGAACTTTAATAATATAATATTTGAAATCCTCTACCCCAAAAACCCATAAAACGAGACCCCACATCGGTAGTGGGGTGGGGGTGGTGATAGGGGGTGGGAGTGGGGGTGGATAAAGTAAAAAAATATTTTGAGGTTTCTGGTTCTTGTACACACACTAAATCACATTTTTTTTTCATGGCGCAGTGCTTAAGGTGTTAAGCTTGCGACCACGGTCCCAGGTTCGAATCCTGGCTAGGGTATGAATGTGTAGTGGCGTTTTTCATGTGTTGCCGAGATGGTAGCAGTGAACTAGATTGCTATTGTGTGAGAGACAACACAATTTAGTCGCTCTCCTCTCCTGAGTTTGAGTCTCAGCTGCGGCAGATGGCAATGTCGCAGGGAATGGGTGTTGTGATATTGTCTATGTGTGTGTGTCCGTCCTGGTTGAGTGGTAGAATAGCCTACGGCTAAACTCCGCCAGGATAATATAAATAAGGCGATTAAATAAATAAAATAAAAATAAAATAAAAAATTTCCGTCGGTCTGTAACTTTTTTTGTGCGCACGTTTACTCTGGAACCGTTTGAGATATTGACTTGAAATTTGGTACACATATGTACTTTAACGAGATCTAGAACTAGATTATATTTTCATCTTGTTCCGTCTAAGAGTTGGGGGGTAAATTAGGGTAAATTTGGAGTAAATAGGTAAATCAAGTAGGTAAGAGTTCATAAAATTGATATTTAGTATAGACAAGAGAAGCTAAGGTCTCAAAAAAAATTTTGGCATTAGCCACCCCCATTACCACCCCACCCCATTATTAAAGGGAATGAAAAAAAATGTGATTTAGTGTGTGTACAAGAACCAGAAACGCCAAAATATTTTTTTACTTTCAAAGCACGTCTTTCGAATGCACAACATCCGTTTACTTCAATTTAATACATCATAAACACAAGTATAATAAATAAATACCCATTATTTCTGCTTACATCATTGTAATATTTTTTAATAAACACAAGTAGCTTCATTAAAATTTACTATCTTAGTAAATAAGTAAGTACGTGCATTGACTGATAGAACATTGATGCTGGCTTGATACCGGGTACATCATAATCTTGGTACAAATCAAAGTTGATTTTACTTTTCAAGATATAAAATTCCAGTTGTGTCTAGTCAATGAAAACTAATTATCTGTGACACAAGTAGAATAGGCAGTTTTTGTTTTTGTTTTGTTTAATATTTATTTATTTAAATCATTCATTAATAGAAATCAAACCAAAAAAAACTTTATTTCAAATTAATTAACAAAGAACAGCATTCCTTCCCTAGCACGTGTCGGAGCCAGCCAGATTTACACGGTGCGGGGCGCAATGAAAGGCTGGAATATAAAAAAATTAACATAAAATAGTTAATGTATGCAAAAGGCGCCAGTGTAAATAAAATATAAAAAGTATCATTCACTGTGAGGGGAAAATCGCTAGCGATGCGAAATTCATCCATTTTTTGTTTTTTTGTTTAAATTCCTCTGTTGTTCAAAAATTAATAATCATTATAAAATTGTGGCAGTGAATAGGGATTGAAAAGGAAAAAACAACGATTAAAAATATAAGGTTCGGATAATTATAAGTAACTAATTTAACTATATTCTAGTCACTAAACTAGTCACACATTGCGTCACGGTCTCCAACATCTTCAATTACCCTTAAGCATCGAAATTAATGACAAACTGGAACGCGCACTCAATGCTTTAGATATACGAAATAACTGAAGTAGAAAGAGAAACTCCCGTACACTATTCTGTCCTTTCCTGATAATATCTGATTGGTTGAAGGAAATCAGTGGTGTTATTAATTTCGATGCCCTTAAGATATGCATTGATGGATATTTTACGTATGCCTCGTGTCGTGCATATCCTAAACATATCCTACGTACACGTAGCAGATTGAACGCACAACGATGCAAAGAAATTTAAATGGTGGGGGCTCGTTGTACGTACTTGCTTCTCGCTTTCTGTATATGCGTTCTGATTGCTTTTCTAAGCTTCAAAGTAAGTCATTCTTATTATAAAACCTAAAAATAATAAAGTTTAATGTATAATAAATTAACAAAAACTGCCTATTCTACTTAAAGGTCAGACAGATAATTAGTTTTCATTGACTAGACACAACTGGAATTTTATATCTTGAAAAATAAAATCAACTTTGTTTTGTACCAAGATTATGATGTACCCGATATCAAGCCAGCATCAATATTCTATCAATCAACGTACTTACTTATTTACTAAGATAGTGATTTTTAATGAAGCTACTTATGTTTATGATGTATTAAATTGAAGTAAACGGGTGTTGTGCATTCGAAAAACGTGATTTGACTTCATTTCCGGCAAAATCAGAAGTTCAGGCACATCAATCTAAGACCAAATAATGGTAAATAGTCTGGTAATTCATTTTCAGCAGTTATCATTGCAATACCTGCAGTACGTTTTGAGAAATCGTTTATAAAATGTCGGGGGTAGGTCCAGTCTTTGGAGCCATCTATCGGAGAAACTGTTCATAATTTTAAGTTTTGCCAAAGGAACTTATTGTTTAGAATCAGTGTAACTACAACATATAAAAAATTCATCAAATTTGACAGGCCACCAATTTACCTATAAAACGTGCGGCGTCTTTTGAATAGGCTGCTTTTTCCGGACAGATTTCTCAAACTGCTTTCCTGTAAAAAGTTGTTGTCTATACCGCTTAAATTAAGAACAAACAAAAATTGTACTGACATTCTCAGATTAAATAAAGTTAAAGGGTGAAAACCGCATTCTTCTATTTTAAAAAATTAACGATCTCAAGCAGGAGAAGACGTGTGGGAGCATTAAAAGCTCTCTGTGTGGTTTAATCGTTTAATTAAATACAGAATAGCCTTTATACTCAAACGATGCAAATTTGTTACCAAACGTGTTTTCCACTTACTGGCACTTAAAATCGACTTAATGGCCTTATAATGCAGTCTATTAATTTTGAAACACACAGTTAAGTTACATTGCAAAGAAACATATAAACGTGCGTCTATTTTACTCGTTTGTACTATTTGAAAGGGTGTAGCAGAATAAGCATGGTCAAACGGCTTCAGAAGCGTTTTGGCCTAATTCGGTGTCAGTAGATCGACAATAGGAAAAGAAATGTTTTCCTCGAGTTTTAGCCCCCCATCGCCACGGGTAACCCCTGTACCCTAATAAACATGACATTTCGTTTTCATTTTTTATCTCTGCAAGTTGTGCGTTAATTATTATGAAAAAAATAGACGATGTACATTTAATTTAAGTGCATCTTAGGAAAAAAAATCAGCTGATTTTGCGGCCTCCTTCGAATAAAAAAAAATATTTCAAAATTAGAATATTTATTTTTTCTTGAAAATATTGATTCGCATACACAAAACTTTTACTAAAAATACATTGTTATGAGTAGTTTATTGTAGATTTTTTTAAAATTTTTTGAAGCGGTGCGCCATAATTAAAAAAAATAAAAACTGTTACGACGCATTGTTTAGTGGTGCTTAACCATTTAAACTTTATTCACACAAAATATAAGTGGCAGACCAGACCAGTGTATCCGTATGTATTCGGATCCGCTGAAACCGAATCCGAAGTCAGAATGGTCAGATTGGCTCGTTTTTCACCATTCGTATTTCTGAAAAAAAAAGAAATAAATAAATGACGCTGTAAATAAATTTTATTAAATAATAAAATCAGTTTTTTCACAATGTATTCCAAAAACCAAGATTCACACGAGAAGGTATTCACCCCGGTTTACTAGAGAAATTATAGCTTTAGTAAAAGAAAAAGCAGCGAAATCGTAGACTATATTAAAAAAAATCACATTAAACAAAACAAACAAAATTACAAAAAATTAAGAACCAAATTAAAACATTACATAAAAATTTAGCATAACAAATATATAAAATCTATTGAAAACAATATTAATGCCAATCCAACTCAATTCTGGCCATATGTAAACAATAAAAAAGAAAACAGTAGAATTCCACCTTACATGTTTTTTGATGGAAATAAATTTGAGAGTAATCAGGAGATAGCAGATGGTTTCGTCAATTATTTTCGCAGCGTCTATGATAAAGTTCCCGTGGATGCTCTGAACGGCAATATGAAGTCCAGTCCATTCACGGGTGCCCTAAGCATAGACGCTATTTCAACTAGATATTTCAGAGGCAATTAACAAGTTAAAACCTAAAAACGCCACTGGAGATGATAAATTTCCTCCTTATATTCTAAAAGGCTGTAAGGATTTGTTCCATTTGTTCCTCTATACGTGATTTTTAATATATCCTTAAAAACACAAACATTTCCAGATACGTGGAAAATTGGGAAAATATGCCCAATACTAAAAAAAAACAATAAAACATGCATAGATAACAATAGACAAATTACTCGATTATCGTGCTTTAGTAAAGTATATGACTCTACACAACCACATGCACAACAGTGTTCTACGTACGTACAATACAGTTTTTAATTCACGAAAGAATACACATTTAAACAAATTTAGAAATTTATATAGTGAAAAACAAGCTATAGAACTATAAAATTTTCAAAATAACCCTTTGAGTGACAAAACTGTCATTATTCTGTCAAACCATGAACTCAATGTATCTGAAAAACTTGTATTAACTAAAGATTTGAATTATACAGTACCACCGAAAACTATTCCTAAATTTGATATCATAACTGCAATTGAACAAGCTGCACAGAAACTATCAATAGATGATGCCAATGAATACCGAATTCGTGCAAAAATTGAGTTAGAAAAACAATATAAGACGAGGGTTAATTTAACATCAGATGTAAAACTTTCAATTACATCTCTGAGAAATGACGAAAGTATTAAAATTTTACCCGCTGATAAAGGCAATGTCACTGTAATTTTAGATACAACGAAATCTTTAGAAAAATATATAATACTCGATTTAAAGACAAAAATGAATTTACCGATTTTGAGCGAACTACTAACTCCATATCATACCTCCTCATTTTTATGGTTTACCAAAAATACATAAACCTCAAATTCTCTTAGACCGATTGTGAGCTCAATTAATTCTCCATTTAGTAATCTCTCCTTTTTATTAAAAATCTTAAATCCTTTATCAGGTTCCTCTGAGTCTTAAATTAAAAATAGCAATCATTTTTTGGAAAAACTATTTGAAAACAATTTTAATAAGACTCATCTAATGGTGAGTTTTGATGTAGTAAGCCTTTTTACAAATATTCCTGTAGATAAAACATTAATAATAGTTAAAAATAAATTGCAACATGATGAGAATTTGGCGAATAGAACTAAATTAAGCATAGACTATAGTGAAATTACTTGCTCTTTGCATTAAGAAGACATACTTTCAATTAAATAATGACTTCTATCAACAAAACTTTGGTATGGCCATGGGTTCTTCTTTATCTCCAATATTAAGTAATATATTTATGAAAAATAATATTAATAACTTAATTTATAAACCTATAGCGTGGTGGAGATATGTTGATGATATTTTTGCATTATGGCCTTATGGCAAAGAACATTTAAAAAATTTTTAAAATCAGATTAACGAAGAGGAAGCTTCACTTAATTTTACAATAGAAGTAGAGAATAATAATGAATTTCCTTTCTTAGATGTTTTAATTAAAAAGTTAGATAATAAATATGAAACCAGTGTTTATCGAAAACAAACACACACAAACAGATATTTGAATTTCAATTCAAATCGACAAATTAGCGTTAAGAAATGTGTTCTAAAATGTTTGTATGATAGGGCTAAAGTAATTTCTTCAAATGATGAAAGTTTAAATAACAAGAAACAATTTATAAAAACTGTTCTATTGAATAACCAATACCCCGATAGTTTTGTTGATAGCCAGCTGGCAAACATTGAAAGTAGAGTAACCGCTAAACATTCACAACCTGAATTTAGATCTTTAGCAGTAATTCCATATATACAGGGTTTATCGAATAAATTACGAAAAATCGGTAATAGATTCTCTGTTCGAACGGTTTTTCAAACGGGAGCCACATTAATATCTGTTTTATCAAAGACTAAGCCGGTGAATATTGTTCAAAATTCCAAGGATTGTGAGTGCGGTAAGTATGCGCTAGGTGAGTCATCTAGACCTTTCAACGTAAGGCTTGGTGAACACAGAGATTATGCTAGAAAGGGAGAATTCAAGAATTTGTGAACACGCGTGGGATAACAATCATAGGATCCCGCGAAAATTTTGGAAAAAGAGGAGGAAAAACGGACAAAATATCGAGATTTGCTCTTCGAACTCCGTATACTCTATCCAGACCATACTGTTAAGATAGCGGTACTGATTATAGGAGCCCTCGGTGGAACAAGGCACACACTACTTTCGGAACTGAAGATCATACCAGCAAGCCGAAATTCGGCAGAATGCAGAAGGCCGTCATCCTCGGCTCAGGGCACACGATTCTCGGACCCAGTGGTCACTCACCCCACGGGCGTGGTGAGTGGCTACTGGTACTACCAGCTCCCCTCTGTGAGGATCGGAGCCACAGAGTAGAGTGACTGGCTTTTATTAAAAAATAATAATAATAATAATAATAATAATGCAACGTCCTTAGGAGCTCGGACCCGCTCCTGCGGTTTGTGAGAGATCATGAAGCTGCAGGACTTGGCGCATTTTTATTCGAGGCAGCACGTAAGGCCGCAGATGATCTCGGTCTCATATTCCACTTCAGGCGAGGAAGCCGGCGAGGTGCTGAGCTAGAATCAGTAACTGAGCTTGCGCCAAATCGCCTAACAGCTCAAATTAAAGCTGCCGAGCAGAGAAATCTGTTCAGGCGGCACGTCGATAAGCCCATGTACGGTGTATTCTATAACAACATAGAGACACTGGGTTTATCGACAAAGCTGACCTTCGCTTTCTTACGGTCAGCAGGGCTAAAGTCAGAGACTGAGGGATTCATTGTGGCCTGCCAAGATGGTATTATTAACACCTTAGTCTACTGCAGTCGCGTTATGGATGTAGAGGTCCCTGACATTATCTGTAGGACCTGCTGTCAGGCGACGGAGTCACTCATGCACTTACTATCTGCATGACCGGTATATGCGACTTCGGCCTACATCCATAGGCATAACGTGGCTCTACGAGTGCTATACTACCACCTTCGGCACTCGTACGAAGTAGACCAAACACCAATGCTGCCTTACGTCCCCGGAGAGATCGAGCCCGTTGTCAAGAACGAGAAGTACCGAATCTACTGGAACTACTCGTTCCCGACGGTCAGGCAAATTCAGGCAAACAAGCCTGACATAGTCCTCCTCGACCACCAAACCAAGGTGATGTATGTCATGGAATTCTCTGCACCTGCCGAGACAAACATCATCTTGAAGGAGGGGGAAAAGCGGACTAAATACCGATATCTCCGGTATGAGCTCCGAGCGCTATACCCAAACTACTCGGTCAAGATGGTCGTCCTGATAATCGGCGTACTCAGTGGAATAAGGCCTAGGCTGCTCTCGGAATTAAAGGCCATATCAGCCTGCCAAAAGACAGCCGAATGGTTGGCAGGCCAAATGCACAAGGCAGTTATCCTGGGGTCCCTCCGTTTGCTTAGGGCAAAGTCTAGAATCTACAGTGACTGACCCTGCGGGATGCGGGGAGTGGCTGTGGATAATCGCTGGCGCTTCTCTCGTGAGAATGTCGGAGACACGGGAGAACTGTCCAGAATTGCGTGCGGAAAAAATAATAATAATAATAATAGGTTTTATTAGCAATAGCTAATTAATTACATTACAAAAATAATACACAATTAAAAAGAAAAGTTTTTAAATTTAACATTAATATAAATTACACATCTACATTATTACATATATAAGGTATAACATTGTCTTTTAAAAGCTTGCAGAGATTGACTTGTTTTAATTTCAGTGGGTAATCTATTATACATTACCATTCCATTATGATATATAAGTAATTCTGTCCGTAATTTGTCCTAAATGTGTGGATATATAGATAATTTATACTTCTAGTCATATGTTGGTGAATATCTCTTGTGTAAGTACATAATTCTAACAAATGAGCAGGTAATTAGCCATGCAGGATTTTATAGATAAATGTCATCGTATTAAATGATATTTTTTGTTTGACACTAAGTACACCTACATTGTCTAACATATTTTTTTGTTTGTATATTTGTTACAATATTATCCTCAGTGTTTGATTTTGTTTCTTTTGTAATATTTCTATTTCAGAGTTATTCAACAAGAATAGTATTGATGAACAATAATTTAAATGAGTGCTAATGACTGATATGTAAATTATTGTTTTTGTCCATTAGATAATATTATTACTCAATCTTCCTAGTAATTTTTTTTTTTGCCATTTTACCAGTTATTTAGCTAGCATGTTTTGAAAATATTAGTTGGTTATCTATTATCACACTTAAATATTTGTATTCTTTTATTCGTTCTATTTTACTTCCATAGATATACACATCTACATCACTTTCAGTATTAGTTACATTATATCTATTTTTTATAACCATATATTTAGTTTTGTTAGTATGTATTTTTAAATTATTTTCATTTAGCCATTTTTGAAGCACATTTATCTCCACATTTAGTGTCAATAATAATTCGTCAACACTTTCACCGATAAAATACAATAGTGTATCATCCGCATTTATGTTTATGTCGAACTATATCGTTTATGTATATTACAAATAAACTAGGACCGAGGACTGTCCCTTGCGGGACCCCATATTTAGTATTTCTGGAATTAGATATTACTCCTTCGTATTTAGTGACTTGAGATCATTTAGGTAATATTTAAACCAGTTTAATGTTGTACCTTTAATACCAAGATTTTCAAGCTTTAAAATTAATAAGTCTCTGTCTATGGTTTCAAATGCTCTTTGAAAGTCTAGATACACTACACCAATAATACGTTTAACATTTATTGTTCTTTTCCAGTCATATAAAATAGTTTGTAAAGCACTTTCACACGAATTGAAATCCTGCCTGATGTCTGGTTAGCAATTTATTTGATTCACAATACTCCACCAATTGTGAATTTATGTCCTAGCATTCGACACTTACCAATTTAACAGTACTTGCGTTTCACATCTACAAGGCCTTTGAGTAATCTTATCAGGCGGATGTCATCTATACAGATTTCTCAAAGGCCAGCGTTAATCAAGAAATATTATTATCTAAAGCCGCATGTCAGTCTGGTTTCTCAAACAGTCTCATAAACTTACTGTTGTCATACTTACAATAACGTCCCCTATATGTTGTTAACAATAACAGCAAGTCTAGAACGTTTTATGATAGTTCTGGCGTACCGCAGGGGACTAACCTATGCCCACTACTGTTCCCTGTTTCTAATTTTTACTAACGATATCACTAATCTGACGAACTGTGTGACGCTCCGCTACGCTGATGACGTAAACATGTTGAGGGTTAGCAAAAGTTTACAGGATTGTGAATACCTTCAAAATAATATTAATAATATTTATAGCTGATCAAAATGTAGTTATTAATATAGTTGCTTCAAATGCACGAAGCTGAAATTAGCAACAGTGGCTCTCAACCAGTGGTTCTAAATATAAATCCAGGCCGAAGGAAACTCTGGCACTTGGCATTTCGGTATATTTGGGCATGACAATTATTTTAATGTAAATTTCAGGGTTTCCTTCACCATACTTTGCCCAACAGGTTTAACTTTTGCGTCCCGCGCGCTCCGAGTCCGACTTAAAAATTCTCTAAAAAAAAAAAATCCAAGCCGAAGGAAACACTGGCACTTGGCATTTCGGTATATTTGGACATGGCAATTATTTTAATGTAAATTTCAGAGTTTTCTTCACCATACTTTGCCCAACAGGTTTAACTTTTGCGTCCCGCGCGCTCCGAGTCCGACGTAAAAATTCTCTAAAAAAAAAATCCAAGCCGAAGGAAACTCTGGCACTTGGCATTTCGGTATATTTGGGCATGGCAATTATTTTAATGTAAATTTCAGAGTTTTTTTCACCATACTTTGCCCAACAGGTTTAACTTTAGCGTCCCGCGCGCGCCGAGTCCGACTTAAAAATTCTCTAAAAAAAATCCAAGCAGAAGGAAACACTCCCACTTGGCATTTCGGTATATTTGGGCATGGCCATTATTTTAATGTAAATTTCAGAGTTTTCTTCACCATACTTTTCCCAACAGATTTAACTTTAGCATCCCGCGTGCGCCAAGTTCGACTTAAAAATTCTTTAAAAAAAAAATTTAAGACGAAGGAAACTCTGGCACTTGGCATTTCGGTATATTTGGGCATGACAATTATTTTAATGTCAATTTCAGAGTGTCCTTCACCATACTTTGCCCAACAGGTTTAACTTCAGCGTCCCGCGCGTGCCGAGTCCGACTTAAAAATTCTCTAAAAAAAAATCCAAGCAGAAGGAAACACTGGCACTTGGCATTTCGGTATATTTGGGCATGACAATTATTTTAATGTAAATTTCAGAGTTTTCTTCACCATACCTTGCCCAACAGGTTTAACTTTAGCATTCCGTGCGCGCCATGTCCGACTTAAAAATTCTCTAAAAAAAATCCAAGACGAAGGAAACTCTGGCACTTGGCATTTCGGTATATTTGGGCATGACAATTATTTTAATGTAAATTTCAGAGTTTCCTTCACCATACTTTGCCCAATCAGTTTAACTTTAGCGCCCCGCGCGCGCCAAGTCCGACTTAAAAATTCTTAAAAAAAAAAAATTAAGACGAAGGAAACTCTGGCACTTGGCATTTCGGTATATTTGGGCATGACAATTATTTTAATGTAAATTTCAGAGTTTCCTTCACCATACCTTGCCCAACAGGTTTAAGTTTAGCGTCCCGCGCGCGCCGAGTCCGACTTAAAAATTCTCTATAAAAAAATCCATGCCCGAGGGGTCAACCACTGGACCAAAATTTGTACACGTATTCCAGGAATACTGTATTCCCGAAGTATTTCCGAGAATACTGAGTATTCCTGAGTAATCCAGAGTATTCCCCAGTATTCCCGAGTATTTCCGAGTATTCCCCAGTATTTCACATTATTTCCGAGTATTCCACAGTATTCACGTGGTATTTCTGAACATTTGTACTCGTATTTCCGGTAGTGGTAATGGTTGACCCCTCCGATTAAAGAACTTATATCTAGATACATAACAGGCCATCTTTTCACTATATACCTTGTTTGCTCCTAACATAGTCAAATTATATGTCCATTAAAATGGATAGATGAACATCACATCCCATAGGCAACAGTGGCGTTGTGTGTCTAGAAAATGTGTAGAATGGTAAATATTTTCATTAAAATGAATTATTGCAATTCCTGCATTACCGGCTCTTTATATAACGTGATGTAGGCATACGATATTATAGTAAGATAAAACAGTAAGATAAATATGTATTGAAAGGATATTAAAATTTAATTGCTATTTACTTTATAACTGTGTAAACTGAACTTCATCATGTTACGACTATGGAACGATCGATTTTCTTCTTTTCTAAACTGCTTTCTGCAAACGGCACAGCACTTCACTATTTATTTGCACAAAATATATTGTCACTAAACTGTGTAAATATGAATAGAGAATATTATTTAGGTATTATGCAAATCACAACTTAAAATAAAATTACTTTTTCACCAGTTTTTGGTCGGAGAACACGAAAAACATTTATTGACATTAATGGCCGAACTGTCAACTGAGATTATGATAATCGAACTGAAGCCGATCGTGTACGAGCGGCCGCGAATACGCCGATGGGCCAATCAGCAACTTATGGGAAGAAGTGCCTTAGAATGGGAGTCTTTCGGGATCATAAAATTCATGCCATTATGTATCTAGATATAAGTTCTTTAATCGGAGGTTGACCCCCTCAAACCTATCAAATTCACATTGATTCATATTTTATAAACCTGTTATTAGACAATTAATAATTACAAAACTAATGGTTCAAATCCAATACATTTATTATTTTTAACTCGATTTTAAAAAATATGTATTTTTAAACTTTAAATTTAATTGGTAAAATTTGTTCAACAAAATGCTTTGAATCTAATATTTACATTAAAAATGTTTATAATACAGTGTGTTGTCTAAACAGTTTAAAAATACTGTATATTATTAATATGCTCATTAACATGATTATAAAACACGGCAAAGGGTTCAACCATCTTCAACACCCACTGAACTGCAGTGCAGGTCCCCAGTAAATTTAATTACAATAATTATGAACACTCGTATGAACAGTTATTTATTTCTACTAAATTTAAAATTTTTATACATTTTTTCTATATTGATCCGATCGTGTCTTCGGATTGTAAATGGGTTTGTCCCCATTAGGTTTACTGGACCATAGAACAAAAATTCTTGTTTGACTGAATGGATGTCATCCTCCCTAGGCCACTTAAAAGTATCTGTCTTCCTGTAGAAATTTAATGCTATATGTCACACCATCTTCAAGCAGATCTAGTACTCTTCCTAAATACCAACGGATGTCATAATAAATCGCGTAATATTTCTCTATTGTAATTATAATTTTTCTCAAATCACTCTCTTCCGCAGTCCCGTCACTTAAATCTTCACTAATAGTGTCGCTTCTCTCAGAGTACTCCTCACATGTTGATATTGATTCAGTCTCACATTCTGATTCGCTTTCTGACTAGCTTTCTGAGTAATTTTTACATGTCTTAGCGAGTGTCTTAGTTTTTTTCGTAGTTTTCTTTTCTAACAACTTGGTGTTTTTTCTTTTTAGTGTTCCCTTTTGCTTCCACATCCAGTGGAAGTATAGTAACGACAAAAAAATTTTAAAAAATTTTTATTGTTCAAATAGGCTTAGAATGTCATGAAACGTCGAGATTTTAAGTTTGAGCGAAAAAAAATTCTGTCTGTCGGTCTGTCTGTAACTTTTTTTTGTGCGCACGTTTACTCTGGAACCGTTTAAGATATTGACTTGAAATTTGGTACACACATGTACTTTAACGAGATCTGGAACTAGATTATATTTTCATCTTGTTCCGTCAAAGGGTTGAGGGGTAAATTGGGGTAAATTTGGGGTAAATAGCTAAATCAAGCAGGTAAGACTCTAGAAATTTGGTATTTAGTATAATATACAAGAGAAGCTAAGGTCTCAAAAAAATTTTTGGCATTAGCCACCCCCATTATTAAAGGGGATGAAAAAAAATGTGATTTAGAGCGTGTACAAGAACCAGAAACCTCAAAATATTTTTTTGCTTCATCCACACCCACTACCACTCCCTTATCACCATCCTCACCCCACTACCGATGTGGGGTATCGTTTTATAGGTTTTTGGGGTAGCGGATTTCAAATATTATATTATTAAAGTTCCATAAGCAATTATTTTCATATACAAAATTTTTTCGTTGTGAGTTGGTTCGAAAATCTGGATGTGGAAGTAGTGATTCCTTGGGCAGCAGTTTTTCTTGAAATTTGCCTTCCTACAGTAGTAGTATTTGAGCTACTGGAGTTCTTTGTGTCCTTCGAAACTTTAGAGTTCATACCCCTTACTCTATAGATCCTGTCGCTACTAAGGCGACCTTTACTTTGGTAGAAATACCAACAAATTGCCGATTTTCTCACTACAACATCCTTCTTGTTATTAAGCGTCACTTTAAGATATGTGGGTTTCAATTTCTCGTCGACTTTGTCTTTTTTTAGAGAACCGGATTAATTTTTTAACTCAAGGGACTCAAATGAAGAGAATAAGTTTTTATCTTGTCGTTCCTCTTCATCACTCTCCGTATCTGAGACATCCACTAATGGCTCCTTGACAGTCTCTGTTACGAATGAATTTTAGCACACAATAACACTAAGCATTGAGACAAAGCACAAACAACCACTAAGACTATGAGCCGGAGCATATCATTTACTCGATTTTCGACTATTTCCGAAGTATTCCAGAGTATTTCCGGGGTATTCCTTAGTATTCCCGTGTATTACTGAGTATTCCCGAGTATTCCCGTGGTATTCCTGAAAATTTGTACACGTATTTCCGGCAGTGGTTGACCCCTCGTCCAATCCGAAGGAAACTCTGGCACTTGTCATTTCGGTATATTTGGGCATGACAATTATTTTAATGTCAATTTCAGAGTTTCCTTCACCGTACTTTGCCCACCAGGATTAACTTTAGCGTGCAGCGCCCGCTGTTTTCGCTCCGAGTCCGACTTAAAAATTCTCTAAAAAGAAATCCAGACCGAAGGAAACTCTGGAACTTGCATTGCGATAGATTTGGGCACGGCAAATAATGTAATGTCAATTACAGGGTGAACTTTATATTTTACTAAATATTTAGTAAATTTAGTGAAGTTAACTTAATGTTTCTCTCCTTTTCTCTCCTTAGTACATAATGCACTCTAGTCGGTGGTTATCCTGAAACTCGATTTAATTGAATACGCAGTTGGAAGTGTAACAATTTACTACTATTTACATACTGAAATGTTCCATACATTCATGACTACGTATTTTGTACTCCGGAATATTATGAACTATACCGTTATTACTTTATAAGCGTTATAATATCAGTATCACATCATGTTGCAATTTCACTTTCATTTTTACAAATTCCAAACAGATCATCACTCGAATCTTGTAATACTACAATAGTAATTATTACATATTTACATACTCACAAATTTGGATAGGAAAATATGTCTTATCGTATGCTTAAAATATTAAAACTTCTTTTTCTAATTTGAAACATATGTTTATGTTATCTATATTACACTAGATATTAGTTTTACGTTTCAACAGTTCGTCATCTTGTACAAAAATCATATTATCGTTTCGAAACTATTAAAATCTCTTTGGGCAAAGTACGACGAACGAAGCTCTGAAATTGACATTAAAATAATTGTCATGCCCAAATCTATCGAAATGTCGGAGTTTCCTTCGGCCTGGATTTTTTTTTAGAGAATTTTTAAGTGGGACTCGGCGCTCGCGGGACGCTAAGGTTAACCCTGCTGGGTAAAGTATGGTGAAGGAAACTCTGAAATTGATATTAAAATAATTGTCATGCCCAAATTTACCGAAATGCCAAGTGCCAGAGTTTCCTTCGGCCTGGATTTTTTTTAGAGAATTTTTAAGTCGGACTCGGCGCTCGCGGGACGCTAAGGTTAACCCTGCTGGGTAAAGTATGGTGAAGGAAACTCTGAAATTGACATTAAAATAATTGTTATGCCCAAATATACCGAAATGCCAAGTGCCAGAGTTTCCTTCGGCCTGGATTTTTTTTTAGAGAATATTTAAATCGGACTCGACACACGCAGAACGCTAAAGTTAACCCTACTGGACGAAGTATGGTGAATAAAACTCTGAAACTCACATTAGAATAATTGTCATGCCCAAATATACCGAAATGTCAAGTACGGAGTTTCCTTCGACCTGGACTTATTTTTAGGCCGCTTTCATACGAGGCAACTAGTGGCGGCAGCCAGTGGCCGCCACTTCTAGTAAAGAATTTTCGTAAATAAGCGCTTTCACAGGTGGCAATTGCAGTGGCGACAACTGATATCAGTGGCGGATAGTTGCTCACTCTCGCAACTGGTGGCTGATGATCACAGTGGCCGCTACCGTAGTTTGGGTATTGTTTTAAATGCAAGCATTCACACGTTTCAACTTGTTGCTTCCACATTTAGTAAATTTTATATTATTAAAATCCAAATATTATCAATATTGTTTTGCAAGGCATGGTGAATAGACGTCGTTTCATGATTTTTTACAATGACTGTAAAACAATCATTTTCTAAGTTGGTTGACGCAAAAGTGAATACAGAGGACTTAACAAACACAAATCGTTAAATAAAGTAAAATATAGACCTTTATCCACTCTTGTTGATGGCATAGGATGCACTTGCATTTGTCTTTGCATTCCCTTTTTCTTCTTGATTAGCAAAATAAGAATTCTAGACCGTCTTTTCAATTGTCCACGTACATTTTCCTCTATCCTGGACGAAGAAATAAGTCGTAAAAGAGAAGGGGGGCAACTAGTTGCCTGCAAGTTGACCGTATCGCCACCAAAGAGCCACTAGTGGTGGCCACTGATTGCCGCCACTAGTTGCCTCGTATGAAAGCGGCCTTAGAACCACTGTTTGAGAGCCACTGTTCCCGCGCAAAATCCTTAAAACCTGCCAGCTTAAAATCTGCTAAGTTCAGCTTCGTTTAAAATGCCTCATCTGTATAAATAAAAAACCGCTGCCCAAGGAATCACTACTTCCACTTCCAGATTTTCGATCCAACTCACTCACAACGAAAAAATTTTGTATGTAGAAATAATTGCTTATGGAACTTTAATAATATAATATTTGAAATCCTCTACCCCAAAAACCTATAAAACGATACCCCACATCAGTAGTGGGGTGGGGGTGGTGATAAGGGGGTGGTAGTGGGGGGTGAATGAAGCAAATATTTTGAGGTTTCTGGTTCTTGTACACACACTAAATCACAATTTTTTTTTTCATCCCCTTTAATAATTTACCCCCCAACCCTTTGACGGAACAAGATGAAAATATAATCTAGTTCCAGATCTCGTTAAAGTACATATGTGTCCCAAATTTCAAGTTAATATCTTAAACGGTTCTAGAGTAAACGTGCGCACAAAAAAAGTTACAGACCGACAGACAGAAATTTTTTTTCGCTCAAACTTAAATTCTCAACGTTTCATAACATTCTAAGCCTATTTGAACAATAAAAAATTTTTTAAATTTTTTTGCGTTACTATACCTACTTCCACTGGATGTGGAAGTAATATAAACAATAATTTCTCTGACTTTCTTTATATTTCTATAAGCTCGATAAAAAAAGATAAGGATGCATTTGATTACAATGTATTTCCTAATAATAATACAAGGTTAATGCTCTTTCTAATAAAACTCCTTTAAAAAGTGCAAAATAGTTCTAAAAAACCGCTGCCCAAGGAATCACTACTTCCACATCCAGATTTTCTATCCAAGTCACACAACGAAAAAATTTTGTATCTGGAAATAATTGTTTATGGAACTTTAATAATATAATATTTGAAATCCTCTACCCCAAAAACCCATAAAACGATACCCCACATCGGTAGTGGGATGGGGGTGGGAGTGGGGGGTTTGATAAAGTAAAAAAATATTTTGAGGTTTCTGGTTCTTGTACACGCACTAAATCACATTTTTTTTTTCATCCCATTTAATAATGGGGTGGGGGTGGTAATGGGGGTGGCTAATGCCAAAATTTTTTTTGAGACCTTAGCTTCCCTTGTCTATACTAAATATCAATTTTATGAACTCTTACCTGCTTGATTTACCTATTTACTCCAAATTTACCCCAATTTACCCCCCAACCCTTCGACGGAACAAGATGAAAATATAATCTAGTTCTAGATCTCGTTAAAGTACATATGTGTACCAAATTTCAAGTCAATATCTCAAACGGTTCCAGAGTAAACGTGCGCACAAAAAAGGTTACAGACCGACAGACAGACAGAAATTTTTTTTCGCTCAAACTTGAAATCTCGACGTTTCATGACATTCTAAGCCTATTTGAACAATAAAAATTTTTAAAAATTTTTTTGTCGTTACTATACCACTGGATATGGAAGTAAAAGAAGACAGTAAGTCAAGAGAAAGTTTTTATTCCTCCTTGCAGCACGCTTATGAATGGTACAATTTTTTGGGTAATACATTTTGTGATATATTTTTTTATGCTCTGCGAATTTGATCTTTTGTATTTTTTCCATATCTGTTATATTTTTCGAGTTAAGATCATTTCTCTGAGAAAAAACCGCTGCCCAAGGAATCACTACTTCCACTATCCAAGTCACTCACAACGAAAAAAAATTGTATGTGGAAATAATTGTTTATGTATATAATATTTGAAATCCTCTACCCCAAAAACCCATAAAAAGATACCCACATCAGTAGTGGGGTGGGTGTGGTGATAGGGGGTGGAAGTGGAGGTGGATGAAGTAAAAAAATATTTTGAGGGTTCTGGTTCTTGTACACACACTAAATCACATTTTTTTTACATCCCCTTTAATAACCGGGTGGGGGTGGTAATGGGGGTGGCTAATGCCAAATTTTTTTGCGACCTTGGCTTCTCTTGTATACTAAATACCAATTTTATGGAATCTTACCCGCTTGATTTACCTATTTACCCCAAATTTACCCCAATTTACCCCCCAACCCTTCGACGGAACAAGATGAAAATATAATCTAGTTCTAGATCTCGTTAAAGTACATATGTGTACCAAATTTCAAGTCAATATCTCAAAGGGTTCCAGAGTAAACGTGCGCACAAAAAAAGTTACAGATCGACAGACCGACAGACAGAAATTTTTTTTTCGCTCAAATTTAAAATCTCGACGTTTCATGACATTCTAAGCCTATTTGAACAATAAAAAATTTTTAAAAAATTTTTGTCGTTACTACACTTCCACTGGATGTGGAAGTAATTGTCTCTAAATATGATAGATATGAATGTATTTATATCAGCTTAGCAAAATACATTACAATTAATAATTAGAAATTGCTATAATTAGAATCAGTTTATATCTCGAAAAATACGAAGATTCATAATAATGAAGTCGATACGATATTCCCCATACTAGAATTTTGTGTTTTGATTATATTTTAAAAATTCAATTTTTCATAATTTCCGCAATAAGGGTAAATTCGCAGATTAAGCATCGAAGAAAATCCCCTATTTTTATGCACTCTCCAGATTCGGATTAGGCAGAAAATTTTACATTAAATACGACACTTGTCAGCTGTATGTCTGGCAGGTACTTGAGACTGAAGGAGAAGCGTCTCCAGAATCGGGATTAATTTCGATCGTACTCCTAAGATCTTCTAGTCCTCATTGTTTAAACAGTTTCCAAGGATTTTCAATCAATCGCAAGAAAACTTGACCACTGCCGAAGGAATCACTACTTCCACATTTAGATTTTCAATCCAAGTCTCTCAAAACGAAAAAAACTTGTATGTGGAAATAATTGTTTACGGGACTTTAATAATATAATATTTGAAATCGTCTACCCCAAAAAACCCATAAAATACGTCTTTATTTGTTGAGGGCGAAGTTTGTCTATACGACACTTTTCTACTTAACCCTTAAAACGATATGCCACATCGGTAATGGGAGTGGGGATGGTAGTGGAGGTGGATGAAGTAGAAAAAATTATTGAGGCCTTTGGTTCTTGTACACACACTAAATCACATTTTTTTTTTCACCCCAATTAATAACACAGATTTACAAAAAAAAAAAAATGTCCAACCAATGAGATTCCATTACCGTGCCCCGAAGGTTTTTGATGTGCTGAACACGATGCCGTAGTCCGTTTTGCGCCATCACGTCAGGATTTCGAGAAAACTTAACCTAAAAGTGCTAAAAATACCTTTTTCGCCTTCGTTCGTGCACAAATTAATTCACTTAAGCGACCCCAGAAACCCACGAGTAATAAGTTTCAGGCCACAATCTTCAAATTTGATAAATTTCTGGATTTTAGCATCTGCCATATTGGATCCGCCATCTTGGATTTAGAAATTATCAAATTCTGACTTCAGATTCGTGATCAGCGACCCCAAAAAACCTCCCGAGTAACAAAATTCAGGCCAAAATATTGAGTGAATCGGACATTTTTTTTTTTTTGTAAACCTGTGTAATGGGATGTGGGTGATAATGGCTAATGCCAAAAAATTTTTTGAGACCTTGACTTCTATTATATATACTAAATATCAATTGTATGGACTCTTACTTACTCGATTTACTTATTTACCCTATTTACCCCAATTTACCCCCGCAGCCCTTCAACGGAATAAGATCGAAATAAAATTTGTTTCCAGTTCTCGTTAAAATACATGCGTGTACCAAGTTTCAAGTCAATATCTTTAACGGTTCCAGAGTAACCGACAGACCGACAGAACGAAAGACAGAATTTTTTTTTGCTTATATTTAAAATTTCGACGTTTCATGACATTCTAAGTCTATTTCGAGGGCTATTTGATCAATAAAAATGTTCGTTTTTTTTTACGTTATTTTACTTCCACTGGATGTGGAAGTAAGATAGGGGATTTTGGTGTTCAAGAGAAAGCTCTTTGCGAATGGAGGAATGGCAATACAATTTTTTTTTTCTGTCGGGTCAGTTTCCATATACCACCACCCCCTAATTTGTTTTTATGCAAAATTGGTTTCAGTACATCAAAATACTTCAGAAAAATTAGGTCAAAACCTTTGGAACAAGACCTTTTTTTTGCGTTTTTTTTTTTTTTTGGGATAAAAGGGGGTGGTAGAGGGAATCTGACATTATAGGAAAAAAAAATTGTGTCCAAAGTTGCATTCAGCGTCTCAAAACACTGCAGAGAAGTTAGATCAGAACCTTACGACAAGACCTTTTTCGACCCACTTTTTAGGAGATAAAAGGGGTGGTAGAGAGAAATTGACATAAAAGAAAAAAATTTGATTTTTTCTTCAAAATTGGTTTCAATGCGTCAAAATACTTCAGAAAAGTTGGATTAGAACCTTAGGATAAACAAGACCATTTTTTGGCCTATTTTTAAGGGAATAAAAGGGGGTGGTACAGAGAAACTGACATGATAGAAATTTTTTCTTGTCCAAAATTGTTTCAGCGCGTCAAAATACTTCGGAAAAGTTAAATGAGACTTTCTTCTGTAGACCTGTGTTATTATTAATAAGATGTTGTAAATGCATATTGATGTGTAAACATAAATTACTTGAGAAAGATTTGTCGAAATGCAATAAGAATAGGTATTTTTTTTTTATTTCTAATGATCTAAAAATTATTTTTTTAAGAACTTTTAGAAATATGTAAAAAATAAAAACGTTAAGGGTAAAATACCGACAGCCACCCCCTAAAACAACCTCTTAAGCAGAAGAAGGGTTTGACATTTATTGTTTCCCTTTAAAGGGGTATAATTTCCTTATTACTCATGGAGGGTACCTTTATTTTTGGATGCACTATCAGGCACATAAGTAAATATCGAGAGACAATTTTATGTTAACTTAAAAAGTAGTGATCGGGGGGGTCCGAAGGAATATCCTCATTGGACTTTAGTACGTAGTACGTCTGTGGAATTTCCGTGATTATCTCAGGGGCGCCAAAAAGTGCTCCCGCCCGGGTGGAAAATTTACCTTGAGCCGCCCCTGCCCGCTTACCCTTATTCTAAAATGATGAAATGATTATAGTATGTGGACGAGGCCATAAATAATCTCTTTGGGATCTGGTGCACTTTATGTATCTCCGATTTTTCAAATTTTTTAACAAGTAATGAATAGAATTAGTGAATGGGGCACATTTAAGCAAAAAAAATTATGGATGAACCATAAATTGATGAGAAAAAAATGTGAAAGTTACGGGACCGGGGAGCGAAAAGAGGTACTGGGTGGAGTAACAGTGGATTGTAAATCATGCAAATGAAAGTAAGTACTATCACAATAAAGTATTGCAATTGCCTCGTCACCTATGATGTTTTTCAGTATTAAAAAAAAAGGAACATAACACAACCTTAACTTAACCTAACCTAACCAAACTTTACAGAGCTCACACATAAATCATAAATTTTAGGGAGCCGAAACTTATTAGTGCATATATTTAAGTAGGTAGTATATTGTCCTTGCCCTATATAATCCACTGTTACTCCACCCAGCACCCCTTGTCTCTAACTGGTCCCGTAACTTTCACATTTTTTTTCTCATCAATTTATGGTTCATCCATATTTTTTTTTGCTTAAATGTGCTCTATTTGCTATATTCTATGCATTACTTGTTAGAAAATTTGAAAAATCGGAGATACCTAAAGTGCACCAGAGACCCTCTCTTTGTAAAAAATGTCTGTACTGCTCTTATTGTTTACTTTTGATAATTTTAAGATGATTTACCTAATAATTTTACCTTTGTTCTCCTAACACTAGTAATGAGTAAAAAATTATCATTAAAATTAAACAAACAAATAACTTAAGCAATCTAATCACTATGGTGTATATGTAAAATTTGAATTACCTTCCTCTAGAAGTTAGGCATAATCTCTGTCCCTCATCAATATTTTATACCAGCATTTTCGGCTATCAGCACTTTGACAGTTTGACACTTCACTTCACTATTAAATCAATTTGAAACGTTAGTTAAATCATAAACACACACATTTCCATTCCCAAAAGCGTCTAACGTCCGATATAAATTTGTCCCACAACACCACACAAAACCGTTTAATTATGTTAACAACTTCTTAGAATGACATTTCTGTACTGAATTTCAGTTTAGTACATATCTATTTACTAGTATTTACGCGCCTTTTGTCTGCACTGGTGAGCGTTGAAAAACAAAAGCAATAAACATTTTTATGGTGCAAGGTCACATGGGTAGCTTGATTTCTGAAGCTTTTACGTTCCATGTCGTTCAAATTATTAAATTATCATTATTTAGAGAGATTTAGAGGTTAGAATACATTTGATTAATTTGGAGTTTATCGAACAAACTTATTATAAAACTGTCATCATACCTACTTGATGCAAAATCAAGGTATATAACCAAACAAAAATTAATAAAAGGTGTTATTATAATTCACAGGTAATTTTAGAGCAAAATGTTACTTTTGATTAAGCACATAAAAATATGAATATGTGCAAGATGTCGAAATTGTATGCTGAATAATACCTGTACAGTGTCACTCGAGTGCGAAAGAACTTTACGAAGATTAAGATATATTTCAATTGCTTCCACATCCAGTGGAAGTATAGTAACGACAAAATTTTTTTTTTAATTTTTTATTGTTCAAATAGGCTTAGGATGTCATGAAACGTCGAGATTTTAAGTTTGGGCAAAAAAAATTCTGTCTGTCGGTCTGTCTGTAACTATTTTGTGCGCACGTTTACTCTGGAACCGTTTAAGATATTGACTTGAAATTTGGTACACGTATGTACTTTAACGAGATCTGGAACCAGATTATATTTTCAAGTTGTTCCGACGAAGGGTTGGGGGGTAAATTGGGGTAAATTTGGGGTCAATGGGTAAATAAAGCAGGTAAGAGTCCATAAAATTGGTATTTAGTATATACAAGAGAAGCTAAGGTTTCAAAAAATTTTTTGGCATTAGCCACCCCCATTACCATCCACACCCCCTTATTAAAGGGATAAAAAAAACTGTAATTTAGTGTATGTACAAGAACCAGAAACCTCAAAATATTTTTTTACTTCATCCACCCTCATTACCACCCCCCCTGTCACCACCCCCACCCCAGTACCGATGTGGGGTATCGTTTTGTGGGTTTTTGGGGTAAAGGATTTCAAATATTATATTATTAAAGTTCCATAAACAATTATTTCCACATACAAAGTTTTTTCGTTGTGAGTGACTTGGATAGAGAATCTGGATGTGGAAGTAGTGATTCCTTGGGCAGCGGTTTTTTACTTTAAAATATTATTAAGCTGCTTTTAATATTTCGGTCGGGCGCTACCGAATGCAAATACTTATTAGACGCAATGACTTCTTAGGCTTACAATTTTTATTTGAAATTTTACAATTACATTTGTAAAATAGCATGGTAAAATACTATCTATTAAAATTGGATTATATTATCATACAGAGCGATCGCTAGAATCACACAAAATGTCATATTTATGTAAATTTGTTCTATTATAATTTTAGAGCAAACTAGTTTTGATTAGGCACGCAAAAGTACGAAGTTACACAAGATATTTAAACTGGAATACACAGTATGTCTCAGGTTCGAGCGAACTTTACGTAAATTAAGAAATATATCAATTTAGCTTTAAAATGCTTTTGTAATATGTTTAACAAGGCTCGGGTCGCAGTCGGGCACTGACGAATGAAATTACCTACTAAACGCGATAACTTCTGTTAGACCTAAAATGTTTATTTCAAATAGCATGGTAGAATACTCTCTGTTGAAATCGGGCCATGTCCGTCATACAGGATGATCACTAGAGCCGTGTAAACAGTCATGTTTTTCGGATTAGCGTTACCCGATCGAACTGAAATTTTGTATACTTCATTTTATAAATAATTGGAACCACTTTAGGGGGTGAGATGGAAAAATATCCAAGGTCGCACAGTAAGGACCACCTTATTGAACATCTCTAACAATTTATTAGTTATTACATTTTTTCAATTAATTATTTTTTATTTATTTGCTTTCATCATGGTTAGAGAATATTATTTAGGTAATAACCCAGCAAACATTTTTGTCAAAATTAGCTCCAATTCGACTTGGTAAAAGAGGAATTTACTTGTTAAGATAATTATGACGTAAAATTGACAGTGAAAAATACACTTCCGATAAAAATTTACCAATTGGTCTTATTTTAGATTTCAGTTTACGTAAATAATACCAATTAATCTACCTCATACAAAATTTTCCTTGAAAGTAAATTTAACGAAAGCTACTAAGAAAAACCGCTGCCCAAGGGATGGATCACTACTTCCACATCCAGATTTTTTATTCAAGTCACTCACAACGAAAAAAGTTTCTATGTGGAAATAGTAATATAATATTTGAAAACCTCTACCCTAAAAACCCATACAATGATACCCCACATCGATAGCGGGGTGGGGGTGGTGATAGGGGGTGGTAGTGGAGGTGGATGAAGTAAAAAAACATTTTGAGGTTTCTAGTTCCTGTACACACACTAAATCACATTTTCTTTCATCCCCTTTAATAATGGGGTGGGGGTGGTAATGGGGGTGGCCAATGCCAAATTTTTTTAGACCTTAGCTTCTCTTGCATGTACTAAATACCAATTTTATGGACTCTGCTTGATTTACCTATTTTCCCCAAATTTACCCCCATTTACCACCCAACTCTTCGACGGAACAAAATGAAAATATAATCTAGTTCTAGATCTCGTTAAAGTACATGTGTGTACTAAATTTCAAGTCAATATCTCAAACGGTTCCAGAGTAAACGTGCGCACAAAAAAAGTTACAGACAGACCGACAAACTTAAAATCTCGACGTTTAGTGACATTCTAAGCCTATTTGAACAATAAAAAATTTTTAAAAATTTTTTGTCGTTACTATACTTCCACTGGATGTGGAAGTAAAACTACTAAGAAAATCTACCAAAAATGACAAATTTTCAATAGGGTCGAAATAGGTAATATAATTAGGTAGTATTTACCTTTTTACCAACTAAAAATATTCCTAATAGCCGAAAATCCTACTCGGTAGATTTTGTTGTAAATCCCACATAATGTATACCTAACTAGCAACCTATTTGGTCACTTTTATTATACGCCTTTGAAGTAATATTAGGTTGCAAAGTCGATATACTATACCTAGCTTATCTACCTGATTTCAACCATTAAGTCAATTATCTTTTGTAGTTGCATTTTCAAACGCAGTTTACTTTAAGGTTAAATTAGCTCAAGACGCCATATTTTCTTAGCACAGTTGAAGTATGATTCCAAATTAGAATTTTAAAAATGAGTGTGTATGGAAACAAACTGACGAAAAGTTAAAAAAAAACATAATTATACCTGTAAACAAGTATAGCATACTTTTGGCTCAAATTATTACTATAGTTTTACTTACACATCCAGTGGAAGTATAGTAACGACAAAAAAATTTTTTAAAATTTTTATTGTTCAAATAGGCTTAGAATGTCACGAAACGTCGAGATTTTAAGTTTGAGCGAAAAAAAATTTTCTGTCTGTCGGTCTGTAACTTTTTTTGTGTGCACGTTTACTCTGGAACCGTTTGAGATATTGACTTGAAATTTGGTACACGTATGTACTTTAACGGGATCTAGAACTAGATTATATTTTCATCTTGTGCCTTCGAATGGTTGGGGGGTAAATTGAGGTAAATTTGGGGAAAATACGTAAATCAAGCAGGTAAGAGTCCATAAAATTGGTATTTAGTATATACAAGAGAAGCTAGGGTCTCAAAAGAAATTTTGGCATTAGCCACCCCCATTACCACCCCCACCCCATAATTAAAGGGGATGAAAAAAAAATAGTGATTTAGTGTGTGTACAAGAACCAGAAACCTCAAAATGTTTTTTTTTCTTCATCCACCCCCACTACCATCCCCTATCACCACCCCCACCCCGCTACCGATGTGAGGTATCATTTTATAGGTTTTTGGGGTAGAGGATTTCAAATATTATATTATTAATGTTCCATAAACTATTATTTCCACATACAAAATGTTTTCGTTGTGAGTGACTTTAATAAAAATCTGAATGCGGAAGTAGTGATTCCTTGGGCAGCGGTTTTTTTATTTGGCAATATAAATTTCCTTATAGATGAAAATTTGGAAGGCGCATTGTTATTTTACGAAGTACAGCTGCTATTATACATAAAAAAACTGTCGCCACATTGATTTCAACAGGCGAGAACTGCAAATGATTTACTTATAAATTGGATTTATTTTAATTACCGACATTCGTCTTGTATCGTTATTGTGAGTTAGGTATCTCTTCAAATTTATAGTGACTGACAACAATATTTCGACTACTTATAGAGAAAAATACCAAATAAGTATAAAAACCTTATTTTTTTCCTCTTGGTGTCATTTTCCAATTTCACATACTTAATTTCTACCTAAAGCTAGTCAACTAGATGTCGAATTGACGTCGAATTTAAGTAAAATTCACCTAAACAGGTATTAGTAACCAAATACATTGTGCGACTACAAGTACGATTTATGTGTAATTTTACCTGTCTTAGTCGATATAACATAATTTCAACGTCATCTTATTCTCCACTCAGGTTGATTCCTCGTAGCGTAGCGTATTAGGTACTTCAGATTATTAAATTATTACAATTGTACATTGACATTACACCAAAATACTTTTAAAACCGCTGCCCAAGGAATCATTACTTCCACATCCAGATTTACTACCCAAGAATAATTGTTTATGGAACTTTGATAATATAATATTTGAAATTGTCTACCCCAAAAACCCATAAAACGATATCCCACATCGGTAGTGGGAGTAATGATAGGGGATGGATAAAGTAAAAAAATATTTTGAGGCCTTTGGTTCTTGTACACACTAAATCACAATTTTTTTTCACCCCCTATTATAATAGGATGGGGTAGTAATGGGGGTGGCTAATGCCAAACATTTTTTTGAGACATTAGCTTCTCTTGTATATACTAAATACTAATTTTTTATGGACTCTTACCTGCTTAATTTACCTATTTACCTTATTTTTCCCAAATTACCCCCCAACCCTTCAACGGAATAAGATGAAAATATAATATAGTTCCAGATCTCGTTAAAATACATACGTACACCACATTTCAAGTCAATATCTTAAACGGTTCCAGAGTAATCGTGCGCACAAGAAAAAGTTACAGACAGGCAGACCGACAGACAGAATTTTTTTTGCTCAAACTTAAAATCTCCTTATTTCATTTATTTCATTTATTCATGTAAAAAAAATAAGTTTGCTATAAACTAAGCCAGTTTGCTTTTTACTAAATCAGTAAACAAATCTAATCCTTTCTGGTTGGCTTCTGCGTAATATGGCAGCTCCTTCATCTTACTGATCCATGCCGTAATTCTGGGAAACTTTTTTGCATCAATAGGGACCAGTATGTCTGAAGACGTTATCGTTGCAATTATACTGAAATCGGCTATGGAAAGTTACTATACTTCCACTGGATGTGGAAGTAAAAACTATGCCAAATCTAAAAATTACAGCGAATGTCTCATAAATGAAACGATCCAATCGGAAGAAATCGATTTTAGAGGAAATTGTGCACTTTGAAAACTAGTCATTAAAGTTTCAATTCAATTTTCTAAAATAGGACGTTTGACCTGAATGCCGTCTCTAGTTTTTTAATTTCCGGTTCATTAGGTTCATAAATTCAGCAATATACCCATCAGTGACAGCATCTGCCACAAAATACTTCGTTCCTTTTCCTACTTTCAAGTCTTCTACCATTGATAAAAACAACGTTTCCTTGTTTATGAACCTAGTTCGCTAACAATTTAGTTCCCAGATTTCAATAAAGCCTAAGTGGAAATCTCTTTTAAGGTGACGTAATTCCAGTATCTTATGTTCAACGACATTGTGTTAAATCAAGCAAGCTAGTCTTATAACGTAAAGCTTAGAAGGATGCGTTAACAATTAACAGGCTTATCCAGGCCTCTGACGCATATTATATTAATGTAAGTAAATAAGTAAGACTTCATTTGTTCCATTTTACACATGTCCGTATTGGACGTAGAACGTGTCATAAACATTTAAAATATAGGCTTAAAACAATAAAAATGTACACTTAAAAGACTAATACCATATCTAATTTAAAATGTTTGATGTGGTTAATACAATTTGAAGGGGCTTACCCTAAATATGACTTTCCTAAAATTTCAAGCCTGCAGCCGCCATATTTGAGGAGTGGTTGGGGGGGTTTTTTGGTTTTCGTTTTTTAAAATTTTCTCGGACACCGTTGTACAAATAAATCCGAAATAATTCACAGTTATTACTTACATGTTGGACTACTTACCCATTTTTTTTCATAATTTTTAAATGCAAATTTCATATGCAAAAAAAATTTGCAAATTTTTGAACACAATTTTTTGGCACTTTAAGAAAGAGGGCCACTCTGAATTTTTGATCGTAAATTACTCATTTATCAGGGTCTATTCCCAAATTTTTTCATATTTTTAAAAGATGTGGAAGATAGTTAAAAAAACAAAAAACTGCATTACCGATCATTCTCTTATACGCGCCTCACTATCATTTGGACGCATGTCTTGTTAACAAATATATACAGTTTTTTGATTTTTAGTGGCACAGGAATAACTCTCGGTTCTTCCATTTCGTCCTTAAAGGATGTCCCTGACAAGGGACATAGTGACTTCGTGGATCTGTTATAGGATTTGTAGGATTCAATAAGAAATCATGAAACACAGGAAATTTATTGCAGTTACAATATTCAAAATCTTAAACAATAAGTATTAACAAAAGTTAATACTGCCACACTACAAGAATACCGAAATAAATCGAAATAAATCGAAATAAATAGAAAAGACATTGACCCTATGCTGAAACGACAAGCAGATATACGAGATATTTAGTTGAACCGGTCAATGTACAAAAACTACAAGTCTGAGAAGATGCCAACATTTTTTTTTTTTTTCAACTAACGCCAAACCTAAAAAGGGTTATACCCTGTTTCACAATTGAATATTTTCGGAGGCAGCTAACGCCAAAACTGTCAGGGGGGAGATTTGACTGACATAAGATAGAATACTAAGAAAAATATTTGCTAAAACATAACAGCAATGCCAACAGGTTATATCCCAGGCCCCATATATGTAGCTATCTCCTAGTCTAATAGTGAAACTTTACCAAGATAATCTATAAAATAAGTATTTTTTGTATACATTGATTGCTTGTGAAATGTGATACACTCGGTGATAAAATTGTGTTAAAGGGGGTTCTACAAAGATAAAGAAATAAAAATTAATGGGTACTTTTTGTTTGAGCTACAAAAAAAGCGCAACGAGTTCCAAGCCTGGTTCTTTTACTGGTCGATTTCTTTAGTTTTTTTTTACAAAATAATTGGTTTTTCTGAACTAAACTATCCATATTTTTAGTTGTAGAATTTGATAAAAGAAAAAAAATGGGGGTTTCCATTTAAAAAAATGAAGGTATTTGATATTTCTGAATGGAAAGTTGTGACCACTTTTGTACTCACCCTGTACAATATTTAAATGTTTTCAATTTTTTTTAAATAATCTACGACTATGCTGATTACTTCCACAGTAAAAGATATTTAGATTCTTGTATGGGTTATCCACAAGAAAAATTTCTTTAGGTGTCAATTTTTTGGTAAAAAAATTAATATCTCGAAAACTATACATTTTTGGCACAAGGTTTGTTATACAAAGTGACCTTAAAATGTTGTAATCTTTCAATTCCGATAATAAAAATATGGGTGTTCCATTTAAAATAACAAAGTTGACATCTACTTCCGGTATAACCGGAAGTGATAGAACTGTCAAAATATTTTTATTTTAGAAAGATCATACGCTCTTTACTATACATACGTAATTTTACAAAAATTTGTTCAGTAGTTTTCGAGATATGGATCGTGTAAGCTCCCGGCTGGACACGCTGTATATCACAAGTATATACATATAGAAGTAAGGAAATTTAATAACTACCAAGTAGACCTTATTATAGAATAAATAGATAATAATATAAAACAATACCTCTTAGTGGATATTATATAATAAACAACATAGAAAAATAAGTAATAAACTACAACTACAATTTTAATTTTAATAAAGTTTACAGTGATATATTAATTCACTGACCATATTTTCATTTTAAACTGATTTAATGACAAGTTAAGGTCCTACAACACTATTTAACAAAGTAGGCTCTATATATATATGAAAAACTGCCTTCAAACTTTTTAGAGGAATGTTGAGGTATTGTGAATGTATGCATTCTTGTATTTACTGGATGTTCATCAGATCTCCGTGATGTTAGTTTGAATAAATAATTAGGAGTACGAGATTTGAGCAGTTTATACAACGTGATCTACCATGACATGCGGAAAATTTGTTGTCCCCACCGAAAGGAGTTAAAAAAATGAAAAATTAAAAAAAATTACCAAAAAAATTACCTTATTTTTTTGTAGATATACGCCGCCAATGACTTTAACTAATCTAACGTAACGCGGTACAACCATATCACTTTATCAGACTTGGGATTGACACTACTGACAGCAAAGCTGGATAAGATAGAAGTGACTTTTTGGTTTTAATCAAATCACACTACAAAAATAGCGAAATAAATCGAAGACATTGACCCCATGCTGAAACGACAAGCAGATATACGAGATATTTACTTAAACCGGTCTATGACACGGCGGTGTCCCTATTGTTCGACCGAAAACAAAAACGCGGCTCTCTTTAGGGAGCCAGCCTTGTCGGCATGCTTTGAACTCATTCGTAAAAGTGAACTGATCCGCTGGAATTCCAATTATCTTCAAACTGTACCAACAATGTTGGCTCCCTGCCGCTGGATCGTGTGTAGACCTCTGTTTTTGATCTCGCCGGCCGGCTTCACTTTTTATGCCAATTAAGGAAATGTAAACAACTCGAATACGTTCTTTCACAAGTAAGTTCGTCGACCTATTCAGGAGTAGGTCAGGACTTACTCAACATTAAGGGGTGTATCTTCGCAAATTTACTAATAATTTAATATACTAAATTACCTCAGAATCCTCTAAAATTTTGCAGGGGCTTTCCCACATTGAAGACTAGCACACCATTTTATTTTCTGCATTTCTTGGTAGATCACGCTGTATAAAAATATTATAATTAGAAACTCTACTCTTTGCTGAATATTTAATTCATTCATGTGTGTGAGATAAGGTGTTATGTGGTCTCTGTACGGCGCATTGCAGACAAACCGTATGCATGCATTTTGTATCCGTTGTAATTTATTCCGGTTATATTGAGGAAGGAAATTGGAATATACCGAGCAGCAGAGCTGGGTAATTCCTTTTGAAAAAGTAATTAGCAATTACAATTCCTTTTTTTTTCGTGTAATTGTAATTGTATTTAAGTAATTGTATTAAATGAATATAATTCTTTTTTTAAAGACATACTTCGTAATTGTAATTAATTCCTTTTTGAAAAAAGTAATTTGTAATTTTAATTAATTCCTTTTTTAAAAAGTAATTTGTAATTGTAGGCACGGATCTAGAAAATTCTTGAGGAGGGGGCGCCCATTTAATCTAAATATATAGCATTTTGAACTTTTTATTAAAAAAACCTAGATCTACAAACCTTGACCTTATAAATTACTGGATCAGGGGGGGGGGGGGTGCACCCCTGCGTCCCCCCTATAAATCCGCGCCTGGTAATTGTAATTATTTTCTAATTACAAGTAATTACCCAGCTCTGCCGAACAGCAATATTCAATATGGGGATAGATCAATGATTTGACCAGTTTAAGTTTCACAGGTTGGCTTAACTGATGTTTCAACTTGTAAATGGATTTTAACTTTAAAAATGAATTTTTAAAAAGATAATCAACATGCTCACTAAAAGAAGAGATCCATCGATTATGATCCCTAAATTTTTCGCAGATTTTACCCAGTTGATAAAACTATCATTTAAGGTCAATCGAGAATAGGATTCTATTATCTCTCTATGTTTCTCTTGTCCTACACTTAGTGCCACTGTTTTATTTGGGTTTAACTTTAGCCCATGATGCTCAGAATAATTTGCAATATTTTGCAGCATCAGCATTTATATATTCTACGGCGTTTTTTAAATCATTTATTTGGAATGAAAAGTACATCTGAATATCATTCGCATAAAGGTGAACCCAACAGTAAGAAAGCACCTTGGGAATATCAAACATAAAGAGTGAAAATAATATTGGCCCAAGTATACTACCCTGCGGAACTCCTGCAGTGGTGACCCTTAACGAAGAGCATTGTAAATCTTTAGTTATCACCTTCTGAGCCCTGCCTGTTAAATAATTTACTATCCAATTTAAAACAGATTCTTGAAAACCTATATACCTTAATTTGGCTTCAAGAAGATTAAAGTTTACAGGATCAAATGCTTTGCTTTGATCTAACAAGACAAGAACGGATGACAGAGATGAACAGAGACTCGTTAAATATATGTCTAACCACATGAATGCAGTACGGCATAATTATGCTTATCATTTTTAAATTTATGTTGTTATTGCCCACTGCCTGAGATTTTATTGATTTCAATACTTTATATATCCTCATTTGTTATTTCACGAAAACTAAATTTAAGATTGTCATTAAAAAAATTATTATTCTAATATAATAAAGTATCGTTATCTATTTGTGATTGACCTGCTACGTTTATAAAATAATCATTAATATCTTCAGGCTTACACAACTCTTTTGGTAACTTACTTTTCTCTGAGGATCGACTAGATATGCCCCAATCTGATAAACTCTTCCACAACTTTTTAGGATTATTTTTTTGTTTTTCCAGAATATGTTTCATATATGCAATTTTCACGAGCAATCGCCTCATTGACAAATTTACGCAATATCACAAAGTATTCCCGAACTCCAGCTGTACGTGTGAGCTTTGTTCTTTTCTTTAATCATTTGTTTAACATTATACGTCACATAAGGGTGGTATTTACGTCTATTATGGAGAGTACATATGGGTGCATGACGATCAAAAAGTGATATATTATTATTTAAGCATTCAACTTTCACGTTAATATCTTCTAAATTAAATATGTCCTCCCAAGATGTGTTGTAGGTGGCATCAAGTGCAAAACTATTAATATCAAGGTTTTTGTAATTTCTATAATAAATAAGAAGGGCTTACCTTTTCCTGCTCAATATAATAATAATAATAATGATTGATGTACTTATTTTTAGACGATTTAACTATGTTCAGAATTTTGGCCAGGCTTTTCGATTTCTGGGCCCGCTGTGCAGTTGCGCGAAAATAAATCATTTTGAAAAATTTTTTTCACCATCACATTTGTATAAATATATTTTCTAAAAATTGAAAATTTGAATCACCCTGTATAAATATAAAATTTGTGGAATTAGTAAAATCCTCAATTCTATTTCGTTCGATATTTTAATTGAAAACATGCCTGTCGGGTAAGAACACTGCTTAATAATGGGTCAAATAGGTTGAGATTCTGTCTTTGATTATGACCCACCTCTAGCGTTTTAATCTAAACACTCTCGTGATTATCAGTAAGATATGAGCGTCACTGTCTTCGACGAGTGGTTTTCATCAATCACAGACAGCGCTTGGATGAATATTTGTGCAACTAGTGGCTGTTGCTTCGGACTTAGATTTTCCCCATCCTGAATTAAAACAAACACGAATCATCACTGGCGAAGTCCGATGTAACCGAGGGCAGAACGTCCGACACGGTCAGGATCTATAAATTAAATCCGGTCGTGAAAGTTTCCGTTCTAAATGAAGTTTCTCCTGTATCTGGTAAATATTTTTACTATTCCGTTTTCTGGCTCGACATTTCGTTTTATTTCATTTTACTTTTTCAAACTCTGTGTGATATCATCATAAAAATGTAACAGATGTGTACCCGAGTTATTCGAGTAGAAAATATTTTTGTACGGGGCGTCCCGTAATAAAGCGCAAAGAATTGATATAAAAATAAAAAACCGTTTTTAGGTACGTCTTTTTAAGGTGGTGGAGTCTGACAAGAAAGGCGTATTAAGTATTGAAGATATTACTACGGGAGCCAACCCTAACTGTACGTGCACCACCCCCCGATCCTTGGGGACAATGTTTTTTAATAAAAATTAAAGCCTAAGGAATAATTTTAGACGTGTCCCCCTCCCAAAAAAAACTGGCTGTACTTTCAAAATAGCGTCCGTTTATAAACAAATTTTGCAAATATTGCCTTTGTCATTTAACATAAAAGCTATAAAATATGGAGAAACACTTTCAGCACAAAAAACAAAGTGCATAAATATTTTCTACAATTTTGTTCCTATACACTATTTGGATAGGAGTTGCCATTTTCCAGATAAATGGTTCAGCTCTTAAAATAAAATATAAAATTCAATATAAAACGTAGATTGTAGATTGTTTAAGGGGGTCGCTTGGCCCTGGGTTGGCCTTTCTTCACCTCGACCTAAAAGATCTTTTGTGAATTACCCTGCATCTAGTTGTTACCCAGGATTCCAAGACTTTTTGCAAAGCTTGCGATTTTCCTGGGGGCTAATTTCCCTATGTCTTCAGGCGTTAATTCCGCCTGTTCTAGATACTTTAGCCTAATGCGGATTAACACCTTGCATTCACAAAGTATATGTTCCGCAGTTTCGGTTGCAGCTTCACAGTATCTGCATTTGTCATCTTCTGCCATGCCCATGTTCTTGAGATGGTATCTCAAGGGGCAATGGCCAGTTAGAAGGCCTGTGATCAGCCTTAAATCGGACTTTTCCAGTTCGAGAAGCCTTGTGGCATTCCTTGTAGAATAGGTTATAAACCTTTTTGCTTGTCTTTGTCCTGGAGTGTTCCTCCAGTAGGACTCTTTTTGTTCCTTTTCCCATTTTAGGACCTCCTCCGTTATGTGTCCCCTGGATAGGCCACAGAACGGTTCGGGTCCAAACAACGGGGCTTCAGCCCCTTTTCTTGCGAGGCTATCAGCTAATTCATTGCCTTCTATCCCCTCATGCCCTGGCACCCACATCAAGGTAACCTTGTTGTTTTTTGCCAGTTGCTTCAGGGATTGTCTGCATTCCCAGGCAATTTTTGACTCAAAGGTATATGACCTGAGAGCCTTTAATGCTGCCTGACTATCCGAAAGTATATAGATCTTTGCCCTTCGAGTGCCTCTATTTAGGCATTCCTGGGCGCATAGATCTATAGCATAAATTTCTGCTTGGAAGATGGTTGGGGTGTTACCAAGGGCTTTAGATAGCCTGCATTTAGGCCCTGCTACGCCCACACCAACCCCTTCATCCATCTTGGATCCGTCTGTGTACCAGATGTGTGACTCTTTCTCCAACCGCAATGCTCCGGCCCTGCCCGCCTGACGGCTTTCAATCAGCACATCAAACGGGCAGTCAAAGTCATATTTGATTGGCATTGAGTCAGTGGGTTTGGTCATGGATTCGAATTGGATTAACTCCAGAATCCTTAAGTGACCAACCAGGTCGCCTGGTCTGAATTTAAGTGCCTGATGCAGCCTTAAGGCACTAAGTGCTGCCTCCTTCCTCACATGCAAATGCAGAGGAAGTAAGTCCAGCTGCTGTGGGACACGAGCGCATTGCTCCTGTAGTCCCTAGAGAGGCAAGACGTTGCAATTTCTGCAACTTTCCTTGTGCTACTTTTTCTTCTGTTTTTGGCCACCATATGCATGATGCGTAGGTAACCATAGGTCTCACAATCGATAGGTATGACCAATGTATCATTTTCGGCTTTAGACCCCAAGTCTTACCAAACAGCCTACGGCAGGTCCAAATGGCCGTTGTTGCCTTGGTAAGTGTCCTTTCTAAATGTGAGTTCCAGGTGAGTTTTTGGTCCAGAATTACTTCTAGATACTTGACCTCACTGGAAAAGGTCAGTACTGTTCCATTCAACATAGGAGCTCTCAAGTTGAGTTTTCTCCTTTTGGTGAATGGAACAATAACTGTTTTGCTCGGATTGACACTGAGACCCTCTGACGAGCACCATTTGGATATTATGTTTATATAAAACGTAAGTAACACATCATTCGCTTTCAGATTCACTATCGTTGTCTCTCGATACATCGAATATTTCTTCCAAGTATTCTTCCTCTATTGCTTCATTTATGATATCGTTATCATCCTCACTTTCATCTATTATGATTTGATTTGGAATCATCTCCTGAAGAATTTCAATTCGAGGCAGTATTTTTATCTGCTGAACAACAAAGAAGTTCTCCATTTTCTTGCCGTCCATAATCATTCCAAGGCTTTGGAATATTGTGAATACCTTCGTCGACTAATCGCCAAATACGCGTTTGGTAAACACTCCTTTTAATATGCTCGATAAGACAAGCTCTTTATGGTGGAATCAAAGAAAAATCAACTTTAGTGTCAATTGATAAAGACAAATCTTTATCACCACATTTCTCTCTAATGGCAATTAGGGGAAGTTCATCCACGCTAGCGCATTTCTTTGATTCATATATGGCACATGTAAACTCCTCTAATTTATCATCAATAAGCTGCTCCCCAAATCTTGAAATGTTCGGATATATTTGGTATATTTGGGAGAAAGTAACATTTTTAGGGGTTATATCTTTCTTTTTCCCTTAAAGATGTCACTATCAACACTTTTAACCCTAATCTGTTCATAATCCATTGGTATATTTGGGAGAAAGTAACATTTTTAGGGGTTATATCTTTCTTTTTCCCCAAAAGATATCACTATCAACACTTTTAATCCTAATCTGTTCATAATCCATTGTTACTGTTTTCGAGATAAATGTCTGCAAATTATAATATTATTATTATTATCTTTAATTTGTTTCAGTTTATTTTATTTTCTGTTATGTTAACAATATAAAGTTATATTATACGCCTTACAATAATTGTCAAAGTTATTTCCTCTAAATGATTTACCGATATATGAATTTCCATGTTTTCTTAATTTTAGCCTCATTTATCTGGAAAATGGTAACTCCTATCAAAACATTGTATAGGAATAAAATTGTAGAAAATTTGATGCACGTTGTTTTTTGTGAAAAAAGTTTTTGTCCATATTTCTTAGTTTCTATGTTAAGTGACAAAAACAACATTGGCGCACAGTTTTTATTAACATATGGCCGCCATTTTGAAAGTACCTACAGCCAGTTTTTTTTTTTGGCGACATGTCTAAAACTGTTCTTTAGGCTTTAATTTTTTATTCACAACTTGACAAACATTTTGTGATACATGCATTAGTCTCGTTGGCTTCTCTCTGCTGTATGGCACGTTTGACACCATCACGCACGCAATCTCTATCGCCAAGCTTTTATTATTTATGTGTACTAAAACGGAAAAAACAAGTTATGTTGAAAAAAACACACACATTATATTTATGATACGTTGAGTAAGCGGCTAGGCATCTTGTGTTATTGTTGTAGAACCTTACAGAATTGACCAAAATAAAAAATTCGACTTAGGCAAAAATTTTATTTAAGGACATTTTCAAGAGTCTAAGAGACTTCAGAGCCATACACTAGTAATCCAGGGAAATGAGGTTTTGGCCGGGACTGTGACTCATCCAGGCAGAGACCACGATTTTTAGGTAGTATAGGTGTCAATAAATCAAACCTATATAAAATCTGCTTTCGATTTTCTGCATATGTTTATTTACAGCCATTTTAATGCAAAAAAATGGAAAAAACGTGTTTTTTCACCTGCCAGTAAAAAGTAAACTATCTTACAGATAAATCAAATGAATCACCTTGTAGAAAATTAAAAAAGCTTTAAAATGGCGGTTGTTAAATGTCGATATAGTTAATTTTTGCTAAGATAATTGCAAAATGCGGAATTTTATTCAATAAACAATATCTTGTGTAAAAAACAATCTACTGTTTTGTCCTTGCGTAAATAGTTGACTTTCATAGTGCTTAATATCTGGTAAAAATTTTAAATCGATTCGTCAAATAGTTTTTGCAAAATTACATTAATTTATCCCAGAGACCATTTTTTTGCAACCCCACCACGTCCAGAGAAATCAAAATACAATGATTCTACGGCCTCCACCTGAAAGGGAAAGACTTGATTTACCAAAATGCTTTATTAGTTATCGAAAAAATTAATTTTCAGACCTGCAAAATGACGTTGCAAAAGAACTCAGATTTTTACCTTATTAACAAATAGAATAATTTTTTAACAATTGATTGTAGAGCATCGGTTTTTCGATATTTGAAAAGCTGATATTTTTACACGAATTTTGAAAAAAAAAGAAGGTCCTAGGTCAATTTGGGGCAGTTAGCAATTTTTTTTCAAAAATTCATAGCTCCTTTGTTTATAATAATTAAGAAACGTAACAAGCGCCATTTTAAAGGGGAAGAGTTCAACTTTTAGTGTAAAAAATTTGAAAATGATTGCACTTTCTCAAAACTGTTGGCAAAGCTTCTAAAATGAGGCTCGAATCAACTTAGCTCGGAGGTTGTGGAGGGAACCCTCAAATCCGCGCATTCAAAAATTGAAACAGCATCTTCAAACAGACCACATAAGTCATAACTTTGGTGTTTGTTAACCGATTTTGATGTTTCTTTTTTTAGTTTGGGGTACCTTTTTGCGTACGTTAATAATATTCAATCTGTTAAACTATTCACATCAATATTAACAATGTAATTTGTTTAAACATTTAAAAAAATTTTTTTTTTGCAAAATATCAAAATGTTTTGTTTTGTTCTTGTTGAAAGTTGTAGAAAAGGCTTATGTACACGTAAATATATATCTTATTGTTATAAACAATTGAATTTCTCAAATTTATAAAATAAAAACACTCTATTCGATATAATTTACATTTTTAAGATATTTTTCAAATGCAAAATTACCATACAATTTATGAAAAGTGCTCTTATTAATTTGCCTTCGTAGAAGTATACAACACGCGTGTGAATGTACATGTAGTGACAGCGTTTATGTTTATGTTATGTTATGTTATGTTATGTTATGTTTATGTTTGTCATGTATAATGGTTTGTATGATACAGTAGAAAGTTTCTATGGTTCAACACATCTGCTCCAAAATAATAAGAGAGTAATAATTACCTGTAATTTGTTTAAACATTTTACAAAAAAATATTTTTATACATTATCAAAATTTTTGTATTATTCTTATTGAAAATTATAGGAAAGGTTTGTGTACAATTAAATATATGAATTACTGTTATATTAAGTTATAAACAATAGAATTTGTAAAGTGTGAAAAGAAAAACATTGTTCGAATATTTGTCGATTCACATATAAATTTACTTAATAATATACCTATACACATTCTAATAAGGTAAAATCAATCAACTCGTATTTTTTTAGGATCGGCTCATTATCATCAACATTAGAATGATCAAAGTTTTCTAACATTAAATTAATATTCTCAATATCATCATCGTCGTCATTACAATTAATTTCACAATCATTTTCAAATTTTTTACACTAAAAGTTGAACTCTTCCCCTTTAAAATGGCGCTTGTTACGTTTCTTAATTATTATAAACAAAGGAGCTATGAATTTTTGAAAAAAAATTGCTAACTGCCCCAAATTGACCTAGGACCTTCTTTTTTTTTTCAAAATTCGTGTAAAAATATCAGCTTTTCAAATATCGAAAAACCGATGCTCTACAATCAATTGTTAAAAAATTATTCTATTTGTTTATAAGGTAAAAATCTGAGTTCTTTTGCAACGTCATTTTGCAGGTCTGAAAATTAATTTTTTCGATAACTAACAAAGCATTTTGGTAAATCAAGTCTTTCCCTTTCAGGTGGAGGCCGTAGAATCATTGTATTTTGATTTCTCTGGACGTGGTGGGGTTGCAAAAAAAAGGTCTCTGGGATAAATTAATGTAATTTTGCAAAAACTATTTGACGAATCGATTTAAAATTTTTACCAGATATTAAGCACTATGAGAGTCAACTATTTACGCAAGGACAAAACAGTAGATTGTTTTTTACACAAGATATTGTTTATTGAATAAAATTCCGCATTTTGCAATTATCTTAGCAACAATTAACTATATCGACATTTAACAACCGCCATTTTAAAGCTTTTTTAATTTCCTACAAGGTGATTCATTTGATTTATCTGTAAGATAGTTTACTTTTTACTGGCAGATGAAAAAGTGTGAAAAAACACGTTTTTTCCATTTCTTTGCATTAAAATGGCTGTAAATAAACATATGCAGAAAATCGACCGCAGATTTTAAATAGGTTTCATTTATTGACACCTATACTACCTAAAAATCGTGGTCTCTGCCTGGATGAGTCACAGTCCCGAACATGGTACTTTTTTTACTCATTTCCCTGGTCCAAAAGGACCATTATGAGTTCAATAATACATTAGGCACAACCGGGTAAAAATTCGAAAAAACACCGAATTTTTACTTAGGAAAATATATTTTGGTCCAGGATATGAGGGTGAAACTATATGGTCATGGTAAAATGAATCACATACTTTTTACGCCAAAAAAGTACTTTGAAAATATTCAAAATATTTTCAACTTTAATTCCTCCGCCGAAGACATTGACCATGGAGGTAAAGTCATTAAATACCTTGTTCTAAAGACACTATAAAATTTTTATCAAGGCAAAGTATCAAAAAGGTGAAACAGACAAATTTGGCAAAAACGGCGTAGCACCTATAAGCAAAAATTAGCAAAAAATCAGTGAAAATGCACAAGGCCGGTTTCTCGCATAAAACAAGTTTGGATTCACCTAGCGACTCGTAATTTGGTCGATTGCGTTGGGTGGTCAATAAAAAGCAATAGTAGGAAAGCCAATAGCAGAGCTTTCCAAATAATAAATTTATAGAGAAAACCGCCTTGTGCACAAAGGACTCAAAAGTCCATTTTGACTAAAAGTCGTTCGGAGGCGAGTCGTTGTCATTTTTCCTATATTGAACCTACATGGGGACAAGTACGTCGTAAGACTGGTCGAAAGTTATTAAACTCATGTATTAGTCGAACTCCGTCCCGTGAATGATAAAATCATGGTCTGGAACCTTTAAGCTATTCATAAGCGAACCAAAGTAAAATATTTTTATATCATTTTCAGTCAGCCATAATTACCAAAATACAAAATTTATTAAATTCTTTTTAAAAGGCTTGCATTTAATTCTGAGGAAGTTAAGTGAATCTTTCCTACCAAATCGATTGTTAGCGTACGCTCTCACTTGTATGGTTAAAAAGTTATTTGCCTTAGTTGGGGAGGCGTGATTCTTTCACATTATATCATTTTGCAGAAAATCACTGTATTATTTCATACTTATTAAATGTATGGTATTCTTTGACCTAATTGCATTTTATTGATATAAGGTGTACTAAAACGAAAAAAACAAGTTATGTTGAATTCATTGCTTAAAAGCTTGTCGCGTGAATTAAAAATGGGCACGTGAGTCAATATTGACTAGGGTTTGGGAAGTCTCGACATTCTCAAAGTGTCGGGATACGAGACATCGCAGGATCAAAGTCCCGGGACGTCCCGGGACTTCTCAAAATAAAATTAGAATCGAGTTCATTTTTGGCGAAATGTATCGATAAAATCACCATTTTAGTAAAAATCAACATTTATTGAACATAAAATCAAATTCTAACATTTCTAACGTTAATTAAAGTCTAAACAATTCGTATGTTTAATTCTCATAGGCAAATTCATTTTTTGGTAATAAAATCTTATAATTATAAAACATAAAATATAAAACAGACTTAGTAATCATACTAATCATCAATAATCCTCATTTAATCTCTAGTCATTAGTCATAATAATAATAATAATAATAATAATAATTCCTGTTCTGCTCTCCTCCTTTGGGGTAGTAAAATGCACGGTAGATGAGCTGCGCCAACTAGACAGAGACACTCCCAAGATGATGATCATCCATAGGAGTATTCATCCTAGATCGTCCGTTCCTCGTGTTTACCTCCCACGTCATCGGGGGGGGGGGGCGAGGACTCTTGGGTCTGGAGTGTATGCATGGCAGAGTAGTACTGAGTATGGCATGTAACATCCTCAGGAGCTCGGATCCGCTCCTGCTATTAGTGAGAGATCACGAAATCGCAGGGGTGGGCGCAGGATTGTTTAAGGCAGCAAAAAGAGCCGCAGATGAACTCGGTCTCGTATTCGACGTCAGACGAGGCGGCTGGCGCGGTGCTGACCCAGAGTCAGTCACTGAGCTTCAGCCAACTCGTCTGAAAGCCCAAATAAAAGCTGCCGAACAAGAGAGCCTGTTTAGGCAGCATGTCGATAAACCCGTGCACAGTGTATACTACAAAAACATGGAAACACTGGGTTTATCGACTAGGCTGACATTCGCCTTTTTAAGGTCAGCTGGGCTTAAGTCGGCCTGTCAGGATGCTGTAATAAACACCTTGGTCTACCGGAGCCGTGTAATGGGTGTACAGGTCCCTGATACCAACTGCAGGACCTGCCGTCAGGCGCCGGAATCGCTGATGCATTTGCTTTCAGCATGCCCGGTATACGCGATTTCGGCCTACATCCACCGCCATAACGCGGCTTTACTAGTGCTATACTACCAACTACGGCACTCGTATGGAGTAGACCAAACACCAGTGCTGCCTTACATCCCCGGAGATATTGAGCCCGTTGTCGAGAACGAGAGGTGCCGAATTTATTGGAACTACTCGTTCCCGACCGTCAGGCTAATTCAAGCCAACAAGCCTGACATAGTCCTCCTCGACCATCAGAACAAAGTGATGTTTGTAATCGAATTCTCAGCACCTGCTGAGACAAACATCGCTTTGAAGGAGGGGGAAAAACGGACCAAATATCGTGATCTCCGGTATGAGCTCCAAGTGCTGTACCCAGACTACTCGGTCAAGATGGTCGTCCTAATAATCGGCGTACTCGGAGGGATGAAACCTTCGCTGCTCTCAGAATTGAAGATCATACTGGCCCGTCAGAATTCGGCAGAATGGTTGGCAGGCCAGATGCAGAAGGCGGTTATCTTGGGGTCCCTTCGTCTAGTTAGGGCACACGATTTAGGTATTTACAGTCACTAACTCCACAGGTCGTGGAGAGTGGCTGTAAGGAATTTGCCGGCGCGGCTACCGTGAGGTGTCGGAGGCCACGGAAGTCCTATCCGGCAGCGGGTTACCCGAAAAAAAAAGAAAAATAAAATAATAATAATAATAATTAAACGCATGTTACAAGGTGTTTACGCGCATCTTGTACATGCGAGTGCTCCACGCAGTTGAACCGGTTTACGAACGGATATATGAGCAACGAGGGTCGAAGAAAGGTGTCGCTGGCTGCAAGGAGAACCTACATCGGGTAATGATAGAGTCCAGACGGAGTCGGTAACTTTCAGAAGGGGAGTATTTCAGGGAGGCTCCTTCAGCCCCCTTCTGTTTTGCATCTCACTACTGCCATTGTCCGTTTCGCTCCGGAAAACCCGTGGATACAACTGCGGTACCCCCGGCGATAGGAGGCATAAGGTCACTCATCTGTTCTACATGGATGACCCTAAACTTTATGCCTCTGGAGAGAGGGACCTACACCAGTCCCTCAGGATGGTACAGGAGTACACGCAGGCTGTCGGTATGGAGTTCGGGTCAGACAAATGTGCACTGGTTCATCTCAAGAGAGGACGATGCGGGAACTACGGAGAGGACGTGCAGCTCGTGGACGGAAGCATCTTACATCATCTAGATGCCGGAGAGTCGTACACTTACTTGGGTGTCGAGCAACGCTCCACCTAAGAAGTGAGTGTAGTGAAAAACGCTCTCCGCACCGACTCCGACAGATCTGATCTTCAGAACTGTCGGGGAAGAACAAGGTGTCTGTTACTAACATGCTTGCCATTCCGGTCCTTCTCTACTCCTTTGGAGTAGTGAAATGGACTCAAGAAGAGTTGCGTCAACTCGACGTAGGAACCCACAAGAAGATGCATCTCAATAGGAGTTTGCATCCTAAATCGTCCATTCCACGGCTATACCTCCCACGACATCGGGGAGGCCGTGGACTCTTGAGTTTGGAAAGTTTCCATAACAGGATGGTTCTGGATGGTGCCTGTAAGGTCATCAGGAGTTCGGATCCCCTCTTCTGCATGGTCCGGGACCATGAAAGTGCAGGAATAGGAGCCTTTTTGTTTAAGCAGCACTGAGAGCAGCCGATGAACTTGGTCTCTCCTTCGACGACAAATTAAAGCTGCAGAACACAAGATCTTTCTGCAGCTTCACACGGATAAGCTAATGCATGGAGTTTTCTATAAAAATATAGAGAACCTTGGCTTATCCAAAAGGCTGACCTGTGGCTTCTTAAGGTCAGCCGGGCTGAAGTCTGAGACCGAGGGATTCATAATGGCTTGCCAGGACGGTGTATTTAACACCCTCGTCTATCGTAGTCGTGTCATGGGTATAGGGTCCCTGATGTCAGCTGCAGGGCCTACCGCAGGGCGCCAGAGACTCTTATGCACTTGCTGTCGGCTTGCCCGACATATGCAGTCTCGGCACGACGGAGCACTACGAGTGCTTCATTACCATCTAAGGCACTCGTATGGGATAGACGAGATACCAGTGCTGCCTTACGCTCCGGGGATCCGTTGTGGGAAATGAGAAGTGTCTAATTTATTGGAACTACTCTTTTCCTACCGTCAGGCAAATACAAGCGAACCAGCCTGACGTAGTCCTCCTCGACCATCAACTCAAGACAATGTTTGTCGTGGAGTTCTCTGCTCCCGCGGAGAACAACATTGTCTTGAAGGAGGAGGAAAAACGGACAAAATATCGAGATCTGCTCTTCGAACTCCGCAGACTGTATCCAGACCATACTATTAAGATAGTGGTACTGATTATAGGAGCCCTCTGTGGAACGAGACACACACTGCTTTCGGAACTTAAAATCATACCGGCATGCCAAAATTCGACAGAGGTCTTAGCCGACAGAATGCAGAAGGCCGTCATCCTCGGTTCATTACGTCTGCTCAGGGCACACGATTCTCGGACCCAGTAGTCACTTACCCCACGGGTGTCGGGAGTGGCTGCCGGTACTACCAGCTCCCCTCTGTGAGGATCGGAGCCACAGAGAAGGGTGACTGGTTTTTAACAAAACAAAAAAAAAACAAAAAGACATGCCACATCACGAGAAAGTTTTTGAACGATGATGGATAGACATTTGAACCGTCCATCGGACTAATGGGATTCGACGAATTTCATCCCCATTAACCGAGCCGAATCCCAACGGCGCGCGCGAGGGATCGGTGAATTTTTTCCAGCTTCGGCTGAGAAAGTGTGTCGCTTAAATCGATAATAACAATAATAATAACAATATCCCACTAATAGGGTTTAGACCGTCATGAGACAGGTTAGTTTTACCTTACTGATGACTCGTTGCGATAGTAATCCTGCTCAACACGACAGGAACAGCAGGTTCACTCACTCGCTCGAGGGGCGGTGGTGTGAAGCTACCGTCCGTGGGAATATTCCTGAACGCCTTTAAGGCCGTATCCTTTTTAGTCGAAGGTGACAACGATATCTCTTGAAGTTCCGAGAGTCGAAAGACTCAAAATAATGTGACTTTACTAGGCCGTTGCGGTTCGCCGCGATCGTCGCTCTACCCGTCGCTCTAGTTTAATAATATTCTTTTAAAAAAAATTAGTGCATTAACAACTTTGTCCGACAATTTGTTCCTGGTTTTTGTAATAATGCCTCCGGAAAGAGAACACTTTTTGTTTTCAACAGATGTCGGTTCTATTGTGTATAATCAGTTACTTACATACGAGTATCAAGTAATTACTCGTTAAACTAACAGACAGTGACAGAGTGCCTGAGCTAATGAAGCTTATTTGTATAACCTTTTGTTAATAAAATTATTACAAGCGTGTCCCGAGTCTCGACCCGAAAGTCCCGGGACACGAGACGGTCAAATTTGGGAAAAGTTCCCGGGACTTCGAGACACGAGACGTCCCAGGACCCAAACCCTAATATTGACTCACCCTCACGCATACTCACGACTTTTAAGATTTTGCTCAAGCGCACTCACGCACGAAACATATATGCTGAAGAAGACTTACGCATGCTCACGACTTTCAAGATTTTACTCACGCACGTTAACACACGCAACATACATGTTGAAGATAGACTCACGCTTGTATCACATTTTCAACCACAAACACACACACATTGAGTTTATGATATGTTGACTCAGCGGCTAGGGATCTTGCGCTTGCGCCATCACACACCACGTCTCATCTGACGCTGCAAATTCAGGAAATCTAAGAAGCTGCCAGTAAACTAACAACATTTGTTGTGATCGTAAATTAAAGAATATTATATGTATATACAGATAGGCAACTCTCAGTACTTTTTCAAACTACGAAACATACGTCATGGATAACGCTGTATTCCTGCCTTTTTGATACAGGCGGGATTGGTTCAGGCGGGAATTTTAAACGATGTTTAAACAAATTACTTAGACTATAAAAGTTCTTTGACAAAGATGTTTTATAAAAGACATTTTATGAGAGATGTGATAGTGTAATCGACCATATTTTATAAAATATGATCAATATTTTATAAAATATGATCAATATTTTATAAAATGTGATCAATATTTTATAAAATATCAAATTACTCATAAAATATCTTTTATAAAAGATCTTTGCCAAAGAACTTTTATAGTCTAATGGTGGCCTTAGAATTAAATAAGTCATTTCGAAACTAGAAATTGATCATTTATTAATTTAACGGAAAATAATTACAATAAATACAATAACATTTAAAAATACATTTGAAAAGTAACTAACATAGACAAGTAAAATTATTACAAAAGTTTAAGATGTTGAAACTGCTTTGAAACAAGTAAAGTGTTAAAGTAACTAATGTATCAAAATACCTACAATACAATTAAATAATATGCATTTTCACGTCCTTATTAGAATTTTTAGAAGTAGCAGCACAACACTTAAAACCCATTACAATCTTTAAAATTGGTCAAACCGAACAGTCGTCTTTTGGCCATTTCTTCAGTCACGTTCTTTACAAATCAATAATATGCGTTTTCACGCCCTTGTTAAAATTTTTAGAAGTAGCAACACAACACGTAAAACCCATCAGTCTTTAAAATTCAACATTACCAAACAGTTATTTTTAGTCAATTTCTTGGGAGTCACGTTCTTTACAAATCAGTTAATAGTAATTGTTAAGAAATTGGAGAAATTTCAGAAGTCGGTGTTCTTAACGATGACCCAATTAATAATACCTATGCATTTTTACGTCCTTGTTAGAAACACAACACTTAAAACCCATTACAGTCTTATATTACAGAACAGTGTCGTTTCTAGGCAATTTCATTGGAAACTCACGTTATTTACAAATAAGCAAACGGACTCCTGCACTATCGATTTAATAATTAATTATTGGCTTAATGTTTCATTTATTTTCTTTGTTGGAAAACCACCCGCATATTTTTTTTAACTAAATGTATATCAAGTTTTCTTCTTGGCAAGTGACAATAACATTTCAAATATTATTATCCTCTTGTCGCCGTAAATTAGTAAGATGTCTAGATATTGTTTACAATTTATTATTTGTAGCATATTCATGATTTCTTATGTTTGTTGGGTATTTTGCCACTGTGAAATAAACCTCTTCGCCAAAAGGATCAGATAGAGGCTGGTTTTTATACTTCTATTACAAAATGCCTCAATATATAAAAATATATAAAATATTTCATATATAATATATATGAAACAAAAATGTTAAATGTTAAATATAAAAATAGAAGGCAGTTGACGTTTCGGAAAATATTTCTTTTTTCGTTATCAAAACTTTCACTTTTAAGCATGTCAAACAAGCCAGTTTGTTGTTTATGTATTTCCATAATCACGTGAGACTATATTTATTTTATTTTATCTTACTTCGTCTCTGAGGATCGGCAACCAGCTGGTATAGAAATCTACACTCAAAGGGGTAAATCGGTAAATTCAACAAAAAAAAATGGCTAACTAACAATATCGTTAATTTTGTTAAACTAAATTATATTGATGGTATTTTTAAACAAAAGGTGATTGTTATTATAATCAATAAAAAGTTGTCGTACAACAAAACAAACATTAACTTAAAAAATAGATGAATAAGACTATTATTTCTTTCATCTGGCTATCATTTTGTTGTCAAATTAAACTTATAATAGTATATTTTATTTTTAACTATTGTCGAATTGTAATTGTAAACCTAGTAACAGTTCGCTCTATTATTATAGCTGACAGATAAACCAATATTATTGTAGAGTTAACCCGCAGTTCTGTTTACATAAACATAACATCGTTCTGCAATCCACTTTGATGGATTAAGACGTCGCGTCAGCGCTTTGGTTTGCAAATAGTATGGGTTAAATCAACCAAAAAAATAGTATATATAGTATATAGTATAAGCATTGTTCATTTTGTTAAATTGAAGTGTATTTAATAGTATTTTTAAATAAAAGGTGTTTGTTGTTACAATAAAAATTTGTCACACAACAAAATAAACATTAACTTAAAAAATAGGTGCATAAAACTATAATTTATTCATCTTACTAATAATTTATTGAATTTTGTCAAATGAAACTAGATAAATAGTAGACTTTATTTTTAAGTATTATCGAATTGTGATTCCAACCCAGTATTAGTTCGCTGTATTATTGTACTTGGTAGACAAACCAATATTATTGTACAATTAAGCCTCTCTTCTGTTCACGCTGCAGCGGGCAAGGAAAACTGAACTCGGACGTTCAAAATCGTGCGCGCTCGCAAAATCATCATTATCTCGGCTTCCTGTGGATGTACAAAATGTTATCGATTTGGGGTAGCTCGACGAGATAGAACGAAATATCGCGTTAGTTTTGCAAAAAAAGCATCTCAGTCCATAAAACGGACCTCTTTTAACTTTCCTTTCTTCTGCACGTGTCTTTGCCCAATTATTTTTATTTTTATTGCTACTGTTGATATTGCTGTTGTCAAAAATACAACTCTTGAGGAAGAAAATAAGCCCAACCCCGTTACGCTACGACATCCCTAAGCTGTAGAAATTAATTTTCAAAAAAGTGCCTTCTATTGCCTATTAAAGCAAATGCTTTTTTGTAAAAATTATACAATTACACATTTCCAAAAGAAAAAACACTCATTCTACACAGCAAAACCTATAATACAACATAGTTTGTTACGTCTACGTTCATTATTTTTAAAGTTAAAAACTATAATTAAGAAACAGCGTTTTCTAGCAGTTTTTTTGCATTTTGTTAAAAAACTCATTAAACGATTTTAATGAGGTTTTCATTTTGTAGATATTTTTAATATTCGTAAAACCTAAAGATAAATTTATACAAGCCAAAAACTCGTTTTTCCAAATTTCATTTGTTAATTAAACATAGACGCACTAATTTTCAGCTGTTGGATTTTAGGTACAATATAGTTATATATACTGGGAGGCACATATTCCTGCTGAAATATTCCGGTTCGCATTTTTTTTTTGAATCACACCTTTTCTGGCTGTTTTGCCTGGACTATTTGTTATTTATATAAAGCCTCACTACTTTTATTAAGTTTTTGTATATAAAGCCTTATATATTATCAATTTGGGTTTTGTTTTGTTATAAAGCGTGTTTTTATCAGTTTATTAGGTTTTATTTTCTTATATAAATAACATTACTTTTATTAGTTTAGGTTTTGTTTTGATGTAAAGACTACTTTTGTTAATTTAATGCAGATTTTTAAAAAGCTTTTAATCAGTTTGGGTTTTGTTATAAAGAATCTAGGTTACTATTACACATCATATATATTTTGTTAACATAATAAATAGTGTTAATTAATTAAATCCGTATTTATTTTATATATAAGCGGTACCTTTTATTCTGCAGTCTTCAGTTAAGTTCTAAAAGGGAATTACCATACAGCTCAATTTTCTACGTATTATAGAAATCAAATGAAGTATTAATAAAAGGGAAATAGTATTATTATCATTAACAGAATACCTGTACACGTCTTCTAGAAGTTCTAAAAGGGAATTACCATAAAATTTGCTTGCTTACCACGTAGTCTGTTACAGAAATTATTCCTAGATGACGCCACATACAAATCACTGACAATAATCAATCATGCATTATCTTATACTCTTATGAATTTATAGAAAATTAATAACATGATTGCAATGTTCAAATTCTCTCAGGGATCTTATCAACGATCTCTAATCTTTGGTTTGGGTGGTCTGATGTCTCAATACTGAGATTTTGGTTAGCCTTTATCCAATATAAGTGTAGATCAACCTAAAAATTAGTTGGTGAACAAAAAACAAAGTCGTTGTACTATTTAATTGTGGACCAAATTGAAAATGGTTAGTGAACAAAAAAAAATTTTAGACCAAACTGAAAATGGTTAGTGAACATAAAAAAATGTCATTATACTATTTAATTTGTTGTTTTACAAGAATATATGATTACTAAACTACTATTTGTTTACGAAAACAAATAATGTTGTTGTAGGACTAAAAAAATGATTACTTACTTAACCAACTAAAGGGGCGAGCATAGAGGCGACTTCAATGTGAATATCAGTCGATATTCCGTTGAAACAACGTCGAGCGCGGTTAGTACTTGGATGGGCGACCCATCTATCTTGGGAAATACAGCGTTCTCGTCCCACCTTCTAGAGGCTTGTATATCAGTGTATACTCGGAAGTTACGTAATTTCAGACGAGGATTACGTAGTGGATACTGGATATGCCATCCTTCGGAGGGGATGTAAAGCAGGCGGTCCCTTGTCTATTAAATGTTAGGCAAGTAAAAGATCCCTACTCTTCTTAAGGGAAGAGGTTCGGCAAAATTTCCAGGTTGGGGGTAGCTCGTCTCCTGGCGTCGGTGATAGGCCTTGGTAGCGGAAATAGGCCGACGTTAAATAGTTAAAAAAAAAAAAAAATTAACCAACTAAATTTCATGTTCAAAATGACAATAAAAATTGTATGGTGACAAATTTGTTCGACTATTCTTTTCTGGTTGATTTAACTATGAAACTAGATAGGCGCGATTTCATATGCTCTTTTTGGTTGAATTCACTTATCATTTTCTTTGAGTGTATAGAATAATTAGAAACACATTTATCCTCATTTAACAAAATAATAGCGGTTTTTTTTTTTTAGTTGATTCGTTTTCTTTTTCCAAAATTTTCGCGGAGTCCCGTAGGATCCTATGATTGTTATCCCACGCGTGTTCACAATTTTTTGATTTCTGAAATTCTCCTTTTCTAGCATAATCTCTATGTTCACCAAGTCAAGCCTTACGTTAATGCAAGATGTTTACTTATGCGTCTCTTGTAATGTTATTAACCACGAATAGACAAGCAATTTTGTTTGTTAATAAAGTTTCTTATAACTGTCAAACAATTTTTGTCTTTCATGGGTTACTAGCAAAATCATTTATACCATTTTTGTTTCATAATGAAAAACAAATAATAGTTTGAGTTTAATACCATTGATCTCGACAAGTTTCATTTAACTGAGGGGATGCTGTACGGTGGTGCCATTTGAAAAAAAAAAACTTTTTGCAAGAAACTAATTTTGAAAGACTAGAATGCACCTAGTTGTCAAATTGGTTGGTTAAAAGTTTTTGTAGTTTTCCATTGCCTTTTTATGTCATTTATGATGATTTAAAGTTAATCGCAGCACTCTAGATTCAAAATAAAATTTGGCTCTAAAGAAATCAACTCGGCGTAAAAACTCACCAAAAGGGTTCAAACCCACTCAGAATTTCCCTAGGATGCTGAAAATGCAATAATATATAGGGTATTCTATTTAAAAATCGAGAGTTGGTGTCACTTCCGGCTAAACCGGATCACAGTGGTGCTTTTTTTAAAAAAGTTTACGAAACTTGGTAGAGTTAAATATTTGGATATGCTAAATTCAGTTTTGTTGCAGACATTTTTTCAATATGGAGGCTTCTAAATTTGGGTCAGAAGAAGCAAACAAAAAAATTCCTGATCCTGGAACTCGACTCGACTAGTCCAATGTATATTTCGACGCTGAATTCGAATCCAACGTCAGAAAAGCCCAAAAAACCTCCAAATTTTGAAATATAGCGAGAAAACAACATTAGAACAGGGTAAAATTTTCGCTCATATATGGTGATAATCAGTACATGCAAAAAGTACTCCTAATGTTCAGTTCTAGAGTTTTTGAGATTGCTGATTTCAAATTTCAACATGCCAAAAGCCAAAAATTGATTCTTAGGGAGAAAATCGAGTAAAATTGGGGTGAAAGGGGTGTAAAAATGAAAATTTGACAAAATACGTAATTTTCATTCTAAACTTATATTTCTAGGAGTTTTGAGGTTGGCGATTTCAAATTTCAACATGCCAGAAGCCAAAAATTTATTCTCAGGGTGAAAATCGAATAAAATAGGGGGTTGAAAGGGGTGAAAAAAGTACTCCTTTTTACATGTACTTATTGTCACCATATATGAGGGGCGATTTTACCCTATTCTAAGGGTGTTTTTTCGCTCTAGCTCAAAATTTTGAGGGTGTTTGGGCTTTTCTTTCGAATTCGAATTGGTGTCGAAAAATATATTGGACTACTCGAGTCGAGTTCCAGGATTAGGACTTTTTTGTTTGCTTCTTCTGATCCGAATTTTGAAGCTGCCATATTGAAAAAAAACTTATCTGCAGCAAAGCTGAATTCAGCATATCCATATACTTAACTTTACTACCAAGTTTGGTACATTTTTATCGAAAATTGGCTAGGTTATCGATTTTTGACGCCTGTTTTGAAAAAAAGCACCACTGTGCGGATGTCAGAAAAAATCTTTAAATACCTCAAAACGTGGCATTTCACGTCTATATTAACTATGCCAAGTTTCAATTTGATATTTTGAAAAACAAGGGGCAAAAGAGTGATATCGTTGTCATACCCTCTATATGTTTCACTAATGGTATGTCAGCTTTCCTTCTCGGTAATAGTATCACTACATTTCCACCGTCGTTTCTTAATAAATTTTTTAAAGTATCCACCCTATATATACAGTGTGTTTCACTTTTCGTGAAGACACCCCTGTATCTTTTTTATTTGTGGCCGAATTAATTTCAAATTTCTATCAGCCATACAACTCCATAAGGTGACTTTATTCAACACATAAATGCCGTTTAAATCTAAAACGCCTGCCTACTGCGATAAAAAGAAAATGTCAATTTTCGAGAAATCATAATAAGCTTAGAGATAGACAAAAATGTTGTCAATGAAAGTTGTTCAGAATCACTTCATATGCCCCTCTGTAAAATTGTGTGAAAATCGGAATATTTTCAAAAAAAAAATTTTTGTTTCACTTCTCGTGAAGACACCCTGTATCTTTTTTATTTGTAGCCGAACTAATTTCAAATTTTTATCAGCCATACAACTCCATAAGGTGACTTTATTCAACGCATAAATGCCGTCTAAATCTAAAACGCCGGCCTGCTGCGATAAAAAGAAAATGTCAATTTTCGAGAAATCATAGTAGGCTTAGAGATAGACAAAAATTTTGTTAATGAAAGTTGTTCAGGATCACTTCATATGCCCCTCTGTAAAATTTTGTGAAAATCGGAATATTTTCAAAAAAAAAAAATTTGTTTCACTTTTCATGAAGCCATACAACTCCATAAGGTGACTTTATTCAACGCATAAATGCCGTTTAAATCTAAAACGCCTGCCTACTGCGATAAAAAGAAAATGTTAATTTTCGAGAAATCATAATAGGCTTAGAGATAGACAATAATTTTGTTAATGAAAGTTGTTCAGGATCACTTCGTATGCCCCTCTGTAAAATTTTGTGAAAATCGGAACATTTTGAAAAAAAGAGAACACATAAAGAGAACTTTTTCCAACAAATGAAAGTTGTGAACAAAAACCAGCATTCAATAAAACACTAAAAGGGCTTTTTATTTTTACATATCAAGTTGAATGTAATATCTTTTCTTTTTTTCTTTTTGTTATCTCTGTTCTGGAGGAATAACTCTCCATCATATCCTTCCTCCTTATCGGCTCAGAAATTTAGGAACAGGGACGGTTTTATTGTTTTAAATGTTAAGAGTGCCGTGAAATTAACTGTCAATATGTATTGTTTTATTTATTTCGTCATTGCTTTCATGACAGAAGTGATTGTTGTTATTTTCTGTGGAGTTTGTTAGTTTTTCTTGTTTTAATAATTTAATTCATACTAAAGTTTCCATATTTCATATCTTTGCTCATAATGGTTAGAATACTTTTCACTACTGATGAAAAAATTGAAATAATAAAGATAGTCGGTGAAAATGTACGGTCTTCAAGAGAAACAGCAGAAGAATTTAATTTAAGACATCCTCTAAGACAACCAATACACCATGGTACCGTAGCAAGAATATGTCACTTGTTCAATACAACTGGCAATGTGCTTAAACCGAGAGTACATCTTAATCGAAATCACGGAGATGATAATGTTATATTAGCTGAGTTTAACGCCAATCCCACTACCAGTCTTCGAAATATGGCTCGTGACCTTAATTTGTCGGCATCAAAAATTTGGAGATGTTTAAAACGCCATAAGCTACAACCGTTTAAACCAAAATTTTTACATACCTTGGAGGAAGGTGATGAAGAGAGAAGACTAGAATATTGTTTATGGATCCAAGGCAATTATTTAAACAATAGAGACTTCTTGAAGAAAGTAATTTTCACGGATGAGGCAACTTTCTCCACCAACGGGGTAGTGTCATCACAAAACTCTAGGTTCTGGGCAGTAGAAAATCCTGATTGGATAATAAATTGTAAAAGGCAATATTCCCAGAAGGTAAATGTGTGGTGCGGAATTTTTAACGAAACAATAATAAATGCGTTAAATTTGCTAGAATTTTTAAATAATGATCTTTGGAATGCAATAGTTGATTTTCCTTTGGAACAATTGTATTTTCAACTCGACGGAGCATCTATCCACAATTCCGTAGTAGTGAGAGCATGGATGAATGAACATTTTCCCCAAAGATGGATAGGACGAAATAGCCCTCTAATACATTGGCCACCCAGATCACCTGATCTCACTCCAATGGATTTTTATTTTTGGGGTCACATTAAAAACAAAGTTTATATGACCAGACCTCAAAATGTAGAGCAGCTTTGTGAGAGGATAAGGCAAGCGTGTTTAGAAGTTACAGCTCAAGAAAAAAAAAATTTTTTTTTGAAAATATTCCGATTTTCACAAAATTTTACAGAGGGGCATATGAAGGGATCCTGAACAACTTTCATTAACAAAATTTTTGTCTATCTCTAAGCCTACTATGATTTCTCGAAAATTAACATTTTCTTTTTATCGCAGTAGGCAGGCGTTTTAGTTTTAGACGGCATTTATTTGTTGAATAAAGTCATCTTATGGAGTTGTATGGCTGATAAAAATTTGAAATTAATTCGGCCACAAATAAAAAAGATACAGGGGTGTCTTCACGAGAAGTGAAACAAAAATTTTTTTTTTTTAATATTCCGATTTTCACAAAATTTTACAGAGGGGCATATGAAGTGATCCTGAACAACTTTCATTAGCAAAATTTTTGTCTATCTCTAAGCCTACTATGATTTCTCGAAAATTGACATTTTCTTTTAGTAGGCCGGCGTTTTAGATTTAGACGGCATTTATGAATAAAGTCACCTTATGGAGTTGTATGGCTGATAAAAATTTGAAATTAATTCGGCCACAAATAAAAAAGATACAGGGGTGTTTTCACGAGAAGTGAAACAAAATTTTTTTTTTGAAAATATTCCGATTTTCACAAAATTTTACAGAGGGGCATATGAAGTGATCCTGAACAACTTTCATTAACAAAATTTTTGTCTATCTCTAAGCCTACTATGATTTCTCGAAAATTGACATTTTCTTTTTATCGCAGTAGGCCGGCGTTTTAGATTTAGA